>JAWHQI010000095.1:7028333-8230000 GCA_033032865.1 Dactylorhiza incarnata | reverse complement strand
ATATATTAACGTCGAGAGAGAGGATCAATGCAACTATATCCTTTTTGGGTAGGAGAATATCTCAATTAGATGCATTTGATTGCACGAGCCCACAATTTTCCATAGTCTTGAGATGGGACATGAACAAAGGCGACGAATACTGGTACATCAAGAGAAATCATCTATAAAACAACAACACTCAAGCCTTTATCCCACTATAGTGGGGTCGGTTATATGGATCCTTTGTCGCCATTGTGCCCTATCATTAGTCATAATCTCACTAATGCCTAAGGACCTCATGTCTTTCCTTATAGTCTCATTCCAAGTCTTTATTGGTCTACCCCTCCCCCGTTTAACATGCCTAGTGACTAAACTCTCACAACGCCTAACAGGTGCCTCTAATGGTCTCCTTTGTACGTGTCCAAACCATCTTAGTCGAGCTTCTCGCATCTTCTCTGCTATTGGTGCCACTCCTATCTTATCCCTAATTTTATCCAGTCGCGTGTCCACACATCCACCTAAGAATTCTCATCTCCGCAACTCCCATTTTTTTGCTTCTGTACACAATTCACTGCCCAACACTCGAAACCATAGAGCATCGCTGGTCTAATTGCAGTACAGTAAAACTTGCCTTTAAGTTTTAATGGTATTTTATGATCACATAAGATCCCTGATGCGCCTCTCCACTTCAACCAACCTGCTTAGATTCTATATATCACTTCTTTATCAACACCTCCATCTCTTTGAACTATCGATCCAAGATATTTAAAGCACTCACTGCATGAAATATCTTGATCACCCAACTTAATAACGAAGTCATCCGTCCTTCTTACACTGCTAAATTTAAGCTCCATATACTCCGTCTTTGCCCCGCTCAACCTAAAACCCTTCTTTTCTAAAGTGTCTCGCCAAGATTCAAGTTTCGCGTTTACACCATCGCGCGTCTCATCGACCAAAACGATATCATCCGCAGACAATAAACACCAAGGTATTGCTTGTTGGATATGTCCGGTGAGCTCATGTAAGATAAGGGTAAAGAGATAAGGGCTTAAAGCTGAACCTTGATGTAAGCCAACAGTGATAGGGAATTCCTGTGTTAATCCTCCAAATGTCCTCACCCTCGTCACTAAATTTGTATACATATCTTTGATTATGTCAATGTATGATACGTTTACACATTTCTTTTCTAAGACTCTCCATAAGATCTCTCTTGGAACCATATCATAAGCCTTCTCAAGATCGATAAACAGTATATGCAAATCTTGTTTTCTTTCTTGATAGTTGTCAATGAGCCTCCTCAAGAGATGTATAACTTTCATGGTCGTCCGCCATGGCATAAATCCAAATTGATTCTCCGAGATGCTAGTCTCGCGTCTAACTCTTCTTTCTATTACTCGTTCCCATAATTTCATGGTATGACTCGTTAATTTAATTCCTCTATAATTAATACAATTTTGTATATCTCCTTTGTTTTTATATAAAGGTACTAAGATACTTTCTCTCCATTGGTCTGACATCCTCTTTAACTTCAGTATCTTATTGAAAAAATATGTAAGCCACAAAATTCCTTCTTTCCCTAGACATTTTCATACTTCGATGGGTATATCATCTAACCCAACCGCTTTTCCATTTTTCATCTTCCCCAGAGCATCATTTTACCTCCAATACTTGAATTTTACGATAAAACGTTATGTTCTTATACTCCTCCGATTTACTTAACTCTTCCAAGTTCAGTTTTATTTCATTATAAAGTTGATAAAAGTATCTTTTCCATCGCTCTTTAATAGCCACATCATCCGTCAAAACTATATTTGTTTCATCCTTTATGCATTTAACTTGACTTAAATCTCTTGTCTTCCTCTCTCTAGCTCGAGCAATTTTATATATGTCACACTCTCCATCTTTGGTATCTAGTCGCTTATAAAATTCTTCATAAACTTGACTTCTTGCTTTACTAACTGCATGCTTGGTTTCTTTTTTTGCGACTTTATACATTTCCAAGTTTTTATCATTCCTACAAGCGTAGAGTGTTTTATAACTAACCCTCTTTGCCCTCACTTTGTCTTGCACTTCCTTTTTCCACCACCAAGATTCTTTATTTGGGGGCGCACGACATTTTGATTCTCCGAGTACGTTCTTTCCACTTATCCTTAAATGTAAAGATATAACTTCCCATGAGACACTAGGATCAACATAAGAGTCATCAACTAGTTATTCCATAACTGCTGTCTTGAAAGCAACCTGTTTTTCCATCTTCAAATTCCACCATCGAATTTTTGGCAATACTTTTGTTCTTGTTTTAAATTTATTATATTTAATTTACACGTCCAACACCACTAATCTATGTTGTGTTGTCAAACTTTCTCCTGGTATGACTTTACAATCCTTACAAATCATTTTATCCATTTTGCGAGTCATAAAATAATCAATTTGTGACTTATTTGGTCCGCTTTTAAACGTAATTAAATGTTCTTCTCTCTTTATGAAAAGCGTATTTGCCACAATTAACTCATGTGCTATGACAAAGTCTAAAATGGTTCTTCTTTCTTCATTTCGTTCTCCATACGCAAATCCTTCATGAACGGCTGCATAATCTGTATTTTTCTTCCCTATATGTCCATTTAAGTCTCCTATGAAAATCTTCTCTATTTGTGGGATCTTCATCTCCCTTATTAAATCCTCTAAGTCTTCCAAAAATTGCACTTTTATAGCTTCACTTAATCCTATTTGTGGCGCATAAGCACTGATCACATCAATTGTTTCCTTTCCCATGACCAATTTAAGAGCTAAGATTCTATCACCTTTTCTACTTACCCCAACAACTTCATCCCTCCAAGTAATATCCACAATAATACATACTCCATTGCTTGTTTTATTTTTTCCTGTGTACTATAATTTAAAACCTGAATTGTCTAAAAAATTAGCTTTCCCACCCACCCATCTAGTCTCTTGCATGCATAAGATATTTATCCTTCTCCTAATCATCGTATCCACTACTTCCATCGATTTTCCTGTTAGCGTACCTATATTCCAACTTCCAAACCTAAGTCGGTCGTATCGCCTCCACCGACGCCATCAGATAATAGCGGCTCCCTCGTCGTCGACATACTAGAAGCTCGCCTAACCTTGCGATCCCTGTCGACATCGACGATTAATTCCAGGGGGTTCTCTTCAGCCGCGCCACTGTCGACTACCGCCTCCTAATCCACTGGCCATTTCGATTTCCCCTGCTCTTGATTTGACCCTAGCTCGCGTGGACCGAAGCTCCTCCTATTGCAGGAGGCTATGCGTCGGTAACAGTCACTCCATCTCACAGTTTTTTCAAGTTATTAGCATTAAATTTATTAGTTAAATGAGCTTGCCCTAATCCCCGTAATTATTTGCGATTATCGTTATTTTGCCCTAAGTTGTTTTATGTATTGTTTATCGGTGGAACATTTGATCCGTGTTAATATTCAAACCCGCAAGCGCAAAAGAATTTCACTCTCAAATTTTGATTAATAGCTTTACATCGTTCGTTCTGAGAATGAGCGCATAAGAGACTCTGAGTCGAACTTCTCTTAATCGCCTCCGAGTGATTTATTCAAAGAAATCGTTTCGAGAGGCCGGACTGCATCAACCATATACCAAAAAAAGCATAGTGAAACTTGTCATATGTGCCTTGGATGTATCAGATACGCAGTTGACCATTCTATCGATCGTTTTTTAATTCTGGACAACTTAAAGATGTCTGGCGTGTCTATTGGGTCTGACACATGTTCGACACTGGATTCTCACACTATGCTGTCTTTAAAAGCTTCTTTCATCTTCTTGAGTTTTCTTACCTTTCTGGATACGTCCTCCCACTCAGTGCCAAAAATATGTCAACGTTGTGTCATGAGCTCACAATTTATGATAACACAATATAGCTCCAGTCATGAAGAAACTAAAAACTAAATCTGCAACTATAAGTTATGGAGTGGCTGGGAGGTGGTAGAGGATCTGATGGCTCGAAAATTAGAAAAGGCTTCTTTCAAATCCTGTGAAATTCACACCACAAGATTCATGCCAAAAAAAAAAAAAAAACTAGTGCTAGAGGATATGGGTATGAGATCAGATGGCTCAAAACTTTGAAACAGGCTTCTTTGAATCTTATGAAATTCATACCTGATGGCGCAAATCTTAGCACACCGCTATAGGCGGTAGTAAGACTGCGGCACGAAACGACAGTGTACCGATCGTTCAAGTAATATAAAACGAGGAGTAATCCCCGAGTATCAAATCTCTCAAAGAACACAGTAAGGTGGAGTTAACGTTCGAGGAAAGACTTGAGATCGAAGTTCAGCGATAGGTGGAGTGCGGCCGAAAGGGATTTGGTTTGTGAATAATAAAATAAAATATTACAACTACTCCTATGCAATGCCGCTATGCAAAGCTTCGCTTGGCGGGATGGAAGACTACGTAGGCCTTGAGCGCACTACTTCGTTGGGCGGATGGACGAGTAGGCTAGCGGAATCGAACTATGCAGACCTTGAGCGCGCTGCTTCGTTAGGCGGGATGGATTACACGGGCCGCGATGCCACGCTTCGGTAGGCGGATGGACGAGTAGGCTAACGGAATGAGGGTCGCAAGCACCTCTTCGACAAGCACGCCACTAGCAATTGCTAGTGCGGCACCGAACGTGACGGCGGGATGGAGGATGGATGGTGGCGCACCTCGTACACATATGAACAAAATATAACTTCACATAGACATGAAATTAAGATTACAATCACGATTCATAGTGTTCATCATCAATACATGAGAGATCTAGCTACAAACACATCAATTAGAGAAGAACAAGGCAAGAAATCGACCGAATCCGAAGGCTCGTTGGAGATTCACGGTTGGAATCGCCGGGTTGTCAATCCGCGTCCAAGCTCGGTCCGCAACTACGTCCGGGGTAGAGAGAGCTGTCACTACTCTCCAATGAGCCCGTCTTCTTCATGTCACGATCCGGTAGAGGTTGCAAACTTCCTCTTGCTTGATGGCGATGACGGCTAGATCTTCCTTTGAAGCGCTAGGATGAAGGAGGAGGCCGAGAGGAAGCTCTGGCTCAAGATTGGCGTGAAGAACAAGCCCGGAGCAACTCCAGATGGTGGGCGGCGATGGAGGGGCGAAATCGGGGCTCTGGAGCGAGAAAACGGCGGACTGGAATCAACTCCCCGACCTAATTCGCGAGCAGGTCTTTAAATAGGCGCTGGAATAAACAGTGCACACGATCGGTGGCGCACGACCAGTGGTCGTGCGCACTAGAATCCTGTGATCGTGCGCCTGCCTGGGCGGAGCCTGCAATGTAAGAAAATTATAAAATAAAATGTTCGCACGACCAGTGGCGCACGACCAGTGGTCGTGTACACTATCGTAAGTGGTCGTGCGTTCGGTCAAGACAGAACTCATAAAATGGGGTTAAGTGCGCACGATCAGCGGCGCACGACCAGTGGTCGTGCGCAATAGAACCAGTGATCGTGCGCAGTGTTCTTGTACAGAATTGTACCGGGAACACCTGCACGACTCCTGTTCCAGCATACAACACCAATCTAGCCACTGAAGGTGGCACTTAACAATGCATGAAAACTAATAGCTAAGATAAACAAGAAATAACACCAAAACGGGTCTAGAACTGCACATAGCATGGAATAACAAATATGAGCTAAAACAAGGCTAAAGTGCAGTGCATAGACTAGAAAATCGGCCCAGATGTGTCCATATATGTGTATATAATTGGGACTCATCACACCCCCAGCCTTACCTGTTTGCGCGTCCCGAGCAAACCATCTCTCGCGGACAGGAAAAACATAGCTGACAAAGAAATTATCAAGCGGAGTACCATGCGAAGTCGCATGCTCACACGCGTAGAAATACAATAGATAAAATTCATAATTATGCATATTAGTTTATAATTTCCTAGGAGCATATTTATATATTACATTTACTCAAAAAGTGAATCACGGTGAATCATAAGGTCGTACATAGGAAGAAAGTAAACTGAACGCTGAGGCGAGCATTGCCAAAGATCGGGGCTCGAGACAACCTCCATTGAAATCCATCAATGTCGGTGACCATAAGCTTGCCCGTTCGCACTCTCTCCACGGCACTGGTTTGACTCAAATGCGTGAATCAATAGGACTTTAGGTTTTAGATGAGGCTTGGGTTTAGGTGAGGATAAACAAAGATAAAAACGACGGCTCAAGCACTAAACCCAAATAAGCTTATGCAGAAATTATTCTCGTTCACCACACAAACACACGGGTACACCACACCCCCAGACTTGGACTTAACAACATGGGTGTGTGCACCGCCTACTCCTAAACATATATTTTTACACAGATTTTTCATTAAAGCTCATATCTTTTTCTTTTCTTTTCACTTCTTTTCTTTCTCTCATTTTTTTTTTCTTATCGTTTTCAGCAACTAAACAATAAAACACATCCAAATCTTCACAAACATATCACCAAATCAACAACCCAATCATGAAAGTAATATACTAGAGCTCAACTTTGGGTGTGCGACTAGGATTGACTTTTGGTCTTTGCTGAAATAAAAGTGGGGCTGAATCAAAGAATGGGTAGGCACAACTGGGCTAGCGAGGATAAAGCGATAGGAATGGGTAAAAAGGCTCAACCGGGCCAAAATGATGGCCTACATCACATTCACACAAATGACTAACCGTATACCCATGCTTCAAGAATCGCTTGAGGGCAAGTTCTAGCCACCGAGAAAGATAATCCTTCCTCCAGACTCGGGCAATACAAGGCTAACGAACGCCTACACACATTCCTATGCTACCGTCTGATTCACACCGGATTCACCAATTTGTGAGTGTAGTAAACAATATTTACGCTAATAGAAAAATATGAACTAAAAGCATAAAAAGAAATTGAATCTACACGAATTTCTATGTGAGACAAGAGCACTCGACTAGGAGCACTATCGAAGTCAACATTTTACTCCTACTCACAATCCTAAGCCAGCACAATGATTTTCCAAATCACACGAAAAGAAATGAATTCGGCTCAAGACGTACCAACAGCTAAATGCGCGCTCATGTGGGTGCTGTGGTGTGCAATGAAACTGAAAAACAATTTCAAAAAGCTAAAATACAAGTACTTCTAGCATGCTATGCAAGAGTGCACGTGAGTGGGCACAAAAACAGCTCTCCCCCAGACTTAAACTAAACAATCCACAAAATATATGACATGAAAATCAGCAAAGGCTAGAGAAAGAGAGTACCCAGTACTCAGAAATGAGCATACCAGAAGATTGACGTGTAAGCTAAAATGAGCCGCAGCATCCGCCATCCAAAAAAGATACCTGCAGGGGTCAGCTCCGCAAAAACAAAAGAAGAAGATAAACTAAAATAAACTACAGCTAACTAAGCAGGATTGAATAAAATGAAATGCATGAGAAAGTAAGATAACTACTGGGGTTATTGTCATCCCAGCACGACTTATTCAAAAACTAAAGGTTCTAGCTAATGGGCGTATGGAAAGAAAAGTGCACCGGTAATTATTCTAATATGCGCGTAGGTAGCGGGTACCTATACGGAGAAAGAACAGTCACGCCTCTACCTGAATAAAGATAAAACCTGCCCATCACAGGTAGAGGGAAAAGAAAGTAAGAAGAGGAGGAGGAGATATCCTCGCTCAACTCACCAAAAACATCTTTGCCCAGCAAGGTACCGTCTTCAGGGAGGCGGCAGGAGGAGAAGGCAAGGAATGAGGCTTCCTCTATGGAGGAGGGATCAACCTCCTCACATGAAAGGATACACTCATCATTGACTTGAGCAGAATGCTCTAAGTCCTCCTGGGGTACCTGTGAAGACTCAACCTGCACAAGCTCAGATGGAGAAAGGGGATCAAGAAATAAACAAGAAGAATGACTTAAATAAAAATCAAGCGGGGGAGTGGTCCCGGTCTCACTCCCATCAGATTGGGAAAGTAAAATAATGTTGGCATTGTCATCAATGCCGCAAGGTTCAACGAGATCGACAGTGGCCATGTCCAAGATTTGGACTTCCTCCACCGGTGTTGAGGAAAGCTCCTCTTCACCTAGAAGGTTGTCCTCCTCCATAGGAGCAGGCATAACACATAAATCGCCAGCCTCATCCTGCGAGACATCCTCAACAATGTCGTCAGAGACGAATGTAGCATGCACAACAGGGGGAAGAATAGTGCTCGGATAAAGGTCGAGCACCGATTCGTCACAAAGAATCGAATCCACTAGGGGTGGTGGATGCACCGGGAGAATAGGCTCAGCAATGTCGGTGCCCAGATCAGCCACACATCTGGTGACTGTGTCAGCATACCCTTCAAGATGTGAAGGTGGCAAAGACACAAAACCGGATGTTGAAGGTGTGCCGCCAGAGTTAGGATTCGGGACGATCCGGATATCCGGCTCGTCATCCTCATCCAATTGGCGAAGATACTCGGCACAGTCCTTCAAGACATGATCAGTGCTCCGACAAAACTGGCACTGCCTTGTGGGCTTCTTTGGCACAGCGGGTGCTGAAGCCGAAAAGAAGTAAGACGGTAAAGGCTCGGCAGAGTAGCCATAAGACTTACGCGCACCATATGGAGTATCAGACGAAGTCGGTGCTCCATATGCTGGGCGAGAAGAATTATGCCCACCATTCTCCGTAGGGCATTCATCACTAGAGTGGGAGGTAGCTCCACACCAACGACAACAGATATTAAGATGTGCCCACATAGTGCGAAGATAAAACGATTCAAATAGAAAAACACTATTGTGCGAAATACCACACCTAACAAAAATTACTAAACCAATCTAATTAAAACAGGAAAATGGAATAAAAAGAAATAAAACAAAGAAATGCAATTACAAATGGAAGGGCTTCTCTCTCAGGTTTTCCCTCTCCAGAAAACTCACACGACTGTGTTCCCCGGCAACGACGCCAAAAACTTGATGGCGCAAATCTTAGCACACCGCTATAGGCGGTAGTAAGACTGCGGCACGAAACGGCAGTGTACCGATCGTTCAAGTAATATAAAACGAGGAGTAATCCCCGAGTATCGAATCTCTCAAGGAACACAGTAAGGTGGAGTTAACGTTCGAGGAAGGACTTGAGATCGAAGTCCAGCGATAGGTGGAGTGCGGACGAAAGGGATTTGGTTTGTGAATAATAAAATAAAATATTACAACTACTCCTATGCAATGCCGCTATGCAAAGCTTCGCTCGGCGGGATGGAGGACTACGTAGGCCTTGAGCGCACTACTTCGTTGGGCGGATGGACGAGTAGGCTAGCAGAATCGAACTATGCAGGCCTTGAGCGCGCTGCTTCGTTAGGCGGGATGGATTACACGGGCCGCGATGCCACGCTTTGGTAGGCGGATGAACGAGTAGGCTAACAGAATGAGGGTCGCAAGCACCTCTTCGACAAGCACGCCACTAGCAATTGCTAGTGCGGCACCGAACGTGACGGTGGGATGGAGGATGGATGGTGGCGCACCTCGTACACATATGAACAAAATATAACTTCACATAGACATGAAATTAAGATTACAAGCACGATTCATAGTGTTCATCATCAATACATGAGAGATCTAGCTACAAACACATCAATAAGAGAAGAACAAGGCAAGAAATCGACCGAATCCGAAGGCTCGTTGGAGATTCACGGTTGGAATCGCCGGGTTGTCAATCCGCGTCCAAGCTCGGTCCGCAACTACGTCCGGGGTAGAGAGAGCTGTCACTACTCTCCAATGAGCCCGTCTTCTTCGTGTCACGATCCGGTAGAGGTTGCAAATTTCCTCTTGCTTGATGGCGATGGCGGCTAGATCTTCCTTTGAAGCGCTAGGATGAAGGAGGAGGCCGAGAGGAAGCTCCGGTTCAAGATTGACGTGAAGAACAAGCCCGGAGCAACTCCAGATGGTGGGCGGCGATGGAGAGGCGAAATCGGGGCTCTGGAGCGAGAAAACGGCGGACTGGAATCAACTCCCCGACCTAATTCGCGAGCAGGTCTTTAAATAGGCGCTGGAATAAACAGTGCGCACGATCGGTGGCGCACGACCAGTGGTCGTGCGCACTAGAATCCTGTGATCGTGCGCCTGCTTGGGCGGAGCCTGCAATGTAAGAAAATTATAAAATAAAATGTTCGCACGACCAGTGGCGCACGACCAGTGGCGCACAACCAGTGGTCGTGTACACTATCGTAAGTGGTCGTGCGTTCGGTCAAGACAGAACTCATAAAATGGGGTTAAGTGCGCACGATCAGCGGCGCACGACCAGTGGTCGTGCGCAATAGAACCAGTGATCGTGCGCAGTGTTCTTGTACAGAATTGTACCGGGAACACCTGCACGACTCCTGTTCCAGCATACAACACCAATCTAGCCACTGAAGGTGGCACTTAACAATGCATGAAAACTAATAGCTAAGATAAACAAGAAATAACACCAAAACGGGCCTAGAAGTGCATATAGCATGGAATAACAAATATGAGCTAAAACAAGGCTAAAGTGCAGTGCATAGACTAGAAAATCGGCCCAGATGAGTCCATATATGTGTATATAATTGGGACTCATCAATACCTCAAGATTCATTAATGCCGAAAAAACTATATTCAGTACATTTTATTACTTTAGCTAAGTCATTCTCGGAGTCTGTCTCAGGTAAAAGTCTTCTGCGGCCCCTGATCTGGATGCTAAAATGGGTTATATTTATTAATGCAGAGCAAATATTTTATGCTCAGATGCTTATCAGAATATTTCCAAGTGGTGTATATTAATTGAATGGTTCTGGAATGAGCTTGATAAAGCATTTTGGACTTCGGCATAAAAATATGGTTTTCTGCAAAAATAGAAATTGAGGATGACGATATATATTTACTAATATATATTTGATGATGATGATAGACTCGCGTACTCTGCTTTGAAGTAAGGCAAATGCACCCATCGTATATAGTATATAATAGATAATCTCAATGTTGTATTTCTCTGGGTCTTTATAAGTACCATACTTCATCTCTCATTTTATTATCATGCTGTATGTTAAAGGAGATAAAATCCTAATTTAAGATGACTTTGATGCAATGATTTGATATTTATAATACTAGAAAACTGATGAAGATAGCATATATGCATTTTGTTTAGTAAAATATAGGTATTTTCATGAAGTAATAAAAATTAAGATTTACTCAATCCAGCTAAAGATAGGTCTTCTTGTGATTCGATTTCTTAGATCGCGAGGGTTTCACGGCACTCCAATTTTCTTGGGCGGGATCATCGAAGCACTTATTTTGTGTTGAACAAACTGAGATTTGAACTTGCTGGAAATTCCTACAGATCGTTTTATCGTTCTGTAAACCCCTACAAACTGAGATAGGTCTTCTTTGACATCAGTCCATCCTACCATTATTTTCTCTACACGGCCTGGGGACACAGGCATGTCGCCCAAAACATGCGTCTTTTCGTTCCAAACCATCTCCAACTGTTGCACACTGTCATGACACGCCTTGGTCGTGTATCCTCTCTGTCTTGGGCTTGCAAAATTTCTCCAAAAGTGCTCCAAATTGCCATAAAACACTTGTGCTTGCTCCCATGTAACTAAAACACGCATTAGTAAAGAAATAATCATATTAAACGCTCATTTCATTTGATGAAGTAGATAATAAAATGTATATAATTAAGTATCATCAAATACTCTCACATGTATTTTTTACGCAAAACAAGCTATGCATAAGAGTTCATCAAATTTATGAGTCTTAGTAAAGTATCTTATGACTTCTCATCTACATAAGTGATGATACTAGCATGACATAAACTACACCATATCATAGAGTTTATTTATATATCTTAGCCGTGTATCATATGAAATTAATAAATATTTAAATCACCATCTCTTTCTATCCTTACCTTATATGTAATTGGTTCACCCTATCTTGCTTGGTTGAGATCATGTAAGCCTTTTTCATATAGAACTTCTCTAAAGATATATTATTATGATAAGTACTAATCCTTGAGAATTCATATGCTCTCAACAATTTAAGATGTAATGGATAGAAATAAAGATCAATTAGTTATTTTAATAGGTTGCAACGAGGTTTATGTGATTGGGTAAAAATATATCAATGATAGCAAACTTAAATCACAAAACAAGTCTAGCTTGAGCTTGTTCTTTTAAGTAAATGATCACATTTACGCTCCAAATGAATCTCCCACCTCTACCATTGTCCCAGCTTGCTTTGATCACCCTGGCACACATCACACTGCATGAGCTCCGCTCCACTATGAATCTCCCATCCACGATCCTTCACTACCAGGGGTGGAATTATTCACAGACACACCCGGGCACGTGCCCGGGTTCAATTTGTGAGGAGAAAAATATAGATATTTTTGCCTATACGAACTTACAAACTTTAATAATTGTTTTCTCAACCACTCGACGAAATTCAAATCCAATAGCGGCGTTGGACTCGTATTGAAAAATTACACAAGATAGATCCTTCAATTAAGTGTTTTCATAGAGATTTGACAAGACTAGCAATTTTACAAAATTGAAATTCTATAGTTAATTGTCAAAAATCCGTTAATGAGATCAAATATTATCACAATCATTAGACTCATGAAAACTAGTCGAACATTTTCTAAAAATTGTCCCGATCGACAATAGTTAAAAGTGATATTTTCTAAAAGTTTGATCAATTTTATAAGGAGTTTTCTCATATTTTTACACATAAACTGGCATAGAGAGTGATGTAATGGAATTTGTGCCTCCATTGAAAGTTGCGATATTTTCTCTATAATCAGATCTTGATAGCTTAGAAGGCTTATGAACGGCGGTTAGAAAAGCCTCAACTTCATTTACTCGCGCGACTACCAAGATTGAAGACCACACAGACTTCTGTTTTGGCCGCATCAACAAGATCTCCATTCCTCTTCCCTGCACAACCCTATTTATTGAATTCCAGGTCAAACCCTAGTAAAAAGAAAAAAACATCTGTTTTGCGCGATCATACGTCAGATCGCACAATCAACTTACCTAACCTCAGAAGAAAAAACATTCAATATAGATATCTTAGAGGAAATTAAAAAACAGCTAGACCGCGCGATCATACGTCGCATGATCAATTTACTTAAGCTCAGACAAAATGTATTCAACGCAGATATCTAGCATCTGACCGCGCTAACCGCCAAGAAGCATTCAATACTACAGATGTCTCACAAGTAATTAAAACAACATTGTAACATATATTGAAATTGTGACTGACATTGTTCACATATAAATTATTACAACACATCACAAGTTCAAATCGAAATAAAAAGAAAGCAGGAGATCAAGGATTATTAGTCGTGCGATCTCTTCCAATATGTGTCGCGTCTTCCTGCAATTGGCTTATGACAGTTAGAGATAACGACATACATCGGTTAGCTTGCAAAGCTGGTCGATGGATACGAGAAACATCTTTGACAATGCGATCAATGGGGATCATGAGGACTTCAATCGGAGCCACCCGTTCTCCCTGCTGACCGGCAGAGGACATGCTCACCCTGACCGCTGTGACCGCAAGATCAGACCTTCTCGTCCTCTCAGCATCAACGGTCAATGCTGCGCCCTTGCCCCTATAATATTCAGCATCCTTCTCTATCTTGCGGCTGTGTCCAGCTTGAGCCCGCATGTCCTTCTCAAATGTTGCTGCGTGGTTCTTCATCTGATTCTGGAGAGTCAACTCCCTTTCCCACATCTGTTCTTGGAAGACCACACTCCTCTCCCGCATCTCCTTTTCAAAAGCAGCGGCTTGAGAACGCATTTGGTCTTCAAGCGCACTTTCTCTTTGTCGCATCGTTCAGACATCCTCGATCAGCGGACTCAGGATCTTCCTAAAAGGTCGGGGGATTGTCAGGTGGGGCCGTCCTCATCTGCGGTAAGAGAAAAAAACAGCGCAGTAAGAAATTTTTTCATCATTAAAAATAAAGTTATATGCAGGGAAGCTATGTACTTTCTATTATTAAGGGAGGAAGACCGCAAACATGCAAAAATCTCCAACATCTTTTGTGACCTCATGGGGTGCGGTCAACATAAGGCGAGTAGGGTTCCTAAATCGCTCGGAATCGATATTCTTAAGCTGTTTCTTTGCAACTGCTCTCCTCTATTTCGACCTCGCTTTAGATCGACATTAGTTATTGGGAAAAGGTCATCCAAGGGGATGATAATGATTTCAGGTCGCTTCTCCGACGACAAGGGCTTAAAAACCTTCATAGGAATAGAAAGTGGTGATCTCAATATATGGGCCTTACCAGACCGGATAGTTTTTAAGGTTTCCACTCGATCTGCCGTCACCTTCTCCAACTCAGTCTGTTTGTCTGCGGATCTATTCTTATTGTTGTCGGCCAGACCAGCCTTCTCCAGCTCTAGTTGTAGTTGTACCTCCAGGTACTTCTTCTCTTCCTCCTCCTGCTGGACCGCCTTTTTCTTGGCGTCAGCCTCAGTTTTTTTCTTTCTTTGACAGAGACCTCAAGAACCTACAGGTTAACCGCAAGGTTATTTCCACCCCCTCAGAAGAAAGGTCATCCAAGAATGCGGTTAGATCGTGATCAACCTCTTTAACCGAAGATGATGAACCCCGACCAGTCTTCTTCTTTCCTCCGTATGCTGGTGGAGATCTAAGGGGAGTGTAAGTTATGAGATGTAACTTCACCTGGGGGGTGAATATGTGATGTCTGCTTTTTAAAACTATTTGCAGAATAATAAAAGAATTAAAAAGGCAATCACAACAAGCATCATAAACACAGAAAACTATAGTGGTTCCCCAAGATGGGTACGCCCACTTCCCCCTTCGCCAATCTAGCAGTGTGCTAGCCTCAGCAAACTCCACCAAAAACTCAGATCTTCTCGATCTTACAACTCAGAGTCCAAGACTCCTACTTCAGGGATACTAGCTGATCACCTACCTCAAATCCCCTAACTCAGGATCCCACACTCAGATTCACAATTGGAATCCCACCTCAGGTTCAATCCAGAACCCTACCTTAGGTTGCAAGAGACCATACACTCAGATCTCAGAGAGATCCAATAGAAGAACTAAAATAAGTTTTGTTACAACTTTACTTAGACTCAATAGAATATATCTTGTAAAGTAGAGTCTTCTTGGGCTGCATGAAAACAAACTCCGTGGATCAACAACAGATCTTGATAGAATCTTCTTTGAAAGCTTGATCTGTCTGAACTTGGGAATCATAGAAAATGTCTTGCTCTTGAGAGATTTGAGAATGAATAACCTGGAGCAATCTTAGGAGCACTTGAGTTGATCTTGTGAATGTCTTCTTCTAAATATTTTCCTTGAACTTAGAGTTTGTCGGCTGTTCTTCAGAATACTGTTGGATTGATTGGAATTCTATGATTAGGATTTCCCTTCACATCTCAGATGTATTTATGTCTCTGAGCAATAACGGTCGAATCCATCAGTCTTTATGTCAGAAATCTTTTTCCTTAAAGCTCTCGTTTGATTGACGCAATTAGCGGCGACGAAATTTTGAATTTCCGTGACTTGATCTGTCTCGACGACATTTGCATTGTCTCAATGATATTTCATCTCTTCTCGACGACATTTGAGTCTTTACACCGACAAGAACTCTTTCTGATTTATACATGAGTTCTGAACTATATTTGAGTCTTCAAGATGATACTTGAGTTTTTAAGACGATATTTGAGTCTTTACTACTATAACACTCTTCAAGTAGAATGTTGAGCTTATCAAAACGATATTTCAGCTTGTCAACACGATAAGACTTATACTTTAGATCTGACTCTTGGACTATCAAGATGAGGTCATATCTAAATGATATGAACTCAAGCATTCATCATTTCAATATGCTTCTTGAAATATAGTCTAGACTTCTCGAAGATACTGTAACTATTCTCGACGATAATTGACTTAAGCAGTTTTACCTTCACCCATGCCTTCAAGACGATACCACAGCTTCAACACGATTTATACTTAGTACTTGAGAGCTCATGCTTGATTTATTGAATTAGCTGAACCTCTTCAAGACGATATTTGTCTGTCTGAGCTTCATCAAGATGACATTCTGATGAATGAACTGATCCTTCTTATTAAGACGATTTGTGACTTTAGCTATGTATCTTCAAGATGATATTACTTGAATCTTAAGGTTATCAAGCCGATATATCTAACTCATTAAGACGATATTTGACTTGGATAAATCATGATCTTCTTGAATTTTGATCATTTGCTCTATCCAACTTTCTAGATCTTTCTTCCCGATGTTTATGAGTAAGTAACAAGTCTAACATAGTCTAGATCTTAGGTCGACATGGTGTTTTGCACAATGAGGGATTACATTGGCAAAACTATGTCCGCTGACACCAAGTCTAGCAATATGCTAGGTTTGCACTATCTAATACCTGAAATCAACACAACTAAACACATGCATCAAATACAAAGTGAGTTTATCTTTATACCAAAGAGTTCTTCAAATCAGGATAATTATGAGAATTTTCCCAACAATCTTCCCTTATTTAAAGAAGTCAGAATCTCAAGTAAAGATGAACTTCACACAATAAAAATATCAATACTAATCATGTGCATCATCTAAAGTAGTTCAAAATACCTTACATTGTTATCTTCTCCTCCTTTCTGACTTTTCAATTTCTGATTTTCTAGAGGATAGGAGTCTCTTGTAATATTCTCCCCCTTCTGACTTCTTAATAAGTTGATTGAAGAATATATCATTGCACTTGATCATCTAGGGCAGATGACTCTAGATGAGTCTCCCCCTCAACAACAACTAATCCTTTCAAACTCTTCACAGTGTCTTGGGCTGAGAGCTCATAATGAGTCTCCCCCATCAACGGGAGCATTTCTTACAACATCAACATCAACAGTAGCATTCTTCACAACATCAGGCTTTTCTTCCTTAGGAACATCGACACTAGGAATTTTAGCAACCATGGATTCTGCCAATGGTTCTGTCATTTGGTCAGGAACAACATTTGGAGCTCCGTCCCCCTCAATTTGTACAGGGAATTGATCAGTGATCAGTCCTTTAGATGGATCCCCCTCAATGTTTGCAGGGGGTTAATCAATACCAATTAATATAGCTCATAGCCTTTTGTAATATTTGTAAGTTGGCTTCTTGCTCTAGTCACGTGCCTGGAACATTCACTGTCCAAATGCCATATAGGATTTTTGTTGGCCTTTGGACTATCCTGCAAAACATATTAGTTTACCTTAGGAACCAAAACCATCTTGGGTCTTAGGTTCTTGTTAGGTCTAATCACATGATGTGGGATAACAACGTTATTGGTCATCTTCACATTGTTTGCCCTTGGCAATTTTGCATTGAACCAACAATCCACAACAAAGTGACCAATCTTGCCACAACACTAACAATCATATTTGTTATACCTTCTCTTCTGGTTCACTATATGACTAAAGTGACTGTGCTGGTGACCAGAAGAGCATTTCCCAGAAATTTTCACTGTTCCAAAAATTTGTCCTGTGGATATGTGCAATGTTGGAATAGGGCATCACAGTCGCAAGACCTTTCTTGGCAATAAGGTTTTAAATTACAACCTTTTTTTTTGCTTTTTCTAGATGGCACAAATGATCCAACAACAAAAGGTCCATGGTCCTTACGAGGTTTTCCAACAACTTTTTCTTTACCACGACCTACACTTCCTCTATAAGGAGCAAAGAATTCATCAATAATTGGCAAGTGATAAGTAGTTTTCATACCTATTTTTATTACAGTATTTAGAATAATATTAATATGAATTTGTAAATATTATGTCTGTTTTAGTAAATAAATAATTTCTTTTTATATTTTCTGCACTAACTTAGGTTTTTTGTGTTTTGCAGGTTTTCTCCTATTTTTGGGCATTTTGGTAAATTTTTCCTAGCACACGCCCTCGGTCACGCCCGTGACCAAGGGCGTGTCTACTTAAAAGTCAAATTCCAGCCCACTTCCACCTTCTATCCGATTGAACTCATGCCAGTCACGACCCTGTACCTCAGTCACGCCCGTATACCTCCAAGTCACACCTGTGTACTTCTTGTCCAAACGACAGAGCGCGCTTTCTAGCCGATCGAGCTGATGGCTAGTCGATTCTCAAAGTACACGCCCGTGTTCAAAACGGTCATGCCCATGTTCCTCAACCTTCCACCTGGACACACCAACTGTCACACCTTAGATGCTGCTGCCGCCTGCCGACCAAAGTCATGCCCATGTTCTCCAGTACACGCCCATGTTCGAACAAATATCTCTGTTAACTCACCCCAGCTCACTTCTCATCAATGCGTTTGCCTTCCGGGTCAAGCCAAGATTACACGCCCTCGGTCACGCCAGTGACCAAGGGCGTGTACTTCATTTTTTCTGCCTTTAAATAGAAACCGACCCCCAGCTCTTTAACCCCTCTTCCACATCCCATTTGGGCTATTTTCTTGTATAGTTTTCTGTATTTTAAGGTTTAGATTTTATGTTTTGCATTTTCTTTTTATGTATTTTAATTAATGTCTTGTATTTTCATTTTCTAGTTCATATTTCATTCCATGTAATTTACTTTTGATGCAATGTCATTTAATTTCTTGTACTCCTTTTATTATGACAATAAATAATTTAGTTTTTATTTCTTTAATGTCATGTAATTTTCATTTCGAGTTTCAGTTTTAAATTTCATGTATTCATTTTTATGCAATATAATTTAGTTATGTTTCAGTTATGTTACCTTAAATCTTGCACCTTTTATTTCATGTCAATTATGTTGGAACATGGTCTTCTGCATCTCCTAGGTTTGAGAATAATAAATCCTATATGTATTTGATCTTGTGTGTTTAAGTGTGCATGAAATAAGTCCATATGACTCAAGGATAACATAAGAAGGTTGCCCTCAGATTTGATCCCAGAATTCCAACATGCCCACTAGCGCCGGCGGTAGCACCTAGCGCAGGCGCTAGCTATGATTAGCGCAATTTCGGGAGCATCTTTAGAAGGCGCTAGCACCAGGCGGTAGTGGATAGTGCAGGCGGTAGCGCGAAGCACAAGAGGCAAGGAGACATAGTTTCCCTAGAATGAAAGATACGCACGCGTAGAATAATTCTATACCGGGATAGCACCGGCGGTAGCGCTAGCGCAGGTGCTAGCGCTCACTCCTATAAAAGGAGGTCTCTTCTCTCATTTTCCACACACAAGTTTGAGAGAGGTTGAGTGCTAGAACTACAGAGCCTTATTCTGCCGAAAAGTGATATCCCACCAAAGTTCCGTGAATTTCTGAAGGAGGATTTCTTCATGCCGGATCCGACCGAAGATCGCTTCATCAACGCTTATACTACAACGGTCCTTCATCTCCAACTTCAGAAGTTCTTCAAGAGGGAGATTTTAATATTATTATCATTTAATTTCACATCTTTTCTTATAATCGTTTAGTGAATTCGCCTCGTGTTGACGACTAGGTCTGGGTAGGACTTAGGACAGAAATTCGCCTCGTGTTGGCGACTAGATCTAGGTTAGGTCTAGGGGGTGCTCGTGGCCATATCCAGGGAAGGATTGGCTAGAGCGGCTTGAGGTCGTATACGGGGAAGGATAGGCTAGGGCCACCTGTTAGTGAGGATACAAGTCGGGATAGAAAACGAAAAAGAGTTTTATTATTATTCGCCTCCGATTTCTAGCGTTATAAGAAATCAAGTTTTGTAAACTCTTATTTTCATATTAATAAAATGATGTCTCATTTTGTCTGTTTGATTTCTTATCTTAATCTCTTATTTTTTCAAATATATCAAAGTACAATACAAGTTTTAAAAAGCCTTATTCACCCCCTCTAAGGGCGTCTATCGATCCAACAAGTGGTATCAGAGCGGTTTTATTTCAAATCGGTCTAACAATCGGGAATAATAGCGTCTTATGATCTCGCTTTTCTAGAGGGTCAGGGTATTAGTAGACCACCTCTTTTTACTGGATCAGATTTTAACTACTGGAAAAATAGGATGATGTGCTTCCTTATGACCATGGATGTAGAGGTTTGGAATATGGTAGAAGTTCGGTACTCTTCTCCTACAATTGTAGTAGGAGAGGCTACGATTCAAAAACCTAAGAATAAATGGGACGACAACGATAAACTAAAGTGCAAAAATAATGCAAATGAACGCTTTATATTGTGCTTTAAATCGAACTGAATTTAATCGAATTTCTGCATGTGTAACTGCTTATGATATTTGGAACCAATTAGAAGTTACTCATGAAAATAAATGTGTCATGCTTGTTAAAGAAAATTCATCTCTTAAAAAACGAACTCATGACCTAAATATGACCATCAAAAAATTTGGAATTGGTCAAAAATCCCTGGACATGATTTTGGAAACCAATGTTATGGGTCTGGAAAATTTGGGCTCGGATATTAAAGTGACCACTACTGCCAGGCGCTAGCCACTAACGCCGACGGTAGCCCATCATTTAAAAATTCTTCTATTTTTTTTCTAAAAATCAAACCTCATCCAGTAAGAGCATTGTAGAATTTCAGAAAAGGGTCTCAACCCCTTTATTTTGTGTGCAAATTGTCATAGGTTTGGTCACATGTCTAGCTCTTGCAGGAAAATAAAATAGGGATCTTTAAAGAAAATCTAGGTACCTAAGACATCCACCTATTCTATGGGTGGTATCTCTTGGGTATCCGGATCTTTACTCTCATCTTCTTTCTAGATTTGTAGGAAGGCTAAGGAAATGGAGGGCGTGTGGTACTTGGACTCGGGATGCTCCAAGCACATGATGGGCAACAAAGCAAAGTTCCTTAGCCTAGAACAGAAGAAAGGAGGGATCGTAACCTTTGGAGATAACGGTAAAGGAAGAATCATGGGAGTAGGTACAGTGGGTAACGAATCCTTTCTTATCTCTAATGTTTTCTATGTAAAATGATTAAAACATAACTTAATATCTATTAGTCAATTGTGTGATAAACGATTAGATGTCTTATTTGAGTCATCCACAAATCTTTGCAAAATATTTAATCCTAACACAAAAGATGTTTTACTAACTGCACCTAGAATTCACAATGTTTATATAGTTTCCTTTCATGATCTTTCCAAATCATCTATAAAATGTTTTATAACTAAAAATGACGAGTTAGAACTATGACATAGATGTTTAGGTCATGCTAGTACAAAGCTCATTTTAAAACTAGCCAAAAAGGAATTGATTAGAGGATTGCCTGAATTGAATGGAAATTTATCTTCACTATGTTCTCCATGTCAAAAAGGAAAATTTACAAAATCCTCTTTTAAAAGCAAAAATAAAATTTCAACTTCAAAACCTTTGCAATTAATTCATATGGATCTCTTTGGTCCCGTTAGCACCGCAAGTCTTGATGGTAGAATATATACTTTTGTTCTAATAGATGATTTTTCTATATATTGTTGGACTTTATTTCTCTCTTCCAAATTTGATGCGTTTTGCGAATTTTCAAAATTATGTACTCGTATTCAAAATGAACTAGATTTAAAAATAAAACGCATTCGCTCAGATCATGGAGGAGAATTTGAAAATGAAAATTTTAAATCTTTTTGTGAAATGTTAGGTATTAAGCATGAGTTCTCCGCCCCACGCACAACTCAACAAAACGGTGTTGTAGAAAGAAAGAATAGGACTATCCAAGAACTAGCATGCACCATGCTATCTGAATATAAATTACCTAAGTTCTTTTGGGCCGAAGCCGTAAGTACATCATGCTATGTAATGAATAGAGTCATGTTTCGTCCAACTTTAAATCTCACACCATATGAACTATATTATCAAAAGAAACGTAACGTATCATATTTTAAGTATTTGGTTGTAAATGTTTTATTCTAAATACAAAAGATGCCTTAGGAAAGTTTGATGAAAACTGTGATGAAGGAATATTTATTGGATACTCTTCAACTAGTAAAGCTTATGGAATATTTAACAAACGAACGAGTAAGGTTGAAGAGTCTATTAATGTAAAATTTGATGAATTTATTTCTTGTGTAGAAAGACTTCCTACAGGTACAGATGATGAACCTTTGCCATCTTTGGAGCACGATGAAGAGGAACTTTCCAAAGAAGAGGAGGAGGAGGCCAAGGAAGATGAATATGTGCCCCCAAGCGTCTTAAACTTCTCAAAAAATCATCCAAAGGAGCTAGTTATTGGGGAACCATCTATTGGGGGTAAGAACTCGATCTTCTCTTCATGAAACGTTTTCAAATATTTGCTTTGTTTCCGAAATTGAACCTAAAAACGTTTCAACCGCTTTAAATGATGAATTTTGGTTTTTTGCTATGAATGAAGAGTTAGATCAATTTGAAAGAAATAAAGTTTGGAACCTAGGGGAACGTCCATCTAATCATCCTGTTGTTGGCGTAAAATGGATCTTTAAAAATAAATTAGATGGTGAATCTAGGATTACAAGAAACAAAGCCCGCTTAGTCGCTCAAGGCTTTTCTCAAATCGAGGGGATAGATTTTGAAGAAACTTTCGTACCCGTTGCTCGCTTAGAATCTGTACGAATATTTTTGGCATTTGCGAGTTTTAAAAGGATAAAACTATTTCAAATGGATGGTAAAAGTGCATTTTTAAACGGGTTTATAAAAGAAGAAGTTTACGTAGAACAACCCCCCGGTTTTATAAACAAAAAATTTCCAAATCAAATTTATAAATTAGAAAAAGCGCTTTATGGTTTAAAAAGCGCCCCGTTGTGGTATGATAGACTTGCATCATTTTTGTTAAATCACAGTTTTGTCATGGGAAGTGCCGACAACACACTCTTCATTAAGCATAATAATAACGATTTAATTATCTTACAAATATATGTCGATGATATCATTTTTGGAGCCACTAATGAAGAGTTGTGTAATGAAGTAGTCTTAGTAATGAAGAATGAATTTAAAATGAGTTTTGTAGGAGAACTCTCTTATTTTCTTGATTTTCAAATTTTACAACGAGATGATGGTATCTTTATTTGCCAAACAAAATATGTTCACGATACGCTTAAACAATTTGGATTTGAAAACCTTAAACAAGCTTCTACAGCTATGAGTGCTTCTTTAAAACTAGGAAAAGATGAATCTGGAATTTCTAATGATCAAACTTTATATAGAGGTATGATTGGATCTCTTCTTTACTTAAGTGCATCTAGACCAGATATAATGTTTGCCGCATGTTTATGTGCTCGCTTTCAAGCCAATCCAAAAGAATCTCATTTAAAAGCGATGAAACGTATTTTTCATTATCTTTTAGGGTCATTTAAATTAGGATTATGGTACCCACACAATGATTCATTTACACTTCACGACTATTCTGATTCGGATTACACCGGTTGTTTGCTAGATCGAAAAAGCACTAGCGGTACTTGTCACTTTTAGGACCCTCATTAATGGCATGGTCTAGTAGGAAACAATCTTCGGTTGCACTCTCCACCACGGAGGCCGAATACATCGCTCTTGGGAGTTGTTGTGCACAAGCTTTATGGATGAGCCAAACTCTAGAGGATTTTTGTTTCCATCTCAAAAACATTGATCTAAAATTTGACAACAAAAGTACCATAGATCTTACAAATAATCTCGTACACCACTCTAGATCCAAACACATAAATGTTCGTCATCATTTCATTAGGGATCATATTAAGAAAGAGCATGTAAAAGTAAGTTTCATTGGTATGGACTCCCAACTTGCTGCATATTCACTAAACCTCTCCCTGATGCAAGCTTTTGACTATTATGACTTGAATTAGGTGTCCTAGATCTTTCAGGCTAAATCACATTCTTAAATGCAATGGTTTTATGCAATTTTTACATATCTAAACATCTTCAAATCTTCTGAAATTTCTGCATAAAACTAACCTTTGGACACTTAACCAATATCAAAAATTAGTTTTTTCAAAATCCTAAAATTTAGTGTACTATTTCCCGCGCTAGCGCTAGCGCACCTGTCTGATTTTTTGTATTTTTAAAATTTTGGAAAATTCCTAAAAATATGCTCTATTATATGTACTATTTATTTTTGCATTTATGTTTTTGATTGATTTTTGAAATATTAAAACAAAAAAATACAAAAGCCAAATTACAAAAAAATATATTTTTACTCCATTTTTTGTTTGTGTATGATTTATATTCTTATATGCAAAAATCAAATAAAAAAAAACATAAAAAATATCAAAAAATATCTTTTGAACTTAACTTTTCTGTTTACATGTATCTTGCGAAAGGGAGATTTGGGCTATAATCCCATCACATCTCCTAGTACCGGGCGAACCCCTCACGGGGTAGACCTCGGGAAGTCCAAGATCAATTATGAGAGTTCAAACTTTACAGCAATTTTTTTTAATATAAAAAAATTGTATGAATTGTATTGGTCATATCAAGCATGGTCTAATCTATCATTTAGTCCTTCTTCAATGTTAAAATTTATCTTTTCAAACTACCTTGAACAATGTTTTTATTATGCTTTGATATATCTAATCTCATGTGCATCAAATTGTATTAAAAAAGTTGTGTAGAACTAAGCTTAGCATGCCTATAAGTATGAGTAAATGTTTTATGGTTGATAATAATACTCATTCACTCACTTATTTTGGCAAAGTTTACATGTGCTTTTAATCTAAGAATGCTTGCTTGTGTATCGTAAATGTACAATGAATTAAATTTGCATAAGTATCTTGCCTACACTACTTTTATTTGCACTCTTAATATTAAGAAAAGTGGTTGTGCTTGCAAAATTTCATTGGTTTGCAAAACAAGTGTATTCGGAGAACTTTGTACAAAACAAAAAATAAATGAAATAAATTGACAAAGATAACTCCACAAAGCACTACTTGAACCTCCTGATAAGTCTTAATGAGCATTGTAAGGTTGAGCACCTTGGAAAAAATAGTAAAGTGTCTTGTGCAAACCATAAATTTTGTTTTCACCACTTGTTCTTTTCTATGTGCGTTGAAGGGTGTGGACGTAAGATTATTTGTGTTTTATTGTGCACTTTACTCTACATATGTCGTGTATTATTTTTGATTAAAACACTTGTTTACTCTATTCAAAAATACACTTATGCGCACATCTTTATCTTCCATAACACTCCTTCTCATGAGTATTGATTCATAATGCTAAAATTCTATACTCTCTTTATGTATAAAACTATCATGCTCTCTACAATGTTTGGTATGTTTTGAATTTATGAATTATAATAACATTGTGGTAATTACTTTTTGATATCCTTCTTTCATGCTTGGTTGCTTTCTGGTAATCTTTAACAATTTTAAACGAAAAATGATTTACAAAAACATCTTCTTTGTTTGAACTTTAACTCCTATATCTTCTTATGAATCGTCATATTTACAAAAAGATGTTTCTTATATTTCTATTAGTCTTCTGCAACATTACCATATAACTTTTACCTTAAGTTTGTTCATGCTTCTCTCAAGTCTTCAAACTCAGACTTCCTTTCTTCACCAAAGTGGTAGACTTGCTTGGTAAATATTTTATTATTTTATTTATGCTAAAAACTCTGATCTATTTCTATAAATTTTTTTTGCCTAAAACTCCTTATCATTTCATTTTCTCTAACAAGCTCGATCATGCCTTATCTTTTTTTATCAAAAAAATCCTCTTTTTATGTCTGTTGCTTCCTTGCCCACTTTTGCTAATAACAAAAGGGGGAGAACTAACATGATAAATATTAATCGCTATCAAATGGGAAAACTAACATGACTAATGATTAAGATGATATCTTACATATTAGAGGAGCATTCACATAGGGGGAGCATGTATTTAGGGGGAGCAATTCTAAATACGAAAATCGACGATTATCCTAAGTCATCATTCATACACACACACAAGTAGGTTTTATCATGCTTATATATTAATGCTCCGATTTATCATTAATGGATTTTTTATTATCAACAGGGGGAGTTTGTTGGAACATGGTCTTCCACATCTCCTAGGTTTGAGAATAACAAATCCTATGTGTATTTGATCTTGTGTGCTTAAATGTGCAGGAAACAAGTCCATATGTCTCAAGGATAACATAGGAAGGTTGCCCCCAGATTTGATCCCAGAATTCCAACATGCCCACTAGCGCCGACGGTAGCACCTAGCGCAAGCGCTAGCTATGATTAGCGCAATTCTGGGAGCATCTTTAGAAGGCGCTAGCGCCAGACGGTAGCGGATAGCGCATGCGGTAGTGCGGAGCACAAGAGGCAAGGCGACAGAGTTTCCCTGGAATGAAAGATACACAAGCGCAGAATAATTCTATACTGGGATAGCACCGACGGTAGCGCTAGTGCTCACTCCTATAAAAGGAGGCCTCTTCTCTCATTTTCCACACATAAGTTTGAGAGAGGTTAAGTGCTAGAATTCCAGAGCCCTATTCTGCCAAAAAGTGATCTCCCACCAAAGTTCCGTGAATTTTTGGAGGATTTCTTCACGCCGGATCTGACCGAAGATCGCTTCATCAACGCTTATACTACAACGGTCCTTCGTCTCCAACTTCAGAAGTTTTTCAAGAGGGAGATTTTAATATTATTGTCATTTAATTTCACATCTTTTCTTGTAATCGTTTAGTGAATTCGCCTCGTGTTGGCGACTAGGTTTGGGTAGGACTTAGGGCAGAAATTTGCCTCGTGTTGGCGACTAGATCTAGGTTAGGTCTAGGGGGTGCTCGTGGCCATATCCGGGGAAGGATTGGCTAGAGCGGCTTGAGGCCGTATCCGGGGAAGGTTAGGCTAGGGCCACCGGTTCGTGGGGATACGAGTCCGGATAGAAAACGAAAAAGAGTTTTATTATTATTCGCCTCCAATTTCTAGCGTTAGAAATCAAGTTTTGTAAACTCTTATTTTCATATTAATAAAATGATGTCTCATTTTTGTTTGTTTGATTTCTTATCTTAATCTCTTATATTTTCAAATATATCAAAATACAATACAAGTTTTTAAAAACCCTTATTCACCCCCTCTAATGGCACCTACCGATCCAACAAATTATTTAGTTCTTGTTTATCACAAGCTTTGATATGAAATTATCCATTCTCCTTTATTATCGTACTTATCTTCCTTCGATTTATTCCTGAATAAAACGTATCGAGTTCATATATCGAAGGTGATTTTTTATAGTTGTTTTCACATTCTAGTTAACCGAGAGGCTCATGCATACGAATCGATCACTCAGGAATAAAAAGAGTTGCACGTAACCCACGAGAGAGGATTATATAAATCTTCTGGATATGAGTCATATCCTATATCGGGATTCACCTCGTAAAGCGAGTATTAGAGGTTTCGGTTGTAGCACGAGAGTTCAGTCGATCAGCCTAATCTCAAGTGGGTGTATTCCTCGAGAGAGATGCATTCATAATTTGGAAATCTCCACGGTTAAGGTGTAGATTAGAAAGATGATAATTTATCTTTTATTATCTTTATTTACTTTAGTGTTAATTATATTTCATTTGCGTTTTCTCCGCTAGAATAATAGTTAGTTTTCTCGAAGTAGAATTACTCGACAGACCTAGGATTTTTATACGACCTTGATATGTTCCATATCTTATGCTACACGCGATAAATGCGCTTGCCTTTATGGTAAGTTTTAATTATCAAGTTTTTGGCGCCACTGCCGGGTAAAATATTTGTTGATATTGTGAAAAGAGAAAACGTTATTACTTTTATCTTTTTATTTTCTTTTCCCCCCTTAAAAAAAATTTTGTTGTAAATAAATTTTGCTGTAAATAAATTATGTTGTAATTAAATTTTGTTATAAATAAATTTTGTTGTAAGCGCTATTTTGTTTTGTGTGTGTGTTATTTTGTTGTTTAGTTTTATTATTTTGTTCTTTTGTTTTTACATATTTTGCAGGTATTCGTGACGTGTCCCTGTCTCCAAATCAGAGACGTGTTCTCCCCCTTTTTTAATTTTCTGCACTTTATTTTTATGTCGCACTTTGCTCATATTCTTGTCTTTTTGTTTATTTCTTCATACTAATTAGTTTTCAACATTGAGGAAAATGTTGAATTTTAAGTATGCGGGAGTTTTCTCTTTCGTTTAAAATATTTCAAAAATAAAAAAAAGATGAAAAACTTAAAAAAAATCTAAAAATATAATAAAACCTCTACTTAGCTTTTTGTTCTTTCAAGACTAGTTTTAGTTTATTTATGAGCATTTTCATTATTTTGATTTGCTAAATCTTTTATTTTAATCATAGTTTGTAGATTTAAATTGTTGGAAATTTAATTGTAAAGAACACGTTATGATTTTAATTTAATTTGAGAATAGTTTTTAGTACTACATCTCATTTGTTCTAAACAGCTTTATGTTGGCAAAACATACTTAGACTTTCATTATATTTTCTTCAAACTTGTGAAATTTAGGAATGTTCTATCTACTAAAAATTGCTCTTAATTTTTTTCTTATAAACTCTAGAAATTTCTCATTTAAACCCTTACCCCTCATCCACCTTTTGCTTGGTATGTATTATTTAAAAGATCATATGTTTAGGAATAAGATTTTCGTTCCCTAAACATATGCACCCAATTTTATTAAAAGATTATATGACATAGGAATAAGATATTCTTTCCCCAAACATATACATTTTGGATTTTATTCGACGATTGAATTCTAAAAAGATTATATGGCATGGGTCATTCCCTAAACATATACAAATGAAAAAAAATTGAGTGGGATGAGATGATAAAATTCATTACCTCCAATCAAGAATCTCTTCTTTTACCAAGTTTTATACCCCTTAGCCAATATAATTGAAACTTAGATATAATTTAAAATTTTGGGAGAGCATAATTAGTAGGTTTTATTTATTCTTAAAAATTTCTTTAAATTGTTAAAGTTTTTATAATTCTAATCTAATCATGGTACTAATGATTGCAAATTTTTGTTCGCAATTTAGCTAACTTAAGAAGTCTTTTGGCTAAAACTTTTCGCTCTTTTTAAATCATTATCATAGTGTAGGAATTACCTTTTTAAATCTCCATAATTTATTTCAAGCTTACTTTTGATTAAATAGAATTTTAGTAATTTAGAAATTCTATTAATGTCTTATGGATATCTCTCTTACTTTTGCTCTGAAATAGTAAAAGCTTAAGTATGGAGTATTTGATAAGCAGTTTTCATACCTATTTTTATTATAGTATTTAGAATAATATTAATATGAATTTGTAAATATTATGTCTCTTTTAGTAATAAATATTTTTTTTATATTTTCTGCACTATTTTTTTTTTTTTGTGTTTTGCAGGTTTTCTCCTGTTTTTGGGAATTTTGGTAATTTTTCCTAGTACATGCCCTCGGTCACGCCCGTGACTAAGGGCATGTCTACTTAAAAGCCAAATTTTAGCTCACTGCCACCTTCTAGCCGATCAAACACATGCCAGTCATGCCTGATGTTTAGTCAATGGTCAAAGTCACGCCCGTGTTCAAGATGGTCACGCCCGTGCTACTCAACCTTCCACCTGGAAATGCCAACTATCACGCCCTAGATGTTGCTGCCGCCTGCCGACCAAAGTTACGCCCGTATTCTCTAGTACATGCCCATGTTCGAACAAATATCTCTGTCAACTCACCCCAGCTCACTTCTCATCAATGTGTCTGCCTTCCCGATCAAGCTAAGATTACTCGCCCTCGGTCACGCCTGTGACCAAGGGTGTGTACTTCATTTTCTACCTATAAATAGAAACCGACCCCCAACTCTTTAACCTCTCTTCCACAACCCATTTGGGCTCTTTTCTTGTATAGTTTTATATTTTTTAAGGGTTAGGTTTTATGTTTTGCATTTTATTTTTAAGTATTTTTTATTAATGTCTTGTATTTTCATTTTTATAGCTTAGATTTCATTTCATGTAATTTACTTTTAATACAATGCCATTTAATTTCATGTACTCCTTTTATTATGGCAATAAATAATTTAGTTTTTATTTCTTAATTAATGTCATGTAATTTTCATTTCTAGTTTTAGTTTTAAATTTCATGTATCCGTTTTTATGTAATATAATTTAGTTATGTTACCTTTCTTAAATCTTGCACCTTTTATTTCATGTCAATTATTTAGTTCTTGTTTATCAAAAGCTTTGATATGAAATTATCCATTATCCTTTATTATCATACTTATCTTCCTTCAGTTTATTCCTGAATAAAACATATCAAGTTCATATATCAATTGTGAATTTCGATAGTTGTTTTTGCATTCTAGTTAGCCGAGAGGCTCGTGCGTACGAATCAATCGCTCAGGAATAAAAAGAGTTGCACGCAACCCTCGAGAGAGGATGACGTAAACCTTATGGATAGGAGTCAAATCCTATAGTGGGATTCACCTCGTAAAATGAGTATTAGGGGTTTCGATTGTAGAACTAGAGTTTGGTCAATCAACCTAATCTCATGTGGGCATATTTCTCGAGAGAGGTGCATTCATAATTTGGGAATCTCCACAGTCAAGGTATAAATTAGAAAGATGATAAGTTGTCTTTTATTTTCATTTCAAAGCGCATTTTAATCAAGTATTTGTTTTCTTTATTTACTTTAGTTTAATTATATTTCATTTGTATTTTCTCCGATAGAATAATAGTTAGTTTTCTGGAAGTAGAATTACTCGATAGACCCAGGATTTTTATACGACCTTGATATGTTCTATATCTTATGCTAGACACAATTGGTGCGCCTGCCTTTATCGTTAATTTTAATTATCAGCAAGACAGTTTTTGGTCTTGAGAAATTTGTAACCAAATTTCTCTCAACTAGTAGATTGTCATCTAGTTCCTTAATGATCTTCTCCTTCTGAAGGAATATTTCAGTTTGAGGTTCAAACTATTCTTGAATATCCTTGAATTCATTGCTCAACTGAGTCAACTTTTCAGTCTTCTCAGAGAGCTTTGACTTAAGAGACTTAAGAGATTCATTTTCTTTAGTTGAGCCTTGACGAACTTCTTGCTCTTTGTTATAGCCTTTAGAACGCACCAAACTGCTCTACTAAGTCAGGTTCATTTTCATTATTAGAGGATGAACTTGCTTTAGTTTCAGAGCATGTGGTAGATATGGGCGCTCTAATGCATACATGAGAAGGAGGGGATGATTCATCCTAACTCTCATCATCAGATAAAGCCATAAGCCCAATGCAGGCTTCTTCATCTGAATTGGAAGAACTTGTGTCACTATCACTTAGAGTCTTAGCCTTCTTGGCTAGAAGCTCTTCTCCCGCTTCTTTCCCTTGTTTGATTTTCTCCCATCAGATCTTTCCTTTTCTTTTCTCTTCTCTTTACTGGGCAGTCAATAATAATATGACCTGCTTTTTGACAGACATAACAAAGAACATTAGAAGAAACATGTTTGTTATGTTTAGGCTTATACTTGTCCTCTTTGGACTTGCGCTTCTATCTATCATAGTTGTGACCAGACTTTTCTAGAACTGGAAGAGAAGGGCATGTACTTGTCCTGTCTCCTCTTTGACAGTAGTTTCTTGAAATGTTTGAAGAATAAGGACAGTTCTCCATCAATAAGCTTAGACCCTGATGTGCTGTGTTCAGAGTCTTCAGGATCAACACATATTTTTGAAGGAATGAAAGATTACCCTCTGCTTCTTCTTGAGCATTCTGCCTTGAAAGCCACTGACATATCCTTGGAGTAGGATTTGCTGCTTTCCTCTTCAGCCTTCCTTGTATTCAGCTGCAGCTCATGGGACAACAACTTTCCAAATAAGTTTTAGGGCTCCATTCTTGCAAGGTTCCCCATCTCTCTTATGGCACATAACTTTATGTTCCATTCCTTGTTCAAGGACCTTAGGAACTTATCATTTAAATCAAAATTTGGGAACTCTCTCCCATATTTTATCAGTTCATTAACAATTTTAAAGAACTTTTCATAGCAATTAGATATGGAGTCCTTCTTATCTTGCATGAATGCTTCATACTCTTGATTAAGAAGAGACTTTCGATCACCTCTTACCTCTTCAGTCCCCTCCATGAACACAATAAGAGAATCCCACATCTCTTTTGCTGTCTTGCAGTGAATCAGATTTTGGAATGTAGAATCATCAATACAGCTGACCAAGATGTTCTTAGCCCTCTTGCCCATGGTGACTAAGATGATTTCATCTTTAGTCATTTCATTATATTTCTTAGAGCCTTATCTGACTGAATCTATGGTTGAAGCTTTCATAAGGACAAAGGGTCCCTCTTCTATTGTGATGAATATCCTTGGGTAAGAGGCTTCCATGAAGAGCTTGACCCTCTCCTTCCAAATACCAAAAATTTCTTTTCTACATATAGGTAATTTCATAGGATTTAGTTCCTTGTAACTTTCTCCTGAAGTTTTGGTGGCTAAACTTTGAATCCCTTTTGAAGATCTTATTCAAGATGTTAATCTCTCTTTGAACAACCTACCTCTAATATGACTTGTAAGTTATGAGATGTCTACCTTCGCCTGGGGGGGGGGGGTGAATATGTGATGTCTGTTTTTTAAAATTATTTGCGGAATAATAAAAGAATTAAAAAGACAATCACAACAAGCACCACAAACATAGAAAACTATAGTTTCCCCAAGATGGGTACGTCCACTTTCCCCCTTCTCCTACTAGCGGTGTGCTAGTTATTGAATTTTGAAGTGTAAGTGGAGGTCGGGCGGTCTGGTAAACCGCGGAGGTCGGGCGGTCTGGTAGGAAGACTGCGCGGGTTGTCTTCCCGCAAGTAGACTGGCGGTTAGCCAGTGGAAGATGGATTTTATTCTTCAACCATCTTGGGTCAGCTATCTGGATGCAATCGGGCGGTTAGCATCCGTGGTTACCTATAGGTGTTAATGCTCTGGCTGGTTCTTTGCTCACGGGCTGGCAGGTTTCTGTTGGTATTGCTGGAGTTTTGCGAGTAGTCCGCGCGGCTTGTTATTAAGTCGGCGAACTGTTCGACAGGATTAACTCAGCAAGCTGCGCGAGTTGTTTGCTAGCCGCTGCTGCTATTGTGGGCAGTTATCCTATCGTGTAGGCTGTGACTGCACTCCTCACCTCTACTATAAATTAGACCCCCCCGGATCGAAGAAAATGAAAAGAACTGTTGTGCGGCTTGCTTGTGGTTCTGATTTGATCAGGGAGACCGCGACGGATAAGTCGGTAGCAGTCAGCGGCGGGTAGCAGCAGGAGGTCACGGTTAGCGATAAGGCAATTTTCTCTGGCTCGTTTCAGCTTTCAATAAGGATCAGCTCGCGGCGGGTAGACGGTTTGCCTTTGCCGGACTGTTCTGCGTTCAGTTCTTCAACAGCTTGTTCGCGATTAGAAGCGGCTAATTGACTGCGGTCAGGCGTCCTTGCTTGGGCGAACAAAGTGAGCATTGGAATAACGGGTAGTCCGCGTGTTGAGTTGTGGTTTGGCGACTTGGAGGTTTGCGCGGACAACCTTTGTTAGCTGGGCGGTTTGGCAGGTTCTTCTTGTAAACTGATATAAAAATTGTTTGATTTGGATTATATGAATTTAAGAGATTTGTTGTTGATGTTCTCCAATTCTATGTCCGATGAAGGCAAGCGTACCTTATCGTCTACAGTATAGGATACTTAAGAAAAATATCAATGTTGTATTAAACACGGGTCTGTCGAGTACTTCTACTTCAAGAAAATAAACTATTATTTTATCGGAGAAAGCGGAGAAAAGAAGTAATTAAAACTAATTAAAAAGAGAACAAAATAAAATAAACAAAACAAAACTTGATTAGAACTCGCCTTGAAATGAAAATAAAAAGATAAATATTAACATTCCAAACTATTCCTTGACCATGGAGATTCCTAGCCTATGAATGCACCTCTCTCGAGGAATTCGCTGGACTCTCGTCCTATAATCGAAACGCCTAATACTCGCTTTAACGAGGTGAATACCACTATAGGATTTGACTCATATCCGGAAGATTTATATCATCCTCTCTCGAGGGGTGCGTGCAACTCTTTTTATTCTCGAGTGATCGATTCGTACGCACGAGCCTCTCGACTAACTAGAATACAAAAACAAATACCAAAATTCATAATCGGCATATGAACTCGATATCGTTGTTTTTCGAGAATAAATCAAAGTAGAGAGAAAACGATAATAAGGTAAAGAGATGATTTCAAAGCAAAGCTAGCAAAAACCAAGACAATTACTAACTACGTGTTAAAGGAAAAATTAAGAAAGAGAGATAAGGAGGAAAGAAGAGATTTTGCATAAATAAAAAGGAGCTTAATAATTCATTACATAAAACGAGATTTTCTTGTTCCTTCATTGTTTCTGATTTCTGGTGCTTGGCATGGTTAAAGTGTTCCTGCGACCTAGTTCCCGTTTTTCTGCTTATTAGAAAGTTTCAACATGGTATCTGTCACGACCCGTCTCGACAAGAGTCAGAGTGCGCTTCGGGCGGGCCGTGATGCCACAGGCATGGACGAAAGGAAAACCATGCCTGCTAAGGCGCAAGCAGAGATACTAATAAATAGTTTAAAAATAGTTACTTTTGAGTAGAAACAGGTTGTTTTGTTGCGGAAGCTTTAAAATATGCTAGTTGAAACAGGTGCACATGCATTTAGTAAAAGCTCAAGATACAAGTTTTGAAACAGATTTTTGTGCAGTGTTCATCGCAGACAAATGAGCATGCAAAACATGATAAATTCTAGTACATATAATATTTAGCCTAGCAGTTGTCCATGAAACAAGAGAAAATGGCTGATCGTAATTTCTACATAGCCTAAATATCTGACAGTAAAAGAAATGAAACATAAATACAAAACCTGAAACTTGACGCAGATCGACCTCAGCGAGCAGGCGGCGCATGCGCAAACACTAAGGCAAATCCAAAACAAGAAGGAAAATCCTCAGAACATTGATATAAACAGGAGTAAAGCTAAATAAAATTACGAGCAGGAGAAACAACATATTGAGTACCACTTTTCATGAAGCTGAGCTAACAAAACAGGCAAGCAAGTGAGACAAGCAGAAATATCTAGAGTTATTAGACTACTCCGAAGTATAGCATACATAGATGATCAAGTAATAACGTAAGTTGTAACAAGTGAAAGTGTGGGTATTTTTGGTTGACGCACATGATTCGTGATTCAGACAGATTCAGATTCAGATGCAAGTCTTATCGGAAATTCAGGATTTCTACCCGTAGCCTCTAAGGGGCGGCTCTTTCGAACCCTCACCCTTGAGCCAGGGAGTTCATGCTTGCTATGACCATTCCTTTGTTCCCGTTAGGGATTCAAGAGGAAACCCAAGTCGAGGAGTTGCATCGATTAAAACCACCTTTCATTGTTTACTTAAGTTATTAATGAAGTAAATCATGATTGAGTGATTCAAACATATCAAGACATGTAACCAAATTTTGATTCGGATATACGATAGTATATTTTACAAATGTGAAACGGGAGAAATCAAGTTATAGAACGTTATTTAACCAAGTCTTGGAACCAGACAGGAATAAGAAACAAGATTCGGTGACACCGAAAACTAGGAAGTGAGTTTTGAACTTTGCGTGTACAAGATAATAAGATTCCAATAACAAGAAGATTCTTCCAGTAAAAAGAAACGCATGAGTAAGTTTGACATGCAACGATTCTGGGATAACAAGTACTCATTTACATTAAGCCACTTTATGACACGATTAACTTCCAAATAAGGAGTGTACGATACAAGCATGATAGAGAGACATCGATCATATATTTGCTAGTCATAAACCGTTACTATTATTATCATGATGTTTAATACTCATGTTCAACAATCTATCATTTCTTGAATTATTCATCAAATAAGAAATTTATTCATCCAGGTCTATCCAAATAAAATCATTCATGTTCACAGATTCGTATCATCTCAAATGCGTAAAACCTCAAACTACTAACAAGTCATTTCAACGTTCGAGATCTAAGCTTATATGATGAAACAAGCATTCAAAAGTGAAGTCATATATTCATAAGAACAGACAAGGTAATCTACGATCAATGTTTGCAAGAGAGGATGATCTCTACTTGCCTTAAATGAGGCTGAAGCTGACGGCGGCGGCGAAGCGGCGCAAGCAAAAGTCAGAAATCCTATTTTCAAACCTGTTCAAGAACAATATTTATAATATTCGACTTAACGAAGTTTTTTACGCTAAAGCAAGCATTTGCTATTCGCACAACACAACAAGAGAGGGTTAGCGAATTACCTCCCTCGTAAGTGAGGGGAGAAGAGCTTCTCACACAGAAACCGGAGATTTGGCGGCGTTTCATGCTAGGGAAACCCTAATTCGGAGGGATCTCCAAGAGATCCCGCCAATTGGAGCGACGAACGGCGTCGGGGAGCACGAATACCTAAGGATTTGGCGATTAGGACGAGCACAAAATCTGAAATGCAAAAATATCCGGAATTTGGCGCGCAAACTTTCCAAGAAAATTATGAAAATCTGAATAGAGGAGGAATCTTACCCAAAGGAAACCAAATCCGGGCCCAAGGAGGAGAGGGGAGAAAACCCTAGACGTTCCTCACGCAAAAACTCGGCCCAAACGGAGAGGAAGGGGTTGCCGGAGGGAGAGGAGGTGACTGCCGGCCCCTATGGAGGAGGAGAAGGCTGCCGGTCCTTGAGGAGAGGAGGTTGGAGGCGACCACGGCCATGGCAGGAGGAGCAGGAGCAGAAGCGGGCTGACTCGGAGCAGAAGAAGTAGCTGGGGCTGCCGGCTAGGGCAGGAGGAGGCGCAGGACCAGGGGGCGGCGCCGGCAGGAGCAAGAGGCGGCGGCGCCGGCAAGAGGGGGAGCAGGAGGAGCAGCAGGCGCCGGAGTCGGGCATGGAGTCCAGCGCAGGAGACGGGATCGGCAGCGCACTTGCGGGAGATAGGCGCGCGGGATGCGGGAAACAGGGGGGGGGGTGCGGCTTACGAGAAATAAAATAGGAGGGCTGGACTTGCGGCTAGGTTTAAAGAGGGGGGCTTGGGGTGCGGTTAGATAAAGAAAAATTAGGAAACCTAATTTTTTTGCATTATTATTAAACACGGGCTGTTACAGTATCAGAGGGGCAGAGGTTTGAGCAGTGATTCAGCCACAGTTATCTTGCTTGGATGTCTGGAAGCACAGTTGTCAGTGGTGTATCAATGGAAGGAGGAATAACTAGAGGTCTTGGTATTGAGCTCCTGACGCAGACTAACTTTAGAAAGTGGAACTCTTGCATGGAGATCTATCTTTTGGGAGAGGATCTCTGGGAAGTTGTTGGTGGAGAAGAAACTCAAGAAGTGGTTGCTGCTAGTGAAAATGCTCATCTGGTGAGAGCTTGGAGGAGAACTAATGCTAAGGCGGAGTTTACTCTCAAGCGGGCTATCTCATCAGAATTGTTTGATCACATCGTTGGATATATATCAACTGCTGAGATTTGGACAGCCTTGGATGGCTTGTTCAATAAGAGGAATGTAGCTCGGCTACAGTTCTTGGAGAATGAGTTGGCAAAAGAAACTCAAGGATACTTGTCCATATCAACGTTCTTCCTGAAGATGACGAATCTTTGTGCAGAGATTTCGGCATTGGACCCGGATGAACCTATCTCAGAAGCTAAGCTGAAGAGGCACATAATCCGCGGCTTGCGGAGGGAGTATGTGGCCTTTGTTACCTCTGTTCAAGGATGGGCCAATCAGCCATCGTTGCTGGAGCTGGAAAACTTGCTTGCTTCGCAAGAGAGTTTGGCTATGCATATGGTGGGGATGTCTGTCTCTAGGGGAGAAAGGGAGGTTCTCTATTCTGGAAAGAAGAAGCATTGGGACAAGAAGAAGAAGACATCAGGAGATGATGGTTCATCTGTTGGAGCATGCGTTTCGCACTCTTCCGGTTTGATAATAACAAAATCCCGTTTGTATTTGATTCTACTTTTATTGATGGTGTGCAGGTAACAGGTATGAGATGTTCACAATTGTGATTGGAGCTCAATTTGACTATATGGAGAATTTCGATGTCAGAATTTTCCGACATCTACTGTCGCCCAGGCGACAGGACAGAAGTTACAGCAACTGCCCGCACGGCAGCACGACGAGCAGCAGTTTGGCGCTGTCGGAATTCCGACAGCGATGTCGCCCAGGCGACAGGCCAGAAGTTACAGCAACCGCTCGCACGACAGCACGACGAATGACAGTTTGGCGCTGTCGGAATTCCGACAGCGATGTCTCCTAGGCGACAGTGAAAATCTATAAAGTGGTTCGTTTTGTTCGTGCATTCCAAGTTTTGAAGTTTCTAAGTCCCTTCTTGAGTGCATACGAACCAGAGAGCTCCAGAACCTCTTCAACTCCCATTTGTGCTTAGAAGGTTTGAGATTGAAGACGAGATCGGACGCGCTTCTACATCAACGATCATCTCGAAGCTTCAACCTTCCTTTCAGAGATCTGAATTTCTAGGGAGTTCTTCTTTTCATTTTGTATTTTCATTTATATACATTTCACTTTGTATTGGTAGGGAAATCGTCTCCTTGTGCGTGACGTCTAAGTCCTTGCGTGGCTTAGGGGAAAATCGCTTCCTTGTGCGGAGCGTCCAAGTCCTTGCGTGGCTTGGTAGGAAATCGTGGCCTTGCGCGCTACGTCTAGATCTTGGGAAGATCTAGAGGATAGGCTTGGGCTTGGTCTAGGGAGAGACAAGTGATAGCCTTCCGATCCTCGGGAGAAGGATTGGTAAACTCAAATTGTAAAAGTTCATTTTCATATTTGTGCCTTGATCTTAAGCATTGTTAAGATCATTTTTATTGTATGTGACTTTTCATGATTAAAATTATGACTTCTTCTTCAATTGCAAATTTGGTTGATTAATCTTTAACTTAGAAATTTGTGTTTGAATTAATTTAAAAATTTCATAGTTTGAAAATTTTTATAAGTGATTTTTAGAAAAGCAAAATTTGTTTTAAAAATTCTTAAGTAAAAATCTTAAATTAAAAAGGCCCTTATTCACCCCCCCTCTAAGGGCGCCACAAGATCCAACACGTGGTATCAGAGCCAGGTTGCTCCAAAACGGTTTTACCACCGGGAGTAATGGCGCACAACGATCACGCGTTCGTTGAGGGGCAAGGAATTAGTAGGCCACCACTTTTCAAGGGCACAGACTACAACTATTGGAAAACCCGAATGCGGTGTTTTCTAATAGCTCTCGACATAGAAGTTTGGAATATGGTCGAGACGAGTTACATTTCCCCAACATTTGTTGTAGGAGATGTAAGTATGGACAAACCCAAAGACAAGTGGGATGACAATGATAAATTAAAATGTAAGAACAATGCAAAAGCCATGAATGCTTTATTTTGCGCACTAGATCGCACTGAATTTAATAGAGTTTGTGCTTGTAATACTTCATTTGAAATTTGGAATCTTTTAGAAATTACTCATGAAGGTACTTCGCAGGTAAATGATTCAAAGCTATTTCAACTGGAGTCAGAGTTCGAAAGATTCAAAATGGAGGTGGATGAAGAAATTGATACAATGTACACACGATTCACTAAAATCGTGAACGATTCAAAGGTGTTGGGTAAGGTTTTCTCCAATGGAGATTTAGTAAGGAAAATCTTAAGATCACTTCCCCGAAGTTCAATCCTAAAGTGACTGCAATTTCTGAGTCACATGATCTTAAGACCTTACAATTGGAGAGTCTCATTGGGAATCTAAAAACCCATGAAGTGGAGTTGAAGATTCAAAGCCAAGAGTACAATTTGGAGCCCAAAAAGAAGAGCTTGGCGTTGAAATCTAAAAAGGAAATTGAAAGTGAGACTGAAGAAAGTGAGGAAGATGAAGAAGGACTGTTTGTGAGGAACTTTAAGAAGTTTATGAGAAATCCGGAGAGGAGAAATTCATTTAAAAGATTTTTCAAAAAGAACGATTTTGCCTACCAAAAAGGCAAAGGAAAAATGGAGAATGAAGAGGAGCGTCCGCTACCGGAGTCTCAAATATAGAACCAAAAGATGTTGTCACCGCTTTAAATGATGAATCTTGGTTTCTAGCTATGAATGAAGAACTTTACCAATTTGAAAGAAATAAAGTTTGGATTCTTGTAGATAGACCTAGTGATCATCCTGTGGTAGGAGTCAAATGGATTTTCATAAACAAATTAGATAGTGACTTTAGGGTCACTAGAAACAAAGCTAGGCTTGTAGCGAAAGGATATAATCAAATTAAAGGGGTAGATTTTGATGAAACATTTGCACCCGTAGCACGATTGGAAGCAGTTAGAATTTTTGTTGCATTTGCTAGTCATAAAAGATTTAAATGATTGCAAATGGATATTAAAACTGCATTTTTAAACGGGTTGATTAAAGAAGAAGTTTATGTTGAACAACCCCCAGGATTTATAAATGAAAAATTTCCTAATCGCGTATATAGATTGCTAAAAGCTTTGTATGGTTTAAAATAAGCACCACGAGTATAGTATGATAGATTGACTATATATTTATTACAAAATGGTTTTAAAATGGGTGGTGTTGATTGTACACTCTTCATTAAGCAAGTAGATGATGATTTAATTGTTTTACAAATTTATGTTGATGATATTATTTTTGGAGCCACTAATGAAGAGTTGTGTAATTATGTTGTAAAAATGATGGAAAGTGAATTTGAGATGAGTATGGTAGGAGAATTAAAATATTTCTTAGGATTTCAAATTGTTCAAAAACATGATGGAGTTAACCAATCAAAATATATTCATGATGTTTTAAAACGATTTGGATTTGAAAATCTAAAACAAGCAAATACTCCTATGAGTGTATCTGTAAAATTAGGAAAAAGATGAAAATGGAATATCAATAGATCAAACTTTATATAGATGCATGATAGGTTCACTTTTATATTTAACTGCTTCTAGACCGGATATTATGTTTTCAGTTTGTTTATGTGCTTGATTTCAAGCCGATCCCAAAGAATCACATTTAAAAGCAGTAAAAAGAATTTTTAGATATTTAATTGGCACATCTAAACTTGGTTTGTGGTATCCTTATTGCGATGATATTACTCTTTTTGGCTATTCTGATTCTGATTATGCCGGTTGTTAACTAGATAGGAAAAACACTAGTGGCACTTGTCACTTTTTAGGCCCTTCACTCATTTCGTGGTCGAGTAGGAAACAGAATTCTGTTGCCCTCTCAACCACCGAGGCCGAATACATCGCACTTGGTAGTTATTGTGCACAAGCTCTTTGGATGAAACAAACTTTAGAAGACTTTAATATTAAACAACAAACTATTGAATTATGGTGTGATAATAAAAGTGCAATTGATTTAACATACAACCCGGTCCATCATTCAAGGTCTAAGCACATTGATGTGAGACATCATTTTATTAGAGATCATATTAAAAATAACCACATTAAAATTTCATTTATAGGCACGGATAATCAACTAGCGGATATATTCACTAAACCGTTACTGGATTCCCGTTTTTCTATGCTTAGGCTAGAATTGAGAATCCTAGACATTTCACAATGATTATATCACTACTTAAAACCTATAAAAAAATCACAAAACCTATACATTTTAAAAAGAAAAACTAAATTTTAAATCAAACCATAGAATTTGAATGACTTAACAAAAATTCTCACATCATTAATATTACAAACAAATTGTTCCAAAAAAACAGTAGAAATCAACATAAGATTAAGTTCATTAACAGAAAATGAAATCTGGGCAAGTTCACTGTCGCCCAGGAGACAGTGAATGCCAGAAAATTCCGACATCAGTCAGAAGCAGCAACCTGCTGGAAACTACTCATAATCATCATATCCAGCCCCGCTGCTTTCTGGACAGTCTTCTGAAGATCCACGTCTTACGACCTTTCCACGTCGAGTCCGCCTAACCGATTGGCGTGGCGGTTCTTCATCTGGGACTTTCCATTCGGCCGCTTTTTCAGGAGTAGGCTTTAACTTCAGTCCCTTCACCAGAAATTTCATAAACTTCTGCATTCTACTGCGATCTTTCTTCACTTCTTTCTTGTGTTCTTCAAATGAATCACGAAGATCATCTATAGACTCTCGTAGTGATCCTCCCCTAGGAATTGTAGGCTCTCTAATCTCTATTCTAGGATGAGGCTTTTTATGAGATTTCTTAACTTTCATGGTACCCGTATAGTATATTTCAGGAACATAATCATCTAAGTACGAATCTTGACCTATCCATTCATACTTCTTATGTAGAATACGTTGAATTATAGCCCCCATTGACAAAGTATGAATCTTCACCCATTTTGGATGTTTTAATCTAAAAGCATAACGAATCTGGGCAAGGATGAGGTCGGCTACATCAAAGGGTTCCTCCTCTATAATAAAATATGTATACAACGTCAACTGTTCTGTGATACTTCTTGTATCACCACTTTTCAGCATGACAGTGTTTCTCAATATGTCTTGGACTAAATAGGCATCAGGAGTGAGTGAAGAAACTTCCGTGATTAGGGTCTTCTTTTGACTTCCATGTAAACTCATATTTACAAGAGTCCAATCTCTGTCCTTTCTATAGCTCTCTACTATGTCTGGCATATGATCACTCATAAGAAGACCAAATTCATCTCTAAGATCAACATGTGTTATTTCCACTTGTTGACCTTGGATTCTCGATCTCACTCCCCCATCCAATTCAGTGTATTTCGAGTCTTCCAAATGGTTATAAAACTCACGGATCAAGACAGATGAGAACATATCTACTGAAATTACTGATAATATACTTGCATTAGCAAGACGAATGTAGATATGGTCGTCCTTAGGAGAGTCAAATTCGACACATTTTGACACTCCAATTATTGCCTTCTCAATTCCCGGAAATACTTGGTATGAACTATGCACATCTTCATATGTACTTTTCTGAGCCTTAGAACTGGAATCCATTCTGCAAACATAACAAAACTAAGTTAAACAAGTTCTGTGCACTGGGACGATGTCGCCCAGGCGACATTGGCTGTCGAAAAATTCCGACAGTAATCCAGTGAACTTTTTATAAGATTTTTCAACTAGACTTCCAGATCAACTCAAAATCAAGCTATATTTCTGTTAAAAAAAAAAAAAAAATTTCTTGAACAAAACTACACCTTCTCACATATCATTTACTATTCATCTTCTTCAACCATCTTCAAAAGGAACATCTTCAGTTTTTTTTGAAATTAAACCATGAAAAAAAATACAAATCTTCAACCCCAAAAATCACAAGATCCAAACATATTTCACCAAAATCTAACAAGATCCACTTGAATTACACTAGATCTACACCTTTTATACACAAAGCTTCAAAGATCTAAACCATTCATCAAAAGTAAAATGAAAAACACATTTTTCTTCTTCTCAACTTTAAAAAATCTCAAATCTCTAAAAAAATTTGAGTCAAAAACTTAAAAATCAAACAAACATACCTTAGATCTAGGGTTGTCGCCGAACTCCGACAGTTTCCTCTCGCCTTCCAGTCCAGAAAATGAGATACAATCGGGTTTGACTCGGTTTTTAGCCGTCTTTATACTTTTAGCTGTCGCCCAGGCGACAGTGACTGTCGGAAAATTTCGACAGCTCCCAAATTTGCTAAATCTTCAATTTTGGTCTCTATGATGCTTTACACTAGTTATATGTCATTATTAATGTTACAACTCATGAATTGATGCCAAACCATGTGCTTTTTATTTTTTAAAAATGGCTATTTACATGATTATATGATTTCATTTCCACTATATCATCGTATTGACACTCCTACTAAGTTGTTTAGACTATTGGAAATTGTTTTCGCATGCCTCTAAGTATGAGAAATTGTTTATATATAATAATGAGCTATCACGTTCACTTCTTTTGATCCATACATATGTCTTTCTATTTAATATATACATGAATCATATTTGCTTTAACATAATACAATAACACTTCATAAATACTACTTTCAACCTTGATTTGTTAGCACAACCAAATATACACCATCTTTTGCGTTTCAAGTGAATTCGGAGATCCTTGGTCAATTAAAAATAAATATCTCTACAAACTACAAAGTTAAGATATCACAAACTATGTGATAAAAAAAAGTTTCAATTGAGGACAAGGATACTCCACCAAGCACTACTTACCCTCCTGATAAGACTTAATAAGCATTGTGAGGTTGAGCACCTTGGAAAGAATTGTAAAGTGTCTTGTGCAAAAAGAAAAAAATGGTATTCTATTCTTATTGTGCTATATCTTCAAGGTCAAAGTTGTTTTTCTATGCTTATATTATGTTTTCTATTCCAATGATCATGTAAATTAAGTAATTTCATATGTTTGATCAAAGCAACACTTGTACACATCATTATATTATATAAACCTTCATCTCATGAGAATTGGACCGAAAAGATTCCAAATTTCTATACACAATTGTGTCTTTCTATGATACTTTAAAATGACATTAATCATGTTTAAGTTATTTTTTTTATTCTCTTACTTCATATGTCTATACCATCTCTTCATGAGTTTATTCAAAACTATGGCATATTACTATTATTTCAAGACCTTCAATCATTTTCAACACAAGTGCTTCCGCTTACTCTTATTTTCTACTTCCTATCTCTTCCCTTAAGAACTACTCATTCATTTCCAATTAACTTTTGCTAATACCAAAAGGGGGAGAATTATAAGTATATTCAAGAAATCAAAGAACAATTCCGCCTAAATCTTCCACCTAAACAATACATCATTTCACTTTACTATAACATTTAGGGGGAGCATTCATTTAGGGGGAGCATTCATCTAGGGGGAGCTTACATTTAAGAGGAATATATCATGTTATTTTTGTGCACACACCATATGTTAAAAACAACAACCTAAATAGACATGATTTTTTTATACGGATTTGTTATTATCAAAAGGGGAGATTGTTGGAGCATGCGTTTTGCACTCTTCCAGTTTGATAATAACAAAACCCCATTTGTATTTGATTCTACTTTTATTGATGGTGTGCAGCTAACAAGTATGAGATGTTCACAATTGTGATTGGAGCTCAATTTGACTATATGGAGAATTTCGATGTCGGAATTTTCCGACATCTACTGTCGCCCAGGCGACATGACAGAAGTTACAGCAACTGCCCGCACGGCAACATGACGAGCAGCAGTTTGGCGCTGTCGGAATTCCGAAAGCGATGTCGCCCAGGCGACAGGCCAGAAGTTACAGCAACCGCTCGCACGACAGCACGACCAACGACAGTTTGGCGCTGTCGGAATTTCGACAGCGATGTCGCCCAGGCGACAGTGAAAATCTATAAAGTCGTTCATTTTGTTCGTGCATTCCAAGTTTTGAAGTTTCTAAGTCCCTTCCTGAGTGCATACGAACCAGAGAGCTCCAGAACCTCTTCAACTCCCATTTGTGCTTAGAAGGTTTGAGATTGAAGACGAGATCAGACGCGCTTCTACATCAACGATCATCTCGAGGCTTCAACCTTCCTTTCAGTGATCTGAATTTCTAGGGAGTTCTTCTTTTCATTTTGTTTTTTCATTTATATACATTTCACTTTGTATTGGTAGGGAAATCGTCTCCTTGTGCGTGACGTCTAAGTCCTTGCGTGGCTTAGGGGAAAATCGCTTCCTTGTGCGGAGCGTCCAAGTCCTTGCGTGGCTTGGTAGGAAATCGTGGCCTTATGTGCTACGTCTAGATCTTGGGAAGATCTAGAGGATAGGCTTGGGCTTGGTCTAGGGAGAGACAAGTGATAGCCTTCCGATCCTTGGGAGAAGGATTGGTAAACTCAAATTGTAAAAGTTCATTTTCATATTTGTGCCTTGATCTTAAGCATTGTTAAGATCATTTTTATTGTACGTGACTTTTCGTGATTAAAATTATGACTTCTTATTCAATTGCAAATTTGGTTGATTAATCTTTAACTTAGAAATTTGTGTTTGAATTAATTTAAAAATTTCATAGTTTGAAAATTTTTATAAGTGATTTTTAGAAAAGCAAAATTTGTTTTAAAAATTCTTAAGTAAAAATCTTAAATTAAAAAGGCCCTTATTCACCCCCCTCTAAGGGCGCCATAAGATCCAACACCATCTACTTCATACCAGCAGGAGAGGAGCTATGCTCCTTGTTGGGAATCTTGCCCACATGATTCCTGATTTGAAGAAGTCACCAAGTCAAGAAAACTTCACTTTGTATTTGATCACTTCTCTGGCTCATAATCTCAGGAAGTTAAAGGAATATCGTTGAGAAGAATAGGAGATGTCGTCGACAAAGCATGCTTGTCGTCATGATGATGAGCAAAGCAAACTCTGAGACTTGGCGAGTTCGTCGAACGAAGAATGAAGTTTGTCGAATGCAGAATGCTGTTCGTCGAACGCAGAATGAAGTTCGTCGAACGCAGAGTCGGGACAGAAGAATGAAGTTCGTCGAGCGCAGAATGAAGATCGTCGAACGCAGAGAAGACATGAAGATATCAAAGGAAGGAATGTCGTCGAGAAGATGCAGTATCGTCTACAACAACAAAGTAGCCTTGTCGTCGAGAAGAACATACATCATCGTAAAGAAGGCTTGTCGTCGAGAAGACTGAAGAAGGACAGCTGAAGACAAGCAATTGCTAAAGCATAGTCTGTCGACATGATATCGCTCATGTCATCGAGAGAACAATGTGATTATGACGACAGTCTGCAAGAAAGAAGATCACGACGACACAGTCAGGATAGCATATCGTTGTATATGCAGAAACGCCAGGATATCTCATATCGTCGAGATATCAATGTCAGAGGCAGAAGCTAGAAGACTTGAAGATTCACCAAGGTCTAAGGCATCGACAAAGTCCCGTCGTCGAGATATTGTCCATATCGTCGTAACAATGGAAATATCGTCGAGACAGAATTCAAATGTTGCGGACACGCTGTCAACATTTAATGCCGTAGCCTGGTTGTCCGATCAGCGTGTGCTCTTAAGGAATGGGCGTCTGACAGTAAAGGACATTACATGTGACCGTTATGCGGCTCATTCGTCCTATAAAAGGGAACAGTGATGCCCTAGAAAAAATGGTCTTTGAAATAAAAAAAAGAATGAAAAAGAATCCCGCCGCTACTCTTCAATATAACAGTACTTTCTGCGAAGAAGAAGATGAAGTAGAGAACAAGAATCAAGTGTTCTCAGAAGAATCAGTCATCTCCATCGACTGATAAGAAGTCGTTCCTCATCAGGCTAAGAGAAGAGATTGAAGAAGAACTGTGCTTTCAGATCTGAATTAGAAACATCTTCTTCAAGTCTAAGAAGCCGATCTCCATCAAGCTAAGTTGCCAATCTTCATCAGGCAGAAGAAACAGTTTACATCACTGTAATTTCTTGTAAGGCTTGCGAGCCTATTTGTCTAGCTTGAGGGTTGGAGAGCTGTGAGGCTTGAGGGCCAGGGCAGTGGACTTGCGGGTCCGACACCATCTAGCTTGAGGGCTGGAGACCTGTGAGGCTTGAGGGCCAGGGCAGAGGCTAGACTTGCGGGTCTGAGCTAGGTAGGGCTTGAGGGCCTGATTGTCAAGCTTGAGGGCTTGAAACCTGTGAAGGCTTGAGGGCCAGGGCAGAGGCTAGACTTGCGGGTCTGAGCTAGGTAGGGCTTGAGGGCCTGAGTGTCGAGCTTGCGGGCTTAGGTGAAATAGGGGCTTGCGGGCCTAGGCTGTAGGACTTGCGGGTCCGTGGTGTAAGGCTTGAGGGCATGAAGTTTTGGCGGAGTTTGCCGAGCCTAGCTCACTGCTGGGTAGGAGCAGAGGGACAGAGGACTACTCAAGACACCCGGTCATGAGGAACATCTATAGATCTTGTGTCGTCTGCTGTGATTTATTTGTGCGATACTTTTGTGCTGTGCTTGAATATTCGTAACTCGCTCTAATATTTCGAAAAGAACCCAGATCACCTAACACCCCCCCTTTAGGTGAACGTTCCATTAACAACACTCCTAAGCGTGATGGGAAGAAGAAGGAAGGACCTAGATGCTTCAGGTGCAACAAGCCTGGTCACTTCAAAAAGGACAGCAGGGTCAATCTTCAGCCGGGGCATGCTGCAGGAAAGGAGGAGGCTGGTTCCAATACTAATGTTAGTTGGGGTGATGGAGCTTTTATGACGGGCACTTGTGTTCAGGCTATGGCTTCTATTAACTATCAGGATGAGTGGATAGTGGATTCGGGGTGTGGTCATCACCTCACCGGGGATGAATCCAAGTTCTCTTCTTTACAGACATACACATGTAATGATGCTATCATTACTGCTGATGAAACTATACATGCAGTTGAGAAGGAGGGTGTAGTTTATTTAAACGGAGAAAGAGGCCCACTCACGTTGAAGAGTGTCTATCATGTTTCGGGGATGAAGAAAAACCTCTTCTCGGTGACCAACGTTGTTGATGTTGGCTATCACGTTCTGTTTGGTCCAACAGAAGTGAAGTTTCTTTGAAATATGTCAGCGGTGAAGGCTGAAGTTAGTCATGTTGGTAGAAGTGTGAAGGAATTTTTGTGTTATCTACAAGTTCCTATGTTAATAAGATGAGGACTAATGATAGCGCTGCTATCTGGCATGAAATACTTGGGCATGTTGGGATGGATAAGATGAAGGCTATGGCGGGAAGAGGCCTTGTGAGAGACTTGCCTAGTCTATCATCTTTCAGTGAAGGTCACATTTGTGCAGGTTTTCAATATGGTAAGGCTCATCGCCTTCCATTCGACAAATCACAAAGCAGATGCAATGCACCATTTGAGTGTATTCATGGTGATCTGTTTGGACCTACCCAATAGCCAGTCTTGGAGGCAGCAGTATATGCTGGTCTTGATTGATGACTTCACTAGGTATACTTGGGTATACTTTATGAAGGAAAAGTCTGAGGCATTCAGGAAGTTTGTGGAGTTCAAGGAGCTAGTGGAGGGTCTGCTTAATCTGCGAATCAAGAAGTTCAGAACTGACAATGGAGGGGAGTTTACTTCCAATGTGTTCTTTAACTTCTGCAGGAAGCATGTCATCCGGAGAGAGCTCTCTTGTGCTCACACTCCACAATAGAACGGAGTTGCAGAGTGGAAGATCCGTCATCTAATGGAGACCTACAAATGTTGGCTTCATGCCAAGAGTATCCCAAAGTCCTTCTGTGTAGAGAGAATGTCTTGTGCAACTTATGTCATCAATCAGATGCCTCTTAGTCCAATCAACATGAAGACCCCTCATGAGTTGATGTTCAAGATAAAGCCTACGGTGGAACACCTTTGAGTGTTCGGATCTACCTGCTACGTGTATGTTCCTGATGCCCTCAGAACGAAGCTAGATGCAAAAGCAAGGAAGCTAGTCTTCGTCGGATATGATAACTGAAAGAAGGGTTGGAGATGCATGGATCCTGAGACACGAAGAGCTGTGGTCTCATGGGATGTGGTATTTGATGAGTTGACATCATACCAGGGTAGCTCTTCTGTTGAGCTACAAGAAAGCAGGTTAGATAGTGGACCAGGAGAAGCTGCAAGGGAAGTTCTGGTGGAGTTGCATGTTTCTCCAGGTGCTCCAGTTGCTTCTAGCTCTGGGTCAGGTGCTTTAGGTTCTAGAAGCAGGGGGAGCGATGCTCCAAGTGTGCTCGGGAAAAGAGCTAGTCCCGAAGTTGCAGTGGAAGAGGTGGATCAGAGTTAAACTCTGAGGAGGTCCAAGAGGACTATTATTCCACCAGCTCGGTATATAGGGGGAAATCAGGTGAGCATCGTCTCATGTTTCTTTGCTGGTCCTTTGGATGAGCGAGAGCCGTCATGATTTGAAGACGCCACTGGAGTCAAGGAGTGGGAAGATGCCATGAATGAGGAGATGGCTGCCCTCAAGAAGAACGAGACTTGGGATCTTGTGCCCAAGGTAGATGGCATTACTTCTGTGACATGCAAGTGGGTCTACAAGCTGAAGAAGAAAGCTGACGGGAGTATCGAGCGGTACAAGGCTCGCTTTGTAGCTCGAGGGTTCTCTCAACAGTACGGAGAAGACTATGAAGAGACTTTCAGTCTGGTAGCCAAGATGACTTCGGTACAGGTGGTGATTGGCAGCTAGCCAAGGGTGGAAGATTTGGCAACTCGACGTAAAGAATGCTTTCTTATATGGCGAGATTGACAAGGATATCTTCATGGTTCAGCCACGGGATATGTATCGAAAGTTCATCCAGGACACATCTGCAAACTCAAGGAGGCTCTTTACGGGTTGAATCAAGCGCCTCGGGCGTGGTATGTTGACACGCTATTTCCACACCGCTAATTAGCGGGCACGAAATGCGGTACGACGGCAGTGCACCGGTCGTTGTCAAGTAATAAAAGTAGGGAGTAGCTCCCCGAATATCGTTCTCAAAGGACCGCAAGTTAGGGAATACAATTTGCTCGTTAGGAAACTAATTATGGGGGTTCTAAGTTTAACAAAACAAGAAGGGGGTTTGGTTGATTTTATAGAGCGGGAAATGAGAAAATTAAACACTATGCGGGTCGCAATCACCGCGTCGCTTGGTGGATGGGTTTAGTGCAGGCCGCGATGCCGTGCTTCGCTTAGCGGATGGCCGGTGAGCATATGGATGAGGTGAGTGCAGATGTGAGGGTTGAGGGTCGAAGGCACCTCTTCGCTATCGCTTCCAGCTTTTGCTAGAGCGGGTGCTGGAACGTGTGGGTGTAAGTGGAGCGGGGGCGGAGCGCATCACAACACAGCATAACGTAAAGACAAGTTCATAAATAAACTTCCATTCATAGACAAATAGATGTTCATTCAGTTCATTACAACCATTAAGAGTACAAATCACAAAAAGAGAAGGGGTAGAAGTAACCACGAGATGAGAAGCCTCGCCGCGGATCGTGGTCGGAATGGGGGGTCGTCACGCCTCCTCCGAGCTCAGTCCTTGGTTGCTTCCGGGATGCAGAGGCTGTCACTACCTCTAACCGCTGCCCGTCTTCTTCTTAGAGCTGGGTTCACTTCTCCTTCACCCAATGGAGATGTCTTCCTCTTGGAATGCTGGCCGTAGATGGCGGAGAATGCTTCCGGAACCCTAGAATGACCTTAGGATCAATGGATGAAGCTTTCCCAAGGGGAGGAATGGAAGGAGGGACCTTGGGGAGGTGGAGCGGCGGAGTCGCGCTCAGAAATCGCGCCAAAAACCCGCTGGAATACCTAAAATCGCGGAACAACGCCTTAAATAGGGAGCAGAATAAGTACTGCGCACGGTCAGTGGCGCACGACCAATGGTCGTGCGCGAAGGAATGACTGTGATCGTGCGCAGTCAACCTGTAGCAAAGGAAAAATAGAAAACATCGCACGGTCAGGGGCGCACGACTAGTGGTCGTGCGCGAAGAAAGGCCTATGATCGTGCGCATATCTTTGGTCCGATCTCGATCTGGGCTGGGAATTAACGCACGATCAATGATCGTGCGCCTGATTGTGCGCGAAGGAATGCGCACGATCAGAGGCTTTTTAGGCCAATAATCACCCCGCACCATCCCGAACGTGCACACGACCCCAGGACCTGCAGGAAAAGTACAAATAACCCCGATCCGTGCACATCACCGGATCCATAACACAGGCATACAGTAATATATAGGAAAAATGTGCCACAAAGGGGAAAGGATTGCACAAAAGGCGCAGAAATGCCATGCTATCACTATAAGCGTATATGAACAACAAATGAAGTGCAATGACACTAAAATAAACCCAAATGAGGCCAGAAATCACTGTATAAACCAGACTCATCATATGTGAAGATCGCAGAATACATCAAGTTTTGCGGATATTTTGCTTCAGATTCAGACTCGAGTCTGTTTGTAAAGAAGATCGGGGAGCTGCAAGTCTTGGTGTTGTTGTATGTTGTTGACATGATCATCACGGGGAACTCGGAGGTTGAGGTAGCTAAGCTTTGGGCTGAATTATCTATCAGGTTCGAGATGAAGGATCTGGGGGAGCTTCACCATTTCCTTGGACTCGAGGTGGAGAGGAAAGAGAGCGGTGTGATCGTTTCTCAGAAAGGTTATGCGGAGCGGATCGTTAAGCGATTCGGCATGCAGGATGGGAAGAGCATCTCTACTGCACTGGAGGTTAGTCTAAAACTTCGGCAGGATGAGGGGAGGATTCTTCCTGATCTGTTGGTGTTCCTGGCTCTTTTTGGGAGTCTGATATACTTGACGATTACTAGGCCGGATATTCCTTACGCAGTTGGCAGGGTAAGTTGGTATATGGCGGAACCACGGAAACCTCATCTGGTAGCGGCAAAGAGTATTCTGAAGTACGTGATACCTCAAACATGGGTCTCCTTTATGGGAGAGACACGAGTTGTTGTTTGCATGGATACATGGATGCCGATTATGGGGGAGACTCAAATGATCAGAAGTCGACGTCTGGTTATGTTTTCTTATGTGGATCGACAACTATTTCATGGTGCAGCAAGAAGCAGGATTCAGTGTCCGTCTCTACCACTGAAGCGGAGTAGAAGGCTTCGGCTTTGGCAGCTCAGGAAGCCATCTGGCTCAGGAGATTATCGGAGGATGTCCATAAGGAGGTTCGAGGTCCTACTCTGCCGCGTGGTAACAACGAGAGTACTCTCAAACTAGTCAATAACTCAGTCTGTCATGCACGGACCAAGCACATCGAGATCGAGCATCATTTCATTCGGGAGAAGGTGCTGTAGGGATCTCTGATGGTTGGGCATGTGTGGAGTGAGGACAATGTCGCTAACATCTTCACAAAGCCGCTGGCGAAGGGACCATTCACTCAGTTACGAGGATTGCTTGGGCTGACTTCCACTTCTCACTTCAAGGGGGAGTGTTGAATTTTGAAGTGTAAGTTAAAGTCGGGCGGTCTGGGCATCAGACCGGACGGTCTGGTAAACCGCGGAGGTCGGGCGGTCTGGTAGGAAGACCGCGCGGGTTGTCTTCCCGCAAGTAGACAGGCGGTTAGCCAGTGGCAGATGGATTTGATTCTTCAACCATCTGGGGTCAGCTATCTGGATGTAATCGGGCGGTTAGAATATGCGGTTACCTCTAGGTGTTAATGCTTTGGCCGGTTCTTTGCTCGTGGGCTGGTAGGTTTCTGCTGGTATTGCTAGAGTTTTGCGAATAGTCCGCGCGGCTTGTTATTAAGTCGACGAATTGTTCGACATGATTAACTCAGCAAGCCGCGCGAGTTGTTTGCTAGCCGCTGCTGCTGTGGCCAGTTATCCTATCGTGTAGGCGGTGACTGCACTCCTCATAGGACCCCCCTCGGATCGAAGAAAATGACAAGAACTATTGTGCGGCTTGCTTGTGGTTCTGATATGATCAGGGGAGACCGCGGCGGATAAGTCGATAACAGTCAGCGGTGGGTAGCAGTAGGAGGTCGCAGTTAGCGACAAGGCAATTTTCTCTGGCTCATTTCAGCTTTCAATAAGGATCATCTCGCGGCGGGTAGGCGGTTTGTCTTTGCCAGACTTTTCTGTGTTCAGTTCTTCAACAGCTTGTTCGCGGTTAGAAGCGGCTAAGTGACTGCGGTCAGGTGGCCTTGCTTGGGCGAACAGAGTGAGCATTGGAATAATGGGAAGTCTGCGTGTTGAGTTGTGGTTTGGCGACTTGGCGGTTTGCGCGGACAACCTTTGTTAGTCGGGCGGTTTGGCATGTTCTTCTTGTAAACCGTCAGCTTCTTGTAGTTGGTTTTCTTCTCTCCTCATCATTGTGTGTACTGATAAATCATGTCTTGCAATGTATGTCTCGAAATGTACAGAAGATAGTTGATACAAGATTCTTCTTGTTCCTTCATTGTTTTTGATTTCTGGTGCTTGGTATGGTTTAAGTGTTCCTGCGACCTAGTTCCCATTTTTCCGCTTATTAGAAATTTTTAACACTAGTCTCGACAAACTCCACCAAAAACTCAGATCTTCTCGATCATACAACTCAGAGTCCAAGACACATACCTCATGGATACTAGCTGATCCCCTACCTTAAATTCCATAGCTCAGGATCCTACACTCAGATTCACAACTAGAATTCTACCTCAGGTTCAATCCAAAACCCTACCTCAGGTCACAAGGGACCCTACACTCATATCTCAGAGAAATCCTGCAGAAGAACTAAAATAAGTTTTGTTACAACTTTACTTAGACTCAATAGAATTGATCTTGTAAAGTAGAGTCTTCTTGGGCTGGATGAACACAGACTTCCTGGATCAACAACATATCTTGATAGAATCTTCTTTGAAAGCTTGATCTGTCTGAACTCAGGAATCAGAGAAAATGTCTTGCTTTTGAGAGATTTAAGAATGAATAACTTAGAGCAATCTTAGAAGCACTTGAGTTGATCTTGTGAATGTCTTCTTCTAAATTTTTTCTCTGAACTTAGAGTTTGTCGGCTGTTTTTCAGAATACTGTTCGATCGATTGGCATTCTAGGATTAAGATTTTATCTTCACATCTCATATGTTTTTATATGTCTCTGAGCAATAACAGCCGGATACATCAGTCTTTATGTCAGAATCTTTTTCCTAAAGCATTCATATGATTTTATGCTTTGATACCAGTTATAAGACCCCTCTCCACCTTACAGGAGAGTTCCCAGATCTTATGCCCAGAACCACCGCCTTACGGTAACACCAACTCATGGGTTAGTTATCACCGCTCGACGCCGATCTTGCCGGCTAGTTCGATCATATCACATGCCAAATTGCGAGAAAAGAAGTAAATACCAAAAAAAGGATAAGCCCACAATCACATGCACATATATATATGAAGCAAATAGTACACAATGAGTACAAGCAAAAGACTGCCAGGGCTTATGCCCGGCACATATCCAAAAGAGAAATAGAAATACACACTCTCTCACTACACTATGCGGAAGCTAATCAAAGTCTCTCAATAACCTATCGCCGAGTAGTAGTAATGCGCGGAAACTGCTCCTCAGGTACTTCCATCACGTCTGTTGGTCGCACTGCTGCTCCAGCTCCTCGATCTCCTGGTTTTACAGCCACATCCGACCGTTAGTCAAAAGACTAAGCCATTTTATCCTCGCCTCCCCCCACGACTCCTAAGTACCGTGCGGGAGGACGAAGCAGGGTACAACAAGGGGTAAATTAAAAGCAGGTGACATAGAACTATGCTAGTAGTATATATGAGTAAGTGAGCAGTAATTACACCAATAAAGAAACAATAAGTAAGTAGTGAATAATTAAGTGCGGCGCAAGTAAAGGTAACCGGTAAACTATTACATTATCATCAAGAGTACCTTAACTTATATGAATGCCCATACAAACTTATAAGTTAAGGTTTCCAGAATTATAACTTATCACATAAAAGATCACATACTAATTTATATGATAAGGGTCTGCAAGTGCATATGTCTATAGAATGTGTGTATGTTATGATATGTTATGTTCATACAATACAACTCACCCACACGACTCTGCGCACACAAACCTCTTTATTCCCACTTTTTGGAGGTATCAAGACTCCCAGGTACTTCCGCCGTGGCTACGAAAGTAGTGGATCAGGCACTCCACTCCTAGGTGGGTATACAGACTACCAGACCCAGACCTTACGTACGTCGATGTATATGTCCTAGGTGCACCTTCATGAGCTCTCACGTACTCTTGCTGACAACCCACCATTATTTTATGGTCGGGTGTGGGTTATTAGGGATTGTCCTCCAGACCACAGTTAAGCAACCTACTGACCCTCTAAATCACCACGCCAAAGTCAATGTACTGCCATTGGTGTGATGACTGTACCAGGTTTTTCTCCACTTCGGCGAGCTTGCCTGATCCGTCAATTCTCCACCAAAAGCTCTGCTCTCAGAAGCTGGCTCGACTCCTTAGGGCTTTATGAAGATGATTGTAGCGTCTAAAGGAGGCAGTGATAGCTGTATATGTAGATTGGAAGGTATGGGTGTCGGCCATGGCATGGATTCCTTCCCCTTTGCTGCTGAGCAACTGCCATCCCTTGATTGTGATTGTTCACGGCCTGAGGGGTTCAGCTAGGAGCTTGGGCATAGGAATGGAGAGCCATGGGGCCTCCATTCCTCAAAACTCTTCCTTGTCCATATGGATTTTGGGGGAAAATGCCATTTTTGCCATCATGTAAGCCTTCTCTCTCCAATTTCAAGAGCATGGAGTGTTAATTATCATGTGGCCTGCTGGTTTGGATTGGCTCCAATTAGGTTAATTGACCCATATGGTGTGAGTTTGACCCAAATTGGCCTAAGTTTGACTTTGGTGAAACTGGATGAATTGGTTTACCAATTGATGGGGCTTTTGTGTCCATTGGGTCCCTAATGGGGTTAGAAGGTTAGGGGTGAGGTTTACCAATTGAAGACCAATTGATCCTTGTTTGGGTTGATTTGGTCTATGCCGCCCAAGAGTTGAGTTTGGTCAATTCCTTGAAATTGGGTGGAACCAATTACTGGTTATTGACCTAATGATCTTTCTTAGTAATTAGGAGTACATAGGGTGAGGTCCATTGAGGTATTGAAGGTCAATTGAGCATAATTATGTTAAATAGGGCTATATTGACCTAAGTTTGATTTTGGTCAATTTGGCCTATTGGTTGACCAATTGATGGGGCTTTTGGTCAAATGAGTCTCCATGAAGGTTAGGGACATAGTGGCGAGTTCAATTTGTACTTGTGAGTTCTATTTGGATAGTTTGACCTAAGTTGTCCTGTGTTCACTTTTGAGCACTATGTAAGTTCACCTTAACTCAATATGTCCTAAGGTCATCTCCTTGCCTCAACACATCATTCTCACCACATGTAAAGCCCTAACACTATTATAGGGTCTAGTAGGATTAGGGATGTTACAATCGGCGGCGAAGAGCTTTTGAATTTTTGTGACTTGATTTGTCTCGACGACATTTGCATTATCTCGATGATATTTCATCTCTTCTCGGCGACATTTGAGTCTTCACACTGATAATAACTCTTTCTAATTTATACATGAGTTCTGAACTATATTTGAGTCTTCAAGATGGTACTTGAGTCTTCAAGATGATATTTGAGTCTTCACTACTATAACACTCTTCAAGCAGAATGTTGAGCTTATCAATACGATATTTCAGCTTGTCAAGACGATAAGACTTATATTTTATATCTGACTCTTGGTCTATCAAGAGGATGTCATATCTAAACGATATGAACTCAAGCATTCATTATTTCAATATGCTTCTTAAAATGTCGTCTAGACTTCTCGACGATATTGTAACTGGCCTCGACAATAATTGACTTGAGCAGTTTTACCTTCACCCAAGCCTTTAAGACGATACCACAACTTCAACATGATTTATACTTTGTACTTGAGAGCTCCTACTTGAGTTATTGAATTACCTGAACCTCTTTAAGTTGATATTTGTCTGTCTGAGCTTCATCAAGTTGACATTCTGATGAATGAAGTGATCCTTCTTATCAAGAGGATTTGTGAATTTAGTTGTGTATCTTCAAGATAGTATTCCTTGAAACTTAAGGTTATCAAGACGATATATCTAACTCATCAAGATGATATTTGACTTGGAAAAATTCTGATCTTCTTGAATTTTGATCCTTTGCTCTATCTAACTTTCTAGATATTTCTTCCTGATGTTTATGAGTGAGTGACAAGTCAAACATAGTTTAGATCGTAGGTCGACATGGTGTTTTTCCCAATGAGGGATTACATTGGAAAAACTATGTCTGATGACACTAAGTCTAGAACTATGCTAGGCTTGCACTATCTAATACCTAAAATCAACACAAGTAAACACATGTATCAAATACAAAGTGAGTTTATCTTTATCCTGAGGATTTTTTCAAATCAGGATAGTTGTGGGCAATTTTCCCAACATGGATATTACTGCATCTTTCCCCTCTTCACTAACATTGGTGTTAGGATTGACCGCATTAGCCTTTGCGGTCAACTCCTCCTCCTCCTCCTCCTTTTTGTCCTCATCCTTCTCTGGTAACACGGTCTCTAGCCATTTCCGTTTGTTGTCCGCCATGACAAATTACTACTCCTTACTAATCTGCTTCCTGAGCCAATCAATGGCTATCTCCACATTGTTCAAGACTAACACAACTTTGTCCGTGCTAGCTTCATCACAGACAGGTGAGCTGTCTTGCTGACCGTCTCCTATTTTGGGTGGAAAATTCTTAACAATATCAAGATCGGTTTGATACGGAGACTGCGCAAGAGCGATAAGGGTCTGGGCTTGGTCAAAAGTTATTTCAGTGTCATTTACCACAAATAGATATTCTCCGAAGAAGGAACTTGGTGGGCGCTCTCTCCACCTTAAGTAAATTTCTGAAGGAACTAGTTCGTTGCAATATAATAGGGATTCTATATAGAATGAGCAGTAGCTTCCTTGAGAAGAGAAGAGAAATTTGATCCTCAAGAGAAACGAGAATCTTCTAATTATCCTCTGAATGTGGAGTGTTGTATCTACATGCACCCTTAGATGTGGGGTTTGGGTTGGGGGTGAATAAGGGGTGTAAGAAATTTACACTATTTTTGAAAACTAAGAACAAAAATATTTTCCCAAAATATTTTACTGAATAGAAATTCAAATCAATATGATAAAACAAAAACATGATTTTAATTCTTAAATAAATCGATTACAAAAATTGATTTCCATGATGCTAGAAATCAAAGGCGGTAAAATATAAAGGTCCCTTTTGTTATCTTTACCGACCGTTATCCCCAAGGACCATTTGGCCCTAGCCCATCTCTCCCTAGATAGGCCTCAAGCATCCCCTAGAACTAAACCCTATATTTAGTTGCCAACACCCACAACAAATTCCTCCCTCTACCTCGCATGACTCAATCGCCAACACTTGCGGCAAGTTCCACTAACGATACAAAAGTAGTGACCAAAATAAAAAGAAAATACAAGATGAAAGATGTAATATTCAGACTATAAAAACTCCCTATAGGAAAATCTGAAAGAGATGACGAAGGAACGCTAGAGATCCGAGTAGTCGATGCATTCTTCCTTCGTGTAGAATGAGCGTTGAGTGAATCCTCCTTCAAGTTCCTTTCTTGATCGTCAAGGTTGATGTAGGGAGTGCTATGGACGTCTAAAATGAGGGGTCTCACGAAAAGGAATGGAGTTGTAGCTTTGTGGTTCATCAAAGAGATAAAGCGGAGCAGATTTATTTATATGACTGTGAGCTAGAACCTACGGTTTGTTTTACCATCGGGCGGTAGCCTAAATAGAATGAGATTTTCCATGCATCCATCCAGGAATGGTATGCGCGTTACATATTTTAGGAAACAGCTACTGCACTGCATTATCTTCATACACGCTCCAACCATTCATGTGATTTCTTGCTCCATGTTGCTTCTCAATCAGCTGTCGATTGACGGTTATTCCATAAGTTAACACCACATGCGACACACACTAACTTCTTGCTAAAGATGGACTTTGCTCATGACATTCCTTGCATTCAAATGTAATTTGTCAGCTATCCCATTGACATGATAGCTACTACCAGCGGTAGGTGTTACCGACACATGGTATGTCTTCATTCAGATCATTGCCTTCATTCTGCATCGCATTCCATATACGCATTAACAGTGGTATTGTAACTATTTTTATACACTATAAACACAAGAGAAGCATGATCAAATACATAATGGGAATTATTATTTTTAAACCAACATATACGGAATGCGTGTTCCAACAAACTCATCCTTTTGATAACAAAAATCCTCTAAGAAGAAATTAATTATTTTAGAATAGAGTTGTGCTTATAGAAAAGTGCGATAAGTGATAATCGTGATAAATAGGTTTTTTGAGTGGTGCGCTTGAGTGCATGTACACTCTCCCTATACGAATGCTCCCCCTACATAGATGCTTCCCTTACATATTATGATGTTATATTGTACGCCCCAAAGTATTATATTTCTTCATTTAATCTCCCCCTTTTGGTATTATCAAAAGAGTGTAGTGGTGCATGTTAGCATTAAGTATTAATTTGCCCTATGTAGAGATGAAATGAGATGCCACATAAAACTTGTTGGATTGAAAAATAATCATGATCTAGCATAAGAGTAAAACACAACGGAAAATAAATCAAACATTCGTAAAAGAAACATCTTTAGAAAATAATAGCACAAAAAAGATATGGTGTGATAAACTTGATAAGAAGATGTTTGAATTTTTCACAAGAGATGTTATTTCACAGAATTTTTGAAATATAGCAAGCATGATTAAAATATTAAGAAAAGATAACAATCTACAATGTAAAGTGATTTGCATTTCAAGTTAAAAAACATTGTAGCGGTCATGCATAGCTATCTATCGCATTTACTAATGTTTGTAGAAAAAAATATTAGTGCATTAGGATCCTATTCTCATGAGTAGAAGATTTATGTAAGATAATGATGTGTACAAATATTGTTTTGATAAAGTATACAAGTTCAATAATCAAAACACATGACATATGTAATGGAATAAAAATATTATCAAAAATACACAAATAAAAGTACTTCCACAAAGTTCAATGCACATTTTAAGAAATTGTACAACTACCAAGGTGTTTCACACACACAATACTTATTAAGACTTATCAGGGAGCAAAGTTGTGCTTGGGGGATCACATGATGTTATGTTTTAATTTTATTTTGGTGATCCGGTGTACAAAAGAGAAGTTATGTGGTGTATTAAGAATTTATTTGCACAAGACACTTTACAATTCTCTCCAAGGTGCTCAACCTCACAATGCTTATTAAGACTTATCAGGAGGGTGAGTAGTGCTTGGTGGAGTTTTCCTTGCCATTTATTATTTGATTTTTGATTTTGTGACCAAGGACTCCGAATTTACTTGTATAGCAAACATACAATTTTAAATTTTAACCACACTTCTCTATGAAATAAGTGCATGAATGTCAAAGAATTGCTAGAAATCAATTCAATACTATGTAGGTAATCTAGTTTGTGCATTTCAATTTTGTTATGTTATTACACTAAACAATAATGCAAGGCTAAGATTAAAGACACATGTAGTAATCAATGAAGTGAGTGAATAAATCATTATATAACATAAAGCATTACTCATACTTATAGGCATGCTAATTACTCATACACGCGATTTTGACATTCAATTTCATTGCACAATAAAGATAGTTGTCAAGCATGACAAATAATGTTTTAAGAAACTTGAAAATTAAATCATATAATGTAATGAATCTTTAAGAGATATATCAATTCATCATTGACTATAACAATGAAGATTCACAGTTTTTAGGGTTTGTCGTTTTTATGAAAACAAACAAAAAACATCATGAAAAAAACATATTTTCTGTAATTTTAGATTGTTTTGTATCTTCTCTTTGTTTTTTAAGAAAAAACAAAAAATGCGTAAAATTTACTGAAAGCAGAGGACTATGAGTAAAGAAGTAAAATTGATTTCAGAAAAGAGGACAAGTAATTCAAGAAATTAAAGCTACTGTCACCGTTAGCCCATATCGCCCGACAGTAGTAAATCGAGATATATTATTTGCTCTAAGATCATGGTTTTTGATAATTTTTTATTCTGATTTCTCTCGATTATTGTTTCATGATAAGGGGCGTCAAATTCAGGAAAGAAATCAGAAAAATAATCAAAAAGTTGTGGATTTTAAATTTTAGCATAAGACATCAAAAACACCAAATTCTAATCTAAGCATAGCGAATCGTGCATCAGGGAGTGGTTTAGTGAAGATTTCCGCATGTTGTAAATCAGTACCAATAAAACTAACTCTCACGTGTTCTTTCTTAATATAATTCCTAATGAAGTGATGTCGAACAACTATATGTTTGGATCTTGAATGATGAGCGTGATTATTAGTTTGATCGATAGCTTTCTTGTTGTCACACTTTAGTTCTATGTTATTTTGATGGACTCCAAAATCTTCTAGTGTTTGAGTCATCCATAAGGCTTGTGCACAATAACTACCTAGTGTGATATACTCAGTCTCGGTGGGGGAGAGGGCAACAAAATTCTGTTTCTACTCGACCATGATATAAGTGAAGGGCCTAAGAAATGACATGTGCCACTAATGTTTTTACGATATAAGAACACTCCGCATAATCTGAATCAGAATAGTCATGTAAAATAAAGAATCATTATGTGGATACCATAAGCCTAATCAAGATGTTCCAATTAGATATATAAAAATTTATTTAACCGCTTGTAAATGAGATTCTTTTGGATTGGATTGAAATCGTGCACACAAACATACGACAAACATAATATCGGGTCTCGATGCACTTAAGTGCAATAATGATCATATCATTCCTCGATATAAGGTTTGATCAATTGAAATACTAGCTTCATCTTTACCTAGTTTAAGTGATGCACTAATTTGTGTATTAACTTGTTTTTAGGTTTTCAAATCCAAATCTTTTAAGTATATCATTAACATATTTAGTTTGACAAATAAAAATTATGTCATGATGTTGAGTGATTTGAAATCCTAGAAAATATATGAGTTCTCCTACTAAGCTAATTTTAAATTCATTTTGCATCACTTTAACTACTTCATTACACAACTCTTCATTAATATCTCAAAAAATAATATCATATACATAAATTTGTAATATAATCAAATCATTATTCAAATGCTAAATGAAGAGTGTGTTGTCGACACTACCCATAATATAATCATGCTTTAATAAAAATGACACCAATCTATCATACCAAGCATGCGGCGCTTGTTTAAAACCATAAAGCGCTTTTTCAAACTTATAAACATGATTTGAAAAATTTGCATTTATGAAACCGGAGGGTTGTTCAACATAGACTTCTTCTTTTATTATCCCATTAGAAAAACACTTTTAACATCCATTTAAAATAATTTAAATCTTTTAAAACTCGCAAATGATAGAAAAATTTGAATCAATTCTAAGCAAGCGACGAGTGTAAAAGTTTCATCAAAACCTACCCCCTCGATTTGCGAATATCCTTGTGCTACTAATCTAACTTTATTCCTAGTTATTATAGAGTCACCATCTAATTTATTTTTAAAGATCCATTTTACTCATACTACCAGATAGTTAGTGTAACGACCCAAAACTTGAAGCGACCCAAAATGATAAGTAAAAAGAAATAAATAAAATTCCGATGAAATCATTTTCACGCAATTGTGTCGATGTTACGCAATTGCATTGCTGTAGCGAATATATTGTTGAAGATCGATTTATTGAGACGATAATATAAAAAAAAATAGGTTATAGAATTTGGTGTGCGAATAGAGAAATGGATGTATTGGGAGAATTAAAACAGTCCTATGGGTTCAATTAGAGTATTAAACCTAAGTTAATTCTATTAGGATTAGGCGGTAGGCGGTGGGTTTTCCTTGGAACGGTTCAAGAGGAGAAATCGAGCCTCAAAACCTGAACTTGGCGACTTTCACGCAACACGCCGCTCTTACTTCTCGATACCAGGAGCCGATGACTTCATCTTCCATTGCTAGGGCTTGCCGCCGCTACCTGCTCCTGTCGTTGCCTTCTTCTGCCGTACGCCAGGGCTCGACGACTCCTTCTAAACGACGGTAGCATCGCTAAGTCCTCCTCTTCTTCTTCTCGATAACCCTCTTATTGAGTTCTGCCGCTGGATTCTGCTAGGGCCGATGACTTCCTCTCTTCCAGATGAGTTCCTGCTCGTACAAGTCTTAGTTGAAGCCATGTGTTGTTGGGTTGGTTTTGGAGTGTCAAAATCCTTCTACTCCACTATAAGATCTTCTTCTTCCGAATTCCTGATGGATGGTTTTGATAAAATTTCATTGCGTTGATTTAGATGGCACTAGGGCTTTCTATTTCCTTCGAATTGGATTGTGTTGTTGCCGATTTGGGGAATTTTTGATTTGGAGATTCGATTTGGAGTTGGCTATGAACTAAGAATGAAATATTAATTGTTGTTGGTTGACGATTTTGACCCGGGAGAATTTAATTGGAACTTTAACATGAGAATTGAGAGTTGGTATTTTGTAGGGCTATGCAATTTAAAGGAATCAGTTGGGTTATATTGTTTACAAACTGAAAGTAACGTGGAGATTTATATGCATATATCAAGATAATTTCATGAAGTTAGACATGTGGCTTTGACCTTCTTTCCTTGTCCAATTATTGGAAAATCTGAATATTTCATGTTAGTAGCACAAATGATAGGAATGATATGAAATAAGATTGTAGCAATATGATAACAAATAGTATGAAAGGATATGTTTAAAATATTCATTGTCAGGCTATAGTTGCTGATTGAATTAAAGGAGGGGGAAATAAAATAGAAGTTATAAATATTCATGTGGCTTTTTGGGAGTTAATTATTTGATGAGATTTGAATCTTAAGTACAAGTCTTGAATGTTTTTAAGTAAAAGGTAATAAATAAGATTTTTATGTTCTTAAAAAGATGCCTAATTTATTCGACATCTAATAACAGATATTGGTAGATAAGACGAGAATTTCAAGAACGACAAAAAGAAGAGAAAAGCAAGGTGAGTACTTATTTCTTTAATTATGCATAGCTTTGAATTATTTTGAATATACACATGATTAGATTCTTATACTGAAAGTATTTTAGTGATTGTGCATTGACATGAAATTGAAATCGTTCGCATGTATGAATCACGGATTGATAAATATGAGAGGAAATAACAAGAATTAAATGATGATCTTAAAAATGTTTGAATAATACCAATGATACTTGATACGAAGATTGAATATGAATATTGACTATGAATATTGAATATGAATATATGTGAATAAGAACAGAAAGAAAAGATAACATACATTGAAAAGATAATATACATGCATTGGAAATTATAAGGGTTAACCTAGTGCTGTGGGGGGTATGAATACCCACGGTGGAATAATTTTGAGATATATATGCGGCCGTTGAAGGCCAGAAGCCGTTGAAGGCTCAGGGGTCGTGGAAGACCCGGATGCATTTTAATATACCCTTATGATTTCTTAATTGAATAAATCTAAAGATAAATGAGGAATGATTTAGCAATTGATTATCAGAAATCTACAGATTGATGATGGAAAATGAAGTAAATTACATCTGAAAGAATCTGAAATTGATGAAAAGACCGCGAATAGAAGTTACGAAGAAACGAAATGACTGTTAAGAATAAAAAGACTGAGTGAAGATCGAATGGGAATAGAAGAATGAATAGATCACATGAATGAATTTTGAAACGTAAATCATATATTATTATTGATACGAACGATGAATGAATATGAGTATGAAAGAATATGAACTTGAATGACTAAGAAGATGAAAAGAATGTGAAAGAACATAAAAATAAATAATTCGATGAAAAGAACTTGATGAACTTCATATTGATGTTTCTTTCGATACTGTCAAACTTATGCATATTGATACTGATATTTCTTGGTTGCATGTACATCAGTTAAAGAAGTATGTTATTCACTTAGTCATATTCGTTATGACTAAACCCGTTGGCTTCACATTTTTTTAGGAAGATGCGTGTTTCCTGAAGACTCTTTTGAAATCAAAGTGGTTCAGAGAAGAAAAGTAAAGATCAATCTAAGGTATGCGTAGAATTTTAAGAAAAGTTTTTATTATGTGTTTTATTCTGTATTCACTATACTTACTTCTAGAACATCCTGACATGAATGATATGAAAATATGTTTTGATACAGATTTCATGTGGGGTCTGAATAGGGGCCTCACAGTTAGATGATCGCTCGATTAGTTTCCAAACCTTATTTCATTCAAATTGATTTAATTCTTCATTCACAACCAAAAATCAAGATTCATCATTTAAAGTGGATGCAATGTTTTTGACTCTATTTCAGAAACAAAACAAAGATATGAAAAAGTCTCATGTAAAGAAGAACGAGTTATTACCCCTTTTGACGGTTCTCCAATAAGAAGCTATAATGGATGATTCTTTGTAAACTTGAGCACACTCGGCGACATGTACTCCTCATTTTCTTCTTCTTTCTTCTCATCACCCTTGAGTGGCTCCTCATCCTCATGGTCTACGATGGAAGTAGGCTCCTCTTTATTTCCTATATTGTTAATAGAATCTACACAAGGAACAAACTCACCAAATCAAACATGAATTGATTCTTCAACTATTTTTGTTCTTTTGTTATATACTCTATAATCCCTACTCGTTGAAGAATACCCAAGAAAATTTCCTTCATCACATTTTTCATTAAGTTTAGCTAAGTTATATTTAGTGTTTAATAAAAAAAACATTTTCAACCAAAAATATGAAAATAAGATACATTAGATTTCTTTTGAAAATATTATTCATAAGGAGTTAGTTTTAAAAATGGGCGAAGCATTACTTGATTAATGACATAACATGAAGTGCTAATGACTTCAACCCAAAAACATCTAGGTAACCAATATTCAGAAAGCATAGTGCGTGCTAGTTCTTGAAGGGTTCTATTTTCCTCTCCACCACACCATTTTATTATGGGGGTGTGGAGCGGAAAATTTGTGCTTAATTCCTAGATCATCGCAAAAAGAAGAAAAAAATTCATTTTCAAATTCACCTCCATGATCCGAGCGTATGCAATTTATTTATAAATCAAGTTCATTTTGAATACTTTTGCATAGTTTAGAAAATTCAATTAACACATCAGATTTGGAAGTGAGAAAGATAGTCCAACAAAATCTAGAGAAATCATCAATTAGTATAAAAATATATTTTCTACCACCTAGACTAGAAATGCTAACCAGTCCAAAGAGGTCCATATGAATTAATTGGAGTGGTCTAGTATTAGAAATTTCATTTTTACTTTTGAAAGAAGATTTATAAAGCTTTCCTTTTTGGCAAAGTGAACAAAGTAAAGATAAATTTTCGTTAAGCATAGGTAATCCCCTAATTAATTTTCTCTGGATAATTTTGAAATCAATTTGGTGCTAGAGTGACCAAGTCGCCTATGCCAAATTTCTAATTCATCATTTTATTTATTAAGGATTTTATTGAAGATTGAGAAAGATCATTAAAGCCAATCATATAAACATTATGAGTTTTAGGGCATTGAGTACAATAACATTTGTTTTTGGATTTATAATTTTGCAAAGATTTATAGAAGATTCAAATAAAACATTCAATCCATTATCACATAATTGGCTAATTGAAATCAAGTTATGTTTTAAACCTTCTACAAATAAAACATTGGAAATAAAAAAGATTTGTTGCCTACTATACCGATGCTCATGATCCTTCCTTTCCCATTATCGCCAAATATCATTAGTCCTCCTTTCTTCTTCACAAGGCTAAGGAACTTATCTTTATTGCTCGTCATGTGTTTGGAGAATCCCGAGTCCAGATACCACACATCTTCTTTATTCTTAGTCTGTCAACACACCTAAAAAGAAGTAGGAAGTAAAGATCTGGATACCCAAGAGGTTCCTCAATAGTAGAGGTGGAAACCTTAGGTACCCAGATTTGCTTTATAGTGCAAGGTCCTTTTTTCCTACACGAATCCGAATTGTGACCAAATTGATGGCATTTGGCACATGAAAGATGAACAATGGATGTTACTTTCGGATTCTTGGGTGGACTCTTACTAGAAGATGGAGATCCATTAAAATATTTTTAAGAATTATTATTTAAATTTGCATTTTTCCTATATTTTAAGCAACCACTAGTGTTAGGGGTTACCGCCAGGTGATAACTCATAGAGGAGAAACCAAGCCCGAATTTACCACTCCCATGACATTGGTTGGCCAAGATCATGTCAAGAGACTTTTGGTCAACCCCAAATTTTTCAATATCAACATTTAACTCATGGATTCAGGCTTTTAATGACGTGTTTTCAGTTACGAGCACTACACATCTATTTGCAAACGTTGTTTTTCCTTGCTCAATTTGTGAAAGAGAAGTTTTGAGTTTGCTTTCTAAATCCCCCTCTCTTTAGTTAGAGATTTGAATTCAGAGGAGGTTTTAGAGAGCGCTTCGTCAAGTTCTTTAATCCTTGCCAATGAGTGATTGTACTCTTGGCAATCAATCATCTCTTTCCCTAATACATTTACTTCTTTAGATAATTTTTTATGGTTTTTAAAAAAAATTTATTTTCTGGTTTTAATATGTTAAGATCATTTAAACTTTTCTCAAAATATTTGCATGTTTACATATATTAAGAAAAAGATAATCAAAATAGGGAGGAGCTATCTCAGTGTCGCTTTGAACACTGCTTTCATCATTCGAAGGTGTGTTTCTATTTCCCACGAGGCACATTTATGCCTCTTCAATATCGCTAGAGCTAGAGTCGCTTGATTCCTCAGAGGAGGAGTCATCCCATGTGGCTACCTTTAGCACCTTCTTTTTATCCTCCCCTTTGTGCCACTTTTCTTTTTGCTCCTTTAGATATTTTGGGCAATTGGTCCAGATATGCCCGGTCCTTCGGCAATGATAACACTCTAGTGGTGGTCGCTCTTCATCATCTTCGCTGCTAGCTTTCTATTTTGAAAGTGCACAGTAACTCCCTTGAGAATTCTCTAGAGGAGGGGGGGGGGGGGGGTGAATAGAGATTTGAAAACTTTTACTAGGAGTGCACATAAAATTATGTCTAATTCCTAAGCATCCAAGATCCCAACCAAAATTAAATCAATCACAAAATAATAAAAAAGTACAAGAGACAATCACAAAAAATTCACAACACAAAAGACACAAAAGACACAAAAGTTATAGTGGTTCTCCAAAATCTGGGTAGTCCACTCTTCTACCACCTTGGTAGAAATACACTATGATAATGCTTGAGTCTTTTGATAAGGAGACTTTTAGAACCACCGAGTCTTTTGATAAGAAGACTCTTAGAAATAGGGGCTGAGTCTTTTGATAAGGAGACTCTTAGAACCAAACCAGATCTTTTGATAAGGATATCTTGAGCAGAACCATATCTTTTGATAAGGAGAACTTGAACCAAGATTGAATCCTTATGAAGAGGCAAACTCCTTACTCAATTTACAGAAATGAGAATTTGAGCAAGAAGAAGAAGAAGATGAAGTGTAATCTTCTAATTTGAATCCTCTTTCAGCAGTCACTGAGGATTCTAGGCACAAAGTATTTTGGATCCTTTATCAGATGATGAATCCTTGCTTAGAAGAAGATGCAAGGATTATAAGCACTAATCCAGTCTTTTAGATTGTTCTCTGCATCTTTTGTTAGCTCCTTCCAGAGATGGAGGAAGAAGAAGCTTTTTGCAGCTTGTGGAAGGAGAACTGTTGTACAGAGATTGCCAGGTAGAGTCAGAGAGAGAGAGAGAGAGAGAGAGAGAGAGAGAGAGAGAGAGAGAGAGAGAGAGAGAAAAAGAGAGAGAGTCGTAGACTCATGTTCATCCCAATTAAATTCTTTGTGTGTATAATCTTCTGTCGAATTACTTTCCCTTATGATCGACTCTTCAATTGGAAAGTATAAAATGATAAATGTAGCTTTCCATCTTATGTATGTTGATAGCCCATCAATATGTTTAATATATCTTCCAATTATATTACCTCTGAGTCTCTAATGCATTTCTTTCTTTATATCCTGCTGAGACCCGTTAGGATTCAAATAATTTCCATATATATATGGTATGTTATAATCTTCTGAATCAATTCCAAGGAGTATCCATTCTTGGATTGTATTCGACGTTGCGTCGAATGCCTTCTAACTTCATATCGACGCACCTTTGAATTCCATTAGAGGCTACATCGAGATCTGCTCTAGAAAACCTCAGCTTTGAATTGAACTTTGTTATCGACGTTGCGTCGATTCCTTATCGATGGGTCCGTCAAGATAAAGAACATAGAATTCAAATTCTGACTTATGTGTCGAATACCATCCAATGTTGTGTTGACTTCCAATGAAGCGTCGATTGCCAGTCTGAGTTATCTTTACTTCTATTCAAAGTTACTTTGACTTTCAATCGAAGCTGCATCGAATTCTTTTCAACGCAGATTCAACTCAACTGGTTTTTGATCTCCTTTTGAATAGGCTTTGACACTCTAAGGTGAATATGCCATCCTAGGACATTTAAAGACCATATTACCCTCACTATACAACATGGGTAATAAATCCTAGAGAATGAAATCACTTTTACAGAATTTGTAAGGTAAATCAAGAGAGTGTTTTTCCCAACAATCTCCCCCTATTTATCTTAACAAAATTTACAGACTCTCAAATGATTTCATTATATTGAAAAATGAAAGAATATACATAAAAGCATATGTTTAAAGACAACAACATAAACTGAGAATCTTCTGAGATAAAATTGGGAAACTTCTGAATAAAGAAAATGATTGTCCACCATAATTATTTCTTAGATATATGCACTGAAGAGTACAAGAGTAGTTTTACAATTCCTTCTCACCTGACTGTGATTGATCTTTGTATTTAGGAGAAGCTTTTCTTTTCCTAGAAAAGAAATGTATTGACACATTTCTTTATGGAAATTGGAGTGTCTCCTCCTCCTCCTCAGCAGTCTGGTTAGCATCCTTTTGAATATCCCCCTGAGTTGATGCAACATTTTCAACAGTGAGGACAACTTCATGAGCAATTGTAGTAATTTCCTTTTGATTTTGTTCATCAACTATGAGAGGCTCCCCCTAGGTTTGTGCAGGCAGCTCCCCTGGATCTGTGCAGACACTAAAACATCTGGGGTAGGCACTGAAACATCTGGGGCAGGAACTGAAACATCTAGGGCAGGAACCTGTTGGATCTTGAGGCGCCCTTAGAGGGGGGGGGGGGGGGGTGAATCAGGGTTTTAAAACTTTTGTTATATTTTAAAATACTTGAAATGATAAGAGATTAAATTAGTGATAAACCACAAAAAAGAGGAGATCAAGTAATATAAATGAAAGACATGGTTTTATTAACGTGAAATATAAGATTACAAAATTTGATTTCTTATGACGCTAGAAATCGTAGGCGATAAAATAAAAATCCCTTTTTGTTTTCTATCTCGACTCGTATCCCCACGAACCAATGGCTTTGGCCTATCCTTCCTCGGATACGGTCTCAAGCTGCTTTAGCCTTTCTATCTCCAGAAAGGCCTTGAGCACCCCAGATCTACTCCCTAGACCTAGTCGCCAACACGAGGCGATTTCCTCCCTAAGTCCTACCCAGACCCAGTCGCCAGCACGAGGCAAATTTACTCCATGATTGTTATGAAAAAGTTACAAACAAACATAAAAATACAAATGAAAACTCACTATGAAGAATTATGGAGATGGCGAAGGCTCCCTGAATATTCTCGAAGTCGAAGCGTGCGTTCTTCGCATTGAGTAAGCGTTGATCTGATTCTCCTTGAATTCTTCTCTCAGATTTGTGTGGGAGATGATGGTTTGGAAAATACGGCCCTCTCAGAGTTTCTGAAGTGCTGGAATAATGCTCTCTTCAATCAGTAGTTGGAGAAGATGAAATCCACCAATTTATAGGACTGGAGTCTAACGCCGGCGTTAAGGCTAATGCCTGGCGTTGACCCAGTATAGAGATCTTAAAAAAAGGAAGGAGATTCTACACTTTAGAAAACATTCATTTTAGGCAGCCCTAACGCTGGCATTGAGTCTAACGCTGACGTTAGGTCAGATTAATCCTAAAGTGCCCCTGCAATCACAGTTGCTTCCCTCCTTGCCATAATCATCATGATGGGAATGAGAGTCAACGCCCAACGTTAAGTCCTAATGTCTGGCGTTAGACCACATCCCTCTTTTCAGTTTGTGAGCAGGTCCAGACCAATAATGCAGCAACCTAGTGTCATATCTGTTCAAACCTGCATGCTAAAAACACAATGGAAAACAAGATCAAATACAAGTAGGATTTGTTATTCTCAAATCAAAGGGATGCGGAAAACCATGTTCCAATAATCTCCCCCTTTTGATAATAACAAATCCAATATAGATAAATCAGATTCATATATAAGAGAGGTGTGTTTTTAGAGGGATATATGACACTAAGCAATATAAAGACAATAATTAAAATTATAGATTGTTTAAGTTGTGCTCTCCCTACTTAAGTACTTCCCCTTAGTGTGTGCTCCCATAGACTAGATTTATACTCCCCCTTAATCTAGTGAATCCTACACCTTTAATCATTAAGATTTATCATTTTATTCTCCCCTTTTGTTATTAGCAAAAGAGGGTGGAGTTGAAACAAAACTAGAAGAGAGAAGACAAAAGTTAGAACATAACTAAGAGAGGATTAAGAGTTTGGTTTAAACATAAGGTAAGTCGTGATCGAGCTAAGGGAGAGAGTAGCACATCGGAAAAGATATGATAATCGTGAACAAACAACATTCCATTTTGTATTTCACCAAAGGAATTCTACCACTTGCTTTTCAAAGTAAAAATTTTAAGAAACTTATTGGAAGAAATGCAATATAGTTTGACAAGCACATGGGAATAAAAACCTTAGAAGTAAGCATGATAAAACATGGTAAAAGAAATACATGATCAAATTAGGAATGCAGAAAAAATAAAACAAAATAACTAAGATTAACAATTTTGTAATTATTTGACCATTCCAACAATATGTCTAGACTCTTCACATTTGGGCATTTAACTTTAAAAATTTTCATAACAAGTAGGCAAGCATGATTTAGCATATTCAAAAAGATAATAACTACAATGTAACCAATTCGTATTTCAAGTAAAGAAAATATTGCAGAAGTCATACATTGCAATCTAGTGCTTTTACTTGAGTTCTTAGAGAATTATGTAATGTTGCATTAGGATCCAATTCTCATGAGCAGAAGATTTATGAAAAACAATGATGTGTGCATAAGGTGTTTTGATAAAAGTATACACATGAAATAATCAAAACACATGACATATGTAATAAAATAGTAACAACAATATTAAGATTGTAATCTTATAATTACTTTCACACATCAATTCTAGAATAAAATTTCAAAGCACACAAAAGGGTACAACTACCAAGGTGCTTTGCCCACACAATGCTTATTAAGACTTATCAGGGAGCGAAGTATTGCTTGGGGGATCACATAAACATTTTTATAAAAATTTTATTTTTAGTGATCCGGTGTACGAATAGAAGTGATAAAAAAGAATATGTTTGCACAAGACACTTTACAATTCTTTCCAAGGTGCTCAACCTCACAATGCTCATTAAGACTTTTCAGGAGGGTGAGTAGTGTTTGGTGGAGTTATCTTTGGCATATTATTTCATTATATAATTCATTGAGTTTGGGCCAAAGGTCTCCGAATTCACTTGTTGTTGCAAACATTAACAATATTGAAGTAGAACTTCTATGTGTGCAAGAAATTTATTGTTTGAAAGACGATGTATGTAATTTATACATACAACTTAATGTGTTAAAACTATTACACTACATAATCATGCAAGACTAAGATTATGAGCACATGTAGATTACCAAAATAGTGAGTGTAAGAATCATTGATTAACATAAAATATTAATCATACTTAGAGGCATGCTAGACAATCATACACAATTTTCTATAGACTATTTCATTGCACATAATTAGATTACGGTCAAGGCATGACAATAAAACAATGTTTAGGAAATTTTAAATTAAAATTAGATATTGAGGGCAATCATTAAGTGTATGCCTAATCAATTTTGACCATTTGAAACAAATTAACTAAGAAGTTTGCTCTTGTGAAGTCTTATTGTCAAACCATAGTTTTGTAACCATTTAAAGCAAAACACATAACAAAAACATATTTCTGATTATTTTGAATTATTTGAAATTTTGTTGTATTTTGGAATAAAACAACCAAACTAATAACAAAATATTTTCAAAACTGAGAAAAGAAACATAGAAAAATCATTATAAAAATACCTGAAATGGTGTAGAGAAAAAAGAAATTCAATTTGGCAAAAGAAGCTAATGCCTGGCGTTAACTACTCAACGCCCAAACAGGATATTATTTTTTTGAGATTTTTGAATTTTTTTCTTTGGAATAGGGAGTATGTATATAGACCTTCTTATCGTAGAAATTTCAGAGAATTTGGATATGATTAGAAGGCTATTTAAAAATATTTTTGGTTGTTTTAAAATGGTTTTTATATTTTATATTTGATTTAGGTTTTTTTTTGAGACTATAATTGGACTTAGCAATTTAAAGTGGATCTTGGACTTCCCAAGATATTTAATTGTTATTGATTGCTACTCAAGCTTAATATTGAAAATTTATACACTCAAAATTTTTGAAAGAGTGAACTAAATATATTTAGATTTAGAGGATTAATTAAAGAAATACGGATTTTAGTTTTGAGGAGAGATATCATTTGATGGGTTTCAATTTGATATATCTAAGACTCCTAATTCTAGTCAAAGCATGTTGAAACGAGCATCGGGGAGAGGTTTTGTGAAAATGTCTGCAAGTTGGGATTCCGTACCAATGAAACTTATTTTTACATGCTCTTTATTAATATGATCCCTAATGAAGTGATGACGAACATCTATGTGTTTGGATCTAGAGTGGTGTACGGGATTTTTGTAAGATCTATGACACTTTTGTTGTCACATTTGAGATCAATATTTTTGAGATGAAAACCAAAATCCTCTAGAGTTTGGCTCATCCATAAAGCTTGTGCACAACAACTCCCAAGAGCGATGTATTTGGCCTCCATGGTGGAGAGTGCAACCGAAGATTGTTTTTTACTAGACCATGCTACCAATGAGGGTCCTAAAAAGTGACAAGTACCGCTAGTGCTTTTTTGATCTAGTGAACATCTGGCGTAATCCAAATCAGAATAGCCATGCAATGTAAATGAATCATTGTGCGGGTACCATAATCCTAATCTAGATGACCCTAATAGATATCTAAAAATACATTTAACCGCTTTTAAATGAGATTCTTTTGGATTGGCTTGAAAGCGAGCACATAAACATACGACAAATATTATATCCGGTCTAGATGCACTTAAGTAAAGAAGTGATCCAATCATACTTCTATATAAAGTTTGATCGATAGAAATTCCAGATTCATCTTTTTCTAGTTTTATTGAAGCACTCATAGGTGTAGAGGCTTGTTTACGAATTTCAAATCCAAATCGTTTAAGCATATCCTGAACATATTTCGTTTGGCAAATAAAAATACCATAATTTCATTGTGAGATTTGAAAACCAAGAAAGTAAGAAAGTTCTCATACAAGGCTCATTTCAAATTCATTTTTCATTACTAAGACTACTTCATTACACAACTCTTCATTAGTGGCTCCAAAAATGGTATCATCAACATATATTTGTAGAATAATTAAATCGTTATTTTTATGCTTAATGAAGAGTGTGTTGTCGGCACTTCCCATGACATAACCGTGCTTTAACAAAAACAATGTAAGTCTATCATACCATGCACGAGGCGCTTGTTTTAAACCATAAAGCGCTTTTTCTAATTTATAAACATGATTTGGAAAATTTTCATTTATAAAACCGGAGGGGGGGGGGGGGGGGGGTTGTTCTACATAAACTTCTTCTTTTATAAATCCGATTAAAAAAGCACTTTTAACAACCATTTGGAATAATTTTACCCTTTTAAAACTTGCAAATGCCAAAAATATTCGTATAGATTCTAAGCGAGCCACGGGTGCAAAAGTTTCTTCAAAAACTACCCCTAAAATTTGAGAAAAACCTTGTGCGACTAAGCGATCTTTATTTCTCTCACCATTTAATTTGTTTTTAAAAATCCATTTTAAGCCAACAACGGGATGATTAGATGGTCGTTCTACTATGTTCCAAACTTTATTTCTTTCAGATTGATCTAATTCTTCATTCATAGCCAAAAACCAAAATTTGTCATTTAAAGCGATTGAAACGTTTTTAGGTTCAATTTAAAAAAAAAAGCAAAGGTTTGAAAACGTTTCATGAAGAGAAGATCGAGTTCTTACCCCAATAGATGGTTCTCAAATAACAAGTTCCCTTGGATGATCTTTTGTGAATCTAAGCACACTTGACGAAACGAACTCTTCTTGTACCGTCACCATTTCTTTATCACCTCCATGTAGTTCAACATTATCATCCTCCAAGGGTAAAGATGGTTCCTCTTCCTTTCATGAACTGTTAGAATCTACACACGGAACAAATTCATCAAACTTCATATGAATGGACTCTTCAACCTTTTTAGACCTTTTATTGTATATCCTATATGCTTTACTAGTTGAACAGTAACCAAAAAATATTCCTTCATCACATTTTTCATCAAATTTTTGCTAAAACATCTTTGGTGTTTAAGATAAAACATTGACTTCCAAAAACATGAAAGTAAGATGCATTAGGGTTTTTTTTGTAATATAATTCATATGGAGTTAATTTTAGGATTGGGCGAAGCAGGACTCAATTTATGACATAACAAGATGTATTTACGGCTTCGGCCCAAAAGGATCTAGGCAACCCATACTCGGATAGCATAGTGCGTGCGAGTTCCTGAAGGGTTCTATTTTTCCTCTCCGCCACACCATTTTGTTGGGGGGTGCATGGAGCGAAAAATTCATGTTTAATACCTAAATTATTACAAAAGTGGTGAAACTATCGTTTTCAAATTCCCCTCCATGATCCGATCTAATGTACTTAATTTTTAATTCTAATTCATTTTGAATGCGATTGCATAGTTTAATAAATTCAAAAAAAGCATAGAATTTGGAGGTAAGAAATAATGTCCAAGTAAATCTAGAAAAATCATCAATTAAACAAATGTGTACTTTTTACCACCTAGACTACAAGTGCTAATTGGCCCAAATAGGTCCATGTGAATTAGTTGTAGAGGTCTAGTGGTGGACATTTCATTTTTGTTTTTAAAAGATGTTTTAGAAAATATTCCCTTTTGGCATGGCGGGCATAAAGTTGATAGATTTCCATTAAGCATTGGTAAACTCCTTATTATTTTATTTTTTTGACAATTTTAAGATCAACTTGGTGCTAGTGTGACCAAGATGCTTATGCCATAGTTCTAGTTCTTCATTTTTTGTAATTAGACATTTTAGTGACACACGTGATAGATCATGAAAAGAGATTAAATAGACTGTAAAAAACCTTGAGGTCCGGAGATGAAGTAAAAAATGCGGAATCACTTCACAAAACTTTTCACAAGTGTAGCACAATAGTGACAATGGGAAGACCGAATAGTGCTATGATATTAACTATCTCTGTACAAAGCGAGGTATACATGGAGAGACATGATTCATAAGAATCACGGAGGAGAGAAGCACAAAACACAAAGGTAAACAAGCTGCAGCGACCTGACAATTTGAGACCGCCAGACCGCACGAACAAATAAGCCAGACGGTAGCTCCTGAGACCGCGCGAACAGATTACAAGCCGCACCTGCCAGACTGCAACCACAAACCGCCGACCTACTATTTTATTCCTCTGCTGAAATACAAACAGTTTGCACTTCTTGATCGCCCAGACCGCACTGTCTTGATCACAGAAGAACCCGCGAACTGTGAACAAGAAAACTGCTACCTGCAATAGACCGCAACTCAAGATCGCCTGGCCACTTAAGACCGCCTGATCAACTGAGTTCGCTGCACCAGACCAAGAACACCTAAACACAGTCCGCCCAGACTGGTTTATTACAAGCTGGAAGAAAGGAGACAAGCTGACCGCGAGCTGCTAGCCGCTAACCTACGAACACACAAACCGGTCAGACAAAAAATCTCACTCCGCACAACCTTAAAATGAGACTGGCACAATCAAGCCAACTTTGGTTCTTATAGTTCTCGTTATTAATGATGGGCCCTGTGCCCCTATTTATAGGCGAACAGACGGATGTCGTCACCGCACAAACCGGGATACAATAACCGCCCATCAGATCGCGAGCGGTCTCACAAACCAGACCACCCGAGCTCAGCAAAGCTACCAGCTCCTTATTAAACCATACAGTTATCACAAACCGCCCGGTTACCGCGGTCTCCGAAAAGCAGACCGCCCAGTCTTATTGCAAAAGCAAAGAACTCCTTCAGTAACCAGACCGACTAGAACATTCATTAGACCGCCCGGTCACTGCAAAAAGGCAGACCTACTTTAACACCTGGCCGACTTGAACAAGTCGCCAGAACAACCCGCGCAAGCCGCCTGGACAGATAACGGTCCCCCAGATCAGACCGCCTCAAACAGACCGCTGAGACATAACCGACCAGAGAACCAGCGCAGACCGCGCGGTCTCTGCGGTCTCCAACCTGTAGACAGCCCAACATCATTCCACTTCCACTTCAAAAAATTAACACTCCCCCTTGAAGTGGGAAGTGGAAGTCAGCCCAAGCAAACTCCGCAACCGACCAAATGGTCCCTTCGCCAGCGGCTTAGTAAATAGGTCAGCAATGTTCTCCTTGCTCTGCACATGCTCCACAATCAGAGATCCCTCCAACACCTTCTCACGAATGAAATGGTGATGAATCTCTATGTGCTTCGTACGCGCATGACAAACTGGATTGTTCACCAGTTTGAGAGCACTCTCGTTGTCACCACGTAGCAGAGTAGGACCTCGCACCTCCCTATGAATGTCCTCCACAAGCCTCCTAAGCCAGATGGCTTCCTGAGCCACCAAAGCCGAAGCTTTGTACTCCATTTTCGTGGTAAAGACAGACACAGAATCCTGCTTATTGCTGCACCATGATATAGCTGTAGAGCCAGTCATAAAGACATATCCAGATGTCGATCTCCAATCATCCGAATCTCCTCCATAATCAGCATCCATGTACCCGTGCAAGCAAAAGCCCGAATCTTTCCCATAGAAGAGACCCAAATCCGAGGTGGATTTGACATACATCAATATACTCCTAGCCGCCACAAGATGAGGCTTCCGAAGCTCTGCCATAAACTGACTCACCCTGCCAACTGCATAAGCAATATCTGGCCTCGTGATCGTCAACTATATCAAACTTCCGACCAAAGCCCGGAACACCAAAGGATTGGTAAGAACCTTCCCTTCATCTCGCCGAAGATGAACTCCATCCTCCAGTGGAGTAGAGATGCTCTTCCCCCTTCCATGCCGAATCTCTTCACGATTCGATCCGCATAGCCTTTTTGGGAAACGAGCATACCGCTCTCTTTCCTCTCCACTTCGAGCCCAAGGAAATGGTGGAGCTCGCCCAAATCCTTCATCTCGAATCTGATAGCTAGCTTAGCACGAAGCCTAGCTACCTCCACTTTAGAATTTCCTGTGACGATCATATCGTCAACGTACAACATCACCAAGACCTGAAGCTCCCCCGTCTTCTTTACAAATAAGCTTGAATCAAAATCAGAAGCAAAATATCCGCAGAACTGGAGGTATTCTACGATCTTCCCGTACCACGCCCGAGGCGCTTGCTTCAAGCCGTAAAGAGCCTTCTTGAGCTTGCAAACATATCTTGGGTGCTCTTTGGATACATAACCAGGTGGCTGATCCATGAAGATATCCTTGTCAATCTCGCCATATAAGAAAGCATTCTTCACGTCGAGTTGCCAAATCTTCCACACTTGGAAAGCTTCCAATGCGATCACCACCCGGACCGAAGTCATTTTGGCAACGGGGCTAAATGTCTCTTCATAATCTTCCCCATACTTCTGAGAGAAACCTCGAGCTACAAGGCGAGCCTTGTACCACTCAATACTTCCATCAGCCTTCTTCTTCAGTTTGAAACCCACTTGCAAGTCACCAGAGTAACTCCCTCAACCTCAGGCACCAAGTCCCAAGTCTCATTCTTCCTGAGGGCAGCCATCTCTTCATCCATGGATCCTTCCCACTCCTTGACTCCAACGACATTTTCATAACAAGATGACTCTCTCACATCCAGGGCCTGCGAAGAAACATGAGACAAAGCTCACCAAGTTCCCGCCCATATACCGATCAGGTGGAATAATGGTCCTCTTGGACCTCCTCAGAGCTTGACTCTGAACCACCTCTTCCACTGCAGCTTCTAGAATAGCTCTCCTTTCAAGTAAACATGGAGCATCGCTCCCCCTGCTTCTAAAACCTGAAGCACCTGACCCAGAGTTAGAAATACCTGGAGCACTTGGAGAGACAGGCAACTCCACCAGAGCTTCCCGTGCAGCTTCCATTGGTCCACCATCTACCCTACTTCATTGTAACTCAACAGAAGAGCTACCTTGGTATGACGTCAGCTCGTCGAATACCACATCCCTAGAGACCACATATCTCTGTGTCTCGGGATCCATGCATCTCCACCCTTTCTTCCGGTCATCATAACCGATGAAGACTAGTTTCCTTGCCTTAGCATCTAGCTTCGTTCGAAGGGCATCAAGAACATGCACATAGCAGGTAGAACCAAACACTCGAAAGTGTTCCACGCTTGGCTTCTCCTTGAACATCAACTAATGAGGGGTCTTCATGTTGATGGGACTGAGAGGCATCCGGTTGATAACATAGGCCACACAAGACATTCCCTCTGCCCAGAAGGACTTTGGGATACTCTTGATATGAAGCCAACATTTGCATGTCTCCATCAGGTGACGGATCTTCCGCTCTGCAACTCCGTTCTGTTGTGGAGTGTAAGCACAAGAAAGCTCCCTTTGGATGCCATGCTTCCTGAAGAAGTTAAAGAACACCTTGGAGGTGAACTCCCCTCCATTGTCAGTTCTGAACTTCTTCACCCGCAGGTTTAGCCGACCTTCCACCAGCTCCTTGAACTCCACAAACCTCTCGAACGCCTCCAACTTCTCCTTCAAAAAATACACCCAAGTATATCTGGTGAAGTCATCAACCAAAATCAGCATATACCTGCTACCTCCAAGACTGGCAGTGTTGGTAGGTCCAAACAGATCACCATGGATGCACTCCAATGGTTTTTTACATCTTCTTTGTGATTTGTCAAATGGAAAGCGCTGAGCTTTACCAAATTGACAACCTGCACACACGCGACCATCCCCAAAAGATGACAAGCTAGGCAAACCTTTCACCAGGCCTCTTCCTGCCATAGCTTTCAACTTATCCATCCCAACATGCCCACGTATTTTGTGCCAGATAGCAGCGCTGTCGTTAGCCCTCATCTTATCAACATAAGAACTTGTTGACAGAACAAACAAGTCCTTCACCCGTCTCCCAACATGAGTGACCTCAGCTTTCACCGCTGAAACATTTCGGAGAAATTTCACTTATGTTGGACCGAACAGAACGTGATAGCCAGCATCCACCGCATTGGTCACCGAGAAGAGGTTCTTCTTCATCCCTGGAACATGATAGACACTCTTCAACGTAAGAGTGCCTCTATCATCATTCAAAGAAACTACACCCTCCTTATCAATTGCATGAATAGTATCATCAGTCGTAATGATAGTGTCATTACCTGTATATGCCTACAATGAGGAGAACTTCGACTCATCCCCAGTGAGGTGATGACCACGCCCAGAGTCCACTATCCAATCATCCTGATAGTTGATGGAAGTCATAGCCCGGACACATGTGCCCGTCATGAATGCACCTCCACCACCCCAACTACCTTCAGAATTGGAACCGGCCTCCTCCTTCCCTGCAGTATGCCCTGGATGAAGATTGACTTTGCAGTCTCTTTTGAAATGACCAAGCTTGTTGCACCTGAAGCATCTAGGTCCTTCCTGCTTCTTCCCATCACGCTTAGGAGCATAACTCCTCTCCTGCTGATATGAAGTAGACGGACCATCATCTTCAGATGTCTTCTTCTTCTTGTCCCATCTCTTTTTCTTGCCAGAAAAGAGAACCTCACCTTCTCCCCCAGAGACAGACATCCCAGCCATTTGCTTAGCCAAACTTTCCTGTGAAGCAAGTAAGTTCTCCAGCTCCAGCAATGAAGGCTGATTGGACCAAACTTGAACAGAAGTAACAAAGGACACATACTCCCTCCGCAAGCCGCAGATTATGTGCCTCTTCAGCTTAGCTTTTGAGATAGACTCATCCGGGTCCAAAGCCGATATCTCTGCGCAGAGGTTCTTCATCTTCAAGAAGAACATTGAGATAGACAAATCCCCCTGAGTTGCTTTCGCAAACTCATTTTCTAAGAACTGTAGCCTAGCTATATTCTTCTTATTGAACAAGCCATCCAAGGCTGTCCAAATTTCAACTGCTGATCCACATCCGATGATGTGATCAAAAACCTCTAGAATGATATCTCTCTTGAGAGTGAACTCCGCCTTAGCATTCGTTCTCCTCCAAGCCTTCACGAGCTCAGCATTTCCTTCAGCAGGAACAACAGCTTGTCTTGCTTCTCCTCCTACAACCTCCCACAAATCCTCGCCAAGAAGATAGCTCTTCATGCAAGACTTCCACTTCTTGAAGTTAGTCTGCGTAAGGAGCTCAATACCAAGACCTCTAACATATCCTCCTTCCATTGCTATCCCACTGATTGCTAACCACTTGAGAAACCCGAGAGAAGTATCAGCAATCAACCTCAGCAACCTCGCTTTGATACCATGTTAAAAATCTTGAGGTCCGGAGATGAAGTAAAAAATGCGGAATCAATTCACAAAACTTTTCACAAGTGTAGCACAATAGTGACAATGGGAAGACCGAATAGTGCTATGATATTAACTATCTCTTTACAAAGCGAGGAATACATGGCGAGACATGATTCATAAGAATCACAGAGGAGAGAAGCACAAAACACAAAGGTAAACAAGCTGCAGTGACCTGACTATTTGAGACCGCCAGACCGCGCGAACAAACAAGCCAGATGGTAGCTCCTGAGACCGCGCGGACAGATTACAAGCTGCACCTGCCAGACTGCAACCACAGACCGCCGACCTGCTGTTTTATTCCTCTGCTGAAAAACAAACAGTTCGCACTTCTTGATCGCCCAGACCGCACGGTCTTGATCACAGAAGAACCCACAAACTCTGAACAAGAAAACTGCTATCTGCAACAGACCGCAACTCAAGATCGCCTGGCCACTTAAGACCGCCTGATCAACTAAGTTCGCTGCACCAGACCAAGAACACCTAAACACAGTCCGCCCAGACTGGTTTATTCAAAGCTGGAAGAAAGTAGACAAGCTGATCGTGAGCTGCTAGCCGCTAACCTGCGAACACACAAACCGGTCAGACAAAAAATCTCAGACCGCACGACCTTAAAATGAGACTGGCACAATCAAGCCAATTTTGGTTCTTACAGTTCTCGTTATTAATGATGGGCCCTGCACCTCTATTTATAGGCGAACAGACAGATGTCGTCACCGCATAAACTGAGATACAATAACCGCCCATCAGATCGCGAGCGGTCTCACAAACCTAACCGCCCGAGCTCAGCAAAGTTACCAGCTCCTTATTAAACCATACGGTTATCACAAACCTCCCGGTTACCGCGGTGTCCGAAAAGCAGACCGCCCGGTCTTATTGCAAAAGCAAAGAACTCCTTCAGTAACCAGACCGACTAGAACAGTCGTCAGACCGCCCGGTCACTGCAAAAAGGCAGACCTACTTTAACACCTGGCCGACTTGAACATGTCGCCAGAACAACCCGCGCAAGCTGCCCGGACAGATAATGGTCTCCTAGATCAGACCGCCTCAAACAAACCGCTGAGACTGAACCGACCAGAGAACCAATGCAGACCGCGCGGTCTCTGCGGTCTCTAACCTGCAGACCGTCCAGCATCCTTCCACTTCCACTTCAAAAAATTAACACTCACCCTTGAAGTGGGAAGTGGAAGTCAGCCCAAGAAAACTCCGCAACCGACCAAATGGTCCCTTCGCCAGCGGCTTAGTAAATATGTTAGCAACATTCTCCTTATTCTGCACATGCTCCACAATTAGAGATCCCTCCAACACCTTCTCACGAATGAAATGATGATGAATCTCTATGTGCTTCGTACGCGCATGACAAACTGGATTGTTCACCAGTTTGAGAGCACTCTCGTTGTCACCACGTAGCAGAGTAGGACCTCGCACCTCCCTATGAATGTCCTCCACAAGCCTCCTAAGCCAGATGGCTTCCTGAGCAGCCAAAGCCGAAACTTTGTACTCCGCTTCCGTGGTAGAGACAGACACAGAATCCTACTTCTTGCTACACCATGATATAGCTGTAGAGCCTGTCATAAAGACATATCCAGACGTCGATCTCTGATCATCCGAATCTCCTCCATAATCAACATCTAATTATGCATAAATTAGTAGAAGACTCAAATAACACATTAAGGCCTTTATCACATAGTTGACTAATAGAAATTAAGTTGTGTTTTAAGCCTTCTACATATAAGATGTTTGTAAGAGAGAAAGTGTCGTTACCCACTGTACTGGTGCCTAAGATTCTTCCTTTTCCGTTGTCACCGAATGTCACCGTTCCTCCTTTCTTCTTTTGGAGGCTAAGAAACTTTGCTTTATTGCCCTTCATGTGCTTGGAACAGCCTGAGTCCAAGTACCACATGTCTTCCTTGTCCTTAGCCTGCCAACATACCTAAAAAGAAGATGTTAGTGAAGATCTGGATACCTAAGAGCTTCCTCCCATAATATAGGTGGTGACCTTAGGTACCCAAATTTGTTATAAAGTGCGCTTTCCCTTCTTTCTGCAAGAGTCCATGGTGTGTCCAAACAACAAACAATTTGCACATGCAACATAAGAAGATGAGACCTTTTTCAGAGAATTTTGCTGACCCTTACCGGTAGACACAGAAGTGGAAGGGGTGACAGAATTATTATTATAAAAAGGAATTTTTGTTTCTAGAACTAGAGCTAACGCCAACGTTAGAAGCTAACGCCAACGTTAGAAGCTAACGCTGGGCGGTAGCTTCCCGAACCATAACCCAGCCCAAATTTTGCAGAACCATAGCACTGGTTGCCCAAAATCATGCCCAGTGATTTTTGGCCAACCCCGAATTTGTTTATTGCCATATTAAGATCATCGATTCAGGCTTTTAAGGCAAAATTTTCGCTTACTAAATTTCCACACCTCTTTGCAAAAATTTTCTTTTCATTTTCTGTTTGAGAAAGAGAAATTTTTAATCTTCTTTCTAAATCTCTCTTTTGTTTTGTGAGAGATTCGATATTGGAGAGAGCCTTAGAAAGATCGTTTTCTAGTATTTTTGTTCTTGCTAAGTTATGATCATTTTCCTGGCTAGACCATATCTCTTTTCCCAATGTTTTTATTTCCTTATTTAATTTTTGATTTTGTTTTAAAATAATTTTATTTTCAGGTTTTAGGAGATTAAGATCTGTTAGACTTTTACTAATTTTTTTGCATATTTTCATGTACTCAATATAGGTCATCATAAGTATTAGAAATTACCTCAATGTCATTTTGGACATTACAATCGTCGTCCGTTGATTCATGGCTCCTCCCCATAAGGCACATATTTACCTCATCACTATCGCTTGAAGTTGACTCCTTTGAACTTTCGGATGAAGAGTCATCCTACGTTGCAGCCTTCAAAACCTTGTTCTTTTCTCTTACTTAATGCAGCTTTTCTTTTTGTACTTTCAAGTACTTTGGGAATTGGCTTCTTATATGTCCGGTCTTCCTGCAATGGAAGCACTTGGGAGGAGGTCACTCTTCATCGTCGTCGCTTGATTTTTCTTTTTTCTCTCTTTTGGAGGATGAGCCTTTTCGAAAGAACTTACGGAAAGTATTCCTCCTTTCTGGATTCTTCATGAACTTTGTGAATTTTTTCACAAAAAGACTCTCCTCATCCTCTTCCTCATTGTCATCATCTTTCCTTGACTTTAGTGCCAAGGCTTTCTTCTTTGGCTCTTGGTTGTATTCTTCTTCTTGGATTTTGAGTTCTACCTCATGGGTTTTGAGATTCCTAATGAGGCTCTCAATCTGGAGTCGTCTTAGATCAAGCGGTTCTGAAATAGCTATCATCTTTGGATTGAACTTTGGAGGGAGAGATCGAAGGATCTTCCTCACCAAGTCACCATTCGAGAAGGTTTTTCCAAGGATCTTTGAGGCGTTTACGATCTTGGTAAAACGTGTGTACATCGAGTCCACGTCCTCATCTGGATCCATTCTGAATCTTTCAAACTCCGATTCCAGTTGGAAGAGTTTGGAGTATTTAACCTAAGAGGTACCTTCATGAGTTATTTCTAATAAATTCAAAATGTCATAAGCAATTTCACAAGCACAAACTCTATTAAATTCAGTCCTATCTAATGCGCAAAATAAAGCATTCATAGCTTTAGCATTATTTTTATCCCCATCATCCCATCTATCTATAGGCTTTTCCATGGTTATCTCTCCAACAACATTAGTAGGAGTGGTGTACGGTGTTTCAACACTAGCCCAACCATCTAGATCTAAATTTATTAGAAAGTAACGCATTCGCGTTCTCCAATAGTTATAGTCGGTTCCGGTGAAAAGTGGAGGTCTACTTATTCCTTGCCCCTCATGGAAAGAAAGATCACAGAGCGCTATTATTCCCGGTTGTTAAGCCGATTTGGAATAACTTAGCTCTGATACCACTTGTTGGATCTTGAGGCGCCCTTAGAGAGAGGGGGGGGGGGGGTGAATAAGGGTTTTAAAACTTTTGTTATATTTTAAAATACTTGAAATGATAAGAGATTAAATTAGTGATAAACCACACAAAAAGAGGAGATCAAGTAATATAAATGAAAGACATGATTTTATTAACTTGAAATATAAGATTACAAAATTTGATTTCTTATGACGCTAGAAATCGTAGGCGATAAAATAAAAATCCCTTTTTGTTTTCTATCCCGACTCGTATCCTCACAAACCGGTGGATTTAGCCTAACTTTCCCCGGATACGACCTCAAGCCGCTCTAGCCTTTCTATCCCCAGAAAGGACTTCAACACCCCCTAGATCTACTCCCTAGACCTAGTCGCCAACACGAGGCGATTTCCTCCCTAAGTCCTACCCAGACCCAGTCGCCAACACGAGGTTAATTTACTCCATGATTGTTATAAGAAAGTTACAAACAAAACATAAAAATACAAATGAAAACTCCCTATGAATAATTCTGGAGATGGCGAAGGCTCGCTGAATATTCTCGAAGTCGAAGCGTGCGTTCTTCGCATTGAGTAAGTGTTGATCTGATACTCCTTAAATTCTTCTCTCAAATTTGTGTGGGAGATGATGGTCTAGAAAATACGGCCCTCTCAGAGTTTCTGAAGTGCTGGAATAGGGCTCTCTTCAATTGGTAGTTGGAGAAGAAAAAATCCACCAATTTATAGGACTAGAGGCTAACGTCGGCGTTAAGGCTAACGTCCGGCGTTGACCTAGTATAAAATTGTTTTGATGGATCGGATCTTCAAAACGGGAAGGAGATTCTGCACTTTAGGAAACATTCATTTTAGGCAATCCTAACGCTAGCGTTGAGTCTAATGCTGGCGTTAGGTTAGATCCTTCCTAAAGTGCCCCTGCAATCACGGTTGCTTCTCTCCTTGCCATAATCATCATGATGGGAACGAGAGTCAACGCCCAGCGTTAAGTCCTAACGCCTGGCGTTAGACCACATCCCTCTTTTCAGTTTGTGAGCAGGTCCAGACCAATAATGCAGCAACCTAGTGTCATATCTGTTCAAACCTGCATGCTAAAAACACAATGACAAACAAGATCAAATACAAGTAGGATTTATTATTCTCAAATCAAAGGGATGCGGAATACCATGTTCCAATAGAACCTCCTCTTCTTGAATAATCTCCCCTTCTGAACCATACTGACTAGTGAAGTTAAGAAAGATCTTGTTATTGTGGAGGAAGATATCAGTGTTATGATTGTATGCATTGACTCTTTTGTTTCTTTCATTTCAGTTCCCATCTGAGAATACTTTCTTTGAAAATTCCTAGAATGCATATATATCAGCTCAGAGAATGTTCCAGTGGCTAGATCCATTGCTCGAGCTATTTCCTATTCAATATCAATGAATGGGGCTATATGGGAGGAAGAAGGTGGAGGAGAAGCTTGTTCTATGGAAATAGAAATGGTTGCTGCAAGAGTTGGTTGGCTAGGAATGTATGACAGTGGGTGTTGATGAGGAGTCTTGTCTGGTTGAACATCTGCTGGCATATCAGGTATGGATGATCCTTGGTCTTCAGCAACTGGAGAAGAGGGAGGAGACTGTGGAATTTGACCGGGCTTCAGAATTTGTCGAGTCCATTTTGAGAAAATCCCATCATTTATTCTTTTTCCAGGAGGAATAAGCACTATTTTGGATCTGGACAGCATTGGATTATGGTGATATAACACCTGACTCATAATCCACATATAAACATTCTCTTTATGAGCATACCTATGTCCAATTTGTTTTAGAATGCATTTTCTCCAGTTGATTCTTTTGTTCAGAACCAGAATCCCCATTATTTCCAGCTATTGTTTTGGGATGGCATCATGCACAGAGATTTTACATAGTAAAATTTTGCCTATTATGTCTACTAGAAATCTGTATTCTTCCGAAAAGTCATTCTTCTTCAGATTGATTGCTTTGTCCTTGTTGAAGTTCATTGCCTGCAAAGCATGCTGTATTCCCTGTGTTGATAGTTCTGATGAAACATTACCTGTTGGCAGATCAAATGTGAGATTCAAGGTTTCCTCTGTGATGTGGATGTTATTATAAGAATTTCTCCCTTGAAGAGACCCATCCTTGTCAATTTGAATATTATCTTTCAACTATGTTAATTCAACGACATAGATTTTGCTTCTGGTGGAGATTAACTTGATGAGTCCCGCGATTTGAAAAAGAGCTAGAATGCCCTTGAAATTATCAACAACCACATTGAATGATTCGATGTCGACATCAAAACTGGAATTGACTTTTGGAGGCGCCACTGAAAGTACCTGCAAACACAAACTAAAGAAGAAGAAAGAAGGGGAACAAAAAAGCAAGAGAGAGAAAATTCGAAAGCGTGAAAAGGTCTAACGACTGTGTTGCTTTAAAAAGGCGATTCATCGTAGCTTATGTTTTACTCGAAGCAACCTCAAAAAGGAGTAGATTCAGCACGCCAAAATAGGTTAAAGTAGCTTATAGAAGCAAATTCTGCCCATGCTCGACATGTCGACATTGCGTTGAGAGGAAATCGACGTGACATCGAATAAAAGTAGCAACTATTGAGTCGACGAATGCATCAATAAGAATTAGATGTTCCGTCGAGTGATATTTGAATGAACTATCCCAGACAACTATGGATGCTTGCGTCGAGTAGAAATCAATGGTGCTTCGATTTGTATTCGATGCAACTCTGAATAAGTATTTGTATTTTCTTCAAAGAATTTTTCTATTTTTCCCAGCAATAGATTTTTATTAAAAATATGATTTAATAGATAGTATTTGTGAACTAGAAAGCTCCATCAGGAGGCTTAGAGAAGATATCACCCTTTTAATTATCAGTAGTTACACATTGAAGAGTTAATTTCCTTTTTTTCTACATTGTCTCTGAGAAAGGGACCATAAGTTTACCTGCACATGAAATTCAAACATTAGAGGGGACCCATGTTACCTTGGGCCCTTTGCTTTTACAATTGTAAGGTGATATGAAAGAGTAGAGTGGTCTTTCGTTATACCCTTTTGGATGGAAGAAAATTGGTTTATCAAACCAAGACATGTTAGCTCGGTACTGGAAATTTGCATAAAGTTTATTTTTGTACAATAAATCAGTAGAATGCATGTTGATCTTTCTTTTGAAATTTTGATTATTGTTTATTGGTTTTTCTAAAGGATGTTTTCCTAGAATTCTTTTCTGATTATTAGGGTTCACCCTATTAAATACTGCAACTTTATCAGCATGATTATTTAATTCTTCACAATTTTCACTGATTTCATTTACTTGATTCTCACTAGATCTAACAAATACTACTGGATTCTCCCATGCAGGTTTGCTAGAAGATCCATTATTGATTGATGAATATGCTCCTAATACAAGATATTTGAATCTCGTAGAGAGATTCTCTGTGATATCTTTTGTCTTTTGAATCCTCCCATTGATGAATCTTTAAATGCCTTTGCCTTTGTAAGCTCTTCCTTTAATGTTAAATGATTAACAGTTAATTTATCTATTTCTTTTTGCATCTGAGATATTTCAGTTCTTAATTCAGTGTTATCAAAATATCTATCTTCTTCCTTAAGATCTCTAATTCTTTTTTAAGGCTTTTAATTACTTTCTTAGTTTCTAGATGATCATTACAGAATTATTTAAAACATTCTTTAAATTCATCTGAAGAGAAATCAAAATCATCAAAATATGATACCTGATCTTCCTCATCATCTGAGCAAGCCTTCAAAACCATCAGGCAGACTTCTTCAGCAGTAGCTTCTTCCTTACTTTCAGATGAGGAACTTGACTCAGATTTTGAGTCACTCCATGTTTTAGCTATGAAACCTCTTCCTTTCTTCTTGTCCTTCTTTTTTAAGGACTGCTTCTTGTACTCCTTCTTATTGATTTTGTCCTTCTGCTCTATAGGACATTCAGGAGCAATGTGCCCTGGCTTTCTGCAGGTAAAGCAGATGACCTCTTTGTTGGGAGTCTTATCAAACCTGGGCTTACTTGAGCTCCCGTCCCTTTTTCTAGAGTTCAGTTTTGACCCACCTTCTGAACCTTTTGGACAAAAGATTAAACATATCTTCTTAAGAGGTTGAAGGCTCTCCTTCAACTGCCTTCAATGCAATGGTTCTTTCTCTTGATGGAGTTGAAGCTTTCTCTTTGGCCTCTGTTTCAGCCCTGCTCTTCAATAACAGTATATAGGACTTTAGCTTGCCTATAAGAGCATCTGTGGAGATCTCCCTGTGGCATCTAGACTCTCTGATGGCCTAGATCCTAGAGTCTCAAGTGCTTGGGAAGCACATGAGCAACTTGTCATTTTTCTTAGTCATTGAGATCTCCTTGTCCAGTCCTTTGAGCTCATTGATTATGATGTCGAACCTTTCATACATTTCAACAACATTTTCTTCAGACTTTTTCCCAATGTTCTCATTTTGAGATATGAGAAGGGACTTCCTGTGCTTCCTTTCATTAGAACTTCCTTCCACTAATCTGGATAGTGAATCCCAGATCTCTTTTGCAGATTGGCATTCAACCACTTTTTGAAATATGTCAACTGACATAGTAGATAGTAATATATTCATAGCCATAGCATCACAAGATTTTACTTTCTTCTCAGCTTCAGCCCACTCAGATCTGGGAACCAGTTCTTGTGTTGAGGTTCCACTAGCATCCTTTCTATAAGGCATTGAAGGACCTATCAACACAACATTAAAGATGCCCTCATCAATATAAGTCATGTATAATTTTATTCTGGCCTTCTAGAGCGTAAACTTATTCAGGTTACATACTGGTGGTCTAGTGGACATATAGTCCTTAGAACTTATTTTTATAAAAGACTTCTGAAATATAAAATTATGAGTGAGAGGATCTTTTGATCAAGGTGTTAACCTTTTTCTGATCAACCTCGCTCTGATACCAATTGAAAGTGCACAATAACTCCACTGAGAATTCTCTAGAGGGGGTGAATAGAGATTTAAAAACTTTTACTAAGAGTGCACAAAAAATTAAGTCTAATTCCTAAGCATCCATGATCCCAACCAAAATTAATTCAATCACATAATAATAAAAATGGACAAGAGACATTCACTAAAAATGCACAACACAAATGACATAAAAGCTATAGTGGTTCCCCAAAATTTGGGTAGTCCACTCTTCTACCACCTTGGTAGGAATACACTATCATAGTGCCCGAGTCTTTTGATAAGGAGACTCTTAGAACCACTGAGTCTTTTGATAAAGGGACTCTTAGAACTATGAACCGAGTCTTTTAATAAGGAGACTCTTAGAACCAAACCAGATCTTTTGATAAGGAGATCTTGAACTAAACAAGATCTTTTGATAAGGAGATCTTGAACCAAGATTGAATCCTTTGAAGAGAGATTCTTAAAACTCTTTACTCAATTTATAGAAATGAGAATTAAAGTAAGAAGAAGGAGAAGAAGAAGATGAAGTGTAATCTTCTAATTTGAATCCTCTTTCAGCAGTCACTGAGGATTCTAGACACTAAGTGTTCTAGATCCTTTATCAGATGATGAATCCTAGCTTATAAGAAGATGCAAGGATTATAAGCACTGATCCAGTCTTTCAGATTGATCTCTATTTCTTTTGTTAGCTCCTTTCAGAGATGGAGGATGAAGAAGCTTTCTGCAGCTTGTGGAAGGAGAACTGATGTACAGAAATCTGTCGGGTAGAGTCAGAGAGAGAGAAAAAGAGAGAGAGTCATAAAGTCATGTTCATCCCATTTGAATTCTTTGTGTATATAATCTTCTGTCGAATTACTTTCCCTTCTGATCGGCTCTTCAATTGTAAAGTATAGAATTAGAATTGTAGCTTTCCATCCATGTCTATTGACAACCCATCAATATCTTTAATATCTCTTCTAATTATATTACCTCTGAGTCTCTAATGCATTTCTTTCTTTATATCCTGATGCGACCCATTAGGATTCAAATAATTTCCATATATATATGGTCTATTATAATCTTCTTAATCAATTCCAAGGAGTATCCATTCTTGGACTGTATTCGACGTTGTGTCGAATGCCTCCTGACTTCATATCGACGCAATTTCGAATTCCATTAGAGGCTACGTCGAGATCTGCTCCAGAAAACCTATGCTTTGAATTGAACCTGTTATCGACGTGTTCATCGAGATAAAGAACGTAGACTTAAAATTTTGACTTCTGCGTCGAATACCATTCGATGTTGCATCGACTTCCAATGAAGCATCGACTGCCAGTCTGAGTTATCTTTAATTCTATTCGAAGTTACTTCGACTTTCAATCGAAGCTGCGTCGACTTCTTTTCGACGCAGACTTAACTTAACTTGTTTTTAATCTTTTGACTAGGCTTTGACACTCTAAGGTGAATATGCCATCCTAGGACATCTGAAGACCATATTGCCCTCATTATATAGCATGGGTAATAGATCCTAGAGAATGAAATCACTTTTATAGAATTTGTAAGGTAAACCAAGAGTGTGTTTTTCCCAACATCTTTCTTAGACCACGATCCCTTCTTGCATGCATCTTTGGTGAAGTATTTCCGGAAGGTGTTTCTCTTTTCTGGATTTCTCATGAATCTTTTGAAGTTCTTCACAAAGTGGCTCTCCTCATCATCTTCATCATCATCGTTGGCATCCTTCTTTGATCTCAACGACAAAGCTTTCATTTTTTGGCTCCTTGTTGTACTCTTCGCATTGGATCTTGAGTTCAACCTCATGGGTTTTAAGATTCCCAATTGGGCTCTCAATTTGGAGCCACTTTAGATCATGCGATTCAGAAATGTCCATCACCTTTAGATTGGATCATGGTGGGAGAGATCTTAGTATCTTCCTCACTATGTTTCCATTGGAAAATTTTTTTCAAAGAACCTTTGAAGCATTTACGATCTTAGTAAATCTTGTGTATATGGAGTCCATGTCTTCATCCACATTCTTTCAATTTTTTCGTATTCGAACTCTAATTGAAAGAGTTGTGAGTCATTGACCTGCGATGTACCTTCATGAGTTAGTTCTAATAAATTCCAAATAAAAAAAGCAGTTTCATATGTACAGGTTCGATTAATCTGAGTTCTATCAAGAGCACAAAACATAGAATTCATAAATTTAGCATTATTAATACATTTTAATTCATCTTTAATGTTCCATTTTTCTCTGGGTTTCTCAATAGTTATTTCTCCAACTACAATTGTAGGAGGAGAGTAGCATTGTTCTACCATAGTCCAAACTTATCTAATGTCATTAGAAAGCACCTCATGCTAGTTCGCCAATAATTGTAATCATAACCGGTGAACAACAGAGGTCGACTAATCCCTTGCCCCTCATTGAAAGCGAGATCATGATGCGGCATTATTCTCGGTGGTGAAACCATTTTGTAATAATCTGCCTCTGATACCACTTGTTTGGTCTACAGGCGCCCTTAAAGGGAGGGGGTGAATAAAGGTTTTAAGAAATTGACACTATTTTTGAAAACTTAGAACAAAAATATTTTCCCAAAATATTTTACTGAATAGAAATTCAAATCAATATGATAAAACAACATGATTATAATTCTTAAATAAATCGATTACAAAAATTGATTTCCATGATGCTAGAAATCAAGGTAGTAAAATATAAAAGTCTTTTTTTATTTTCTATACGACCCTTATCCCCAAGGGTCGGTTGGCCCTAGCCTATCTCTCCGTAGATTGGACTGAAGCTACCCCTAGACCTATCCCTATATCTAGTCGCCAACACCCGTGGAGAATTCTTCCCTAAGCCGCGCACGACCTAGTCAGCAACACTTGCGGTGAATTCCACTAACGATACAAAAGTACTGACCAAAATAAAATGAGAATACAAGATGAAAGATGTAATATTCAGAATATATAAACTCCTTATAAGAAACTCTAAAGGAGATGATGAAGGAATGCTAGAGATTGGAGTAGTCGATGCGTTCTTCCTTTGTGTAGAATGTGCGTTGAGTGAGTCCTTCAAGTTCCTCTCTTATTCTTCAAGGTTGATGTAGGGAGTGCTCTGGATGTCTGGGAAGAGGGATCTCATGAAAGTTATAGAGTTGTAGCTTTGTGGTTCGTCAAAGAGAACAAACAGAGCGGCTCTATTTATAAGACTGCGAGCTAGCGCCGACGGTAGCCTAAATAGAATGAGATCTTCGACGCATCCAATCAGGAATGGTATGCACATTCCATATATTAGGAAACCACTACTGCGCCACTATAGGGTTATCACACCATGTTAGTTCCATAGACGCTCCCGCCATTCGTGTGATTTCTCGCTCCATATGGCTCCTCAATCAGCTGTTGATTGTAGGTCATTCCATAAGTTACCGCCACGCGTTAGTGTTAATGTCGCTCACTAACTTCTTGCTAAAGATGGACTTTGCTCCCGCCAGTCTTTGCATTCAAATGCAATTTGCCAACTGTCCCATTGATACGATAGCTACCGCCATCGGTAGGTGTTAATGCCACATGACAGGTCTTCATTAAGTGCATTGTCTTCATTCTACATCGCATTCCATGTACGCATTCAGAGTGGTATTGTACCTATATTTCCTGCATACTATAAACACAAGACAAGCGTGATCAAATACATAATGAGATTTGTTATTCTCAAATAAAGAGATGCGGAATGCATGTTCCAACATAAAGGATTTCTTGGTTGCATGCGTGCTGCAATAGTTCTTCAATAAATGAAGAATATCCGAGAGAAAGAAGAAGAGAGAGTGAAGCAACATTGAATAATGTTTCTTCAATATATTTCTATCTATTCTTCTATGTTTGTTTCTAGAGAAAACTCTTTCTATTTATGTCTCCAACTCATTCCTTTTCAAATTTCTCGGTTTTTGGAGGATATTCAAAATCTTTCTACTTGTCTTCTTCTAAATAATTAATGTTGATAACTTCATCAAATCAAGTTCAAAAAATGGAAAGTCAATTCTTCCTTGAAACAGGTTATAACAGTTAGGAGATATCTTTTCTGATGATAATGTTCCTTTCTTGGAACCAGTTATAATGGTCGAAAAGTAACTTTCTTGATTGGGCTGAGAGAATCTTGACTTTTAGAAGGATTTGACGTAGCTCAGAGAATTGGAGTGGAAATAAGAGAAACTTGGATTAATTAATAGCTGTGACTTTGAGTTGTTGAAGGAAGAGGAGAATTTAGAGTGACTTTGAGAGAATTCTTTGATTTCTCTTGACGTTGCGTTGAATGCCATTTGACGCTACTCTGAAAAGTCTTTGACTTAGAATATTGTTGATGACACCTAATCTCTCCAAGGAATCTAATCAACAAAATCAAAGATAGCCCTTTCTATAAAATATTTAAGTCTTATCCTAAAATCACTTTAGGCTTAATCTGCTTTATCAAATCAGAGGTTTTTTCAAATAGGTACCATCCAATTTCTTTCTAGTTTCATCATAATCTCATTCCATCAATAGAGCACGAATGGATAGATTTGATCTTTAATCATGACCATAATTTGCTCTAGAAGTAATAGTAGACGTTTGGATAGAAGGCAATGTTTTATAACTTATGCGTTGAAAACTTCTCAAAGTACATCAAAATGTTGTGAAGAGAAGATTTTAACGTAAAATGAGTTTCTTTGTTAAGATCAGACTTTCGTTTGAAGAAGAACTCTTTGTAATGAATGAATATAACCCTCAACATGTGTTGAATACTTCTCGACGCATAACGTTAACTTCTTGACGTACGTAGAATACTTCTCGATGTACATGAGGTTACTCTGTTGAATTCTGCTCTTGAGTGCACACTGAATATTTGGCAGCTTTTATCTGTTTATGATTCGTGTATTTACAACATTATGTCTTTCTATACATATAATGAGGCAATTCCTAAATAACTTATATTAATATGATATACCAAATTATGAGGGGGTTCCCTACAATCTCCCCCATTTGGTATAACATATTTTATAGAGAAATAAGGGATTTTACATTTAAAAAGGGAAAAATACATTCACATATTTGTGATAAAGAAAACTGAAACTTTCATTTATTTAGCTTTATCATAATATGCTCATGCACAACTATTTTTTTTCTATACTTTGAATTCTCACAGAAGCACCCTTTCTTCAACAAATTTAATTAAAATTTCATCAAAACAATTTCATATGTGCTAATCATGATGCTTGCTAAGATAGAAGATATTATATAAAAATTTATACCTTCATAACAATGTAGACATGAACTAAGAATTTAACAATTCTATTAAGATTCATGTATTTAATCATGATGATTGCTGGAACACAAAGTGGTTATATAACAATTTAGCAAGATGACGTAGAGAGAGAGAGAGATATCATATCATCAATTTAACATATATATATATATATATTTGTATCATCATTTCACCAATTTAAAAGATAGGTATAAAAGAATCACTTAACGAAATGATATTAGTAGAGTCATACAATGATAAGAGAAGAATTATAGTATATTAGCAGGATTATATCAAAAGGACTAGTGAAATCAATTTGTGGCTAAGCTAATAAAATTTGAATCATCTCAGATTATAGTCAGAATTATACAGACCAAGATTTATTGTGTTTGTCAAAAGGTTTCAAAAGAGATCTTCCTAAAAAGTTTTAAGAGAAATTTTTCTTCACAACAGAGACCTAGTTTTCCATCTTTCCTTCATGTAGCCTCCTTTTCTTCATAGCGACCTTCTCTTCTTCATACTTCATCCCCCCTGAGAGAGCATCCTTTCTTTTCCTTTCTACTTCCTCACACAAACCAGATTAGATCTCTCAGGATCAACTCTTTTCTACTAGCCTTCAGACTCCTAATCCATCTTATCATTAGGCACATTCTTTCTCCCCTTCTTGAGTTCAGAAATGAATCAACTCAAAAACTTCTTATTGATAGGAGTCTGAGCTGAGTTTGTCATTTCATCACTTTTCCGTTGAAGGTCTTTGAAATTTACTTCAACAAACTCATACATGCCACTTATCCTACCCAGGATTTCCTTCAACAAGAAGGCATTTCTACCAAGTCTATACTTGTCGTCCTATAGCTGTGAAGTGAATTTTGATGAGGAGGAAGTGGTTGTGACCAAGTCTATACCAAGTTTATACTTGTCGTCCCATATGAGAGGTATTTAGATGAGAAGATATAGGTTGAGGTTTATCTTCCACCGAGAGTGATTGAGAAGAAAGATGTATTGGAGAATTAGGGGTTGATAAGATGAATTTTTGCTTTGGAAGAGAAGGATATGAGTGGTTATTTCGATATGGTAGATCTATACTGCAGGAGGTGCATAGACATGGGAATGATTGTGATAGAATGATACTCAATATCCTTCCAAAATAAAATATATATGACCTAATCTTCTCTATTATGCATATTAATAGAAGTTTTCCCCAATCCAAGTCTTTCTTAAGCATAATGGACACCATCAGTTTTAATAGTTCCTCGGTGCTAACATTGTGAATGCCATTTTGTACATAATTACATTTTTAGCAATATCCGCAAGAAAGCTAAAATATTATGGTTGATCCAACTTTGTTAGGTCTTGAGCCATCTTTCCCTTACAACCCATTATATTAGGGATTCTTTCATTTTCTTTTTACTGATATTAATATAATTGATGTACTATGATAACCCAAATGTCTGTGAGATCATTGGCGCATCAAGATTGGTTTCTTTATCATATATCGTAGCCTTGATGCTTGATACATTGTTTGGTACTGCACTTCTATAGAACTGGATTAATTCTTCCCTTTGTAACTTGTGACTTGAGAAGACCATCTCCTATAGGTGGTTATTTTTCGGAAGTGCTATGATTTACATATATCTCTCAGAACATTGCGCAAAAAATTTATGATCAAGCCAGAAACCTATGTTGATTTTTGAGACCATGGATGATGGGGAAGACATTTTTGCAATAGCTAGAGATTAGTGGAAGAAAGAAATAGAAGAAAGGCCAATCGTGGGAAACAGAAGAGTTTGTTACTTCGAGAAGGAGACTGAGACTTTATCAACAGTTCTTCATTTCAATTCCTGTCAGGTCTGTAGATAAAAGCGTTCTTTTTAAATTCAAAGAGAAGAGGTATAATTTTTGGACTCTCAGTGATGAGGAGTGTTTCTTCAGAGGAGAGGAGGAAGACAACATTTGAAAGATTTAATTTGAAGCTATAGGCTAAAAAACTCACTTTCACGATTTGAAACTGTTCTTTTTATAGGAGACTTTAGAATTGGCACCATCCTATTTCTTCTAGTTGCATCACAATCTCATTACATCTATAGAACACTAACATATTCATTTGATCTTTAATCGTAGCCATAATTTGCTCTGGAAGTAATAACAGACATTTGAAGAGAAATCTAGGTTTTCTAACTTATGCATTGAAAACTTCTCAAAGTACGTCGAAATGTTATGAAGAGAAGGTTTCGACGTATGTTGAGTATCTATATTCAGAGCAGACTTTCCTTTGAAGAATAACTCATCATAAGGAAGGAATATAACCCTAAACATGTGTTGAATACTTCTCGACGCATAAAGTTATCTTCTCGACCTACATCGAATACTTTTCGACGCATAGGAGGTTAACCCTGTTAAATTATCCTATTGAGTGAACATTGAATCTTTGGTAGCTTGTACTGTTTATGATTAATGCTTTTACAACATTATGCCTTTCTATACATATAATGAGGCAATTCATATATCATTTATATTAATCTGATATACCAAAGTAAGAGATTTTTTCCATCATATTCCTTTTTATGATTATTCCTAATTGATCAAATACCATCTTGCGTTAGGTGTGAAAAAAGGCATGTCGGGCCCAGGCCCGGGCTTTTTTGTTGTAAGGCCCAGGCTGGGCCCTACTGAAAACGGGCCCATGCCTTAACAATTTTAGGGGACCTGCTGAGACCACAAAATTGGGCCCAAGCAGGCCCAAAGCTATTGGATATAGCAGCCAGCTACCAAATGGCTGCTAGCTACTGCCAAATGACAGTTAGCTGCTGCCAAATGGTTATTCATCTAGGAAGAGAAGGCTGGGTTCAATAGAGAGAAGATGAATCCTATCTTGTGAGGAATTGAGGGAAGAGGATGATTAACAAGTGAGAAGAAGAGCTTTAGATCTGAAAGAGAATATAATCTAGTTGGCTGAGGTTCTTGGAAAGATCTTCTTCGTTGAAGAAGGAGTCTGAGACTTGATCAACAGTTCTTCATTTCTATTCCTTCGGGGCCTGTAGATAAAAGCGTTCTTTTTAAATTCAAAGAGAAGCGGTATAATCTTTGGACTCTCAGAGATGTGGAGTGTTTCTTCAGAAGAGAGGACAAAGATGACATTTGAAAGATTTAATTTGAATCTAGGCTGAAAACTCATTTTCAACATTTGAAACTGTTCTGTTTATAGGAAACTTCAGAATTGGTACCATCCTATTTCTTCCAATTGCAACACAATCTCATTACATCTATAGAACACTAACGTATTGATTTGATCATTAATCGTAGCCATAATTTACTCTAGAAGATAACAGACATTTGAAGAGAAATTTATGTTTTCTAACTTATGCATTGAAAAAACTTCTCAAAGTACATTGAAATGTTATGAAGAGATGGTTTCGACGTAAGTTTAGTATCTATATTCAAAGCAGACTTTCCTTTGAAGAATAACTCATCGTAAGGAGGAATATAACCCTAAACATGTGTTGAGTACTTCTCGACGCAAAGAGTTATCTTCTCGACCTACGTTGAATACTTCTCGACATTGTTGGAACCGAAACTCGCCCCAACGAGGAGTTCGGACCCCTAAGAGGGGGTAACTAGCACCTACTAATTTCGCAGAAGAACCTGACCAAAGACTTAGAACTAAACACCGACCCTTGGATACAGCGTGTAGGTCCCACCACACACCCAGAGGATCTTAGAGCGCTTCCCCTCCCAATACAAAAGCTGAAGCTGGGCACCTTGGAGAGCCTGAGGAGCTAAACAAAATGTCCTAAGGAGAAAAAAGCCAAAGAAATCGGATCCTCTCCAAAGGTGCCCTTCAGGGTCTATTTACAGTTTATTGACTGGTCTGCTAATAGCGTAACTCTGCCTTTTGGTTTTGCTAAACGCACCTCAAAATGGTGTGCTAATAGCCAAACTCCGCTGTTTCGGTGGGCTATTGGCAGACAGACTTGAATAAATGCGAATAAAATATTATGTCAAAGACCCCGGGGGCTGGCGAGGTCGGTCCTCGCTTCATCCCCGAGGAGTGCGAGCTCGCACCTGAGTCGCTCGAGGCCGAGCAGCGAAGACCTCTTGCATCGGCATTGCTAGTCGCACCCTGAAGCGGCGAGCACCCCCTTGCCTCTTACTCACATGCCGCTTATCTCAAGGTGATGAGCCTTGCTCGCCCCACCCTCACGCCTCGCTCTTCGCGAGGGGGAGATAACTTGCTTACTTACCTATGCTCCGAATTCCAATTTTGCCCCTTGGCGAACACTGGGTTGTACACAATCCCCGCTCTTTGCGAGATTATCCTAAGATCGTAAAGAAATATCCAACCCTTGGTGTTCGTCGACCGGTTGCTGACCTGGTAGGAATTTTTCGGTGGGCCCCATCCCTAGTGCTATAAATACCACCAGTCATGGGTGATGGTAACCCCTTCATCCTTCGTCTTCTTTCATCATCTGCTGCTGTAGCCGACAAAAATGCCTCTTTCGGAAGAAGCCCAAGCTCGCCTGAATGCATCGCGGGCGAGCGAACGTTCATTCACTGTCGAACTTGCACCTTGGCTCGCCCGACGGGCCCCTCTGACATTCCTCAAGATAAAAAAGGTGAAGATGGTCAGGCGACATCCATGGGAAGATGGGGCCTCACTCCCGGATCCATCACCCGACACCGGGCTCGCCCATCAGGTATTCAAGTTGATAGGTCAATCCCTCATGAAACAATGCCAACACCACTTTCTTATTCACAAAGCACGCTCCTCGAGGGGGCCATCACGAGTGAGGCCCTTGTGGGCACTCACCTTCCCTTCCCTGGGAGGACCGATTCGGCGGCCATGGACATGGACGTTGTCAACCTGCGCGTACCTCTCCGCAACCTGGTGAGCTTCTTGTTTTCTCCCCACCAACTAGTCCCTTGACCTAACTTTCTTGCGTTGTCATCCCTTGTAGAGACCCTTCTTGTGACTCCTGGGAGGCGCGTTAGGCCACCAGGTTCGTCGGCTCCACTGGGTGCGACCATCCCTACTCCATGGTTTGGTCTTCTGGGCCATCAGAGCCCTGACAGCTCGCTATCCGCCATTATTTGGATCGCTAGCAGAGCGCCGCAACCACCGGTCCTGGGAAAATCTGTCACGTTGACCAACACTGATGCCTTTCAGGGACAACTGAGCTCTTCCTGCCAGCACCCCGGTAAAGCGAGCATGGCCTCACAAGGTTGGTCGACACTATTGATTATTTTTACCTCGCTCTTGTCACTGATTCCTCTCTTGCAGGTGCCCGCGAGAGCTCCCCCGCCGATCTGGACATTGGGGAGGAGAAGATGTCGCCCCCGCCCTCGCTGGACAAGATTGTTGACTTCCCGGGCGATCCTGCAGACCCCGAAGTGATGAAGAGGCGGACTACTGAGGTGATTCAGAAGTATGACCACATGCCGCGGTACCTATACAACCAGGCACGGGAGGATAGGGCGGCCTATAAGGAGCGACTCGCCGCCCTCAATGATGACCACCCACAGCTCGTTGCCGAGCTGCGGTAGGATACCCGTGGCGAGGTCACCTCCCCGGAGGTGCACCTCTCGCAAGCGGAATATTAAGTTCGCTTCAAGCAGAGCGAGCTCCGCGCTGTCCGCACCTATCATTATCCACGAGTGCCGCCGAGCTTGGGGGTGCGAGGCCGAGGTCGATGGAGGTGGATCCAGTACTGATACCTCTCGTGCTCACACCCACCCGACGAACATTATATTGTATATTGTATATTCATTTGAACCATCTGCGAACATTATTTATTATTAACTTGGTACTTCTCTCCCGCCATAGGGCTTTCGCTTTTATTTGCTCGCGCTTTGTTGTTACTGCTTTCCGCGCTCGTTCGTTTTTTTTTTACTTTCTTTATGTTCTCGCGCGCCATTTAGATTAGGCTCGCCGCGCTTATAGCGCGCTCACTCCGCCTACTCTCACACACGCGCTTCCTAATTGCTGCGAGCGGGTGAGGAAGAGGAGTTGGCTCGAGGATCGAGGTGTATCACAATGAGATTCCGTTAACCGCTCCTCTGACTCTTTGATTCCTTCCTGCCGCCTTTATTTTTTATAAATAGGTCGTATCGTTATGGCCAACCACCGCATTTATCACTCTTAACCCTCTGCTTCCTTCATTCTCGTGATCTCGCACCTTCTCTCTCATGCTCGCTTCTTCAGCTTTTCAATGACCTTCCCATGGGTGGCGATGGAGGCGACGTCGAGGGCTAGGCCAAGTGTGCTTGGACCTTCTCCGACCATTCTTTCTTCAACTGCTCGCTCAGCGAGAGTGAGTACCATGCTGCTGTCGCCAACTATATCTCGCCCGGGTTCATAGTTCGCCAGCCAACAAAGACCAAGGCCATCAAAAACCTTTTACCGGACGAGATCGCCATCCCCAAAGCCCACTTCGACGTTGGCCTACGGCTCCCCCTATGGCCGGAAATTCGTCAGGTATTTATTCACATTTTTGTTTTCTTTCTCGCGCTCGCACCCTGCTGTATATTCCGCTTTTCTTCCTCTGACAAACCTCTGATCATTGTATCACTCGCAGGGGAGTGAGACCTTCCATTCCACCCCCTTATGCGAGGTCCGAGAATATCCTCCCTAGCCTCACGCTCGCTACCTTGGTCGCCGCCACTTGTTGGGACACTCTCGTCACTTCCACACCTTCTTACAAGAAGCGGCCCGCACCTGTGAGCCGCGGGACGCTTCCCTTGCCTCCACCACCAAAGAAGACAAAGGCCTCTCCCCTGACCAAGGGGAAAGGGGTCCTCGAGGACTTGCTAGGAGCGGATCCTTCGGCGGGCCTGCCTGTATATGAGGGGACCGCCGAGGTCGCCGAAGTGGTTGCCAGTGCGTCGGGCACGCCCGGCCCGGCGAGCCACCAAAATTTCTGCCTCGACACAAAGCACCGGGATGAGGCTAACGAGCCTCTGCTGCATTGGGATCCGAAGGACAACAAGGCCTCCATATCAACCATCCTCCCCTCTGGGGTGGAGCAGGAGACCATCGGAGGCCTCACCTACATCTTTTCCTTCGGGCTTTATAGCTTGGGGGATTCCGCAACTTTCGATGAATTGACGTCTCGGGCGCTTGCTCTCTAGAGCGCACGAGCCCAAATCTGCGCCCTGGAGCTCGCCCACATGACGGGTCGGCGATGCCTCCGGGTTGAGAGGAATTCTAAAGAGCTCAAGCTCGAGCTGAAGGTCGCAACGGAGGAGATCTCGAGCCTTAAGGAGAAGCATGACATCTCTGAGGGCCTCCTCGCCAGCCTTTAGGGCGGGATGGTAAGTTGTTGAAGAATCCCCCTTGTTGTTGCCGTTTATTTTGACAAACTTGCCTTCTCCTCCGCAGGATGCCGAGACCGCCAGCCAGCTTCTCGCCGTCACCTCCGACCTGGAGAAGGAGAATCTCGGCCTGAAGGCTCAGAACAGCGAGCTGACCCGCACTGTCCTTCCTCCGCCTCCTTGTAGTGGCAAAACTCAGACATTTGCAGAGCACGAACTGGAGGAGATGATGCAGAAGAATGCGATCGCGGGGGCGAAGCACATTTTTCGCACCTTGAGAGGGGGAGGATCTTCTATCTGCGGAGGCGGCACAGCTAACTGTAGAGGAGGTGGTTCCGGAGTTGTTTATGCCACTGCCGGAATCTGAGGATAGCGAGAGCGAGCGGTCCGAGGACCACTCATAAATTTTGATGTATTTTGCTTTTGGATTTTTTGGCAGGCGATATCGCCGCGACATCTGTAATAGAGTTTTTTTATGGAATGAAATGAAATTTCACTTCTTTTTTCATTCTTTTATTTGTGCCTCGCCGCAATGTACCTGCGCACCCCTCACACGGCACTCACGCACCTTTCACACGACACTCACATGCCTTTTACTCGTAGATATTCATTAAGCATATTCGCAAACCTCCATCTGAATCTCGCGAGTATCATTACTCCACTGCCATGCATACCCTTATGACAGCGACTTCCTCAGCCATTTGATGCACCTCGCTCCCGCGTCTGGCCTGACTCGCTCGTCCTCGGTTATCGCGAGCGGGTCTTTCGTCACTCCGTCTCGTGTGAACCGTGCAACTTGGTTGATTTCTCTGGACATTGCCTATCAATTTTGTTCCTGCGAGCCTCATGACTCGCCCGTCTGGGAATATTACCCACCTACCTCACTTAGGTTCCTGCGAGCGAGGTCCTCCCCTGTCGGAGGCCTCATCAATGACTTGTTCTGCCGAAATCTCTCCAGGCGAGCTCTATTTTGCCTTGCTCTCTTGGTGGTCAGTTGGTCCTGCTGGCCAGTGGGAGCCCGACAGTGGAATTCCTTGAGTTATGTCACAACCTAACTTGTCAGCCCCTCCAGAGATCAACATCTCCCACCATCTAATGAGAGCCCAGCAGAGAAATTGATCTGGGGTATTCCAGTACCACTTTCCCTTGCCAGCCTCTCCAGAGATAAACCTGACCCACCGTCTAATGAGAGTCCGGCAACAAAATCGATCTGGGGCATTCCAACACCACTTTCCCTTGCCAGCTTCTCCAAAGATCAACCTGACCCACCATCTAATGATATCCCGACAGCGGAATCGATCTGGGGCATTCCAGCACCACTTTTCCTTGCTAGCCTCTCCAGATATCAACCTGACCCACCGTCTAATGAGATCCCGGCAACAAAATCGATCTGGGGCATTCCAGCACCACTTTCCCTTGCCAGCCTCTCCAGTGATCAACCTAACCCACCGCCTAATGAGAGCTCGACAACAGAATTGATCTGGGGCACTCCAACACCGCTTTCCCTTACCAATCTCTCCAGGATCAACCTGACCCACCGTCTAATGAGAGCACGACAGCGGAATTGATCTGGGGCGTTCTAGCGCCACTTTCCCTTGCCAGCTTTTCTAGAGATCAACCTGACCCACCGTCTAATAAGAGCCCTGTTGGGTTTTTCTTGAACCATACATCAAATGTAGGCGCAGCGGAAATGAAGAGAAACAACCCAAAAGATTCGGATCGACCATGAATATTGAATCAAGAAGTTAATCAAAATGCTAGGTTTGAAATTACCTTGGCGGGATTGGATTAAATCCAACCTAGATGCTCCAAGAAGAAGATTGCCTTCATCGGCTTTGCAAGAGTTCTCACGTAGAATAATGTCTACGTCTCTACAGCAGTCCACACGAGCCAGGAGAAGAAGACTACACCTTGCGCTTCCACGGATTGCTAGATCCACTTCAGGAAGAACAACACCGGCGACAATCGTCGGAGAGGAAGTCGGCGGAGGCGATTCAGAACGGCGGAACACTTCCGTCTAGGGTTCGAGCGAGAGCGGAACTCCTTCCGTCGGCTTTTATTTCGTAAGTTATGAGAACCCTAAAAGAAGTCCTATTTATACCCAAAGGATAAACAGCTTCTAGAAGAATCGCTATCCGCAGACCACACAGCAAAATAGGGGCTTCTGTTACAATTCGTCGGGATTCCACGGAATAGCATTCGTCGAGTTTTCACGGGACAATCCGACGAATTCCGACGAATCACATCAGACGGCAACATTTGCCGAGTTAATGCTCTCTGTGACAATTCGTCGAGATTCCACGGAACAATCTGACGAATCCCGACGAATCCGACGAATCATGTCAGACGACAACATTTGCCGAGTTAAGGATCTCTGTAACAATTCATCGAGATTCCACGGAACAATCCGACGAACCCCGACGAATCCGACGAATTCTATCCGTGTAAACCCGACGAATTCAGACAGCAACATTTGCTGGACTTCCCCCATTCTATATGGTGATTGGTAACCTTTACCAACATAGTCAATCTTCCAACTTCTCCACATGCTCTTATGTGCGACCCTGCAGGCTCATATCGCGTTGGCAGTGACATTACATGTTTGACCACTTCTAGATCACAATGGTAACTCCAACAAGCCCGACATTGAAATCGATTTGGGGCATTCCAACACCACTTTCCCTTGCTAGCCTATCTATAGATCAACTTGACCCACCGTCTAATGAGAGCCCAGCAACATAATCGATCCGGGTCATTCCAGCACATGTACATTGCATGAACCTATAACAGAAAAATACAACCATATCAGAAGACAACCATATCAATTTATACCAAATCAACACAACACCACAGTTCAAGGGTAGAAATCTTTTAAGTCACCCCCGCTCCAAGTTTGGCTGAGGGATACCCCTTCCACATCCCGGAGGTGATAACCCCCCGACTTTAGTGCTTCCTCTACAATATAAGGACCTTACCTGTTGGGAATGAGCTTTCCGACCGCGAATCCCCTCCCGGCTGCGTCGACCTTCTTTAGGACCAAGCCCCCTTTCTCGAACTGTTTCACTCGGATGTGCTTGTCAAAGTATCATTCCATCCGCCGCTTGACCTCCTCTTGCCTGACGGTAGCCAAGTCCCGGAGCTATTCTACCAAATCCAAAGATAGTTTTCACTATTCTTCATTCTCCATTCACCACTCCTTGCCCCCTTCGCCTACCACGATCACCCTGGGTGTTTTTACCTCAAACTCGATCGAGAGTATGACCTCATACCCTTGGGAGAGCTTGAATGGGGTCTCCCCTGTGGCTGTGTTCAGCATGGTTCTCAAGGCTCAAAGAACTAAGGGGAGCTGCTCTACCCAACTACCCCTCAGGTTCTTGACCTTCTTTTTTAGCAAGTTCATAATTATTTTATTTTCCGCCTCCACCTGCCAATTGCTCCTAGGGTGGTGGACCGACGCAAAGCGAAGATCTATGCCCAGCTGGCTGCAGAAGCCGACAAACTCGTCGTTGTTGAACTGCGACCCATTTTCTGTGATGATGGCTAACAGGAGCCCATGTCGACAGATGATTTCCCCCCAAACAAAGTTTTTACAACTTGGGATGTTACCTTGGCCAGCGCCTTCACCTCCAGCCACTTGGAGAAATAATTGATCATGACCAGCAGGAACTTCCTTTGCCCACTAGCTTGAGGAAAAGGACCCACCGAGTCCAACCCCCATATCGCGAATGACCACAAAGTTGTGATGGTCTGAAGCCTTTGGGCTGGTAGGAGTTGGAGGGGAGCATACAACTGGCACTTGGAACACTTCTTTGTGAACTTTACCGCATCCTTGTTGAGGGTACGCCAGTAGTAGCCTTGCCTCAGCACCCTTCCCTCCAGGGTCCTGCTCCCTGAGTGGCTTCCACACTCCTCCGAGTGGATCTCCTACAGGATCCTAGGGGCCTCCTCCTCTAACACACAATGAGCTAGGATCCCTGAGAGGGTCTTTCGATACAATCCTCCCTCATGCAAAGAATAATACGCTGACTTGTGCCAGAACCACCACTTGTCTACATCCCCCCTAAGAATTTCCCCGACGCCCGGAAGGTGATGAAGGGGTCCATCCATGATGCTCGATGGTCCACATTCATCGACTCACCCTCCTTGATGGATGGTCGGAAGAGTTCCGACACTGTCCCCCCAGCCCTGGGACCGAACTTGGCCAGCAGGTTTTCCGGGGTGCTCTCCTCCCTCGGCACATGTTGGATTGAGAAGGTGTGGAATTGCCCAATGAGTCCCTTGACCTTCTCCAGATATTGTTGGAGAGTCGACTCCTTCCCCTCGAACTCTCCCTTGACTTGGCAAGCCACCACCATGGAGTTCGTTGAGACCTCCACATCCTGTACCCCCAACTCCCTGGCTAGACGGAGCCCTACGATCACGACCTCATACTCGGCCTGGTTGTTGGTGAGTAGGAAATATATGTTGATTGCCTGCTCGATCCTCATTCCCTGGGGGCTCACCAAGATCACTCCCCCCAAAGGAATGCTTCCCCAATGCCCCGTCAACCAACATCTTCCATGCCACTGAGTAGGGTGGCTCGAGCTCTTCTACCTCGGTTACGTAATCCGTCAGGAAATTTGTCACTGCTTGCGCCTTTATAGAAAGCCTGAGAATGAATGAGATGTTAAACTCACTTAGCACCATCGACCATTTAGACAGCCTTCCGGAGTGCTCTACCCCCTCCATGATGTTGCGAAGGAGATGATCGGTGTTTGGTATTGTAGCCACAATTACCTTGATTTGAAAAAGTGTCCCATTGAACTAAGTTGAATTGAGTTGTATTTGATGTTGTTTTCTAGTTAGGTGTTTGCAGATTATAAATGACTAAGTATAAACCAATGTCAGGTTTCAATGAATCATAAGACACAGGTATATGCAATGTAATTCTTCATTGTGTAAACCAAGGTGTTGATTCATGTGGAATCTCTCTATTGGGGTGTACTTTATATTCAAACACAACGGAAGAGCCAAGAGAAGTTGCTGCTGGTGTTATGTTCTGGAAGAAAGAAAATTTTTCTTAAGGATTTTCTTAAGAATTTTCTTAACAAAAATTCGTCGAGCTCCGTTCGACGAACGGAAAAGATTTCGTCGAACGCAAATCGTCGATCTAAGATTTTCGTCGACCGCTGAGACGGGATCGTCGACCGCTGAGATTGCTGTTCTTCGTCGACCGCTGAGATAGCCGTTCGTCGAACGCAACATCGAGTTCGTCGAATGCAGTAAACTGGCTGTTCGTCGAACGAAGAGAAGTAGCCGTTCGTCGAACGCAGAGCATTGGACGTTCGTCGAACGCAGAGCTTTGGCATTTCGTCAATCACATTCGTCGATCCTCGTTCGACGAACTGAAGTATTTCGTCGACTGCTGTTTATATATATATTTCGCCGACCACTGTTAATATACATTTCGTCGAGCGCCGTTCCGTTCGACGAATTTTTAACAGAATACAGAAATTGCTTTGCGCTATTTCGAAATTCAAATTGCCATCAGATCTTCAATAAATGCCTTCATGGAATATCTTCCTTGAATCATGCATACAGCCGTTGGAAGATTATTTGCCTTAAATCATGCAGACAGCCATTGGAGAAGATTATTTGCTTTAATTTCTTAGAGATAGCCGTTGGAGAGAATATTTATCCCTAAATTTTTGCTACAACAAAAGAAAGAAATATTCTTCCTTATTTATTTTATTTAGCCGTTGGAAAGGAGGTCTCTATATAATCCCTTTGGATTATTCGGTCAAGGCTAATGGTGTAAATATTTTAAACAGATTATTTTTCTCTCTTGTTCTGTTGGCTGATATTACTTCTCACGCAAGTTTTTCTTCTCCAACAAGAAAGTGGTTTGCGATTCTTCATCGCCAAGAGCAGTCGACAAGATCAACACAAATAAAAGATTCATTCTCATTTTGATCCAGTCGACTCTAAGTTTCAGATCAAGCTTTCAAAAAAAGGTTTCTTCTTCCTCTCTCTAGATCCAGATTTTCTATTCTTTCAAGGAAGAAGAAGTTCTATCATTTTCAGATCTGATCAAGTCAAGTCTCTAGAAGATTTTAAGAAGATTGTTTTTCAATCTAAAGTTTTGTAAAAATCTTTTACATATTCTTGTAGGAGGTTTTCCTCCGAGTTTTTGTAGGAGTTGTTTGCTCTGAGTTTGAGTAGGAGAAGATTGTTCTCCGAGTTTGTAGTAGGAGTGGTTTGCTCCGAGTTTTTGTAGGAGTTATTTTGCTCTGAGCTTGTAGGAGTGGTGACTCCGAGTTGTAGGATTATTCATAATTCGAGTTAGTGAAGTAGCCTAGTCTAGCCGGTCGTGCTAGATATGTGAGGTGCAAAGTGGACTACCCAAGATCGGGGAACCACTATAAATTCTCTGTGTTGTGCTTTGCTCTTTGGTTTCTATGTGCTTTTATTTCTATAGTTTTTAATTCCGCAAAAAGCAATAGAATCCACATATTCACCCCCCTCTAGGTGATTTAGGACACAACTAGATACTTTCAATCAGTCACCACTTTAATAGAGTGTGCTTGAAAGTAGGGTCAAATCTTCCTGGCTGACACCACCCAGGCGAAGGTTAGCTCTTCTAGGATGTGATATCTGAGCTCCGCCTTCCTCAGCACCCTACTAACGTTGTAGATTATGAGTTGTTTTTTTACCATCCTCCCTGACCAAAATAGAACTCACCGCATCGGCCCCCACGCCAAGGTATAGGGACAGGTCCTCTCCCTACCTTAGTCCCTGGAGCAGCGGGGCCTGGGTTAATTGTTCCTTTAGTGCTTAGAATGCCCCTCACACTCAGGGGTCCATTCGAACTTCTGGTTTCCTCGTAGTACCTTGAAGAAAGACGAGCATTTCTCCCCTGCCTTGGACAGAAACCTGCTTAGCCCGACCAGCTTCCCTGTGAGGTGCTGGACCTCCTTTGCATTCCTTGTTGACCCTAGCTCCATGATTGCTTTCACCTTGTCGGGGTTAGGTTCTACCCCGGCAGGGATGAGCAGATGGCCCAAAAACTTTCCTCTGCTGGCCCCAAAAACACATTTCTCGGGGTTGAGTCTCATCTTGAATTTTCTTAAGGTACCAAAGTTCTCTTCAAGGTCTCGTAGGTGGGACTCGAGATCTCAACTCTTGATCATGAGGCATCCACGTACACTTTCAGGTTCCTCCCCTTCTGCTCACGGAAGACCCTATCCATCATCCGCTGGTACATTGCTCCTGCATTCTTCAGCCCAAAGGGCATCATTTTGTAGCAATAGCACTCATCCCTAGTGATGAATGAGACGTTGCTAACATCGGGGGGGGGGGGGGGGGGGGGTAGGTGCATGCGAATTTGATGATAACCTGAAAAGGCATCTAGAAAACTCTTTAGAGAAAAACCGATGGCTGAGTCAACCAGCGCGTTGATTCGAGGCAAGGGAAAACAATATGTAACATCGCTCAAACAATTAGACCCCCACGGTGGTTTTGTCATGACTAGGTCATGACAAAACCCTAGGAAACTCATAAAGACCATGTGAACCTAGGCATTTAAGGTGGAAACCACATTGGTCTGCAAATAGCAATTCCCAATTAGCAAGCCTAGGGTTAGACTCTTAGGCCTCAACTTGACTCCTTGACCCCACCATAACATCTCTGACCCTTAAAGGGGTCCATTAGAGCACTTAGAACCCATTGGGGTCAACCAAAGTGGTTAAGATGACCAAAGTCAACCCTAACCCTAAAGAGGTCAAAGTAGCCTAATGAGGGCCAATTGACCTTCCAATTGCCAAATTGGCCCCACTCAAACCTTCCTAACCCTCAAAGGGAGGCCATTGGGTCCCTAATAACCCATTGGGGTCAACTAAGAAGGCCAAGTTGACCCAAGTCAACCATAGCCCTAATTTGGTCAAACTAGCCTATTAAGAGTCAATTGATCTCCACCTTGCCAAATTGACCCTACCCAAATATTCCTAGCCCTTAGGAGAGGCCAATGTGTCACTAAACACCCATTGGGGTCAACCCAAATGGTCAAATTGACAAAAGTCAACTCAACCTATTTTAGGTCAAATTACCCTAATTTGACCTAATCAAGCCCAATCCACTAGGGTTAGGCCCAATTGAGGTTGCCCACTAGCCCATGGGGTTGCGAATTACACAAATTGCCACTGAATTTCAGTAAATGGTGACTAGGAGAGAGAGATCTCATTTTCACCTAAATTGAAAGAGAGAGAGAGAGAGAAAGGGGAAATTAATGGGGAGGAAGAAGAAACCTTCAATCTCCCCCATTAATGGCTCCATTCATCTCCTCATGGGGAGAGGAGAAGTTTCCAGCCCTCCCTCGACCAGATTGAGGCCCTGTTCATCTCCCCCAAGCCAAGACAAAATTTCTCTTAATGGCTATTACTGGTATTTCATGGTAACCCCCACCATTGCCCTAATTGAGTTCATAAACACCATCAGAGCATGCCAAGGAGCAAAACCCCTCACTTCCCTGAAGGTTTTGAGCTCTCTAAGTGCAAGATCGGCATGGCTACAAAGAGAAATCTCCCTCACATGGCCAACCCGAGAATCATTAGGGAAAATGCCCAATCGAAGGTTCGATCATCTTCTCCTCCCTCCTTGCATAGATCTCAATCAGTTGGTGGCTCGATCTGAGCCAAAACGAGCTTGGATCGAGCCACCAAAGAGCTTGTTTTCGATCCCTCTTTTCCTTGCTAGAAACATGCCTCCTGGCCACTTCCGGCCAGCCAACCACCGTAAATCGCCGACCACCACCTCGACGAAGGTGGTGGAGGCATTGGTCGGCTGGGGAGGTGAATAGGTGGCCGGGAATTGGAGCCCAAAGGTGCTCTAGGATGAAGCAGCCTGCGTTGTCCATTCATTGGGTTTGATGAACAGGGGCCATCAGATCCTGCGTGATTTGATAATCGCAGGCCAAAATTAATTATTCTATATGTTAATGCAATCTATCAGACTTTTTGCATTTGATGTTTTTATTTACTAAAATTACTTAGAAGCCTCTACTGAAAAAGTGTTCAACATAGAAATTGTAGGCCATGATGTCTACTTTATTTCAAAACTAGTTTGAAGGCATTTGGATGACTGGTTTGACCTCAACACTCATTTTGGTGCAAGGTGTTACAAGGGTTGACCAGAGACTAAATTGGGTGCTCCCACTAAACCACTCAGTCAAATGCTTCGAAATTTGGACCATAGGCTAGTTATACCAGCATCCTCATCATATCCAAAAATGGGAACATTTTTGGATATAAGTTTTCTATAGGTTTTGTAAAAATTTGATAATCCATGTATGAATTAATTAAGGGGTCTATGGACCTCAAAACCCTCCAAAATTTTGATGGGTGATTCTATGGATCATCAAATGACCCTGGTACAAATTTCAGCTCCTTTGGGTTTGATTTGATAAGTTAATTTTGGTGGTCAAAATTGGTCTCCTAGGAAAGTCAACCCTTGGTCATGTAAAGGCGCACATAGTGAAATCAAGAGGTCATTCCTCATTCAAATGTGATGAAAATTTGTCCACAGCCTTGTTATCACTTATAACACCCCTTCAAGAGGCTTTGAGTGGTTTGGGGATTGTATACCCTAAAACCCTAGTTAAACCCTAAGGTTGCTCTTTTGAGCATTGTGAAGAACATATGGTCATATGTCCTTGGAATGACTTGAAGCTTGGTAGATAGGTTCATAGGGTGGAATTAAGCCCTCGATAATTTTGCTAGGATTTTTAATGATCTAAATCCCCACTTAATTGTTTATTATTTAATTAAGTCACCTTCTTTCAAAATGAAATTACATGTCCATATATGTTGGGATGATTGTGAAACTTTGTCAGTGAGTTTATATTGATGTTATAGTTCTCTAATAATTTTCTCCATGAATTTTGGAGTGATATATATAGTCTTTCATTCACAACCTCAATCTTTGCCCTAATAATGAGAAAATTAAGTATGGGTTTAATATTCACTCAATTATGAAACCTGGTTAGGGGACTTTTTAGATCAATATGAAGTTCTATAAGTTTTGTAGTGATATTTGAAAGAGTTTACATGTAGGTTCCTTCACAAAGTGCCCTAGGTTGGATTTCCATTAAGTCAATTATTTGAGCAATCAAATGAATTTAGAAAATTATTATTTATGGTCAGAAGACTTTTCTAGTTATTTTAAATCCTTGGTAATTTTGTCATAATTTTTGGATGAATATTTTTGGTACTTCCTTTGATAATCCCCAAATTTGATCAATTGTTCAATATTTTAATTAAGGGTTGAAATCTTTCTAGAATTTAGTGACTTTCATACCTTGCTGTTATTTTGTTATTATGATGTTGTGTAAAATTTATCAAGGCCATTGTTTGTTAGAATCTCATACTTCATGTTCAAATCTTTATGTGGCCTGGTTTTAGAAAAAAATTTTAATGGCCAAATAAATTAGGAAATTTACAAGTTTCTGAACTTAGACTTAAAATGTCATGTTAAACCCCCAATAATAATCTCAGAGCTTTTGGATGAGTATCTGGAGTATACTCTTTCATACATACCATGTAGCACTATGGTCTGCATGTAACGGAAATGCTGATTTGATATAAACATGTAGGTCTTACATGTGGAGATAAAGAAGTTGGTGCACCTAAGCTGGTTAGGTTTGGATAAGGTCTCTAATAGAGGCTAGGAGTGGGATTCCTGGTTGACTAGGAGGCAAGGTTGTGCTCGGGATCAACGATAGACCGTCTTTCCCTGTAAGGTCATAAAACACTTAGTGTTAGCTCAAGTACGTGTAATGACAAGAGGAGTATGGTTATGGGTAGTTATCAATAATAGTAAGTGTCTTGGAAAGGGATCTTTGGGGTTCAGCCCATCGTAGCTCCTAGTACCGCTGCGAGCCCCTCACAGGGTAGACCTCGGGAAGTCCAAGATTAACCATAAATTGTAAGGTTAACTGTTAATCAAGATTAACTCTTAATAATACACCTTATGTTGGAACAACCCTATTTCTGATTTGGGCTAAGATCACTATATGTTGACTAGGATCAAGTTGACCCCAATGTATAGTCAATGGGTCAAGAGTTTAGGCTGTTAGAACTCAAGAATTCATTCAGATTCTGCGTTCGACGAACTCCACACTGCGTTTGATGAACTGCTCTCTGCGTTCGACGAACGGCTTACATTCTGCGTTTGACGAATGGCTTGCTTCAAGCTCGTCTCATCGGCTCAACATCTCAGCGGTCGACGATCTTCAGTCTTAGCGGTTCAGTGGTCGACAAATCTGCGTTCGACGAATATCTTCAGATCGACAAACACAGCTCTGAGCTCGATGAAATTTGTTGAGATCGACGAAATATCTTCTCAGCTCAAATAATTTAATTCTTCCAGCAAGATTCAATTGAGGTCGATGAACTAAATATTGTGCTCGACGAAAAATCTTGAGATCGACGAATTTTATTCATATTGAAGAATTCTTATTTAAGTTCAGAAAGTTTCAGACAGATCATATCATTTCATTCGCTGAACGCAGATCGACTACAACAACGGCTCTATTATATCAGATAAGTAAGGATAATATATATTGATAGGATCAAGTTGACCCAAATGTATAGTCAATGGGTCAAGAGTTTAGGTTGTTAGAACTCAAGAATTCATTCAGATTCTGCGTTCGACGAACTCCACACTGCGTTTGATGAACTGCTCTCTGCGTTCGACGAACGGCTTACATTATGCGTTCGGCGAATGGCTTGCTTCAAGCTCGTCTCAGCGGCTCAACATCTCAGCGGTCGACGATCTTCAGTCTTAGCGGTTCAGTTGTCGACGAATCTGCGTTCGACGAATATCTTCAGATCGACGAACACAGCTCTGAGCTCGATGAAATTTGTTGAGATCGACGAAATATCTTCTCAGCTCAAATAATTTAATTCTTCCAGCAAGATTCAATTGAGGTCGATGAACTAAATATTGTGCTCGACGAAAAATCTTGAGATCGACGAATTTTATTCATATTGAAGAATTCTTATTTAAGTTCAGAAAGTTTCAGACAGATCATATCATTTCATTCTCTGAACGCAGATCGACTACATCAACGGCTCTATTATATCAGATAAGTAAGGATAATATATTTCCTTTTATTATTTCAAGATTATAGCCATTGACATTTCTTGGAAAAGGACATATCCATGGAAAAGGAAAAAGATAAACGACGCAGTAGATTTGCAGTTTCAAAATATCTTTTCAAATATATTATATTCCTTAATATAAGGGATTTGCATTTAATTTATGTCAGAGATTTCAAAAGAGAAAACAGGAAGAAGATACATCAGATTATACTTCCATAGTTTAGCACACGACAGAATCAATACAGAACATATTTTCAGAAAGCTGTACAGAGAAAAGGAAAGGAGAAATATTGGAAGAAGAAGAACAAAAGCTTTACAGATCTTCATCTTCTTCCTCAAGCATCAAGTTCATTTTACTGAGAACATCATCAACACTTCTCTCAGTATTTCTACTGCAAGTTCAGATCTTCAAAAGAGCAACAAAAATCTGAAGGAGTTATTCTCCCAGATCTATCAGCTACAGGAAGATCTGCTCATACATTCAAAAGAAAGCTTCCAGTCAATCTACTGTCAAACACTCTCATATCAGATAGATGAAGCCTTTTCTATATCAACATCCACTAGAGTCTTCTCTCAGCATATTGACAGAGAAGAACAATCTAAACCTCTCTATATCTCATTCTGTATAGGGTTAAAACTCTCTTCAAAAGTTCACCTCTTGTGGCAAGACACTTGATCAAAAAATCCTGCTTGGTTTTTGGGCACCTTATCAAAAGCTCATTGGTGTTAGGACACCTGATCAAAAATCCTAGTGGATTCCTACCAAGGGTGGTAGAAGAGTAGACGTACTCAGATTTATTGGGGAACTACTATAGCTCATTGTGTCCTCTGTGATTGTTTTACTTTTCTGTGTTTGTGCTGTGTGCCTTCTTTGTGTTTGTTTTTATTACTCACTCAATATACACATATATATATCAGTATTTTCAATTCCGCAATAAAACTAATAAAAAGTTTTTAATACTCTATTCACCCCCCCTCTAGAGTAACCTTAAGATCTAACCTCCACTTTCAATTGGTATCAGAGGGTAGTTCATTTTATTTTACAGGCTAACACCTGAATCATAAAGATCAATTAGATCATAATTTATTTTAGAGCTTTATTTTATTTATTCTTTTTCTTAAAAACTCATGACACAAAACAAAGAGTATTCAAGCACAAGAGCTCCTATGTGCAATCTCAATAAGTTTGCACTATGGAAAGCAAGGATTAGGTTATACATGAACTCTATTGATGAAGAAAATTTTAATGTGATTTTGACAGGGCCTCCAGCTCCCACAGCAATAACTAGTGCTGAAACCACCACTACCAACAATGCTGTTCCACCTCCTGAGTGGACTGAAGCCCAGAAAAAGCAAAGAAGTGCTGATGCAAAAGCCATGAACATTCTGGCTCAAATAATGTCTGATGGCATTTTTTAAAGAGTGGTGGAATGCACTTCTGCAAGAGAGATATGGATCTCACTCAACAATATGGTTGAAGGATCTGCTGATGAAAGAAAGGACAGGAGATCCCACCTCATTTCTCAGTATGAGAACTTCAAAAAGGGAGAAACTGAGACAGTTGCTGATATGTATAATAGGCTCAGTCTCATAATTAATGAGCCGAAATCTTTGGACAAAGTGATCTCTATCACTGAGATCAATGACAAGATCCTAATGTGCTTCCCCAGCACTTGGGACTCTAGGATCTGGCCTATCAAGGAATCCAGAAGCCTCAATGAGATTACTACTGAGACATTGTTAGGCAAGCTCAAGTCCTATGAGCAGCTTGTCAAATCCAGAGAAGCTGAAAAGTCCACTTCTTCTCCAGCAACAAAGAAGGAAAGGAACATTGCTTTTAAAGATACAGAAGAAGAAGGAGAGACTCTTGACAATGAGAAGTTGATGAGTCTACTGGCCAACAGATTCTACAAGATGGCAAGAAAAGACTTCAGGAGAAAGTCATCCGGGAGCTATGAAAAACCAAGGTATGACAAAGCTCCATCTAAAGAAATTATATGTTTTGGTTGCAGGAAACCAGGACACATTGTACCTGACTGTCCAGATAATCTAAACAAGAAGGACAAGAAGGAAAAGAGAAAAGAAAAGGAAGACAAGAAGCAGTCCAGCAAATCTTTCTCCCACAAGCACAAATACAAGGGAAGAGGATTTGTAGCAGAAACTTGGAGTGAAACTGAATCAGAATCTTCATCAAGTTCTTCTGATGATGAAGAAGAATCAAAGGAGAATGATCAGTGCCTGATGGCAATTTATGACTCAAGGAGTGAGTCAACAAGTGCTTCTTAATCCAGCTCTTCTGATGATGAAGATGATGAAGAAGAGAAGAACTTCTGCATGATGGCTATCAATGCCCCAGCAAACAACTCAGATGAAGAAGAATCAGAAGTTGAAGCTGACAATGATGGTAATATCTAATTTTGATTTCAATTCAATTGAATCAAAGATGAATTCAAAGTATTTTGCTTAGACTTACTCAAATTTGAGAAGGAAATAATCTCTCTCAGAAATAAGCTACCTGAAATGAATCAAATAAGTGAAGAAAATGTAAATCTTAAGAAAGATTTGGCTTCCTCTAGAGAACAAATTATTCTCCTTGAGAATAAACTTTTCGAGGCCAAGAAATTTGAAGAATCCCTAAATGGGAGAAGCATCAAGCTGATGGACATTACAAGCACTGTTAATGCTAGACTTAATAGCAAACTGGGTTTGGGTGCTTCATCAAGTAAGCCACATCTGATTAAGAAAAACATACTATCCACACCTATAAAATTCATTTCTGCTAAGAGCAAAGAGGTTGTAGATGTAAATAAAAACATTTCAAGTAAGGCTGTCAAGAATAAAGGAATTCAGCAGAATTCGTCGAACGGAGCTCGACGAAATGAATTCACTTCGTCGAACGGAGATCGAAAACTATGAAGACAGATTTCCTGTATAGTTTTTATTCGAACGACGCTCGACGAAAGCACATCCATTCGTCGAACGACGATCGACGAACTCAGCCCAGTTCGTCAAATAGAAAATATACAGCAAATCTGGACAATTCTTATTCTTCACATACTATTAATCCTTTCACTGAATGGATAATAACTCCAAGGAGATATCATCCACAAGGTTATAAGGACCAACCTGAAATGTCTTTTATTTCTGATTTTTGTGGAAATTCAAAAAGACCCAAGGTAGTCCGGGTCAGGAACAAATAGGTTGTTTTTCTGTTTTTGCAGGTACACAGCTATCCAAGAATAAAAGAACAGTGGTACTTGGATAGTGGATGCTCAAAGCATATGACAGGAAACAAGGCCAATCTGAACAACTACAAGGCAAAGCTTGGACCAAAAGTAATATTTGGATATTCCAACTATGGACAAACAAAAGGATATGGAAAAGTCAAGGTTGGAGAAGTCACCTTCAAAGAGGTAGCTTATGTCAAGGGACTGAAGCACAATCTCATCAGCATAAGCCAATTATATGATGAAGGGTATCATGTAACTTTTAATAAATCAAAATACCTTATTAAGTCTTCTGATAATATTACTGTTTAATCAGGTATTAGGCAAGGAAATATCTATTTAGTAAACTTCAACTCATCAAAATCAAAAATCTGTTTATTTAATTAATTAAGCAAACCTAGTGAACTTTGGCATAAGAAATTAGGACATGTAAATCTTAGGAACATTGCTAAATTATCTAAGGACAATCTTGTTAGAGGATTACCCCCAGGTTCATACAAAAAAGAAGGTCTTTGTAGGGCATGTCAACTAGGCAAGCAAACTAAAAATAGTTTTAAATCATTATCTAAAAGTGATTCACCTAGAATCTTATATTTGCTACATATGGACCTTTTTGGACCTATAACAACAAAGAGTTTAGGGGGGAAGTCATACACTCTAGTTATTGTAGATGACTTCTCTAGATTCACTTGGGTGTTCTTTTTGAGAGAAAAGTCAGACAACTTTAAAGTTCTTACAGAATTTCTTAAGAACATACAGATTGAGTACTCTACTGTAGTTGCATTGATCAGAAGTGATCATGGCACTGAGTTTGAGTCTCATCTCATGCAAGAATTCTGTGAGAAGGAAGGTATCAGGCAATGCTTCCCAGCTCCTAGAACTCCTCAACAAAATGGGGTAGTTGAAAGCAAAAATAGAACTCTAATTGAATCAGCAACAACATTACTTGCAGATGCTAATTTGCCCCTATCTTTTTGGGCGGAGGCTGTTAGCACAACAAATTATGTGTTGAATAGGAGTTTGATACATAAACTTAAGGGTAAGACTCCCTATGAGTTACTTAAAGGGAAGAAACCTAAAGTTAACTATTTTAGAGCATTTGGTTGTAAATGTTTTGTTCATAATAATGACAAAAAATACCTTAGGAAATTTGAACCAAAATCTGAAGAAGGAATTTTCTTAGGCTATTCATTAATCAACAAAGCATATATGATATTTAACAAATACTCTTCTAAAATTGAAGAATCAATGCATGTTTCTTTTGATGAAACTAACATATTTTACAAGGAGAAGATTTCTTCTACCAAAGAAAACCTGCAGGTACCTACACTCTGTGAGTAGCTAGATCAATTAGCTCTACAGAAGGAAGGATCTCTAAATCCTTTACAGCAGGATAGTGAAGAAAGTGATGAAGAAATCAGCGAAGATGTATATGAAAAGGAAGCATTAAGTAACATTCCACAAGAGGAATTAACTACAGATAATGCTGATCCCACTGTGCCTGTTAATTATATCAATATTAGAGATCACCCAAGATCTCAAATAATTGGAGACATATCAACTGGTGTCCAAACAAGGCATCAAGCTAATCAGAATATGATGCACACTTGTTTTCTCTCTCAGATTGAACCTCAATCCCTACAAGATGCAGAACAAGATCCCAACTGGATCATTGCTATGCAAGAGGAGCTCAATCAATTTGAGACAAACAAAGTTTGGGAATTGGTTCCTAGACCAAAGAATTATCCAGTCATTGGAACTAAATGGGTCTACAGAAACAAGCTAGATGCATATGGCAATATTGTGAGAAACAAAGCTAGACTAGTAGCTCAAGGATACTCACAGGAAGAAGGAATAGATTATGATCAGACTTTTGCACCAGTTGCAAGGTTAGAAGCAATCAGAATCTTCCTTGCATTTGCAGCATACAAGAAATTCAAGGTATATCAATTGGATGTGAAGAGTGCATTTTTGAATGGAGAAATCAAAGAAGAAGTTTATGTGGAACAACCTCCAGGTTTCATCTCTCCAACTCACTCCTCTTTTGTATTTAAGCTTAATAAAGCTCTCTATGGTCTTAAACAAGCTCCCAGAGCATGGTATGAGACCTTAACTAGTTTTCCTTTAGAGAATAAATTCTGTAGAAGCATAGTAGATAAAACTCGATTTTTGAGGATACATAAAAATCAAACTCTACTAGTTCAAATATATGTAGATGATATTATCTTTGGCTCTACTGATTCAAATTTATGCAAAAGATTTTCTAATATAATGCAATCTAAATTTGAAATGAGTAGTATGGGTGAACTATCATACTTCCATGGTCTTCAAGTGAAGCAAACTCCAAATGGAATCTTCATATCCCAATCTAAGTATGCTAAGGAATTAGTGAATGGATTTGGTATGTCTGATTCTTCCACCATGAAAACACCAATGCCCTCTAATGCTGTTGTTGATAATGATGAATCAGGGAAACCTGTTGATCAAAAGGTATATAGAGCAATTGTTGGCTCATTACTTTATTTAACAGCAAGTAGGCCTGAAATAATGTTTGCTACTTGTATTTGTGCTTGGTACCAAGTAAACCCCAAAGAATCTCACCTAATTTTATTAAAAAGAATTTTGAGATATATAAAGGGTTGTCCAAATTTAGGACTGTGGTATCCAACAACATCCGAATTTGAATTAACTGGATTCTTAGATTCAGATTATGCTGGATGCAGAGTAGACAGGAAAAGCACATCAGGAACTTGTCAGTTTCTTGGTGATAGGCTTGTGTCTTGGTTTTGTAAGAAACAAACATCTGTGTCTACATCAACAGCTGAAGCTGAATATATAGCTGCAGGCAGTTGCTGCTCACAGATGTTGTGGATACAAAATCAGCTCCTAGACTATGGTGTCAACTTAAATAATTCAATTATATTTTGTGACAATACTAGTGCAATATCTATAGCACAAAATTCAGATCTCCATAGTAGGACTAAACATATAGAAAGTAGGCACCACTTCCTTAGGGATAATGAGGATAAAAATAAAATTTTCCTACAATTCATCTCTACTGATTTGCAAAGAGCTGACATTTTCACCAAGCCCTTGGATGAAAAGAAACACATTTTCTTTATAAATCAGCTAGGAATGATAGATGGAGATTCAATCTGATAAAAATTAAGTTTTCTACTTATCCCATTCTTCATCTAACTGAGATCGATGAAATTCAGTTTTTCGTCGAACGGAGATCGACGAAAACTCATTTTTCGTCGAACCCAGTTTTGATGAAGCTTTTATTTCTGACCTGTTCTCATAATCAAAATCTTTTTATTTTAACTGAATGCATACATAATTGCTTCTCTTTCTAGTTCCCTTTGCACTTGATCTCTATTTCATTTTGCAGGAACAATAGCAATATAAAGATGGCATCCTTCCTTACCTCCATCAAATGTCCCTTCTTCATGGGGCCTAGCATCAGGTCTTCCTGAAACTGGGCAGGGGGAGAAGTTCTATGAACAAGCTCCATTTAATGTAGTTGCTCAGGGGGAGATGTTCTATGAACTATGCAAGGGGAGAAAGCTGAAGAACCTTCAGTCTCAGTGGGAGATATTCTCAGGGAGAGATGCTTTCAGAAAGGATTCAGAATACAATTTCAGAATATAGAAGAAGAAACAAATTCAGATTATGATAGATTTAGGAAGATGTTATAGCAGATTAAGAAATAATTTCAGTTAGAGCAGATATTAAATTCAGATCAAGAATCAGTTCAGATCAACATTCAGAAAGCTGAAATATAGCAGATACAGTTCAGCATTCAGAATTCAGAAAAATCAGTTCAGACAATCAGATTTCAGAATTCAGAAAGCAAATTTCAAAGAAAATCAAAGGTTCTGATTGTGTTTTTATTAGTTTTATTTTCAATGTAATGTTTCAGAACTTAGAGTATTATTTATTTTATATCTGATGAAATATTTAAAATACATCAGATATATATATGCTCTGTTGTTTCTTGGTTTGTTTTATTTAATTTTTGTCAAATAGTGTCCTAACCCAAATAGGGGGAGATTGTTGGAACAACCCTATTTCTGATTTGGGCTAGGATCACTATATATTGACTAGGATCAAGTTGACCCCAATGTATAGTCAATGGGTCAAGAGTTTAGCCTGTTAGAACTCAAGATTTCATCCAGATTCTGCGTTCGACGAACTCCACACTGCGTTCGACGAACTCCACACTGCGTTCGATGAACTGCTCTCTGCGTTCGACGAACGGCTTACCTTTTGCGTTCGACGAACGACTTGCTTCAAGATCGTCTCAGCGGCTCAGCGTCTCAGCGGTCGACGATCTTTAGTGTCAGCGGTTCAGCGATCGACGAATTTGCGTTTGACGAATATCTTCAGATCGACGAACACAACTCTGAGCTCGATGAAATTTGTTGAGATCGACGAAATATCTTCTCAGATCAAATAATTTAATTCTTCCAGCAAGATTCAATTGAGGTCGACGAACTAAATATTGTGCTCGATGAAAAATCTTGAGATCGACGAATTTTATTCAGATTGAAGAATTCTTATTTAAGTTCAGAAAGTTTCAGACAGATCATATCATTTCATTCTCTGAACTCAGGTCGACTACAACAACGACTCTATTATATCAGATAAGTAAGGATAATAAATTTCCTTTTTTTATTTCAAGATTATAGCCGTTGACATTTCTTGGAAAAGGACATATCCATGGAAAAGGAAAACGATAAACGACGCAGTAGATTTGCAGTTTCAAAATATCTTTTCAGATATATTATATTCCTTAATATAAGGGATTTACATTTAATTTCTGTGAGAGATTTCAAAAGAGAAAATAGGAAGAAGATACAGCAGATTATACTTCCATAGTTTAGCACACGACATAATCAATACAGAACATATTTTCAGAAAGCTGTACAGAGAAAAGGAAAGGAGAAATATAGGAAGAAGAAGAACAAAAGCTTTACAGATCTTCATCTTCTTCCTCAAGCAGCAAGTTCATTTTACTGAGAACATCATCAACACTTCTCTCAGTATTTCAGCTGCAAGTTCAGATCTTCAAAAGAGCAACAAAAATCTGATGGAGTTATTCTCTCAGATCTATCAGCTACAGGAAGATTTGCTCATACATTCAAAAGAAAGCTTCCAGTCAATCTACTGTCAAACACTCTCATATCAGACAGAGGAAGCCTTTTCTACATCAACATTCACTAGAGTCTTCTCTCAGCATATTGACAGAGAAGAACAATCTAAACCTCTCTATATCCCATTATGTACAGGGTTAAAACTCCCTTCAAAAGTTTACCTCTTGGTGGCAAGACACCTGATCAAAAAATCCTGCTTGGTTTTTGGGCACCTTATCAAAAGCTCATTGGTGTTAGGGCACTTGATCAAAAATCCTAGTGGATTCCTACCAAGGGTAGTAGAAGAGTAGACGTACCCAGATTTATTGGGGAACTACTATAGCTCCTTGTGTCCTCTGTGATAGTTTTACTTTTCTGTGTTTGTGCTGTGTGCCTTCTTTGTGTTTGTTTTTATTACTCACTCAATATACACACATATATATCAGTATTTTCAATTCCGCAATAAAACTAATAAAAAGTTTTTAATAATCTATTCACCCCCCTCTAGAGTAACATTAAGATCTAACCTCCACTTTCACCTTCACACACCCCGTTGTTAGGGGAGGTTAGTCTGGTTTAGTCTCTCGAGCGGTAGGCTCGATGGCTCAGTAAGTTAATTATGATGGATGGGTTAGTCCGGTGAGACGGTGGCTCAGGAATTCAAATGTAGCATGTGTTTGTGCGTATAAGTAGTGGGTCTTCGATACTGCATAGTCGTTCACACCGATGTCAGTACGTTGGCTCGACAAATGTGAGTATTCACTTAGCCAAGAAAAGACTGGTGGGTTTGCCAACATTAGTACAAGAGGCTCCGTAGCACCTGACTATGTTTATCGAGTAATACGTAAGGGCTAGGTTGGGTGGTGTGGATACCGGCCTAAGAGTGGGGAGGCCCAACCCACTGTCTCTGTTTGCCACTACAGGAGGCTCCTGAGAGTTTAGCTAACTCCAAAATCGTGGAACTAAAGGTCTGTGCGCATAGAGTCATGTGGGTGAGTTGCACTTGTGTGAAGCATATTCATTAACAATGCATAACATAACATTCATTTTATTGCATATAACCTTTACCCAAATCATATAAATTAGTATGTGTTAGATTATACGATGGGCACGACCCCTTAGTTTTTAAGTTTGTATGGACATTCTTATAAGTTGAGGTTACTTTTCTGTGATGGTGCATAATTGCTCTTTACTTAATATTCATTGCATTTATACTGCTCCTAATTATTGTTCACTACCTTCCAGTACCTATATATTAGAACTGCTAGAATAACTATACATTTCATATTCCAAATATATGAGTGAGAGCCATGTCACCTGCTTTGTACTTCTGCTTTCTACTTCTGCTTTGATGTCCTCCACTTCATTCCTCCCGCTCGGTGCCTAGGAGTCATCGGGGGAGGGGTGGGGGATTGGCTTAGTCTTTTAACTAGCGGTCCGTGGACCATATCATTTTAGGGGTTCGAGGAATGACACCAGGGGATGTTGCACAAGCAGAGGACGGTGCAGATGGAAGGGGGCCAATCTAGCACAACAGCAGCGCGACCACGGGATCCTTGAGTGTATAGTAGTTTTCTTCCATGAGTGATTTATAGTGAGGCTTGATGTACTGGGAAGGAGCCCATTTCTATTTCAGTTCTTTTGTTTTCCCTGACTATTTGTGGACTTGTTGATGTTCTCTTACATTTCATGTGACTGTGGACTTGGTATTATCCATTTGTACTTCTACGTATTTTGTGGTTGAGGTTGACTGGTATTGTTGAGTGTGCCGACGGGATCAACATTTTGTAGTGCCGACCTTCCTGAGTGTTGGTGTCACCGCAAGATGGCGGTTCTGGGCATAAGACCCGGTGAAAAAAGGAGGTCTTACACAATCCTTAGGGCATGATTTATTTAATAAAGAAAAATCCACCCACATCCTCCACCTTCCATCCCTCTTCTTTACCATTACTACGTTGGGGACCCAACATGGATACTGGATCTCTGATACAAATCCTACTTTGAGAAGCTTGTCCACCTCTTCTCGGATGAGCTACACTAGCTTGTCAGCGATGGACCTCTTCTTTTGCTGGACAAGGCGAGTGTCGGGGTCAAGGTTGAGGCGGTGGCAAGCCACATCCGCATCAATCCTCGACATTTCCGCCGCGCTCCAAGCAAAGATGTCCATGATCTCCTGGACGCAGGCTAAGAACTTCTCCTGATCCTCGGGGCTGAGCTTGTAACAACCCGACCCAACCACCACACCAGAGGCCCGCTCCAACTCAGTGGACAAGGTGCACTCTGTGGGCTGGCTGCCGCGGTTGAACAAGGGTTGCAGCCCGTGACACCCCAACCCCTTTCTGGCCCTATTTCTCAGGCACAGTGGGTTGTTGATGGCGGGATTCGAACCCCCGCCACCCTTGATAAGGTGCCTTCAACAGCCCTCATCACCAACTGAGCTGCAACTCAATTGGTGATGAGGGTTGTTGAAGGCGCCTTATCAAGGGTGGCAGGGGTTCGAATCCCGCTATCAACAACCCACTGTGCCTGAGAAACAGGGCCAGAAAGGGGTTGGGGTGTCATGGGCTGCAACCCTTGTCCAACCGCGGCAGCCAGCCTGTTGGGCTGCGGTCAGCAATTGCCCCGACGTGCTGCGCTATTCGAAGCGGAAGGGCGTGTCCCCCGTGGGCCTAATTGGGCGCCCCGTGGATCCTGCTCGGGTGACCAGCTCAATAAAGGATAGATTGCGCCTTCACCAACTGTCCGGTCTTTTGGTCGAGTTGGTTGCGTTGAGTCCCCACAAGTGGTATCAGAGGGGGTCGCGAGTTCGAAACCCCGGGTCGTTTCTGGGGGAGGGATTGTTGGGATGCGGTCAGCAATTGCCCCGGCGTGCTGCGCTATTCAAAGGGGAAGGACGTGTCCCCCGTGGGCCTAACTGGCTGTCCCGTGGATCCTGCTTGGGTGACCAGCTCTATAAAGGATTATTGCGCCTTCACCAACAGTTTGGATTTTGGTCGAGTTGGTTGCGTCGAGTCCCCACACAGCCCACAGAGTGCGCCTTGGCCACAAAGTTGGAGCAGGCCTCTGGTGTGGTGGTTGGGCCGAGTTGTTACAAAGCAAGTGCACTTTTTTGTAACAACCCGGCCCAACCACCACACCAGAGGCCCACTCCAACTCCGTGGCCCAGGCGCACTCAGTGGGCTGGTTGCCGCGGTTAGACAATGGCTGCAGCCTGGTGCCACCCCAAACCATCACTGAGCCTGTTTCTCAGGAACAGTAGGTTGTTGAGATGGAGGGTCTCGATCCCCCGCCACCCTTGATAAGGCACCTTCAGCAGTCCTCATCACCAACTGAGCTTTTTTTTATAACAACCCGACCCAACCACCACACCAGAGGCCCGCTCCAACTCAGTGGCCAAGGCACACCCTGGTGGGCTGGCTACCGTGGTTGGACAAGGGCCGCAACCCATGCGATGAGTAGTTTATATACTCATCTTTTAGTATAGTTTTAATATAGTTTTAAAATAGTTTTAATATAGTTTTAATATGAAATGATATAAATCATATGAATTATATCATATAAATTATTCCCTTTTTGATTTCATAAACTAACTTAAGCTCTTCTGTGTTTTTCAGGTTTTCTGGGCATTTTGAGCAAAAAGTGCAAGTGCACGCCCAAAGACACGGGCTTGACCAATGGGTGTGTAACCTACGAGGTGTTCCAGACATATTTCCGCCACCCCGGGGTCATTCCGTGGAGATTTGCCAAGTACATGCCCCCAGGTCACGGGCGTGCCCAAAGGGCGTGACCCAGTGTCACGGCCGCGACCCGCCACAAGCATCCAGATCAGCCTTCCATGTCAATTAAAGTTACACGCCCTAGGTCACGCCCGTGACCAGGGGGCGTGTCATCCAGTACACGGGCGTGACTCATCCCGCGCCACTTCCCACTCAAGCTTCCCGCCAGCAGCCTGTTTTAAAGTTACACGCTCCCAGGTCACATGCGTGACCTAGGGGCCTGACACGCACATAGCACCAGCAATTACTCCAGAAGGCGCCCTCTCCGCTGCTTCTTCGATCACGCCTGTTACACGCCCCTCGGTCACGGGCGTGACCAAGTGCGTGTAACACCAACTTTTCACCTATTTAAAAGGAGCTTCTCCAGAACATAAGAAACGAATTTTTAGGATTAGACATTTCATTTCTTGTATTATTTTCATGTTTTTAGTAGCTCTTGTATGTCTTTTTCTTATTAGCATCCGTAATTCTCAATTCAATAGCTTGTAATCCCTTTTTCTTAGATGTAATTTCCTTTGCATCAATTAATAAAATAGTTCTTACTTCTCTCATTTCCTTCTTCTCTCTTCATGTATTCTTTTATTTTCTTTAATTCCTCTATCTCCATGAGTAACTAAAATATTATTAGTACTCGATCGAGATGATCCAAGGAATAATAAAAGTTTTGAAGTAATTTAGAATTGCTCTTTCTCTTTTCTAAAAATCTTAAGATTTATCCTTGATTTTAAGATTACGAGATTATATTTTCGATATATAATTCTCGTTCTTGTTTTCATTCTTTAGTTAGCCTAGAGGCTCGTAAGACGAATCGATCACTCAAGGATAAAGAAGAGTAGAATGCAATCCTCGAGAGAGGACGACGTTACCCTTCCGGATTGGAGTAAAAGCCAATAGCGGGATTCACCTCGTAAAGCGAGTATTAGGTTATCGACTATAGAATGAGAATTCGGTTGATATTTCCTAATCTTAGTTGTGCATATCCTCGACCCAAGGTACGTTCATAATTCAGGAATCTCCACGGTCAAAGCTGTTTTATTACGAGAATGCAATTTTATTCTTTCTTCTTATTTTTATCTCCAAGGTGATTCAAAGATCGAGTGCTAATCATCCTTTTTATTCTTTATTTTAATTCTTCTCTCTTTAGTACAAAAACCAAATCCTACACTTTTAATTCATAAAATAATAGAGATTTTCTGGTAGTAAGAGTACTCAACCGCCCGAGTCTAATACGACCTTGGTTTTCTACGAACCTATACTACATTCGATACGGTACACTTGCCGTTGTCATTTGCGGATATAGTTTTGCTCATCAAGTTTTTGGTGTCGTTGCCGGGGAACACGGTTGATATTTCAAAAAAAGAAATATCTATTAATTTTATCGTTCTCTTTCTTCTCCCCCTTCTCTTAAAAATTTAAAAAAAAACTTAAAAGGCGTAATTTAAATTCTCGAAAAGGGAGATTTGGGCTTGAACTCCCATCTCATCTCCTAGTACCTTGCGAACCCTTCACAGGGTAGACCTCGGGATGTCCGGGACTAACTTAACCCGCTTTTTGAAAAAAAAATATAAATATTTTTTTATATATTATATTAATTTTCTAAAATTCCATTCATTTGAGTAAAGGTTGTTTTTTTAGTTTTAAATGAATTTATCTGATTTGGCCGTAAAGGTTGCTGAGCTTCAAAACCAAGTTAATCTTTTGGAAGCCGCACGAAAACGCCAAATTAGTTATTGTGGTGCGCTTCATCAAAGTGAGAAATGTTATTTACATTCATATTCTCAAAATAATTATTATGAAAATAATTTTCCTCAATATTATGCAAATAAACTTTGATGAAAATATTTTTTCTAATTTTCATGAGAATAATTTTTCGGGGTTTAATAATTGTTCTTCTAGCTCCGAAGTAGATTATTCTTGGTGGCAAGCTCACCCAAATAGTTCTCAGCGGTGAAGAAAAATCTTTAGATCCGAATTTTTATTCTTCTTCTTATGCGCCGTAATTTTGTTTCTCTAATTTTGGGGAATTTCCACCGATTCAATTTAATACTTCCCCAAAAAATTTAGAGGAGAATTTTACTTCTTCTAGTACTTTTTCTCCATCCTTTGATAATTTAGTTATGGAGGAACATGTCCTTTCATGTAATCCCATAACTTCTTGTACCAAAGATGAAGAAAAATTTTCTTGCCAAGATTTTCTTCATGTTGTGGGCACCCTAGATGATCGAGAAGAAGAACAAGTTTCTTCCCCTACTTCACCCGGATCTTCTTTTCTTTGTCATGAATTTTTGCAAATCTCTTCTATTCAACCAAAAATTCATGAAAATTTAGTGTCCGAAAATTTTATTCCACTTGGTAATGTATTAGATTTTTCAAAAGAAAATTTTATTTTAGAAAAGGAACAACCGGAGCTTAATCATATATTTTCGCAAGCACGTCCTCCTTGCAAAAAATTATCTGACACGTTTAATGGCGATTTTCTATATACTAATAATTTTCAAGTTGAAGATGAGTCGTTGCTACCCCAATTAATTGATGATCCATATGCCGCTCATCTTTATATTTTCAAATCACCTCAGGTATGTATAGGTGATTTAGATTTGCATATTCAAGTCCAACGACAAACGGAGAATCACACGTTAAGCGGAGGAATAGCCGGGTGACTGACGTCGGCACATTCACCTACGCATGCATTAAGGGAGTTACCTGTCCATTTTCAATTTAAATTTCCTTTTAGCTAACCCCTAACCGTCTAGCTTAAAGACGGGAAAAAGAAAGCGCTCTTGGGAGGCACCCCTTGCTAATCTTTAATTTTATGTATTTTTCTTTTAAAGTTTATTTTTCAAGTGTTCTTCATATTTAGTTTTAAACATTGGGGACAATGTTTAATTTTATGTATGGGGGTGTAGCTTTGCGTTCACTGTATTTTTATTTGAAAAAGAATTTTTTTTATAATTTAATAAAAATCTAATTTCTTGGAAAGGGCGCTTTGGGCTTGAACTCCCATCACAACTCCTAGTACCTTGCGAACCCTTCACCGGGTAGCCCTCGGGAAGTCCAAGAAATAATATTTATGAAAATAATAATAATAAATACGCCTAACCTTGTTGTTTTTAGTTTTCTAAAAATTTAGTTTGAGGTTTGATTATAAGTATTCTTACATTATTAATTTAGCTATTTTTTTGTTTTATTAGAATTTGTTAAATTTAAATTTGATGTAATTTAGTTTTAAGAAACACTTTTTTGTTTTTAATTCAATTAGAGAATTTATTTAGCACTACTTCTCAGTTTAATTTTAAATAGCTTCACTTTGTGGTAAATTGGCTAAACATCTCTAGATTTCTATTATATTCTCTTTTAACTTTAAGATCTTAGGAAATTTCATTCCACTAAAAAGTTGCTCTCAAAATAGTTTAATTTATAAACTGGAAGTATTTCTTCCCCCTCGCCTTTGTTGGCAAATAAAAAAATGTGTATAAAAAGATCATATGTCATGGAAATAAGAGGATAAAATTCATTATTTCCTAAACCTATGCACCCAAAATCATTTAAAAGATTATATGTCATGATGTAAGAGAATAAAATTCATTACATCTAAACATATACATTTTGGTTTTTTGATCGAAGAGAAATTGTAAAAAGATAATATGGCATGGAAAATAAGAGTATAAAATTCATTATTTTCCTAAACATATACAAATTCGTATTCAATTAAGATCAGAGGATAAAATTCATCACCTTTTAGTATCTCTTCAGTTTGCCATTTCGTTAAACCCATCCCTAGCCAATTTCATTGTTTCTAGTCCTAAACTAAATTATTAAGAGAGCAATATTTTGGTAGGTGTGTTTTCCTTAAGTTTCTTTTATGTTAAAGTATTTATAATTTCAATCTATTCTTGTTTGAAAATTTCTATAATTTTGTTTGCTAAATAGTTATCTTGAGAAGTACTTAGCTAAATATGTTTCTCTTTTTAAATTATCACCATAACTTATGACTTAATTCTTGAATTCCTAGAATTTACTTTTAACTTACTCTTGGTTTAACAAAATTTTAGTTAATTAGAAATAATATTGATGTCTTGTAATTCTTTCCTCATTCTTTAGCTCTGGAAATAGCAAAAGCTCAAGTATGGGGGTATTTGATGAGTAGTTTATATACTCATCTTTTAGTAAAGTCTTAATATAGTTTTAATATGAAATGATATAAATCATATGAATTATATCATATAAATCATTCCCTTTTTTATTTCATAAACTAACTTAAGCTCTTCTATTTTTTTGAGGTTTTCTGGGCATTTTGAGCAAAAAGTGCAAGTACACGCCCAAAGTCACGGGCGTGACCAATGGGCGTGTAACCTATGAGGTGTTCCAGACATATTTCCGCCACCCTGGGGTCATTCTGTGGAGATTCGCCAAGTACACGCCCCCAGGTCACGGGCGTGAGCAAAGGGCATGACCTAGTGTCACGGCCGCGACCCGCCATAAGCATCGAGATCAGCCTGCCACGTCAATTAAAGTTACACGCCCCAGGTCACGCCCGTGACTAGGGGGCGTGCTATCCAGTACACGGGTGTGACTCATCCCGCGCCACTTCCCGCCGAAGCTTCCCGCCAGCAGCCTGTTTTAAAGTTACACGCCCCCAGGTCACGGGCGTGACCTAGGGGCGTGACACGCAAGTAGCGCCAGCAATTACTCCAGAAGGCATCCTGTCCACCGCTGCTTCGATCACGCCTGTTACATGCCCCTTGGTCATGGGCATGACTAAGGGCGTGTAACACCAACTTTTCACCTATTTAAAGGGAGCTTCTCCAGAACATAAAAAATGAATTTTTAGGATTAGACATTTCTTTTCTTGTATTATTTTCATGTTTTTGTAGCTCTTGTATGTCCTTTTCTTATTAGCATTCATAATTCTCAATTCAATAGCTTGTAATCCTTTTTTCTTAAATGTAATTTCCTTTGCATCAATTAATAAAATAGTTCTTACTTCTCTCATTTCCTTCTTCCCTCTTCATGTATTCTTTTATTTTCTTTAATTCCTCTATCTCCATGAGTAACTAAAATATTATTAGTGCTCGATCGAGATGATCCAAGGAATAATAAAAGTTTTGAAGTAATTTAGAATTGCTCTTTCTCTTTTCTAAAAAGCTTAAGATTTATCCTTGATTTTAAGATTACGAGATTATATTTTCGATACATAATTCTCGTTCTTGTTTTCGTTCTTTAGTTAGTCGAGAGGCTCGTAAGACGAATCGATCACTCAAGAATAAAGAAGAGTAGAATGCAATCCTCGAGAGAGGATGATGTTACCCTTCCGGATTGGAGTAAAAGCCAATTGCGGGATTCACCTCGTAAAGCGAGAATTAGGTTATCGACTATAGAATGAGAATTCGGTTCATATTTCCTAATCTTAGTTGGGCGTATCCTCGACCCAAGGTACGTTCATAATTCGGGAATCTCCACGGTCAAAGCTGTTTTATTAAGAGAATGCGATTTTATTCTTTCTTCTTATTTTTATCTCCAAGGTGATTCAAAGATCTAGTGCTAATCGTCCTTTTTATTCTTTATTTTAATTCTTATCTCTTTAGTACAAAAACCAAATCCTAAACTTTTAATTGATAAAATAATAGAGATTTTCTTGAAGTAAGAGTACTCAACCGCCCCGAGTCTAATACGACCTTGGTTTTCTACGAACCTATACTACATTCAATACGGTACACTTGTCGTTGTCATTTGCGGATATAGTTTTGCGCATCACCATGACACCCCAACGCCTCTCTGGCTTATTTCTCTGCACAGTGCGTTGTTGATGGCGGGATTCGAACCCCCGCCACCCTTGATAAGGCGCCTTCAACAACCCTCATCACCAACTCCAGCTCAGTTGGTGATGAGGGATGTTGAAGGCGCCTTATCAAGGGTGGCAGGGGTTCGAATCCCACCATCAACAACGCACTGTGCTGAGAAACATGCCAGAGAGGCATTGGGGTGTCATGGGCTATAGCCCTTGTCCAACCGCAGTAGCTGGCCCACCAGCGTGCACCTTGGCCACTAAGTTGGAGCGGTCCTCTGGTGTGGTGGTTGGGCCGGGTTGTTACAAAAAGTGCACTTTTTTTAACAACCTGGCCCAACCACCACACCAGAGGCCCGCTCCAACACCGTGGCCAAGGCACACTCTAGTGGGATGCCTGCCGCGGTTGGACAAGGGCTGTAGCCCGTGACACCCCAACGCCTCTCTGAGCCTATTTCTCAGCTACAATGCGTTGTTGTTGGCGGGTCTCGATCCCCTGCCACCCTTGATAAGGCGCCTTCAACAACCCTCATCACTAACTGAGCTGCACTGTAACTGAGAAACAGGATCAGAGAGGCGTTGGGGTGTCACGGGCTGCAGCCCTTGTCCAACCGCGACAGCCATCCCACTAGAGTGCGCCTTGGCCACGGTGTTGGAGTGGGCCTCTGGTGTGGTGTTTGGGTCGGGTTGTTACAGAACTCCCCACTGATCTTCAATTTCTCTATCTCCCCCGTCCGGGAGATGACCTCCAGTTCCACTACTTCCTCCACAACCTCCAGCCTAGATTGCTCCCCCTAGTCACCTTCATTTCTTTCCCCGCAAGCAAGTGCTTCAGTCCCTTCTTCCTCCATCCTCTTCTCCTGAACTTCCAGTAGCTCCTCCGCTCCTTCCCCCTGGGCTCGACCCCGTTGTCCCCTTCTCTCTTCCAACTCATCTGCCTCGGGCCCTTCAAAGACCCCTTCCACCACATCCTGCCTCTCCAACTCCTGGTCCATCTTCTCTGCCTTTACTTTTTAGGTGATGGCGTTGACCGCAGTAGCATAGCATTGCCTTGCTACCTTTGGGTCTCCCCTCACCCGGATCTGAACTTCGCCTACGCTAAACTTGAGGCATTGATGGAATGAAGATGGGACACAATGGAATGCACTGATGAGGGGCCATCCGAAGAGGGTGTTGTAGCTGCTCGGAGCATCTATGATGATGAACCAGCAATTGCGAGACTGTCCCCCCAAGATGATATGGAACCCTACTCCTCCTTCCACCTCCTTCCTTTCCCATGAGAACCCAAATAGTGGTCCATCTAGGGATAACACCCTCCTAGCCTCCACCTTCATCTCGTCGAATGCCTTCTTGAAGACGACGTTGACCGAGCACCCATTGTTGGCGATGATCCGAGAGACGGTGAAATTCTCGATGGCCGCTGGATCACAAGAGCATCGCAGAACGGGTCATCGTGGCTGGGCATATCCTTTCAAGAGAAGGTAATCTTCTCTTCCGCGGGTGGGGTTTGAGAAGTCAAAGCCACGCTCCGACGGTACATGGTGTGGAGGCTTGCCTTTCGGGTTACCTCGATTCTCACTCATCCGTGGATTACCCCGATCCCTCCTCGGATCCCCACATCAGCCTTATCCACGCACCTATCCTCCTCCTCCGCCGCCACGGTCACCTCCTCTATCCTTACCGATGGCTGCTACTCCCTAGGGCCTCTCTCCCTCCCGACTTCCAAGAACTCTGGGCAGGTGGCTGTAACGTGACCTTCATCATGGTGGAAGTCACAATACGACAACACCATCCCCCTCCCTCGACCTCCACCACACGGTTTCTCCTCCTTGCTCCTGCTCCTCCTCCTCCTGATCCTCCTCCTCCTGCTCCTCCCCCTGATCCTATTCTCCTTCCTCTTCCTCGGCCAATCACCATGGACTGTTGAGGTGGGGGTGGGAGTGGCCTCGGGCCCTGCCTCCACCCTGCGTGGTTGGGTCTTCCCTGACCTCCCTGGAAGTTACCCCCTCCTTCGGTGAAGCCTCTTCCCGGGCACTGCATGCCCCCTCCCTGCTGCCTCCATCCCAACTCAAGGGCCCTTGGCTCTTCTCTTCTCCTAACCTCTTGCTGCCTGACCTTCAGCTCACTCAGCTTCACCAGCCTTCTTGGAATTCCGAGTTGGCCACTTCTCCTTTGATTTCCTCTATCGCCCTCTCCATCAACTCCTCGAAGGACACGAGGGCCATTCACTTCAGGTTCATCTTAAAGACCCCCCACCCACCCGCAGCTCCACCGTGAAGGCAAGCTGGAGGGTGAACCCGGGCACCTTCTGGATAAGCAGGACCTCCTCCTAGAATCGGTCCACATAGTGGGCCAGCGAGTCCCCTGGTCCCTGCTTGATCTTGAAGAGCACATCAACATCCTTCTTCCTTTTTTAAGAGGTTGAGAAGCGTAGGTGAAAGCTACGACGCAGGTCCTCGAACGCGTAGATCGACCCCACTGGGAGCTGATGAAACCAGTCCCGCGCTTTCTCCTTCAAGGTGATGGCAAAGAGTCGACACTTGAAAGCATCCGACATAGGATGAATGGAGTTTGTGTCCTCAAACCATTGCATGTGTTGGACGGGTTCATCCTTGCCGGTGTAGTAGACCATATCCAGCTCCCTGAAACTTTCTAGAATGGGAGCGGAAAGCACCAGTTCGCAGAATGGGCTTTCCCCACTCGTCATCCTCGCCTGCCCCACTTGCCCCATGAGTTCACCCACAAGTCTCGCACTCATCGAAATGGGGAATAAGTCTCGCACTGCCAGATCTTTCCCCAGCGCCTCATCGACATGTCCCTTGCTGAGCCTCTGCCCCAGGGCATTCTCGCCTACCCCCGGCTGGGGGACGACATGGGGTGCTGGAGTTGCGAACTCGCCCCGCGCCGCGACGAAGGCGAGGTTGATCTTCTCGAGCACCTCCCTCTGAAAGTCTGCCAACATCTCCACCGTCGTTGGCTAGCCAGATGGTGGCAAACTATCCTAGCTGGCACCTCCCTCATCCTCTCCAGCCATGCTACCTCGTTGGGAATTTCTTGTACTAGCTAGGTTCCACGCTCACCGCACCAAAAATGTTGGAACCAAAATTTGGCCCAACGAGGAGTTCGGACCCTAAGAGGTGGCATCTAGCACTTACTGATCCCGTAAAAGAACCTGACAAAAGATTTAGAACTAAACATTGAACCTTGGCTGCAACGTGGAGGTTCCACCACACACCCAGAAGATCTTAGAGGGCTTCCCCTCCAAGGCCAAAAGCTAAAGCTGGGCACCTTAAAGAGGAAGAAGCCAAAGAAATCGGATCCTCTCCAAAGGTGCCCTTCAGGGTCTATTTATAGTTTATCGACTGGTCTGCTAACAGCCAAACTCCACTGTTTGGATGGGCTATTGGCAGACAGAATTGAATAAATGCGAATAAAATATTATGTCAAAGACCCCATGGGCTGGCGAAGTCGGTCCTTGCCTCATCCCCGGGGACCTACCCATACGAGTGTGAGCTCGCGCCTGAGTCGCTCGGCGCCGAGCAGCGAAGCCCACTCACCTCGACAATGCTAGTCGCACCCTGAAGCTGTGAGCACCCCCTGACCTCGCCCTCGCATGCTGCTTCTCGCAAGGCGATGAGACTTTCTCTCCCCACCCTCACGCCGCGCTTTTCGCGAGGGGGAGAGCCCTTGCTCCATCGCCTATGCTTTGAATTCCAATTTTGCCTCATGGCGAACACTAGGTTGTACATACACATAGGAGGTTAACCCTGTTAAATTCTCCCCTTGAGTGAGCATTGAAATCTTTGCTAGCTTGTATCTATTTATGATTCATGTTTTAATAACATTATGCCTTTCTATACATATAATGAGACAATTTCTATATCACTTATATTAATCTGATAAACCAAATTAAGAGGTTTTTCCCATCAAATTCCTTTTTATGATTAATTCCTAGTTAATCAAATACCATCTTGCGTTAGGCATGCAAAAAGGCCTGCCGGACCAAGCCCCCTGGGATTGGGCTTTTTCTTTTCTTTTTCTGTCGGGCTCTACTCAAACTGGGCCCAGGCCTTAACAATATTAGTGGGCTTACTGAGCCCATAAAACTAGGCCCAAATAGGCCCCCAAGCTAATGGCTAGCAACCCTTTGGCAGCCAGCTAGCTGCTGCCAAAAGGCAAAGCAAATGATGGGTGCCAACCCATCATTTATTGCTGGGCTGGCTGCCCAACATTTGAATGTTGGGCTGACCGCCTAGTATTTGAATGTTGGGCGGACAATCCATAATTTAAATGTTGGGCTATTTGCCTAACATTTAAATGGGATTCGAGGAGGGCTTGGGCCTGACCCGGGTACTGTTGAAATTTGAAGTGTTAGTGAAGGTCGGGCGGTCTGAGCATCAGACCGGGCAGTCTGGTAAACCGCGAAGGTCGAGCCGTCTGGAAGGAAGACCGCGCGGGTTGTCTTTCCGCAGTGGACTGGCGATTAGCCAGTGGCAAATGGCCTTGATTCTTCAACCATATGGAGTCAGCTATCTGGTTGTAATCGAGCGGTTAGCATTCACGATTACCTCTAGGTGTTAATGCTCTGGCCGGTTCTTTGCTCACGGGTTGGCAGGTTTCTGCTGGTATTGCTGGAGTTTTGCGAGTAGTCCGCCCGGCTTGTTATTAAGTCGGCGAACTATTCGGCAGGATTAACTCAGCAAGCCGCGCGAGTTGTTTGCTACCCGTTGCTACTGCTGTGGGCGGTTATCCTATCGTGTAGGCGGTGACTGGACTCCTTACCTCTACTATAAATAGGACCCCCAGGATCGAAGGAAAATAAGAAGAATTGCAAGTGAGAGCTCGCGAGTTTTGAGGTGCGGATAGAACTTTCTGTTCGCACGGTTTGAGATTTGCCTTTGCTGCGTTCGCAGGTTGTGCAGCTTGCTTGTGGTTCTGATTTGATTAGAGGAGACCGCGGCGGATAAGTCAGTAGTAGTCAGCGGCGGGTAGAAACAGGAGGTCGCGGTTAGCGACAAGGCAGTTTTCTCTTTGGCTCATTTCAGCTTTCAATAAAGGATCAGTCTGTGGAGGCTAGGCGGTTTGCCTTTCCCGGATGGTTTTGTATTCTGTTCTTCAGCAGCTGTATTCGTGGTTAGGAGCGGCTAAGTGACTGCGGTCAGGCGGTCTTTCTTGGGTGAACAGAGTGAGCATTGAAATAATGGGTAGTCCGCGTGTTGAGTTGCGGTTTGGCGACTTGGCGGTTTGCGCGGACAACCTTGTTAGCTGGGCGGTTTGGCGGGTTCATGCTGTAACCGCCAGCTTCTTGTAGTTGTTTTTCTTCTCTCCTCTTCATTGTGTGTACTAATAAATCATGTATCGCAATGTATCTCTCGAAATATACAGAACATAGTTGATACAAGATTTTTCTTGTTCCTTCATTGTTACTGGTTTCTGGTGCTTGATATGGTTGAAGTGTTCCTGCGACCTAGTTCCCATTTTTTCCGCTTATTAGAATTTTTCAACATGGTATCAGAGGGACAGAGGTTTGAGCAGTGAGTCAGCCGCAGTTCTCTTGCTTGGATTTCTAGAAGCACAGTTATTTGTGGTATAGCAATGGAAGGAAGAATAGCAAGAGGTCATGGTATTTAGCTCCTGACGCAGACTAACTTTAAGAAGTGGAAGTTTTGCATGGAGAGTTATCTTTTGGGAAAAGACCTCTGGGAGGTTGTACTAATGCTAAGGCGGAGTGTACTCTCAAGCGGGCTATCTCATCAGAATTGTGTAATCACATAGTTGGATGTAGATCAGCTGCTGAGATTTGGACTGCCTTGGATGGCTTGTTCAATAAGAAAAATGTAGCTCGGCTACAGTTCTTGGAGAATGAGTTGGCGAAAGCCACTCAAGGAGACCTGTCCATATCAACGTTCTTCCTAAAGATGAAAAACCTTTATGCAGAGATTTCGGCTTTGGACTCGGATGAGCCTATTTCAGAAGCTAAGTTGAAGAGGCACATAATCCACGGCTTGCGGAGGGAGTATGTGGCCTTTGTTACTTTTGTTCAAGGCTGGGCCAATCAGCCATCGTTGTTGGAGCTGTAAAACTTGCTTGCCTCGCAAGAAAGTTTTGCTATGCAGATGGCGGGGATGTCTGTCTCTGGGGGAGAAAGTGAGGTTCTCTATTCTAGAAAGAAGAAGCGTTGGGACAAGAAGAAGAAGACATCTGGAGATGATGGTCCATCAACTTCATATCAGCAGGAGAGGAGCTATGCTCCTAAGCGTGATGGGAAGAAGAAGGAAGGACCAAGATGCTTCAGTTGCAATAAGCTTGGTCACTTCGAGAAGGCATGTTGTAGGAAAGGAGGAGGCTGGTTCCAATGCTAATGGTAGTTGGGGTGATGGAGCTTTTATGACGGGCACTTGTGTTTAGGCTATGACTTCCATCAACTATCAAGATGATTAGATAGTGGATTCTGGGTGTGGTCATCACCTCACTGGGGATGAGTCCAAGTACTTGTTGCCGCGGTCTCTCCACCGTCTGATGATCTGGATGACCGTGAGACAGATTTGCTACAACATAAAGACCTTCGGCGACATGCGAGTCGGCGGACACTAACGGATGGCGACGCTACAACCTCCTCCCATGGTGTAAACTTAATTAATCTTTTATGTGTTATTTTTGTTGGATTGGTCGGCGCCCTTAGAGGGGGGGGGGGGTGAATAAGGGTTTTCAAAAACTTTAGATTATTTTTAGAAAAACTTCAGAATATTGCAAGATTAATAAAGAGACATCAAGTAAAACAATAATAAAGAGATATGCTTTATTAATATCAAATAATGTTTTACAAAACTTGATTTCTATGACGCTAGAAATCAGAGGCGACTAATAAAAATTCTTTTTCGTTTTCTATACCGACTCGTATCCCCACGAACCGGTTGGCTTTAGCCGATCTCTCCCCAGATACGGCCTCAAGCCGCTCTAGCCGATCTATCCCCAGAAAGGCCCCGAGCACCCCCTAGACCTAACCTAGATCTAGTCACCAACACGAGGCGAATTTCAGCCCTAAGTCCTACCCCAGACCTAGTCGCCAACACGAGGCGATTTCACTACCGTTTACAAAAAAGATATGAAATGAAAAGACAATAATATAAAAACTCCCTCTATCTGAATCTCTTGGAGAAGTGGACGAAGGCCCGCAGAGTATGATCGTAGTCGATGCGGCCTTTCGTCACGATGATGACGCGTGTTGAAATCTTCTCCACGGATCTCCTTAAGGCTTTATGGAATTGTGGGAGTATCGCTCTGAATCTTCCTCTCTCTGCTGTGGCACGAAGCTCTGGAGTTTGGGATTGGAGGAGGATGAAGAATTCGGAGCCAAAGCATCCAATTTATAGCCTTTACGCTACCGCCGGCGCTAGCGCTACCGCCAGCGCTAGCCCGGATTAGGAAACGTTTTGCGCGGCAGGATCTTCAATCTGCGGCAACATATTGCTCTATTCCTCTTGTGCGCCATGCTACCGCCAGCGCTAGTAGCTACCGCCGGGCGCTAGCTCCTTCTAAAAATGCTGCCGGAATTGAGCTAATCAATGCTAGCGCCGGGCGCTATCGCTACCGCCGACGCTAGTGAGCCTCTTCGAATTGTGGCCTCAATTTTGGGGGCAGACATCATGAGTACTCCTTGAGTCATGTGGACTATGCTAACCTGCACACTTGAACACACAAGATCAAATACACATAGGATTTGTTATTCTCAAACCTAGGAGATGCGGAAGACCATGTTCCAACAAACTCCCCCTTTTGATAATAACAAATCCATTAATGATAAAACAAAGCATTAATAAATAAGCATGACGAGACTATACTTGTGTGTGTGTGAGAGTGATGACTTTAGGATAATTATTGATTTTAGCATTTAGAATTGCTCCCCCTAAATACATGCTCCCTCTATGTGAATGCTCCCCTAATATGTATGCTATCAACTTAATCAATCATGTTGGGTTTGCATTTTGATAACGGATTATATATTTATCATGTTAGTTCTCCCCTTTTGCATTTTATCATGTTAGTTCTCCCCCTTTGTTATTAGCAAAAGTGGGTAGGGAAACAAAGCACTAAAAAATGTGTAAATAAAAGAGAAGGCATGATCGAGCTTTTTAAGTAAATGATAAGGAGTTTTAGACTTGTCTTTCATTGAAAATGATCAGAGTTATGACTTATTTTATCCCTTTTGTTTGTAGTTCTCCCCCTTTTATAAATCAGAGTTTAACAAAAAATAATGATTTTCCTTTTAAATAAGAGTTTTAAGCCAAAAAAAATCATGATTTCCAAGTAACCAATCTACCCAGACAATATGTCAACACCCTAGCCCCGTACTAAGTGACGGATGGGCATGAGGAGCTGCAAACATGCCGTAGGTTGGGGTGTTAATCCTATATGCAAACACTAGATAAAAACTCAACCTAGCACTCTTTTCCCCCAGTGCCTTGCAAGGCCCCACTAGAACCCTCCCCGGTTAAGGACAAGACATGACTAGAGATAAGGTTATCTAATGTCTACAACCCTACGCCCCCGCTATGGTGAGAAATGAAGTCATGGATAACAATTATTGGAAACATTAAGCATTTAAATCTAATGGGAAATATCATAGCATATGGGTTTATATTTTTATTTGAATTTTTGAAATAAAACTCACATAGCTATATTGAAATTCATGAATGAATCAGAGTTTGAGTATTGCGGAAGATTTCGAACAAGAAACATCATAATACTAAATAAGAGTTTAAGTTAAAAAATAGATGTTTTATAAGCAATATTTCACTTGTTGGAGGAGTGTTTAGAATAGAAATAGATCAGAGTTATAAGCAAAAAAAATTCAACCAATATAAAGTTTACCAAGCAAGTCTACCACTTGTTGCAAGAAAGGAATTTGAAGATTCAATTGATGATGCTCACAAGATGAAAAATTTTAAATAAGTATTAAAGTGCAAGGTAAAACAATTATATGGTTATGATGCGGAAGACATATAGAAGTACAAAAAAACATCTTATGGTAATCAATGATGGTTCATAAAAAGATATATAAGTTCAATTTCAAAAAGAAGATATTTTTGTAAATCATTTTGCATTTAAAATTTTTGTTTTGACAATACAGTAACCAAGCATGAAATAATCTTATCAAAAAGAGATTACTACAATGTTACTTTAATTCACAATTTCAAAACATACCAAACATTGTAGAAAGCATGCTAGGTTATCTAGTGCATTTCATAAATAAAGAGTAGTATAGAATTAACATTAGGATCCAATACTCATGAGAAGAAGTGTTATGGAAGATAATGATGTGCATAAAAGTGTATTTTGAATAGAGTAAACAAATGTTTTAACCAAAAATACAAGTAATATGTAAAGTAAAGAGCACAATAAAACACAAATAATTTTACTTCCACTCACTTCAATGCACAAAGAAAAAATGTACAACTACTAAGGTGCTCTGCACACACAATGCTCATCAAGACTTATCAGGGTGCAAAGTAGTGCTTGGGGGATCACATAGTTTTATTCTTCAAGATTGATTTTTATTGTGATCCGGTGTACTTAAGAATAAGTGGTTTTTATTTTGAAAGAAAGTTATGGTTTGCACAAGATACTTTATTATTCTTTCCAAGGTGCTCAACCTCACAATGCTTATTAAGACTTATCAGGAGGTTCAAGTAGTGCTTGGTGGAGTTATCTTTGTCACTTTATTTTATAATTTTGTTTTGTACAAAGTTCTCCGAATACACTTGTTTTGCAAATCAATAGATTTTATGAGAAAAAAAATATAACCACTTTTCTTAATTTTTAAGAGTGCAAAAGGAGTGTAGGTAAGATACTTGTGCAATTTTAATTTATTTGTACTAATACAAAACATACACACGCATTCTTAGATTAAATGCATATGTAGACAATGCCAAAAAAAGGGTGAGTGAATAAATATCATTATCAAACATAAAGCATTTCTCATACTTAGAGGCATGCTAAGCTTGATCCTACACAACTTTTAAATTATAATTGATGCACATTTGAATAGATATATCAAAGCATGAAGAAAGACAATGTCCAAAGTAGTTTGAAGAGAAAAATTGTAACATTGTAGGAGTACTAAATAATATATTAAATCATGCTTGATTTTTACAATAAAGTCCATACAGTATTTTTGATATTTTTGAAAAATAATTTTTATTTAAAGTTTGAACTTATAAAATTGATCTTGGACTTCCCGAGGGCTACCTTATGAGAGGTTCGCCCGGTACTAGGTGATATGATGGGATGATAGCCCAAATCACCCTTTCGCAAGATACATAGAAAAGTTAAGTTCAAAAGAATAATTTTGATACTTGTTTTTGTTTTGTTTTATATTTTTGTAGTTGATTTTTACAAATAAAAGCATATTTTTTGTAATTTTTGCTTTTGTAATTTTTGTATTTGATTTTTGCATAAAGATGAACTTTAAATGAAGGAAACAACACAAGCAAAAAAACAAAACATATTTTTTTTGTAATTTGGTTTTTGTAGTTTTGTATTTGATTTTTCAAAAAATAAAGAAACACAGAAGTGCAAAACTAAATAGTACATATAAATTAGTATATTTTTAGGGATTTTTCAAAATTTTAAAATTATAGAAAAATGAACCTCAACGCTAGCGCCGGCGCTAGCGCTAGCGCGGGAAACAGTAAGTGATTTTTTAGGGTTTTGAAAATTTTGATGCTTGGACTTGATTAGGTGTCCCATTAGTAGTTTCATGCTGAATTTGCAGAATTTTTGGAAATGTTTTTGATGGTTAAAAATGAAGAAAATTGCTGTAAGCATGTTTTAACATGAAAGATCTAGGACACCTATCTCAAGTCGTGACAAACGAGATCTTGCATGAGCTATAAGATAGATTATCATAATGTATGTGAATTCAAATTTTTCTAGACTTTTATCACAATTTAAAGTCACATAGTTATTTTATCGTTCAATTTTATTTTATTTTACTTCATAATTAATTCATTATGGTAATATGAGATAACTTAGCATGAATAATATCTATTAGTTGATAATGCTAGAATAATGAGTTTGATTGTAATTGTTATACCACAAGATTAATTGAGATAATGTTGCATGTATTCAAGAAAGTGATTTCATTTGATTTCATTTGATTTAATTGAGATAATGATTTAATATTTTGACATAGAATGAATGATTTCATTTGATTTATTAATATAAAGTTGATTCTATGGTTTATAAACAAATGAGATACATGTAAGTCATACTACATTAATTCATTCATGTAATTATTATGATCACCAATGAAATGTTAGAACTGAGTGGATCTTTTGAATTTAGAGATCTTTTGATTTTACATAATTATGATTTTAGAGAGTTTTAGCAAAAGATATCAATAGATCATGGTGGTGCGTATGGCATCAATATTTATGACAATTAATCTTTCAATATGTCTTATGTGTTTTTCTTTTTAATTTAGATAAGTATCTCATAGCAAATTCAGAATTTTATCCACTTGTTGGTGAAGGCTAAAAATCTAATAACCGGATTTAATTTGAAATATCTTATAACAAATTTAGAGTTTGATTCAAATGGATAATATAAGATATTTAGAAGTAATGAATATATGAATAAAAGATGGGTCATCAAAATAAAATATGATTTAGAATTTTGATCAATTTGATTTTATAAACATATTGATCTTGTAAGAGATAAGATCATATTTTCAAAATTGTATAGGATGACCATGACATGATAGTTCAAAAGAAATAAGAAAAATAAGAAAAATTAAAAGACATGAAAGCATATCATGAAGTAGAACTTTGTATATTTCATTTTGAAAGGATTCCACTTCATGTAATTGATGATACCTAGTGGATAAGAGATTTAGGTATCCAAAGAGGACCATGAGTGATGGTTCCTTTGGGTACCCAAATGCATCGTGATGATTTTTGTGAAGACAAAGATGAATGAGTCCTTTCGTGTGAAGTGAATGTTTCATTTTTAATTTTAGGCCTCCATTCAAACCTTGGTTTAATGTTATTCTTATTCATCAAATTTCCATTGAGATTATCTTTATATTGATGATTATGATTGTAATGATTATTAAACGTGTTGTTCATAGGAAATTTGTGAGCATTTAATTTTATGTTGGGAGAAGATTGATGTTGTAAATGATAGTAATGATTGTATTTTGGAATTTCATTTTCAATCTTTTGAGGTTTGTTATTTCTATTGCTTGGCTTGTTCAACTTATAAGAAATCATATTCAACTTGCTTTAGGATTTTGCATTATCTTGAGATTGTATGTTTTGAGAGTTTTTCTTTATGATTTCCTTAAGCAAGTTGATTTTAGTTTTTAATTCATTATTTTTAATCATTAAATTATGTCCTGCTTTATTATAAGCGATTGTGCTATTTTTAAGAATGGAAATAATTGAATCAATATGATCTTGATAGTTGTTTCTATATTCATCAAATGTTTCATCCATCTCTTTAATTTCAATTTTATATTCTTTACACTTAGCACAATCATTTATCAAAGATGAATTTTCTAAACATAATTTTTCATTTTGTTCTTTTACTAAAATAAAATCCTTTTCAAGTTTCTTGAATTTTTCTTTAATATCATTACAATCAAGACAAGATTTTGTATTTTCAATTGAAGTGACATGAGTAAAGCTAGATAAATCGGATTTTGATACTACTTTAACCTTTGCTTTTAAATTTTTATTTTCTAAGCGCAATAGTTTATTAGCATTCTTTAATTTCTTAATTTTGCGCTTAGTATTTTGTAACAATTGTAATGAAGAGATAGAAGTACAAAAGATAGAATTTGATTTCCTTACATTGCTTTTGGATGAGGGAGGATTTGAACATATTGTTCCTTTGTCTTCTTCTTGGCACTCCTCTTCCAAAAGTAAGATTTCTTTTTCTCTTGGTGTATTGTTCTCCTTTTCTATTTCAATATTCTCCATGGCTTCGCTCTAAGAGAGATCTTCTTGAATGATAATGGATGCATGTACGTTCTTTTCCTCCTGTGTTTGTTCCACACCTGCGAGAGGAAGATCATACATTTCTTCAAGAAAGCGCCATATTTTGTATGCACTAGAAAAGCAATATATGAATTTGAAAATTTCATTAGATAGTGCACAAAATAAATAGTGTTTGGCTTTGGCATTTAGCTGACGTTCTTTTTTATTCGATTCATCCGCTCGTCTTATAATTGCTAAGTTCCATACTTCGATGTCTAAAGTTTTAATAAATTTTTCCATTAAAATTTTCCATCCTTTATAATTTGTTCCTTCAAACAAGGGTGGTTTATGTGATATTTCATCTTCACAGAAATTTGCCCCACTAGTGGAAGCGAGATCATGAGACGCCATTATTCCCGGTTGTTAAGCCGATTGGAATAAAACCGCTCTGATACCACTTGTTGGATCGGTCGGCGCCCTTAGAGGGGGGGGGGGGGGGGTGAATAAGGGTTTTCAAAAACTTTAGATTATATTTAGAAAAACTTCGGAATATTGCAAGATTAATAAAGAGACATCAAGTAAAACAATAATAAAGAGATATGCTTTATTAATATCAAATAATGTTATACAAAACTTGATTTCTATGACGCTAGAAATCAGAGGCGACTAATAAAAATTCTTTTTCGTTTTCTATACCGACTCGTATCCCCACGAACCGGTTCGCTTTAGCCGATCTCTCCCCAGATACGGCCTCAAGCCGCTCTAGCCGATCTATCCCCAGAAAGGCCTCGAGCACCCCCTAGACCTAACCTAGATCTAGTCGCCAACACGAGGCAAATTTCAGCCCTAAGTCCTACCCCAGACCTAGTCGCCAACACGAGGCGATTTCACTACCGTTTATAGAAAAGATATGAAATGAAAAGACAATAATATAAAAACTCCCTCTATGTGAATCTCTTGGAGAAGTGGACGAAGGCCCGCAGAGTATGATCGTAGTCAATGCGGCCTTTCGTCACGATGATGACGCGTGTTGAAATCTTCTCCACGGATCTCCTTAAGGCTTTATGGAATTGTGGGAGTATCGCTCTGAATCTTCCTCTCTCTGCTGTGGCACGAAGCTCTGGAGTTTGGGATTGGAGGAGGATGAAGAATTCGGAGCCAAAGCATCCAATTTATAGCCTTTACGCTACCGCCGGCGCTAGCGCTACCGCCGGCGTTAGCCCGGATTAGGAAACGTTTTGCGCGGCAGGATCTTCAATCCGCGGCAACATATTGCTCTATTCCTCTTGTGCGCCATGCTACCGCCAACGCTAGTAGCTACCGCCGGGCGCTAGCTCCTTCTAAAAATGCCGCCGGAATCGAGCTAATCAATGCTAGCGCCGGGCGCTATCGCTATCGCCGGCGCTAGTGAGCCTCTTCGAATTGTGGCCTCAATTTTGGGGGCAGACATCATGAGTACTCCTTGAGTCATGTGGACTATGCTAACCTGCACACTTGAACACACAAGATCAAATACACATAGGATTTGTTATTGTCAAACCTAGGAGATGCGAAAGACCATGTTCAACAATTTTATATTCAATGGACTTGTAACCTTGTAATTCCTGCACTTAAATGTTTTTGGTGTGTATTTAACCATCCGGTTGGAAGAGATGTCATCTCAACCTTGGATGGTTAAGATGTGGTTGTGGACTCCTATATATAGGAGCTTTAATTTTTGGAATGTATGTTTTTTCAACCCTAAACCAAGTTACAGCAACTCTTCCCTGCGATTGGGAACCTTCATCGTGCGACTCACCTACGCAGCTGGTGCGACTCCAGCCGCCTACCCTCTTCGCCGTCGATAAGACGTCGGCAACCCCTCCCTGGTGGTGCGACTCCACCCTCCTTCCGGCCGAAGCAAGGGCCTTCAAGAGGCGCCCTAGATCGACCCGGCGAGACTAGCCGTTCAGCGAGTTGCCGCCTCTGAACTCCTCCCAGTGGCTTCCCGACACTGTGCCGCCTTGAAGAGCTCCGACCTCCACTTGTTGTCTGGCGGGCTACTTCCATTCGATGCTACACCGTGGAAACCGTTGGAGAGAGATCGCACCCTCAACCTCGTGTGAAGTCAAGCCTAGTGTTGGGTAACTTCTTCCCTTATCTTGTGTGATTTCTTCTTGAGTTTGTGGAGGGATGAAGCTGTCATCGTTTCCGTGGCGTTGAATACAATAGTTTGCAATTTCTGAAATTAATTTCATTATTTCTGAAGATCTTTTGTGTCTGGACCGGGTAGGTCTTATTTGCTTGAGCGGATCTGGCCTTTAGCCGTGATCTTGCTCTCTAAAAGGATTGGCAACCTTTGTGTTGGTTTTGGGGATAAGTTGACTACCTCTCGATCGCTATTTGGGTCAACTCTCCTCCGATCATATTTTGTTCATTGTGAATGAGCGGCCTCTTCGTTGAGAGTGATTAGATGCTTATGTAGGTGTGCTAGGTTCGTGGTCATGTTGAGCAACGAGTTAGCTCGATAATTGTGTTAGGTCTCCGCAGAGGTGCCCTACATCAATTTTTGGTATCAAAGCTCCTACATTTCGGGCACACGGACCTGAATACATCTTTCAATGCCGCCCTCGACATTGAGAAGCATTTAGTCTCTAAGGCTCATTCTCGTTATCCCCAGCTTAGGGGTAAGGCCCCACCAGGTGCATCCACCTCCACGCACCAAGATAAGGGCATGTATAGGTCCAGCGACCCTAAGTCGGTAGTGATCATGGTAAGGAATACCAAGAACCCACAGAGTGAATGTATTCCGATAGGAAAGGTTAGCAAAGCAACCGCAACATGTTACGCTTGCGGAATTCAAGGCCACTACGCCTTTGAATGCCCTACAAAGACTAAGGTTTTAGCCCTATTGGAGTCTACTTCCGACTCTGCCGAATTAGTGTACGAGTCTTCTGAAGAGCTGAGCCTGATGGTGTCCCAAGTGACTTGGAGGACGACCCCCCCATTTGGTGATGCGATGTATTTTGAACACCCCTCGTCCATTCGTTAACTGGAGGAGGATGAGCATATTTTCCCTGATTTTTAAGAGTGGTGAGAAGTTTTGTAAGCTAATTATCGATAGCGGAAGCTGCATGAATGTTGTATCCGAGAATGCCGTCACGCGTATGTCCTTGGTCATAGAACCTCACCCGACTCCGTACCACGTATCCTAGATTAACAAGGTCTCCATCCCGGTTACCAAACGATGCTTGGTGCCTCTCACCCTCAAATATTATTCTGATAAGATTTGGTGTGACGTACTTTCGATGGACGCATGTCATGTGTTATTGGTCCGCCCATGTCTTTTTGACCATGATGTGACCCATTTTGGGAGGGCCAACATGTATGAGTTTAAGTATAACGGTAAGACTATCACATTAAGGCCGACCATCCAGAAAGAACCCGCGGGTTTGGTTAAGGATACCACCATACCGGTAGAGCGGAAGACCTTGAGTCTATTGGGTAAGAGGGAATTTGTTAAGGACCCATTTGTGGATGGGGTTATTTATGCGTTGGTTCTTCTAAATGCTAAGAATGAAAAGGGAGTTTTGGATGACCTTCCGGAGGAGTTACGAGTATTGTTGGACGAGTATAGAGATGTATACCCGGATGAATTACCATCTACTCTACCACCACTTATGGATATCCAACATGCCATAGACATTATCCCAGGTTCCTCCTTGCCCAATCAGCCCCACTATAAATTACATCCCACCGCTCATAAGGAATTTCAAACCCAGATAGAGGACTTACTGACAAAGGGATTTATTAGGAATAGCATGAGCCCCTGCGCTGTGCCAGCCTTGCTAGCTCCTAAGAAGGATGGATCATAGAGAATTTGTGTGGATAGCAGGGCCATTAACAAAATTACCATCAAGTATAGGTTTCCCATTCCACATTTGGATGATCTTTTAGATGTGTTATCTAGGGCCACCATCTGTTTTAAGTTAGATCTGCAGAGCGGTTATCACCAGATTCGGATACGTGAGGGTGATGAGTGGAAGACCGCGTTTAAATCTAAGGATGGGTTGTATGAGTGGCTTGTAATGCCCTTTGGGCTTTCCAATGCCCCCAACACCTTTTCCCGGATGATGACGCATATTTTCCGGCCATATATGTGGAGGTTCGTAGTGGTTTATTTTGATGATATTCTAGTTTATAGCACCACCGCCAGTCAGCACCTTTTCCACATGAAGGTGATCCTTTCCACCCTGAGGAAGGAGACGTTATTCCTGAATCTAAAGAAGTGCACGTTCTACGTTCATGAGGTTGAATTTCTAGGATATATAGTTGGTTCAGAGGGCATCAGGGTCGACCCTAGCAAGGTGCAAGTAATTAAGGACTGGCCGAGCCCACTACCCTTCGCGAGGTGCATAGTTTCCATGGTTTAGCTACCTTTTATCGACGTTTTATACGTAATTTTAGTAGCATCATGGCCCCCATTACCGAGTGCATGAAGAAAGGAGAGTTTACGTGGACGAAGTCGGCCACTCATGCATTTCCAAGGATTAAGAAACTGATGACCGAAGCACCCGTATTACGTCTCCCGGATTTTACTAAGGTCTTTGAGCTTACTTGTGATGCTTCGGGAGTAGGAATACGAGGCATATTAAGTCAGGAGGGGCACCCCATAAGTTATTTTAGTGAGAAGCTCACAGACGCCAAATTAAATTACTACAATTATGACAGGGAATTTTATGCGGTCATACATTGTTTTCATCATTGGAGGCACTATCTCCTATCCAAGGAGTTTGTGATTTTATCTGATCATGACGCATTGAGATTTATTAATGGCCAACATAAAATCATCCCACGTCACGCCAAATGGGTAGCCTTCCTACAAGAGTACACCTTCAATCTTAAGCATCTCAAGGGAGACGACAACCAAGTGGCAGATGCTCTTAGCCGCCTCACCCTTCTACTCTCCACCTTGCAAGTAAACGTAGTAGGTTTTGAACGTATTAAGTATGAGTATGACACGTTCCCAGACTTTATGGGTGTCTATCTATCCGCCCATGATGACTCCCCCACGACTATCTCCGCATATGTTCTTAGGGACGGGTATCTCTTTAGGCGTGGGAAGTTGTGTATTCCACGTTCATCGTTACGTCACCATATTATATGGCAACTTCATAGCGAAGGTTTGGGAGGACATTTCGGTATGGATAGGACCATCACCTTAGTAGAGGAGAAATTTTATTGGCCCAAGCATAAGGTGATGGTGGGGAGAATTGTAAGTAGTTGCCGCACGTGTCAAGTGTCTAAGGGTGCTAAGACCAATGTCGAGTTATATACACCTCTACCGATCCCTTCCATGTCGTGGGAAGATGTGAGCATGGATTTCGTATTAGGCCTCCCCACTACGCTACGCCTCCATGATTCTATCTTAGTAGTAGTAAACCATTTTTCCAAAATGGCTTACTTTATCCCGTGTAGTAAGACAAGCGATGCGTCCCATATCGCTATGTTATATTTTAGGGAGGTCGTTAGTCACCGCGGAGTGCCGAAGACAATAGTCTCGGATAGGGACGTTACATTTACAAGCTATTTTTGGAAATCGTTGTGGATCCATATGGGTACGAAGCTGTTATTTTCCGCCGCCTATCACTGCAAACCGATGGGCAGATGGAAGTGGTCAATCGTAGCTTGGGGAATCTTTTGAGATGTCTTGTGAGTGATCACAAGGATACTTGGGATCTACTTCTTCCCCACCTCAATTGGCCTATAACATTTCTAAAAATAGGTCCACGGGACTGTCGCCTAATGAGATCGTACACGGATATAAAGCCCTTGTGCCTCTTGACTTAGTTCCATTGCCACCAACATATAAAGCAAGTTAATTTGCATAGTCCTTTGCCCAACACATCCACGATCTTCATGCATGCATCCGAGCAGCTTTGACCTCTCAATATGAGTCGTATCAAACACAAGCAAATTTGCATCAGAGAGTGTCACACTTTCAAATGGGCGATTTTGTTTTAGTCCGCTTAGTTCCCGAGCGAATATCCACCGGCATCGTTAAGAAATTAGCACCGAGGAGAGCCAGCCCGTTTTGAATTCTAATGAAATTAGGGGATAATGCTTTTGTTTTGGATTTTCCTGTGGATTGGGGTCTCTCACCCATTTTCAACTCTTCGGATTTGACGCTGTTTGTTTCTCCTCCACTTGAGTTGACTTCTTTGTCGTCTTCTCCTTCCACTACAAATTCTATGGGTTTGGTGAGTGGAAGTTCTGTTGATCTCTCTCACACGGTCTCAACAGGTAACACATTGGATGGTAAGTCGCATGCCTTCATTCCTTGTGCTGACATGTTTCCAAGATTTCCCAAAACCTATCTTATTCCTGATAGGATATTAGTTGATGAACTCTTTGCTTCTCCCGATGGTGACATCCGTCGATTCCTCGTCTGTTGGCGTGATAGCCCCCCCCCCCCCATCTGATGACTCTTGGGTTCTAGATCTCGAGCTCCGATGTTTGGATACTGCCCTTCTCGACCGCTACCTCTTGGACACCGCATCAGAGATATTTGACTTTGAGCGGGGGAGGATTGATGTCGCGGTCTCTCCACCGTCTGATGATCCGGATGACCGTGAGATAGATTTGCTGCAACATAAAGACCTTCGGAGACATGACGCGTCGGCAGATGCTAGCAGATGGCGACACTACAACCTCCACCCACGGCGTAAACTTAATTAATCATTTATGCGTTATTTTATATTCAATGGACTTGTAACCTTTTAATTCCTGCACTTAAATATTTTTGGTGTGTATTTAACCATCCGGTTGGAGGAGATGTCATCTCCACCTTGGATGGTTAAGATGTGCTTGTGGACTCCTATATATAGGAGATTTAATTTGTGGAATGTATGTTTTTTGAACACTAAACCAAGTCACAACAACTTTTCCCTGCGATTGGGAACTTTCGGTGTGCGACTCGCCTACACAGTCGGTGCGACTCCGGCCGCCCTCCCCTCTTCGCCATCTGTGAGACGCCGACAACCCCTCCCTGGTGGTGTGACTCCACCCTCCTTCTGGCCGAAGCAAGGGCCTCCAAGCGGTGCCATAGATCGACCCGATGAGACTAGCCGTTTGGCAAGTTGCCTCCTCCGAACTCCTCCCGGTGGCTTCCCGGCCCTGTGCCGCCTTGAAGAGCTCCGACCTCCACTTGTTGTCCGGTGGGCTGCTTCCATTCAATGCTACACTGTGGAAGTCGTTGGAGAGAGATCGCACCCTCAACCTCGTGTGAAGTCAATCCTAGGGTTGGGTAACTTCTTCCCCTATCTTGTGTGATTTCTTCTTGAGTTTGTGGAGGGATGAAGCCGTCGTCGTTTCCGCGACGTTGAATACAATAGTTTGCAATTTCTGAAATTAATTTCATTATTTCTGAAGATTTTTTGTGTCCGGAACGGGTGGGTCCTATTTGCATGAGCGGATCTAGGCCTTTAGCCGTGATCTTGATCTCTAAAAGGATTGGCAACCTTTGTGTTGGTTTTGGGGATAAGTTGACTACCTCTCGATCGATGTTTGGGTCAACTCTCCTCCGATCGTATTTTGTGCATTGTGAATAAGCGGGCTCTTCGTTGAGAGTGATTAGATGCTTGTGTAGGTGCGCTAGGTTCGTGGTCATGTTGAGCAACGGGTTAGCTCGATAAATGTGTTAGCTCTCCGCAAAGGCGCCCCTATATCAGTTCTCTTCTTTGCAGACATACACAAGTAATGATGTTATCATAACTGTACAACCATGTATTCGCCGAGTGGGCCCCCGGGACCCAGGAGGTCTTTGGGACAAATGTTACTTTTTAGCTCTGACGCAGGCAAAGAAAGGAGCGGGCCGGGAGGGCGACCTTCCCTCTGCTCGCCCAGTCGTTGGAGGGGGGCGAGAGGAGAGGGAGGCCTGTCCCCTCTCGCCCCACCCCCAGTAAGGGGGCGAGAGGAGAGGGCGGCCTTCCCCCTCTCACACAACCCCCAGTAAGGGGGCGGGAGGAGAGTGCGGCCTCCCCCTCTCGCCCCACCCCGAGTAAGGGCGCGAGAGGAGAGGGCGGCCTGCCCCCTCTCGCCCCATCGCCTGTAAGGGGGTGAGAGGAGACTGCGACATGCCCCCTCTCGCCCCATCACCAGTAAGGGGGGGAGAGGAGAGGGCGGCCTTCCCCCTCTCGCCCAACCTCCAGCAAGTGGGGCGAAAGAGGCGGGCGGCCAGCCCCCTCTCGCCCCCGTCCCATCAAGGGGGGCGAGAGAGGCGGGCAGCCAGTCCCCCTCTCGCCCCAGCTCCAGCAAGGGGGTGAGAGAGGCGGGAGGCCAGCCCCTTCTCTCCCCCGTCCCAGTGGGGGAGGGGGGGCATGAGAGAGGAGGGCAGCGATCCCCCTCTCGCCCCCATCCCAGTAAGGGGGCGAGAGGAAAGGTCGGCCTGCCCCCTCTCGCCCCAGCTCCAGCAAGGGGAGGGGGGGGGGGGGGGGGGGGGGGGGGGGGGGGGGGGGGGGGGGGGGCGAGAGAGCCGGCGACCAGCCCCCTCTCGCCCCGTCCCAGCAAGGTGGGCGAGAGAGGCAGACGACTAGCCCCTCTCGCCCCAGCTCCAGCAAGGGGGGCGAGAGAATTGGGCGGCCAGCTCCCTCTCACCCCCGTCCCAGCAGGGGGCGAGAGAGGCGGGCGTCCATCCCCCTCTTGCCCCCGTCCCAGTAAGGGGGCGAGAGAGGCGGGCGGCCAGCCCCCTCTCGCCCTAGCTCCACTAAGGGGGTCGAGAGAGGAGAACGACCAGCCCTCTCTCTCCCCAGCTCTAGCAAGGGGGGCGAGAGAGGCCATTGACCAGCCCCCTCTCGCCCCCGTCCTAGCAAGGGGGGCGAGAGAGGTGGGCGGCTAGCACCCTCTCGCCCCAGCTCCAACAAGGGGGGCAAGAGAGGCGGGAGGCCATCCCCCTCTCGCCCCCGTCCCAGTAGGGGGCGAGAGAGGTGGGCGGCCAGCCCCCTCTCTCCCCCGTCCCAGCAAGGGGGCGAGAGAGGCAGGCGGCCAACCCCCTATCGCCCCAGCTCCATCAAGGGAGGGGGGAGGGGGCAGCCTGGCCCCTCTCGCCCAGCCCAGGGAGAGGCGGTCTGCGTTTAGCGCCTCAGAACAGTGGAATTTGGCTGTTGGCAGGCCAAATCCGGGGTTATTTTTCTAATCTCGTAGGCCAGATTCTGGCTATTGGCAGACCCATTTCAGAAATCTATAAATAGGACCAGGGGGCACCTTTTGAGAGGACTTCTCTTTTGGCCTCTCTCTCCCCATGTTTCTTTGGTGAGTGGAGAGAGCCTCCAAAGGTGCCCAAGCTTAGCATTGGCTTGGGAGGGGAAGTGCTCTAACATCTTCCGGGTGTGTGGCGGGACCTCCTCGCTAAGCCCTTGGTCTTGTTCCTAGCTCCTAATCCTTCAACCTGACGCTCTCCCTTGGGAGAAGTAAGTGTGAGGTCACCCCCCAACTTGTTGAGGGCCCGAGCTCCACAAGAGACCAAGTTATTGGTTTCAACATTTATGGTGTGGTGAGCGTGGAGAGTCACCCGCACAAGAAAATCTCTAGCAATGCTCTATGGCTTGAGGTGGAGGAGATGGTTCCGACCCGGGCCACTCGGAGTCGCTGGTCGCTGTGGTGACGATGGAAATGTTTGAAGACTTAAAGCGGGAGGTCCTGCAGACCTTGCAGCTAGCTTTTGCCGTGATAGGCGAAGGCGAGAGAGGAGGCCGTCCCGAGGTCCCGACCTAGCGGATGGGCGAGAGCACTCCAGGCCAGTAGCCCAGGAAAGAGGTATCGGCGGGGGCGAGTGGGGAGGCATCCGACCACTACTCGCCCAGCCTCCAAAGAGGGGGTGAGTGGGGAGGTGTCATTCCCCCACTCGCTCAGCCCCAAGGGGGTGAGCGGGGAGGCATCCGACCCCCATTCACCCCACCCCAAAAGAGGTCGAGCGGAGTCAGGTGGACGAGTCAGCGAGGGAAGCCCCTTTTGTTGAAACCGATTCCTCGGTCTCTTGTGGAGCTCGGGGCCCTCAACGAATCGAGGGGCAGCTAGCCCTTACTGATCCCTCGGAAGAGGTAGGCAAATAACTCGGACAAAGAACAAAGACCCTAGTCTTAGTGAGGAGGTCCCTCCACTAACCCGGAAGATCGTTGAGCGCTTCCCCTCCCAAGCCAAAGCTAAGACTCGGACACCTTGGAGAGCTTGAGAGCCCAACCCAAAGCGACCTAAGGAGAGAAGAAGGCTCAAAGATTCTGAACCGGTCCCTCTCCAAGGTGCCCTTTGAGGTCTATTTATAGATTTTAGTTTTGTGGTCTGTCAATAGCCAAATCCCGCTGTCTATTCTTACTATCCGCACACCGGATTTGTCTGCTAACAGCCAAACTCCGCTGTTTGGAGAGGCTAACCGCAGACCACCGGAGGCCTCCTGGTAAAAATCCCTTCCTGGACTTTTCCTGGGCGAGCCAACCCGCTTCGCGACCTCCCTTGCGAGTGGAGCTCGCGAGCCTCTAGGTTGGCGAGCCCCAGAATAACTATGGGCACATTACCTGGCTCGCTTGCCTACACTACCTCGGCTGGGACCTCCCTTGCGAGTGGAGCTCGCGAGCCTCTGGGTTGGCGAGCCCCAGAATTGCTATCCGCACTTACTCTAGGCGGGCTCGCCTGTCTTGCCTTGGCGAGCCCCAGAATTGCTATCCGCACTTACTCTAGGCGGGCTCGCCTGTCTTGCCTCGGCGAGCCCCAGAATTGCTATCCGCACTTGCTCTAGGCGGGCTCGCCTGTCTTGGCTCGGCGAGCCCCAGAATTGCTATCCGCACTTGCTCTAGGCGGGCTCGCCTGTCTTGGCTCGGCGAGCCCCAGAATTGCTATCCGCACTTGCTCTAGGTGGGCTCGCCTGTCTTGGCTCGCCTCACCGGGGTTCGCCCACCTCGGCTCGCCTCACCGGGGTTCGCCCACCTCGGCTCGCCTTCTTGGGTGTGAACCATCTGACTTCCTGGCGAACATCGGGGTTGTACACAATCCCCGCTCTTCGCGAGGTTGTCTTAAGCTCGCGAAGAAACATCCAACCCCTGGTGTTCACTGATTCGGCTGACGTGGCGGGAATCTTTTGGTGGGTCCCATGCCCGAAACTATAAATACTGTCCACCATGGCTAGTGATCAAGCTTTTCCTTTCCCTTCTTCCTCGCTGAAAACAACCTCTCCGGAATGTCTTCCAAGCCGAGTGCGCGGGATCGACTGAAGGCTTCCAGAGAGATGGCGAAGGCCCAGGCCGCTGAGCGCAACGCCTGGATGTTTAACCCCGCCACATCCCCTTCCCCTCAGTCTAAGAAGGCCAAGACGGTTTGGAGGTCGCAGGGGGAGGACGTGTCGTCACCTCCTGCCTCGCCCCCGCCGCCGAATACCGGGCTCGCGCAATAGGTATTCTTCGTCTAGGTTTTTTATATTGACTCCCTACTTATTCCTCCTCCCCTCGCAGAATCCTCCCCCTGAGGAACGCATGGCGGGCCTGACGCTGACTTCTTCTCGCCCCCCATCCCCAGCGAGGTTGGGATTGCTAACTGCTGGGGTGGGGACCTCAACCCAACAGGCGCCTCTCTCGCAACCCCGTAAGTCATAAGTACCTTTGTCTCCTATTAAATTTGTTCGATATCCATGCGCTTATGGCCTATGCAGATACCCCACCGCCGAGCCCCGAGAAGGGAGGCTCCACACCAGTGCGCTCGCCGATTCCGCCTAAGGCTAACGTGGAGACTCCGGGCTTCGGCATTGTGGGCAGGCGAAGCCCAGGCGGCTCGCTTCTCGACAGCGCCCAGGTCGCGGAGAGGGTGGTGTATCCCACTGGTCTGGGGAAACCCCACGTCCGAGGGTTTCGCGAGAACTTCCAGGGTCGACCGGAGTCCTCTCGCAAGCAACGTCGCGAGTCCCCCTTCTACCAAGGTTAGTACATTTGTGCGGGCTCACTTTCTCGCTCGCCCCCTGATCCTACTAGCTCTTCCTTCGCAGAAATTCCGAAGCCACGCCTGAGTCAGAGCATGGGAGGGTGGAGATGTCACCGCCGCCCTCGCCGAGCCAGATGGAAGACTTCTTGGGCGACCCAGGCGACCCCGAGCGAATGAAGAGACGGGTGTCAGAGGTGCTTCAGAAGAATGGCATGATGCTGCGCAAGCTGGAGGAGCGATATGATGCAGACCGAACTTCCTTCAATGAGAGATTCACCGCGATGGAGGACGCGAATGCGCGCTTGCTCGCCGAGGCAGGGCCGGTGACTTGCGCAGACGTTACCTCGCCCGGCGTACACATCTCGCGGGGTGAGGACCAAGCACACCTGATCCTGCGCGAGCTCAAAGTACTTCGCGAATACCACTATTCGAGAGTGCCACCGCGCGTGGGGAAGCGAGGTCGGGGTCGCTGGAAATGGCTTCCTTACGCCTGAGCCTGCCGCGGGCTTGTTTTTACTGTCTCCTTGCTTTCATTTCTTTCATGATGCTTCTGTTGAACGATATCAGTGGTGTGATAATACTCGCGAGTCCATCGTGACTCGCCTTTTATCATTTTTTGATTTGCCCCTTATTTCTGTGGCGCGCCTGTGACTTATTCTGCTCGTTCGCTGTGTTTGATATGATTGCCTTTGTGGAGTGCTCGCGAACTTCTGGGCGACGTTGCGCCCAGACCCCCTTCCCTCATGGGACGGCCTCAGGCGGGGCTCAGTTACTGCGCAGTGGCGAGCCCGGGTTCGCAAGGTCGTAGTCTTATCGAGTAGAAATCTGCTTTATTTTCACTATCCGCACTCTCGACGCATCGATTCCCATGCCAATCCTATTTCCCTATTAATAGTTCGGCTTACTTTTCCATCCGCCGCATTTATTTCCCCCGTCCTCTCGCCTCCACACTCATTTCCGTTCTCGCAAGCTTGCACTCGCGTACGCTATTTGTAGGTCGCTTCTTCTCAGATCGCTGCGAACAAATTCTTCAATGAGAGCAGATGGCGAGAGCGAGGGGCGGTCACGATGCGCCTCAGCGTTTCAAGCTCACGAATTCTACTGCGCGAACATTACGGCAGAGGAGTACAAATATGCCGTGGATCGTTATCTCCCGGAGGGCTATTCGGCTCGCTGTCCAAGCGAGAGAGCTACATTGAACGAGACCGAGGCCGGCGAGCTCGCGATCCCCATTGCTCACTTCTCGAATGGGTTGCGACTCCCCTTATGGCCTGAGATTCGTCAGGTACTTTGCTTAGCCCTCTCGCCGCTCCCTGCTCGCTATCGCAACTTTCTCATCCCCTGTTCCTTGCAGGTGCTACGGTACTATGGGGTGTTGCCGAGCCAGCTGACCCCGAATGCGATCGCGGATATTGTCGCGTTCGCTAGTTATCTGCGGGAGGAGAGGATCGAGTTCAGCCTCCTCGTCTTCCGCAAAGTGTTCTCTTTCCGCGCCTTCCGGGACGGGACTACTTATTTCACGAGTCAGCACGTCACCGTCTACGAGACGGTGAACAAGAGTCACTACTGGACTCAGAAATTTATTTTGGTGAAGGGACCTTTCAGCAACCTCCACTTCACTCCTCTTCAACGGGATGATGCCACCTACCGCCCTCCGAGCTCGCTGAGCGGCGCCGACGCCAAACTCCTCAACTACCTTTCTGGGAAAAACTTTGAGGTCACCCATCTGAGGCGCAATGTCGACTCGCTACTCGCGGTTCCTCAAGGGGAAGGTACGGCTCGCTTTTGCCCTATCCCCCTTTTCTTTTCTTCGCTGTGTAACGCTCTTATTCTACAGGCGAGCGCGAGATCCCCGTTAATCCTCCGCACGCGCAAGGCGCCACGCTTACGGCGGACACACTCGTGACCGCGACGACAGAGGCTTGCCGCGATCTTCCTACCATTGGATCCGATAAGAAGCGGCCTCCGTCTGCGAGCCAGCCCGGTTCGCAACCCTCTTCCAAGAAGTCAAAAGGAAAAACTCTCGCTGTCAAGGACAAGAGCGCGGTCGTTGATCTGAGCGAGACCGACGGCTCGCCCCCTTCCCCTGCGAAATAGCCGGACCCCTTGGCGAGCCAGGGCGCTGGGAGCTCTTCCACAACCCCCCAACCCAAGGGCCACAAGAACTTCGGTCTAGGTGAGAAGGTTTTCGATATCCTCGGCGAGCCCCTGCTCGCTTGGGATCCTGACGCCAACCGGATTTCCTGCTCCTCCCTCCACCCTTCCTGGGTGGAGCTTGGTAAGGTCGGGGAGGAGGCGTTCTCTATCTCCTTCGGTTTATACGGCCGCGAGGACGCCGTCGCTTACGAAGAGATGAGGCCCAGGCAATGGTCTACGAAGAAATGCGAGCCCAGTTCCGCTCGACGGAGCTCGCACACATGGCGGGGCGCCGTTATCTGCAGGCGGATAGGGATATCCGCGCGTACAGGGAGGAGCTTAAGAGAGCTCGCGAGGAGATCAAAAGTCTTAAGGAGAGAGAGGAGGCGTCAGAAAGCCTTCTCGCCGGGATGCAGGGCAAGATGGTAAGCGGCCCTTGGGCCTCCTTTCTTTGCTGTTCGCGACCTCCGACCTTTGTCTAACTCATTTGATGCTAACTCAGGATGCCGACGTAGCAACCAAGCTTCTCACCCGCAACGGCGAGCTAGAGTTGGAGAATACCATGCTGAAGGCTCGGGTGGACGAGCTGGTTCGCAACGTGCTACCTCCTTCTCCTGGGCGAGCCGGGTCTCAACAGAGGGTTGCCGAAAGCGAGGATCAGTGGCGGCGAGATGCGCAGGAGGTCGCTAACCTCGTCTTCACGACCCTTAAGAACGTGAGTCTACTAGCTGAAGACGCGATGGAGTTTACAGCCGAAGACGTCTGCCCGGACCTCTTCGACTTGGCGCCATGGTTGGGGGCTCGCAAGAATGGCGAGGGCCCCCCAGAATGAACCCCCTTAGCTTCCCTTCTCTCTTTCTTTCAGATGTATATTATTCTTTTTGGGCTGGCGAGATCGCCGCCGAATATAGCAAAATCTTGGGGAATGATAGTTATGATTTTTTCGTTAGTATTTATGCGCATGCTCGCGTTTCTTTTTCTCTCGCACTTGATCTCTTTCTTTTGAATTCTCATGACTAGTTGTTATGCGGCAGTGCTTCCGGGGGGCTCGCGAATGCGTGTGTCTGGGCTCGCCTCGCCATGGTTCTCCTCTTATGGATCTCGCGAACCCGGGATGTCGCCGCCCGTGGATACTGCCCGGCGAACCCGACCTTGGCGAGCTTGGACCTAGGCATCCTGCGAACTAAAACTCCCTGACTTTAGTATCTCAACCCGCTGCCTTAGGCCTTACCGGCCTCGACCCTTTCAATTATGCGAACCAAACCCTTCTGGCTCTAACACCTCAACCTGTTACCTTAGGCCTTGACCCCTATTGCCAGCATCTCCAGAGATCAACCTGAACCCCCCGTCTAGGTGAGAGCCCAGGAGCGGAATCGACCTGGGGCATTCCAGCACCAACATATCCAACCTTGCCAGCCTCTCCAGAGATCAACCTGAACCCCACGTCTAGGTGAGAGCCCGGGAGCAGAATCGATCTGGGGCATTCCAGCACCAACATATCCAACCCTGCCAGCCTCTCCAGAGATCAACCTGAACCCCCCATCTAGGTGAGAGCCCGGGAGCGGAATCGATCTGGGGCATTCCAGCACCAACATGTCCAACCTTGCCAGCCTCTCTAGAGATCAACCTGAACCCCCCGTCTAGGTGAGAGACCGGGAGCGGAATCGATCTGGGGCATTCCAGCACCAACATATCCAACATTGCCAGCCTCTCCAGAGATCAACCTGAACCCCCCATCTAGGTGAGAGCCCGGGAGCGGAATCGATCTGGGGCATTCCAGCACCAACATGTCCAACCTTGCCAGCCTCTCTAGAGATCAACCTGAACCCCCCGTCTAGGTGAGAGCCCGGGAGCGGAATCGATCTGGGGCATTCCAGCACCAACATATCCAACCCTGCCAGCCTCTCCAGAGATCAACCTGAACCCCCCGTCTAGGTGAGAGCCCGGGAGCGGAATCGATCTGGGGCATTCCAGCACCAACATATCCAACCCTGCCAGCCTCTCCAGAGATCAACTTGAACCCCCCGTCTAGGTGAGAGCCCAGGAGCGGAATCGATCTGGGGTATTCCAGCACCAACATATCCAACCTTGCCAGCCTCTCCAGAGATCAACCTGAACCCCCCGTCTAGGTGAGAGCCCGGGAGCGGAATCGATCTGGGGCATTCCGGCACCAACATATCCAACCTTGCCAGCCTCTCCAGAGATCAACCTGAACCCCCCGTCTAGGTGAGAGCCCGGGAGCGGAATCGATCTGGGGCATTCCAGCACTAACATACACAACCTTGGTCACGCCGGCATGGCAAAATTATAAAAAGGGAGTAAGACATTCATTAAACAACATAATAAAGCTTTCAAGGGTAAAACCTTTTCAAATCATCCCCACTCCGGGCTCGGTCGAGGGGCACCCCTTCCACATCCTGGAGGTGATACCCCCCCCCCCCCCCCCCCCCCCCCCCCCCCCCCCGACTTGAGCACCTTGCTTACAATATATGGTCCCTCCCAGTTGCGGTTAAGCTTACCCACCGCGGCCCCTCTGCCGGCCGCATCGACCTTCTTCAGGACTAGGTCTCCTTTCTGAAAGTGCTTGATCCGGATATGTTTGTCAAAATATCGAGCCATCCGTCGTTTGACCTCTTCCTGCCTGATGGTGGACAAGTCCCGGAGTTCTTCCACCAGGTCCAAAGATAGCCTCTGCTCCGCATTGTTATCTTCTAGCCACTCTTCATCCCCCTCGCTCGCAGCGATCACCCGAGGGGTCTTTACCTCAAACTCTATGGGGAGAACGGCCTCGGACCCGTGAGAGAGATTGAACGGAGTCTCCCCGGTGGCGGTATTCGGAGTAGTCCTCGTGGCCCAGAGGACGGAGGGTAGTTGTTCTACCCAGTTCCCCCGAAGGTTCTCCACTTTCTTTTTTAATAGGTTAACGATTATTTTGTTCGCCGCCTCCACCTGCCCATTGCTCCTCGGGTGGTGGACCGATGCGAACCCGAGGTCAACGCCGAGCTGAGTGCAGAAGCCAACAAACTCTTCACTAGCAAACTGCGGCCCATTGTCCGTCACTATAGCTAGAGGGAGCCCGTGCCTGTAAATTATTTCCCCCCACACAAAATTCCTTACAACCTGAGAGGTTACCTTAGCGAGTGCTTTCACTTCTACCCACTTGGAGAAGTAGTCGATCATGACCAGCAGGAACTTCCTCTGGCCGCTAGCATGGGGGAAGGGACCGACCAGATCCAATCCCCATATGGCGAAGGGCCAGGGAGCCGTGATGGTCCGGAGCCTTTGGGATGGGAGGAGTTGGAGTGGAGCGTAGAGCTGGCACTTCAGACACTTCCTCGCGAACTCTGCCGCATCCTTGCTGAGAGTGGGCCAGAAGTAGCCTTGCCTCAACACCCTCCCTTCCAGGGTCCGACTCCTGGAGTGGCTGCCGCACTCCCCAGAGTGGATTTCTTCCAGGATTCTCGGAACCTCCCCCTCGGAAACACAACGGGCCAGGAGTCCTGAGAGGGTCTTCCTATATAGCTCTCCTGCATGCAAGGAGCAATAAGCAGACTTATACCTGAAGCATCTCTTGTCCATGTCCTCTCCTGGGAATTGCCCGGAGGATAGAAAGATGATGATCGGATCCATCCACGAGGCTCTTCGATCCACCTCCATCAACTCTCCTTCCTCGATGGAGGGCCGGAAGAGTTCCGAGGCCGTCCCCCCCGTCCGGGGACCGAACATGGCTAAGAGGTCCGCCTGGGTGTTCTCCTCCCTCGGCACGTGCTTGATGGAGAAGGTGCGGAATTGCCTGATGACCCCCTTAACCTTCTCCAGATATAGCAGGAGGATCAGGTCCTTCGCTTCAAACTCTCCCTTGATTTGGCATGCTACCACCATGGAGTCCGTGGAGACCTCCACGTCTTGCACCCCTAGTTCCCGGGCCAGCCGAAGGCCCGCTATCACTGCCTCGTACTCAGCTTGATTGTTGGTAATTTGGAAATGGATGTTTAAGGCTTGCTCAATCCGAGTCCCCTGAGGGCTCACCAGGACTATCCCCCCTCCATAGGAGTACTTTCCTGACGCTCCGTCCACCAACATCTTCCATGCCTCCGGGGGAGGTGGTTCGTGCTCCCACACCTCGGCCGCATAGTCGGCCATGAAGTCTGCCACTGCCTGAGCCCTGATGGACGTCCTGGGCACGGACGTGATATTGAATTCACTTAACTCCACAGACCACTTTGCCAACCTTCCCGAGTGCTCCACCCCCTCCATGATTTTACGGAGCGGGTGGTCCGTCACTACTTTGATTGAATGGGCTTGGAAGTAAGGTCGGAGCCTCCGGGCCGACACCACTAATGCGAAGGCTAACTTTTCCATGATCGGGTACCGGAGCTCTGCCTTCTTCAGCACTCGGCTAACGTAGTAGATAGGGAACTGTTTCTTCCTCTCCTCCCGGATCAACACGGAACTTACTTCTTCGGACCCTACCCCCAGGTACAGGGATAGGTCTTCCCCTGGTCTCGGCCCCTAGAGCAGAGGGGTTTGGGTGAGCTGTTCCTTCAGAGCCTGAAAGGCCTCCTCGCATTCCCGGGTCCATTCAAACTTCTTGTTGCCCCGTAGCACCTTGAAGAAAGGTGCACACTTTTCCCTGGCCTTGGAGAGGAACCTGCTGAGCCCAGCCAACTTCCCTATGAGGCTCTGAACTTCCTTCGGATTCCTCGGTGATCCCAACTTCATTACCGCCTTAACCTTGTCCGGTTTAGGCTCCACTCCTGCGGGGGTGAGTAAATGGCCTATGAACTTTCCACGGCTTGCCCCGAAGACACATTTCAAGGGATTGAGTTTCATCTTGTAGCGCCGCAGGGTCCCGAACGTCTCCTCAAGGTCCCGGAGGTGAGACCCAAGGTCTCGGCTCTTTACCATGAGGTCGTCGACATAAACCTCCAAGTTTCTTCCCTTCTGCTCGCGGAAGACTCTGTCCATCATCATTTTGTATGTGGCACCTGCATTCTTGAGCCCAAACGACATCATCTTATAACAGTAGCATCCATCCCCCGTGATGAAGGAGACATCCTTGATGTCCGGGGGGTGCATGCGGATTTGATGGTAACCTGAAAAAGCATCTAAGAAAGACATCACAGGAAAACCGACGGCTGAGTCAACCAGCGCGTCGATCCTAGGCAGGGGGTAAAAATCCTTAGGGCATGATTTATTAAGTAAAGAAAAGTCGATACACATCCTCCATTTACCTCCTCCCTTCTTTACCATAACGATGTTGGAGACCCAGCCTGGATACTGGATCTCCGTTACAAAGCCTGCCTGTAGGAGCTTGCTCACCTCCTCACGGATGGGCCCTTCCAGCTTGTCGGCGGTGGCCCTTTTCTTCTGGCGGATAGGGCGGGTGCCGGGGTCAAGGCTGAGGCGATGGCAATCCACATCCGCGTCGATCCCGAGCATTTCCGCGGCGCTCCAAGCGAAGACGTCTATGTTCTTCTGTACGCACGCTAGGATCTCCACTTGATCTTCCGGGTTGAGTCCTCCGCTAACCCGAACCTTCTCTACCACCCCTAGCCGGGTGGTGACCTCGAGCTCCACGTCCTTGTCCATAGCCTCCAGCCGGGACTGCTCTCCCCAAGCCCTCTCCTCCTCGGTACAAGCGAGAGCCTGGGTTCCTTCCTCGACCTCCTTCTCTACCTCCATCAGCTCCTCCGCCCCTCTCTCCTGGGCCTTCTCTTCTTCCTCCTCCTTTTCCGCTCGGGGTCCCTCAGCTACCCCTTCCTGGACATGGGCTTCATCTCCCTCCATCTTCTCCTCGGCTACCTCCTTACCTCCGGCTTCGGCTGCCTCCTCCATCATCTTATCCCACTCCTCCGCTTCTCCCATCCAGGAGATGGTGTTGACAGCCATCACGTAGCACTGCCTTGCCACCTTGGGATCCCCCCTGATCCGCACCTGAACCCCTCCGTCATTGAACTTAAGGCATTGATGAAAGGTGGATGGGACACAGCGGAACGCGTTGATGAGCGGCCGTCCAAAGATGGCGTTGTAGCTGCTTGGAGCGTCCACTATGACAAAATGACAGTTCCTGGACTGCCCACCCAGGGTTACATGAAGTCCTACTCCCCCTTCTACTTCTTTCCTCTCCCCCGAGAATCCAAACAGAGGGCCATCCGAGGCCAACACCCTTATGGGCTCCACCTCCATCTTGTCGAACGCCTTCTTGAAGATGACGTTGACTGAACTCCCGTTGTCCACTAGGATTCGGGAGACGGTGAAGTTCTCGATCGCCGTCTGAATGACCAGCGCGTCGCAGAACGGGTCCTCATAGCCCGGCATGTCCTTCTGGATGAAAATGATTTTTTCGGCCGGGGGCGGAGCGGTGGATGTTGAAGCTACGCTCCGGCGATAGATGGTATGGAGGCTAGCCTTGCAGGTCGCCTCCACCCCTACCCCCCCATGGATCACCCCGATCCCTCCCCTATTTCCCACATCGTTTCTATCATCACACCTTTCCTCATCCTCTCCTCGAGGCTCGACCTCCACGATCCTCACTGGCTGCAGCTGCTGTGGTGCGGGCGCTCTGCCCCTCTTTACTTCCAGGAACTCCGGGCAGGTGTCCGTTGAGTGACCTTCCTCATCATGGAAGATACAATATGGCAACGTCACCTCCCCTGCATCGGCCTCTGCCACCCTATTCCTTCTCCTCCTAGCGGCTGCCATTTCCACCTCTCCTCTCCTTCCTCTTCCTCTTCCTCTTCCCCGTCCAATTGCCATGACCTGTTGGGGAGGGGGAGGCATTTGCATCGGACCTTGTCTCCACCCTAACTGGGGGGCCTCCATTGACCTCCGATATGGTTACCCCTTCCTGGGCCGTAACCCCTTCCCTGCCCTTGCATTCCTCCACCTTGCGGCCTCCATTCCCCCTCCGGGGCCCGGGGCTCTTCCCTTCTCCTGACCTCCTGCTGCCTCACCTCCGGCTCACTGAGCTTTGCTAGCCTCTTGGTGAGCTCCGGATTGGCTTCCTCACTCGCGACTTCCTCTGACACCCTCTCCATCAGCTCTTCATAGGAGACGGGGGCTTTTCTCTTCAACGCCATCTTGAAGAAACTCTCTTTCAACCCGACCGTGAAGGCGAGTTGGAGTGCAAACCCAGGCATCTCCTGAGTGAGCTGCACTTCCTCCTGGAACCGATCGGCATACTGAGCCAGCGACTCCCGGGGCCCCTGCTTCATTGCGAAGAGGGAATCATCGTCCTTCTTCCTCTTTTTCGAGGTCGAGAACCTCAGTAAAAAACTTCAGCGCAAATCCTCGAACGCGTAGATTGACCCTGCAGGGAGCTGATGGAACCCGTCCCTGGCCTTCTCCTTGAGGATGACGGCAAAGAGCCGACACTTGAAGGCATCTGACATCGGCCTGATGGAGACCGAGTCTTCAAAACTCTGCAGGTGCTGGACAGGGTCATCTCTACCGTTGTAGTACACCCGGTCCCACTCTCCAAATACCCCAGGGACGGGTGCGGAAAGCACCAGCTCGCAAAAGGGGCTTCCCCCTCCTTTCACTCTTCCTGGCTCCACTCGCCCCCCAAGCTCGCTCGCCAAACTTGAGCTCGCCGGGACCGCACTCCCGAGGGCGGTGCTCGCCTGAACCACCCCGACCGTCGCCGCTTCCTCTTATCGCGCACTCGCCTGCGCCGCACTCGCTGGGACAGAGCTCGCCAGCACTGAACTCGCCGACACGGAGCTCGCCGGACTGGCGAACAACACTCGCCCTTCCTTGTCCTGACCTAAACCAATGGCAACTTCCTTTCCAGCCCTTCCCCCTGGTGCATTCTCGCCGACTGTTGTAGGGGGAGGGGTCGCCCGAGGGGCTGGGGTCGCAAACTCGCTTCGCAAAGCTGTGACCGTGAACCCCAAGGTGTCGAGCACCTCCTTTTTGAAATCTACGAGCATTCTGGCCATCGCCTCCTGAGGTGTCTCGCCGAACTCCTCGCCTTGCTCTTCATCTCCGGCCATAACCCTTCTCCAAAACTTTCTTGAACCAGCCACACTCCACGCTCACCGCACCAAAATGTTGAAACCGATTCCTCGGTCTCTTGTGGAGCTCGGGGCCCTCAACGAATCGAGGGGCAGCAAGCCCTTACTGATCCCTCGGAAGAGGTAGGCAAATAACTCGGACAAAGAACAAAGACCCTAGTCTTAGCGAGGAGGTCCCTCCACTAACCCGGAAGATCGTTGAGCGCTTCCCCTCCCAAGCCAAAGCTAAGACTCGGGCACCTTGGAGAGCTTGAGAGCCCAACCCAAAGCGACCTAAGGAGAGAAGAAGGCTCAAAAATTCTGAACCGGTCCCTCTCCAAGGTGCCCTTTGAGGTCTATTTATAGATTTTAGTTTTGTGGTCTATCAATAGCCAAATCCCGCTGTCTATTCTTACTATCCGCACACCAGATTGGTCTGCTAACAGCCAAACTCCGTTGTTTGGAGAGGCTAACCGCAGACCACCGGAGGCCTCCTGGTAAAAAATCCCTTCCTGGACTTTTCCTGGGCGAGCCAACCCGCTTCGCGACCTCCCTTGCGAGTGGAGCTCGCGAGCCTCTGGGTTGGCGAACCCCAGAATAACTATGAGCACATTACCTGGCTCGCTCGCCTACACTACCTCGGCTGGGACCTCCCTTGCGAGTGGAGCTCGCGAGCCTCTGGGTTGGCGAGCCCCAGAATTGCTTTCCGCACTTACTCTAGGCGGGCTCGCCTCTCTTGCCTTGGCGAGCCCCAGAATTGCTATTCGCACTTACTCTAGGCGGGCTCGCCTGTCTTTGCTCGGAGAGCCCCAGAATTGCTATCCGCGCTTGCTCTAGGCGGGCTCGCCTGTCTTGGCTCGGCGAGCCCCAGAATTTCTATCCGCACTTGCTCTAGGCGGGCTCGCCTGTCTTGGCTCGGCGAGCCCCAGAATTGCTATCCGCACTTGCTCTAGGCGGGCTCGCCTGTCTTGGCTCGCCTCACCGGGGTTCGCCCACCTCGGCTCGCCTCACTGGGGTTCGCCCACCTCGGCTCGCCTTCTTGGGTGTGAACCATCTGACTTCCTGGCGAACATCGGGGTTGTACACCTTTTGTGAGTTGATCCTCTCAGCCCCAGTGCCAGAGGGGTTCAGAGGGCCAGAGATGTCTTACTACTCCAGCAAGGATGACCCGGTCCTGCACCTGCAGTGGTTCGAGGACATAGTCTCTATCAGGCCTATGTCAGATGCCTTCCAGTGTCGGCTCTTTGCCACCACCCTGAAGGAGAAGGCAAGGGATTGGTTCCACCAGCTCCCCGTGGGGTCTATCTGGGCCTTCGAGGATCTGCGCCGAGGTATTTTGTTGCGCTTATCGACCTCGAAGAAGAGGAAGAAGGATGCCGAGGCACGTTTCAAGATTAGTCAAGAGCCAAGGGAGTCGCTGGCTCGTTACATGGACAGGTTCCAAGAAGAAGTCCTGCAAGTCCAGGAGATGCCCGAGTTCACCCTCCAACTTGCCTTCATAGTGGGGTTGTGGGAGGGTTCTTCAAGATGAGCTTAAAGCGGAAGACCCCCTATCTTTCGAAGAACTGATGGGCAGGGTGGAGGCATAAATTGAGAGTGAGGAGGCCAACCCGGAGTTCAAAAGAAGGTTGGCCAAGCTGAGTGATCCGGAGGCAAGGCAGCAGGGGGGAGATAGAGGCTCCCATGAGGAAGTTCGACCAAGAAGAGGGTAACATCCAGGGAGAGAGCCCCGACCCCCAGGGTGGAGACAGGGACCGAAGGCACCCTCTCAACCACCTCAGCAAACCATGGCAATTGGCGGAGGAAGAAGGAGGAGAGACAGGAAAGCAGAAAGAAGAGGAAGAAGATGGGATGGGGTTGTGTTACCCTACTGTGACTTCCACGAGGAGGAAGGTCACGCGACGTCCGCCTTCCCTGAGTTCTTGGAAATGAGGGAGGCAAGGGGTCCGACGCAGCAACAACAACAACCGGAAGAGGTCGAGGAAGACCAGGCCTGGGAGTAGGAGACCAAGTTTTGGTTTCCATACTTAGTTTTTTCTACCTTTAAGTCCATGTATTGCGATGTTTCACTTCCATGCTTAGTTTTTTCTTGCATATATTATGATGATTAATATAATGAAAGTTTTTCAAAGTACATAGCCCCGATGCTGGCCCGCTGACCAGGCTAACACCTAGCCGCAGGGCTGGGAACCGCTCGGTGGCAGGAAGATAAGTACTTAGCCCCGATGCTGGCCCGCTGCCTAGGCTCCCACCTAGCTCTCTGGGCCGGGAACCGCTCGGTGGCAGGAAGGTAAGTACTTAGCCCCGATGCTGGCCCGCTGACCAGGCTCCCACCTAGCTGACAGGACCGAAAACCGCACAGAGGCAGGAAGGAAAGTACTTATCCCCGATGCTGGCCCGCTGACCAGGCTCCCACCTAGCTCTCACTGGAGGGAACCGCTTGACGGTCGGAGGTTGTCAAGGTACTTAACCCTGATGCTGGCCTGCTGACCAGGCTCCCACCTAGCTGGCAGGGCCAGGAACCGCTCGGTGGCCAGAAGTTTTCAAGGAACTTAGCCCTGATGCTGGCCCGCTGACTAGGATCCCACCAAGCTGGCATGGCTGGGAACCGCTCGGTGGCCGTAGGTTGTCAAAGTACCTAGCCCCGATGCTGGCCCGCTGACCAGGCTCCCACCTAACTGGCAGGGCCGGGAACCGCTCAGTGGTAGGAAAGTAAGTACTTAGCCCCGGTGCTGGCCTGCTGACCAAGCTCCCACCTAGCTGACAGGGTCGGGAACCGCTCGGTGGCAGGAAGGTAAGTACTTAGCCACGATGCTGGCCTGCTGACCAGGCTCCCACCTAGCTTGCAGGGCCGGGAACCGCTCGGAGGCAGGAAGGAAAGTACTTAGCCCCGATGATGGACCGCTGACCAGGCTCCCACCTAGCTGGCAGGGCTGGTAACCGCTCGGTGGTAAGATGGTAAGTACTTAGCTCCGATGCTGGCTCGCTGACCAGTCTCCCATCTAGCTGGCAGGGGCGGGAACCGCTCGGTGGCAGGAAGGTAAGTATTTATCCCCGATGCTGGCCCGCTGACTAGGCTTCCACCTAGCTGGCAGGGCCGAGAACCGCTTGATGGCAGGAAGGAAAGTACTTAGCCCCGATGTTGGCCCGCTGACCAGGCTCCAACCTAGCTGGCAGGGCCGGGAACCGCTCGGTGGCTGGAAGGTAAGTACATAGCCCCGATGCAGGCCCGCTGACCAGGCTCCCACCTAGCTAGCAGGGCCAGGAACCGCTCGGAGGCAGGAAGGAAAGTACTTAGCCCCGATGCTGGCCCGCTGACCAGGCTCCCACCTAGCTGGTAGGGTCGGGAACCGCTCAGTGGTAGGAAGGTAAGTACTTAGCCCCGATGCTGGCCCGCTGACCAGTCTCCCACCTAGTTGGCAGGGTCGAGAACCGCTCGGTGGTAGGAAGGTAAGTACTTAGCCCCGATGCTCACCCGCTGACCAGGCTCCCACCTAGCTGGCAGGGCCGGGAACCGCTCGGTGGCAGGAAGGACAGTACTTAGCCCCGATGCTGGCCCGCTGACCAGGCTCCCAACTAGCTGGAAGGGCCGGGAACCGCTCGGTGGCAGGAAGGTAAGTACTTAGCCCCGATGTTGGCCCTTTGACCAGGCTCCACCTAGCTGGCAGGGCCGGGAATCGCTCGGTAGCAGGAAGGTAAGTTCTTAGCCCCGATGCTGGCCCGCTGACCAGGCTCCCACCTAGCTGGCAGGGTCGGGAACCGCTCGGTGGAAGGATGGTAAGAACTTAGCCCCGATGCTGGCCCATTAACCAGTCTCCCACCTAGCTGGCAGGGCCGAGAACTGCTCGGAGGCAGGAAGGAAAGTACTTGGCCCCGATGCTGTCCCACTGACCAGGCTCCCACCTAGCTGGCAGGGCCGGGAACCGCTCGGTGGCCGGAAGTTTTCAAGGTACTTAGCCCCGATGTTGGGTCGCTGACCAGTCTCCCACCAAGCTGGCAGGGCCGAGAACCGCTCGGTGGTCAAAGGTTATCAAGGTACTTAGACCCGATGCTGTCCCACTGACCAGGATCCCACCAAGCTGGGAGGGCCGGGAACTGCTCGTTGGCCGGAAGTTTTTGAGGTACTTAGCCCCGATGCTGGCCCGCTGAGCAGGATCGCACCTAGATGGCAGGACTGGGAACAACTCGGTGGCCGAAAGTTTTCAAGGTACTTAGCCCAGATGTTGGCCCGTTGACCAGGCTCCCACCAAGCTGGCAGGGCCGGGAACCGCTTGGTGGCCAGAGGTTGTCAAGGTACTTTGCCCTGATGCTGGCCTGCTGACCAGGATCCCACCAAGCTGGCAGGGCTGGGAACCGCTCGGTGGCCAAAAGTTTTTGAGGTACTTAGCCCCGATGCTGGCCCGCTGACCAGGCTCCCACCAAGATGGCAGGGCCGGGAACTGCTCGGTGGCCGGAAGGTTTCAAGGTACTTAGCCCTGATGTTAGCCCGCTGACCAGGCTCCCATAAAGCTGTCCGGGTCGGGAACCGCTCGGTGGCAGGTGATTTTCAAAGTGATTTTTCCCCCGAGGTGGCTCCGCTAGCCGGGCTCTCACTAGCCGACCGGGTAGGATGGCCTCTCGGGGAGGTTAAATAGTTTTTCCCCCGAGGTGGCTCCGCTAGCTGGGCTCTCACTTACCGGCAGGGTAGGATGGCCTCTCGTGGAGGTTAAATAGTTTTTCCCCTAGGTGGCTCTGCTAGCTGGGCTCTCACTAGACGGCAGGATAGGATGGCCTCTCGGGGAGGTTAAATATTTTTTCCCCCGAGGTGGCTCCACTAGCCGGGCTCTCACTAGCCGGCAGGGTAGGATGGCCTCTCGGGGAGGTTAAGTAGTTTTTCCCCCGAGGTGGCTCTGCTAGGCAGGCTGTCACTAGCCGGCAGGGTAGGATGGCCTCTCAGGGAGGTAAAATAGTTTTTCCCCCGAGGTGGCTCCGCTAGCCGTGCTCTCACAAGCTGGCAGGGTAGGATGACCTCTCGGTGAGGTTAAATAGTTTTTCCCCCGAGGTGGCTCTGCTAGCCGGGCTCTCACTAGCCAGTAAGGTAGGATGGCCTCTCAGGGAGGTTAAATAGTTTTTCCCCCGAGGTGGCTCTGCTAGCCGGACTCTCACTAGCCGGCAGGGTAAGATGGCCTCTCGGGGAGGTTAAGTAATTTTCCCCTCGAGGTGGCTCTGTTAGCTGGGCTCTCTGGAAGGCACTCGCCGAATATACAGGGTTGGACTTTTCTTTTTGAGCGTGAGTCCTGCTCGAAAAAAGCGGGGTTTGTGTACAACCCTGTATTCGCTGAGTGGGCCCCTGGGACCCAAGAGGTCTTTGGGCCAAATGTTACTTTTTAGCTCTGTCCCAGGCAAAGAAAGGAGCGAGCAGGGAGGGCGGCCTGCCCCTGCTCACCCAGACCTTGGAGGGTGCAAGCGGAGAGGGCAGCCTGCCCCCTCTCTCCCCACCCCCAGTAAGGGGGCGAGAGGAGAGGGCGGCCTGCCCCCTCTCGTCCCACCCCCAGTAAGGGGGCGAGAGGAGAGGGCAGCCTGCCCCCTCTCGCCCCACCCCTAGTAACGGGGCGAGAGGAGAGGGCGGCCTGCCCCCTCTCACCCCAGCCTCAGTAAGGGGGCGAGAGGATAGGGAGGCCTGCCCCCTCTCGCCCCATCCCCAATAAGGGGGCTAGAGGAGAGGGCGGCGTACCCCCTCTCGCCCCACCTCCAGCAAGGGGGAGCGAGAGAGGTAGGTGGCCAGCCCCCTCTCGCCCCCGTCCTAGCAAGGGGGGTGAGAGAGGCGGGCGGCCAGCCCCCTCTCGCCACAGCTCCAGCAAGGGGGGCGATAGAGGCGGGCGGCCAGCCCCCTCTCGCCCCCGTCCCAGTAAGGGGGCGAGAGAGAGGGCGGCCTGCCCCCTCTCGCCCCACCTCAAGCAAGGGGTGGGGGGCGAGAGAGGCGGGCGACCAGCCCCATCTCGCCCCCGTCCCAGCAAGGGCTCGAGAGAGGCGGGCGGCCAGACCCCTATCGCCCCAGGTCCAGCAAGGGGGGAGAGAGAGACGGGTGGCCAGCCCCCTCTCGACCCTGTCCCAGCATGGGGGGGGGGGGGGGGGCGAGAGAGGCGGGCGGCCAGACCCCTCTCGCCCCCATCCCAGTAAGGGGGGCGAGAGAGGCGGGCAGCCAGCCCCCTCTCGCCCCAGCTCCAGTAAGGGGGGGGGGGGGGGGGGGGCGAGAGAGGCGAGCGGCCAGCCCCCTCTCGCCCTCATCCCAGCAAGGGGGTGAGAGAGGTGGGCGGCCAGCCCCCTCTCGCCCTAGCTCCAGCAGGGGGGGGCGAGAGAGGCGGGCGGCTAGCCCCCTCTCGCCCCCGTCCCAACAAGGGGGCGAGAGAGGCAGGTGGCCAGCCCCCTCTCGCCCCAGCTCCAGCAAGGGGGGGGGGGGGGGGGGGGGTGGGGCGAGAGTCGCGGGAGGCCAGCCCCCTCTCACCCTCATCCCAGCAGGGGGGCGAGAGAGGTAGGCGGCCAGCCCCCTCTCGCCCCCGTCCCAGCAGGGGGAGAGAGAGGCCGGCGGCCAGCCCCCTCTCGCCCCAGCTCCAGCAAGGGGGGCCGCCTGCCCCCTCTCGCTCGGCCCAGGGAGAGGCGGTCTGCGTTTAGCGCCTCAGAATAGCGGGATTTGGCTGTTGACAGGCCAAATTCGGGGGTATTTTTGTAATCTCGTAGGCAAGATTCTGGCTATTGGCAGACCCATTTCAGAAATCTATAAATAGGACCAATGGGGCACCTTTTGAGCGAACTTCTCTTTTGGCCACTCTCTCCCCATGTTTCTTTGGTGGGTGGAGAGAGCCTCCAAAGGTGCCCAAGCTTAACATTGGCTTGGGAGGGGAAGCGCTCTAAGATCTTCCGGGTGTGTGGTGGGATCTCCTCGCTAAGCCCTTGGTCTTGTTCCTAGTTCCTAAGCCTTCAACCTAGCGCTCTCCCTTGGGAGAAGTAAGTGTGAGGTCACGCCCCAACTTGTTGAGGGCCCGAGCTCCACAAGAGACCAAGTTATTGGTTTCAACAATAACTGCTGATGACACTATACATGCAGTTGTGAAGGAAGGTGTATTTTTTTAAACGGAGATAGAGGTCCACTTATGTTGAAGAGTGTTTATCATGTTCCGGGGATGAAGAAAAACCTCTTCTCGCTGACCAACGCTGTTGATGCTGGCTATAACGTTCTGTTTGGTCCAACATAAGTGAAGTTTCTTCGGAATATGTCAGCGGTGAAGGATGAAGCCACTCATGTTGGTAAAAGGGTGAAGGACTTGTTTGTGTTATCTACAAGTTCTTATGTTGATAAGATGAGGACTAATGATAGCACTGCTATCTGACATGAAAGACTTGGGCATGTTGGGATGGATAAGCTGAAGGTTATGACGGGAAGAGGCCTTGTGAGAGGCTTGCCTAGTCTGTCATCTTTCGTTGAAGGTCACGTATGTCAATATGGTAAGGCTCATCGCCTTCCATTCGACAAATCACAAAGCAGATGCAAGGCACCATTTGAAGGTATTCATGGTGATCTGTTTGGACCTACCGCAACTGCCAGTCTTGGAGGCAGCAGGTATATGCTGGTCTTGATTGTTGACTTCATTAGATATACTTAGGTATACTATATGAAGAAGAAGTATGAAGCATTCGGGAAGTTTGTGGAGTTCAAGGAGCTAGTGGAGGGTCGGCTTAATCTGCGGATCAAGAAGTTCAAAAGTAATAATGGAGGGGAGTTCACCTCAAATTCATTCTTTAACTTCTGCAGAAAGCATGGCATCTGGAGAGAGCTATCTTGTGCTCACACTCCACAACAGAATGGAGTTGCAGAGCTGAAGATCCGTCATCTGACGGAGACCTGCAAATGTTGGCTTCATGCCAAGAGCATTCCAAAGTCCTTCTGGGCAGAGGGAATGTCTTGTGCAACTTATGTCATCAATTGGATGCCTCTTAGTTCAACCAACATGAAGACCCCTCATGAGCTGATGTTCAAGATAAAGACTACGGTGCTCCAGTTGCTTCTAGCTCTGGGTCAGGTGCTTCAGGTTCTGGAAGCAGGGGGAGCGATGTTCCAAGTGTGCCCGGGAAAAGAGCTAGTCCAGAAGTTGTAGTGGAAGAGGTGGATCAGAGTAAAATTCTGAGGAGGTCCAAGAGGACTATTATTCCACTAGCTCGGTATATAGGGGAAATCAGGTGAGCTTCGCCTCATGTTTCTTTGCTTGTCCTTTGGATGAGCGAGAGCCATCATGCTTTGAAGACGCCACTAGAGTCAAGGAGTGGGAAGATGCCATGAATGAGGAGATGACTGCCCTCAAGAAGAATGAGACTTGGGATCTTATGCCAAAGGTTGATGGCATTACTCCTGTGACATGCAAGTGAGTTTACAAGCTGAAGAAGAAAGCTGACGAGAGTATTGAGCGGTACAAAGCTCGCCTTGTAGCTCGAGGGTTCTCTCAACAGTACGGGGAATACTATGAAGAGACGTTCAGTCCGGTAGCCATGATGACTTCGGTACGTGTGGTGATTGCGTTGGCAGCTAGCCAAGGGTGGAAGATTTGGTAGCTCGACGTAAAGAATGCTTTCTTGTATGGAGAGATTGACAAGGATATCTTCATAGTTCATCCATTGGGATATGTATGGAAAGTTCATCCAGGACACGTCTGCAAGCTCAAGAAGGCTCTTTACGGGCTGAAGCCAACACCTCGGGCGTGGTATGGGAAGATCGCAGAATACCTCCAGTTCTGCGGATATTTTACTTTAGATTCAGACTCGAGTATGTTTGTAAAGAAGATTGGGGAGCTGCAAGTCTTGGTGCTGTTGTACGTTGACGACATGATCATCATTGGGAACTCGGAGGCTGAGGTAGCTAAGCATCGGGCTGAATTAGCTATCAGGTTCGAGATGAAGGATCTGGGGGAGCTTCACCATTTCATTGGACTCGAGGTGGAGAGGAAAGAGAGCGATGTGCTTGTTTCCTAGAAGGGCTATGCGGAATGGATCGTAAAGCGATTCGGCATGGAAGGAGGGAAGAGCAGCTCTATTCCACTAGAGGCTGGTCTAAAAGTTCGGCGGGATGAGGCGAAGATTCTTCTTGATCCATTGGTGTTCCGGGCTCTTGTTGGGAGTCTGATATACTTGATGATTACTAGGCCGGATATTGCTTATGCAGTTGGCAGGGTAAGTCGGTATATGGAGGAACCACGAAAACCTCATCTGGTTGCGGCAAAGAGTATTCTAAAGTACGTGCAGTCGACCTCAAACAAGGGTCTCCTTTATGGGAGAGACACGGGTTTTTGTTTGCATGGATACGTGGATGCTGATTATGGGAGAGATTCAGACGATTGGAAGTCGACGTCTGGTTATGTTTTCTTATTCGGATCGACGACTATTTGATGGTGCAGCAAGAAGCAGGATTCTGTGCCCGTCTCTACCACTGAAGTGGATTACAAGGCCTTGGCCTTGGCAGCTCAGGAAGCCGTCTGGCTTAGGAGGTTGGTGGAAGACGTCCATAAGGAGGTTCGAGCTCCTACTCTGCTGCCTGGTGACAACGAGAGTGCTCTCAAACTGGTTAATAATCCATTTTATCATGCACGGACCAAGCACATCGAGATCGAGCGTCATTTCATTCGGGAGAAGGTGCTGGAGGGATCTCTGATGGTTAAGCATGTGCAGAGTGAGGACAATGTTGCTGACATCTTCACGAAGCCACTGGCGAAAGGACCATTTACTCGGTCACGGGGATTGCTTGGGCTGACTTCCACTTCCCACTTCAAGGGGGGAGTGTTGAATTTTGAAGTGTAAGTGAAGGTCGGGCGGTCTGGTAAACCGCGGAGGTCAGGCGGTCTGGAAGGAAGACCGCGCGGGTTGTCTTCCCGCAGTGGATTGGCGATTAGCCAGTGGCAGATGGCCTTGATTCTTCAACCACTGGAGTCAGCTATCTGGTTGTAATCGGGCGGTTAGCATTCGCGATTACCTCTAAGTGTTAATGCTCTGGCTGGTTCTTTGCTCGCGGGCTGGCAGGTTTCTGCTGGTACTGCTAGAGTTTTGCGAGTAGTCCGTGCGGCTTGTTATTAAGTCGGCGAACTATTCGGCAGGATTAACTCAGCAAGCCACGTGAGTTGTTTGCTAGCTATTGTTGCTGTTGTAGGCGGTTATCCTATCATGTAGGCGGTGACTGCACTCCTCACCTCTACTATAAATAGGACCCCCGGATCAAAGGAAAATAAGAAGAACTATAAGTGAGAATTCACGAGTTTTAAGGTGCGGATAGAACTTTCTGTTCGCGCGGTTTGAGATTTGCCTTTGCTGTGTTCGCAGGTTATGTGGCTTTCTTGTGGTTCTGATTTGATCAGAGGAGACCGCAGCGGATAAGTCGGTAGCAGTCAGCGGTGGGTAGCAGCAGGAGGTCGCGGTTAGCGACAAGGCAGTTTTTTCTTTGGCTCATTTCAGCTTTCAATAAAGGATCAGTCTGTGGCGGGTAGGCGGTTTGCCTTTGCCGGACTGTTTTGTATTCAGTTCTTCAACAACTGTGTTCGTGGTTAGGAGCGGCTAAGTGACTGCGGTCAGGCGGCCTTGTTTTGGCGAATAGAGTGAGCATTGGAATAATGGGTAGTCCACGTGTTAAGTTGCGGTTTGGCGACTTGGCGGTTAGCGCGGACATCCTTGTTAGCTGGGTGGTTTGGCGGGTTCATGTTGTAACCGCCAACTTCTTGTAGTTGTTCATCTTCTCTCCTCTTCATTGTGTGTACTGATAAATCATGTCTCGCAATGTATTTCTCGAAATATACAGAAGATAGTTGATACAAGATTTTTTTTGTTCCTTCATTGTTACTGGTTTCTGGTGCTTGATATGGTTGAAGTGTTCCTGCGACCTAGTTCCCATTTTTTCTGCTTATTAGAAATTTTCAACAGGTACAAGGCCAGGCCCTGGCTAAATAAGGGGGCTGGTGAGCCCCCTTAGGCCTGACCTGGGCCTAATAAAAATCGGGTATATTCGGGCTCGGGTCGGGCAACCGGGTCCGGGACAAATTTGCATTCCCATCTTGCATATATCTAATATACATATTTAGCACTTGGTTTCAAAAACCAATACAATCAATCACTACTTTCTGCATGTCTGTATGCGCGATCCTATATGTCTGTATGCGCGATCCTATAGACTCATATCACGTTGATAGAATGATTAATCCCTTGACTACTCTAGACCACAAGATTCTAACAGGAACATGAAACAATCTTCACCGAAGTTGAGGATAGGTTAATCTCAACACTTATAGTCGTCGTACCAATCATACATGAAAAGTTCCAAGTAATACAAATATTTCATGCCATGGACCAAGGACCGTTACTAATTATTATTTCCTATCTCCCCTTCCTTTTATCAATTGAGACACGGGTTCCCCCAGGTGGATCAATTTACCAACACATTAGATCAATAGGTCACCTGACTCGATTTGGAGTAAATGAGCTCATAATTGATCGCATTATATTGCATTACACTCATAACATTCATATGAACACACTGAAATCAATTCAAACTCATTTTGATGAGTATTGAAGAATTGGTAAAATTGGGCCGATTTGATTTATACGAGGACTTTGAAATGAAACGTTGATCAAACAAGCTCGAAATTGACTCCAGTAAGTTTATTTTGACTCATTACAAATGCAACACAACTAATTTTGACCCGATCCGATGAGTTTTTGAGAAGCTGGTAAAATCTGGCCGACTTAACTTATATGGTGGCTTAGAAATGCGACGTTGACAAAATACTCAAAATTGATCTTAGTCAGTTACGTTCTAATTGTGGATCCAATACGAATGCAATGCCACTGATTTGGCCTCATCCTGACGTACATATGAGAATTTTATAAAATTGGGTCGAATCAAATAATGTGATGGTGCAAAAATGCAATCTTGAGTAAATGACCTTTGATTTGACCGCAGAGAGTTGCATTAAACTCGTCATGTCAAGAAAATCTAATGTGGCCATTCGGGACCAATTCAGAACAAGTCTGACAATTTTGATCAAAGTGATGCGAATCGAGTTAGAATGGGGTTAATTTATATAAGAATGAGATTTTGGTAAATATCTTATATCATGAGAGGGTCCAATATGACAATGCTAGCTAATTTGAGGAAACATCAATAATAATGTGGAGGCCATCACCCACCACTTCTCTCTCCCCTTAAGTCTTCCTATCACCCACTCCACCCCTCCATCACTCTCATTCTCTTTCTTTCTCTCTCTTCATCAATCTCACTCTCTCTCCACCTCTCTCATCCAAAAGAAATTCATCTCCACTCTCAGTCGAATACACTATTTCCCTTCCCCCATCTCCATCTATCTATCTCTCTCTAAATTATTTTGTTTATTCCCTCCCTCTCCCCAAAAGGCAGCTGATCCATCTTCTCAGCCGAATACTTTCCTCTCTCTGCATATCTCTTATTTCCATTGAAACAAGCCCTAACCCTCTAAACAAGCACCGACAGCTCTTGATTTCCCCCGCCTCATCTCCTTCATCATTACCAACATAGAGGAGGAGCAGACACCTGTGAAGAGCTCTGGTGAACTCTAAAAGCTCAAGCTAAGAGCCTATTGAAGGTGAGAATTTTATGTGCGTGTAACGCATGAGAGATCTGTGAGAGACCTTTTTTTAGTTCAAAAATACAACTGAATTTTCATTGATTGTAAAAATAGACTGGATTTTAGTTCAAAAAATGTTGATTTTTAGTTCAAAAAAAGGAATTGTTTACCGTTGTATTTTCACTCCAAAATATAGTCATATGGGTACTTAAAAAGTGCGTAAAAATACATAGATCAATATTTAGTGATTTATTTTGTAAAAAATAGAAAACATAGGAGGATTTTGTATTTCCCCCACGGTCCTCCCCGTGCGTGTAACGCACAGAAAAGTTCCTATTGAAGTCACCCCTCTTTCCAACTAAAGGAGATCCTAAGGTTGAAACTAACCCTGCGAGCTTAGGAGGTCAAATGCATGGATCCGCATGTTTCGACTACCTTACTCCTTCAACGACCCCCGAGGTCACTGCATTTCCTTCCCCAGGTATAGATCTAAGTTTTCTCTTCAATATACTTGTTGTTAATGGAACGTTCACCTAGAGGGGGGGGGGGGGGGGGGGGGGGGAGGGGGGGTGTTAGGTGATCTGGGTTCATTTTAGATTTTTAGCGCGATTTACGATTATTCAAGCTGAGCACAAAAGTATCACACAAGAAATCACAGCAGACGACACAAGATCTATAGAGGTTCCTCAAGACTGGGTGTCTTGAGTAGTCCTCTGTCCCTCTACGCCTATCTAGCAGTGAGCTAGACTCGACAAACTCCACCAAAATCTTCAGGCCCTCAAGCCTTAAAACACGGACCCGCAAGTCCTACAGCCTAAGCCCGCAAGCCCTTACTACACCTGAGCCCTCAAGCTCGACACTCAGGGCCTCAAGCCCTACACAACAAAGACTCGCAAGTCCTGTGCCTACAGCCTAGGCCCGCAAGCCCTTGCTGCACCCAAGCCCTCAAGCTCGACAATATCGGACCCGCAAGTCCACTGCACTGGCCCTCAAGCCTCACAGCTCTCCGGCCCTCAAGCTAGACACTTAGTTCTGAAAACAGATCTTACAGTTTTGGCCCTCAAGCCTTACAACAATAAAAGTTGAAACAGAAACTCTGCCTGATGAAGATCGCCAACTAGAGGCTGAAGAAGATGCTCCTGATTCAGATCTTGAAAGCACAGTTCTTCTTCAATCTCTTCTCTTAGCCTGCTGAGGAACGGCTTCTTATCAATCGATCAAATGACTGATTCTTGCGAGAACGCTTTTTAAGAATTCTTGTTTTTCTCTTTCTTTCTTTACGTCGCTGTTACTGTTCTATTTATTGTATGCGTAAGTACTTTCTTATTGATCGTTCTTTTACGACAACCACTTGTCTCTTTTATAAAACTGCGAGGCCCTCCCAACGGTCTTCTGAAAAAGTCCCTAAATTGTCAGAGCTCCCTTTCCGTAAAGGCACGCTCGGATATGACAGCTAGGCGACGACATTAAATGCAGACTGCGCGTGATCAAATATTTGAATTTGCCTCGACGATATTTTCAGCTTCATGCCGATACTGACAGCATCACGACGATAGACTTCGTTGTTGTCTTAGACTTTGGTAAATCTTCAAGTCTTCTAGCTTCTGCCTCTGACATTGATATCTCAACGATACGAGATATCCTAGCATTTCTGTTTTGTCGTCGGATATGCCATCTCTGACTGTGTCGTAGTGATCTTCTTTCTTGCAGATTATCGTCGTAACAACTTTATCTTATCGACGACATAAACGATATCATATCGACAAACTATACTTTAGCAACTGCTTTTCTTCAACTGACCTCCTTCAGTCTTCTCGACGTCACGCCTTCTTTACGACGATGCAGTTTCTTGTCAACGAAATCTCTGTCACTGATCTTCTATTTGTCTTTTCACCGACATTCATTCTGACTTAGTCTTATCGATGTCAAGGCTTCTTTGATGATGTCGACGATACTGCATCTTCTCGATGACATTCCTTCCTTTGATATCTTCTGGATATTGCCTTTTCAACTATAAGGCTACTTTGATGATGTCGACGATACTGCATCTTCTCGACGACATTCCTTCCTTTTGTTGGATCTTACGGCGCCCTTAGAGGGGGGGGGGTGAATAAGGGTTTTATGAAATTTAAAATAAGTTCTTAATAAATCTATTAGAGTTTGCAACTGAAGTTTCAGAATATTTTATAAGAAAATATATTTAAATATTCGAGATAAGATTATATTGAAGATTCCTTTTTAAATAATTGAAACAAACTTTTTGTTTATTGTTGCTAACGCATGGCGTTAAGTATTAACGCTGGGCGTTAGCTCTCCAGAGAATATTCCTCAGAACAAAAAGATTGCCACAATGATTTTACTTAGAAATCTTAAATGAAATACAATTCCAGAACATCAGAGATAATGAAAGTTATTATTGTACTTCAAAGATAATTATACAAATATTAAATTTAATACTTTAATGGAAATAGAAATTAAAACATTCTCAAAGAGGAAAAAAAATCAATTGAATAGAACATTAAGAGACATGATTTTATTTCGTAATAAATTGAATACACAAATGTTTAATTTCTATAACGCTAGAAATCAAGGCGAAAATATGTAAAAACACTTTTTGTTGTTTCACCGGTCCTTCTCCCAAGGACCGGTTGGCTATAGCCTATCTATCTCCATATAAGGCCTCTAACCACCCCCTAGATCTACCCTCGACCTAGTCGCCACGCACAAGGCGGCGAATTACCCCCTAAGCCTCACAAGGACCTAGTTGGCAACACAAGGCGAATTTACCCACGGAATCCTTCCCGGAATCCGACGTTCTCACCAAACGATTTCTCCACACAAAATACAAAAGGAAAAATAAAATATTACAAGATAAATAAAGAGAAACTCCCCAAGAAATTCTGAAGGTGAAGACGAAGTCGATGTAGATGTTGGCGTTCTTAAAACGATCGTCCTTCGTATGGAATATGCGTTGTATACCTTCTCCTTCAAAATCTTATTTAGATCTTCATGTTAGCCCAAGGAAAATCTCTTAATTTGTTGTACATGAACCTCTCTCCAAAGTATCAGAATTCTGGAATCATCTCATTGTTATTTTTGGAATGAGAGGGGCTGTACTTTAAATAGCCTCGGAAGCTAACACGTGCGTTAAGGCTAACGCCTAGCGTTAGGGAATCGTGTACGGCAGTTGCTGACATCGTGCATAGAGTCGGGAGCGTGACAGAACCAATTTCTTCTAACGGAACTGATTTCGTCGAACACACCTTCGTCGAACGCATCCTTCGTCGAACGGAAAAACCGCAACCGTCAGGATCGTGGCAGTTTGTGGATTCAACGCGGGCGTTAAGCGTCAACGTTGGCGTTGAGTTGTTGTCCTTCAAATTCGTCGAACACAATATTATTGTGCAGGATCTTAGTTTGTCGAACTCCAATTTGTCGAGCAGCCTTCACATTTCGTCGACCGGACATTTCGTCGAACGGAATTTTCGTCGAACGCAGGCAAATTCGTCGAACGGAACTCCAAGTTCGTCGAACGCAGATTCGTCGACCTCAACTCGATGGCATTCCTCCTCTTGTTAACGCGTGGCGTTAGCTATCTTTCCAGAGAGTCATTTCCAATCAGCAAACTATTCATAGGGATGTGTAGTTATAGTTCCTGTACAACCTGCACACAATAAACACACAAAATACAAGATCAAATACAACAAGGTATTTGTTATTCTCAAACCAAGAGATGAGGAACATAAGCTCCAACAATCTCCCCTTTTTGATAATAACAAATACATGTATGAGAAATTAGTGAACTTAAAACCATTTGTGTTTATAGATAAGTGCGGTAATAAGATATGCATGAATAACAGGTTAAAAGCATGATAGATTTGATAGCTATAATGCATACTCTTTCTATATGAAGTCCTCCCCCTACATAAGTGTTCTCTTATAATTTACTCCCCCTAAATATCTATTTTACTAGATTTCTCAATTTCTTCTCCCCCTTTGTTTTTAACAAAAGTGGGTAGGGATGAGTGTATATCTTTTAAGATAGATAAGGAACCACTTATTTAAGGATTTTCATGATCGAGCATATGATAGTGTATGCACCTCCTATATGATTACTCCCCCTACAAATATACCCCTTTTTTGTTTAATATTATTATAATGCACTCCCCCTAAATATTAGATTTATGCAATTTAATCTCCCCTTTTGGTAGAATCAAAAGAGGGTTTAGGAGTGATATATTTTATGTCGAGAAGAAAAATAGGATGCAATCAAAAGCTTGTTAAATACTACTTGTTGAGAAAAATATAAGCATGATGTAACATAAAGTAGTAAGCAACATAGCTAACATGATAAAGTAAGCATTCTATATTAAGATACCACTTGCTGAAAGGAAAACACGTTGTTAAAAATAATAAGCACTCTTAAACATAAACATCATTTTAGAAGATAAAACCATATAAAGGATAAGGAGTTTTAAATTTGAAAAGTTGATGTTTGAGTTAAAGATTGAAGAGATGTTATTCCATTAAGATAAAAAATTGCAAGCATGATTTCATAATATCAAGAAAAGATACACAAACTACAATGTAATTAAATTTGCATTTCAAGTAAACATAAACATTGTAGCGGTCATGCGTTGCTATCTAGTGCATTTACTTAAGTTTGTAGAGAATAGTATAGATGAGCATTAGGATCCAATTCTCATGAGTAGAAGTTTTATGAAAGATAATGATGTGTACAACGTAGTGTTTTGATAAAGTATACAAGTGAATCAATCAAAAACACATGACATAAATAATGAAATAACACAACATTAAAATACACAAATAATATTACTTCCACACTATTTCAATGCACATGAATAAATAGTACAACTACCAAGGTGCTCTGCACACACAATGCTTATTAAGACTTATCAGGGTGCAAAGTAGTGCTTGGGGATCACATTTATACTTTTAGCTTTATTTTCAATTTTTTTATGATCCGGTGTACTAAGAGAAGTGATGTATAAATTGTTTGCTACAAGACCCTTTACAATTCTTAGCCAAGGTGCTCAACCTCACAATGCTCATTAAGACTTACCAGGAGGGTGAGTAGTGCTTGGTGGAGTTTTCCTTGTCATTGATTATTTGCTTTTAGTTTAGTGACTAAGGACTCCGAATTCACTTGTTTTGCAAACATAGCATTTTTTTAAACCACGTTTCTCTAAAGAATAAGTGCATGAAAGACAAAGAATTGTAATAACCAATTCAATGTTGTGTAGGTAATCTATTTATGCATTTTAATCATTTATGTTATTACACTACACAATCATGTAAGAATGAGATTGTAATCACATGTAGGTTATCAAAAATAAGTGAGTGAATGAATCATTATCAAAACATAATACATTACTCATACTTAGAGGCATGCTAAGCATTTCTACACATGTTTATCTACAATTAATTTCATTGCACATAACAAGATAATATTCAAGGCATGATAAATACAAAACAATGTCTTTTAAGAAACTTGAAAGTTAAATTAAACATTGTATTTAATCTTTAATTAATATAATTAATCATCTTTGACAATGACAATGAATAACAAACCGTTTTTTATAAAAAAAAAATTGAAATTTTTTATATATGCACAAAACAATAAACACACATAAAGAAAAATATATTTTTGTTCTTTGAAATTGTTTTGTAATTTTGTATTTGTTTTTTTATGTATATTCTCTGGAAATCATAGAAGTCTTTAAGAGCCCTTTCAGTAAATGATATTCTATGTTAGAGAAATAAACAAAAATAATGTATGAGAAAATACATATATATATATATTTTTAAAAGAAATAAAATTTTGTTTTAAAGGGAATAAAAAGATAAAAAACTTTTTACAAACAGAGAAATAAAACACAAAATATTAAAATAATACCAGAAATAATTCAAAACAAAAAAAAATATTTTGGAGCAAAGGAGCTAACGTCAGGCGTTAACTTCTTAACGCCAAAACAGAACTGCATTTCTTGAATTTTTGAAAAATGTTTTTCAAAATTCATTTGTATTATAAAGAGGCCTTCCTTCAGTTGAAATTTCAGAGTATATTGATTAGATTTGAAGGCTCTTTTAGCATGTTTTTGGTGATTTTTCAAGTACTTGTGTTTTGTAAAATCATTAAAGCTCAAAATAATAAAATATGCAAACACAAGATGTAATGTTAGAACAAAAAAATATGCATGAATTATGTATAAAGAGTGAGATAATGTTCATGCAATGAATATAATATAAGTATATCTAAGATCAAGATACCCCACAACATGACTACACTCTAGCCCCGTACTAAGTGACGGATGGGCATGAGGAGCTGCACGCATGCCGTAGGTTGGGGTGTTAATCCCATATGCATACAAAAGACGACGCTCAACCTAGCACTCTTTCCCCTCAGTGCCTCTCAAGGCTCCACTGGAACCCTCCCCGGTTAAGGACAAGACATGACTTAGAGGTTAGGTCTCTAATGCACACAATCCTACGCCCTCGCTATTGTGAGACACATGTCATAGGTTTATTGATTATGGACATACTAAGCGTGTAAGCCCTAAATATATTAACTGTGTTATAATTGCATGATCAGTTTTGGATTTACAATTTTATCGAAGATTGTTAATTTTAAATCCTTTTAGAAAAGTTTTATTCATGCAAATAACTACAAAGGAAAATATGATTTTCAGATTTTAATGATATAATTTACTTTAGCATTGCAAGAAATAACTAGCATGGATATTGATTTCTTCCTGTGGTAAGTGATAATGCTAATGTGATGAGTTAGGACAACATGGTGCAAAGCTAAGTAAAGATGGACAATATAAGATTGAGTTGCATGTATTCAAACATAGAGTTTTAAGTTTTCATAGACCTAGAATGAAGTGACAATTCTATTTGATTTCATCTTGTTTATATTAAGTTAATTCTTAGGTCTAAAGATAATGAGATACATGAAAACAATAGAGATACAAATTACACACACAAACTAAGATATGAAACTATAATACCAATAGCCATCATATATTTCATAATTCCTAAGGTTGATTTATGATAATTCTTGATAGATCATGAATTATGATATATGATAATAGTGAATTTTAGCATAGGATATTAATAGGTCATGGTGGTGTGTGTATAGTTCATATTCATCCTTTTCAAGAGACAAACAAAATTGTTTTGGTTATCTGAAAGTAGAAGACAATGATACTTAACACAGTAAAATAATTTTTTAGAAAATAATAAATAGAGAAATCAGAATTTTTAGGAAAATATGCTACCGCCAGCGTTAGTGATAACGCCTGGCGTTAGCAACAGAGTTACTATATTTGATTTAAAACACATTGTTTTTGATATTATTTGATTCTGATATTTCTCGATTTATGATTTTCAATATAGGGGCTATTATATGCAGCAACAAAAAATAGACAAATATGCAATTAGTTGCGCATTTAATATTTTAGCCTAAGACCCCTAAAAATCCATTTAAATCCAATTTTGAACGTAATTTCATTAGTCTTGATAATATCATTTAGAAAATTTAGCATTCAATTTATAATGATAATATAAGACATTTATAGGCAATGGATTTAAAAAGGATGAAACATAGGAAAAAGGAAAGATAGATAACAACAAATTATGACTTTATGTTCAATTTAATTCAATTTTGATTTGATAAATATTAGGCTTAAAATGTAAAAGTCATATTTCATAATATATCTAAGTGACCTTAGCGTGTTGGCTCAAAAATAAGAAAACAAACAAAAGAAAAAGCAATTAAGCATTTCATGAAGTAGAGTAATGATATTTCATTTTTAATTTATTTCTACTTCATGCAATACGATGATTCCTAGTGAATGAGAGATTTAGGTATCCAAAGGGGACCAAGTGTGATGGTTCCTTTGGGTACCCAAATATATCGTGTTGGCTTTTGGAGAGAAAATGATGAATGGGCCTTTACAAGTGGAGTTAGTGTTCCGTTTTTAATTTTGGGCCTCCATTCATACTTTGGTTGTTTTTCTTTTGAATTCATATTACGATTATTTGACATCTTTTTGGAATGATAGTTGTTTGAAAAATAATTCATTTGGGATTTATGTTTATTCAAATTACTTTTCAAAATACATTGATGTTGATAATCATAATGAATTTTATTATATGGATTCTTTGAAAGTTTATAAGAGTGATTGTCTTTCTTTAGAGGTGATTGTTTAAAGAGTGGGTTACAATAAATTTTAAATGATTGATTCATATTTTGATGATTTTCATTTCCACTCTTTCTTATAGACATACTCTTATAATATGATGTTAAGCTTTTAGACTTTTGATAATTTAATAAACTAGAAATAAAAGATTTTTTATTATATGAACAATTTTGAATAAACATTTTTAATGATTCTAGTTTATCCCTTAAATTATCATTTTCTTTTATCAATTTTTCATTATGCTCTTTTGAAGTTAAAAAATCTTTTTCCAAAACCTTGAGTTCTTCTTTAAAAGTATTGTAATCAAAACAAGGTTTAACATTTTTAATTAAAGAGCATGAATGAGAATTTGAAACATCAATATATGATTCTACTTTAGCGTTTTCTTTTAAAGTTTTATTTTCTAAACGTAATTTGGAATTAGCATGTTTCAACTTTGAAATTTTACATTTAGCAAATTTAAGCACATGAAATGTAGAAATAGAATTTGTTACAAAAAGAGAAGATTTAGATTTTCTTACCTTGCTATAATTTCTGTCTTCTCTTTTGCTTGATGTTTGGTCATCAAATGAGTCCAATATTGTGATGTTGTCTTCTTCACTTGGATCCATAAGGAATTACTCATATTCATTATCTGTGGAAGGAAGACTATAAGTATTCTCAAGAAATTTCCAAACTTCAAAAGCAGTAGGAAGCGTATAAATAAGTTTGAAAATATTTTGATCAAGCGCACAATATAGACTATTCATAGATTTGGCATTTAAAAACATTTCATTTTTATTAAGAATAATTGGGGGCATTTTAATTGTAATATTCCAAACTTCAATATCCAAAGTTTTAAGAAATTTTTCCATAAGTGTTTTCCACCCATTATAATTTTCACCCATAAATAATGGTGGACATAAAGATTTTTCATTTTCATAGAAATTATCCCCTCTAGAAGATGCAAGATCATGAAGCGCCATTATTCTCGGTTGTAAAGCCGTATTGGAATAACCTATGCTCTGATACCACGTGTTGGATCTTACGGCGCCCTTAGAGGGGGGGGGGGTGAATAAGGGTTTTATGGAATTTAAAATAAGTTCTTAATTAAATCTATTAGAGTTTGCAACTGAAGTTTCAGAATATTTTATAAGAAAATATATTTAAATATTCCAGATAAGATTATATTGAAGATTCCTTTTTTAAATAATTGAAACAAACTTTTTGTTTACTGTTGCTAACGCCTGGCGTTAAGTATTAACGCTGGGCGTTAGCTCTCCAGAGAATATTCCTCAGAACAAAAAGATTGTCACAGTGATTTTACTTATGAAATCTTAAATGAAATACAATTCCAGAACATCAGAGATAATGAAAGTTATTATTGTACTTCAAAGATAATTATACAAATGTTAAATTTAATACTTTGATGGAAATAGAAATTAAAACATTCTCAAAGAGGAAATAAAATCAATTGAATAGAACATTAAGAGACATGATTTTATTTTATAATAAATTTAATACAGAAATGTTTAATTTCTATAACGCTAGAAATCAAGGCGAAAATATGTAAAAACACTTTTGTTGTTTCACCGGTCCTTCTCCCAAGGACCGGTTGGCTATAGCCTATCTATCCCCAGATAAGGCCTCTAGCCACCCCCTAGATCTACCCTCGACCTAGTCGCCACGCACAAGGCGGCGAATTACCCCCTAAGCCTCACAAGGACCTAGTCGCCAACACAAGGCGAATTTACCCACGGAATCCTTCCCGGAATCCGACGTTCTCACCGAATGATTTCTCCACACAAAATACAAAAGGAAAAATAAAAGATTACAAGATAAGTAAAGAGAAATTCCCCAAGAAATTCTGAAGGTGAATACGAAGTCGATGTAGATGTTGGCGTTCTTGAAACGATCGTCCTTCGTATGGAATATGCATTGTAGATAAGGCCTCTAGCCACCCCCTAGATGTTGGCGTTCTTGACTTGGTGACTTCTTCAAATCTGGAATCATGTAGGCAAGATTCCCAACAATCTCCTCCTATTTGAGGAAGTCAGAATCTCAATTCAAGACTACTTTCACTTGACATTAAATATTATAATCTTAAATAGAAGGCATGAGCATTTAAGATTTTACTTATCTTTTGTTGAACTTAGGAGTACATCAAGCTTGTAGCTCCCCCTTGATTTGATGTCTCTTCTTTTGTGGATCCCCCTACTCCTATGCTCCCCCTATCTTTGAGGTCTTCTTGAGCATCTTGTCTTGAACATATTGATACCATTTCTCCCCCTTTCTGACTTCTTTCCTGCAGATCATTCTGACTTTGGCAATTGGTTGTCCTTTTTGTTCTACTTCTTCAGCAATTGTCCTGAGAGATTTTCTAACCAATCATATAGAAAGGGATTAGTGAAGAATAAGTTAAGGATTACTCTAAGTTTAACATCCCCAATTGGAATTTAAAGAAGTTAAACTTAGCTTCATCTAGGGGCTTTATAAATATATCAGCCACTTGTTTGTCTGTTGGGACAAACTCAAGGGTGATATCTTCATTTTCCACATGCTCCCTGATGAAGTGATACCTAATCTCAATATGCTTAGTCCTGCTGTGCGAGACAGGGTTCTTAGCAATTGAGATTGCACTTGAAGAGTCACAAAACAGGGGTGTTTTGGTCATCTTTAGATTGTAGTCTTTGAGTTGATGTTGAATCCATAACAGTTGAGCACAGCAGCTCCCAGCAGAGATATACTCTGATTCTGCTGTTGAGATTGCTACAATGTCTGCTTCTTACTGCTCCAAGAGATCAGTCTTCCACCAAGGAATTGACATATCCCTGAGGTACTCTTCCTATCTTCCTTGCACCCTGCATAATCTACATCTGAGTAGCCAGTCAGTTCACATTCATTGTTCCTAGGGTACCATAGGCCAAGATTTGATGTACCCTTTAGGTATCTTAAGATTCTCTTGACAGAGACATGATGAGATTCCTTTGGATTCACCTGATATCTAGCACAGACACATGTGGCAAACATTATGTCAGGCCTACTTGCAGTTAAATAAAGAAAAGATCCAATCATGCATCTGTACTTGGTTTCATCAAAGGGTATGCCCTTCTCATCCTTGTCCAGAGACACATTGGTTCCCATTGGAGTCTTCATTGAAGAAGCACTCTCCAATCCAAATTTCTTGACTAGCTCCCTAGTGAATTTTGTCTGGGAGATGATAATACCATCTTAGATTGTTTCACTTGGAGACCTAGGAAGTATTTGAGCTCACCCATACTGCTTATCTCAAACTTTCCCTGCATCAAATTGGCAAACTTTTTGCATAGATTATTATCTGTAGAGCCAAAGATGATGTCATCCACATAGATCTGCACTAGCAAGATCTTGCCCTTCACACCCCTTAGGAACAATGTCTTATCAATCTTTCCCCTTGAGAACTTGTTCTTAATTAGAAAGCTTGACAGAGTCTCATACCAGGCCCTAGCTGCCTGTTTTAAGCCATAAAGTTCTTTTCTAATGAAGTAAACATAATCAGGGTGAGTAGGGTCTACAAAACCTGGGGGATGCTCTACATATACTTCCTCTTTGAGGTCACCATTTAGGAAGGCTGACTTCACATCCATCTGGTAGACTTTGAAACCTTGGTAGGCTGCATAGACCAGAAACAGTCTTATTGCTTCCATTCTGGCTACTGGAGTAAATGTCTGATCTAAATCTATCCCCTCTTCCTGTCTGTAACCCTTTGCCACTATCCTTGCCTTATTTTTTGTGATTACTCCATTCTCATCCAGTTTGTTTCTGTAAACCCATTTGGTTCCTATGATGTTCTGATCTTGGGGTCAAGGAACTAACTTCCACACTTTGCACCTTTTGAACTGGTTCAGCTCTTCCTGCATTGCCCCAATCCAGAATGGGTCTTGATTTGCTTCCTCAAATTTCTTGGGTTCAATTTGAGAGAGGAAGCTCAGGTACAGATCTTCATTTAGTGCTCTGCTCCTTGTCAGTACTCCTTGGTTGACAACTCCTATAATTTGCTCCTGAGGATGATCTCTTACTTGTTTCAAGGTAGCTGGCAGTATTCTGGAGATTTCTTCAGTTGCAGGTCTTTCAGGTTGCACTTCTTCTGTTGTTTCTGAGTCTTCCACAGCATCTGTTTCAAGCTCAACTTCTATTGATTGATCTTTACGTTTAGCTGACGTTCCAGCTTGGTCATCAATGCACAATTTTTCCATCTTCTCATTAGTACCTGCATTCACTAGAGAGCTAGACCAGCCTTTGTGAATGAGGGTGGTCTCATCAAATACAACATGTACAAATTCTTCCACCGTTTGGCTATTGAGGTTGTATACTCTGTATGCCTTACTGTAGGAGCTGTAGCCAACGAAAATATCCTCATTGCTTTTCTCAGCAAACTTGGTTAGTTTGGATTTCCCATTATTAAGGACATAACATTTACTACCAAAGATCCTAAAGTAGGATAGGGTTGGTTTTCTGCCCTTCATTAACTCATAGGGAGTTTTCTTGTGGTCTTTGATGATTGAAGCCCTGTTTATCACATGACAAGCAGTGTTGACAGCCTCTGCCCAGAAGTATTCTGGTAGAGAGGAGTCACATAGTATTGTCCTACTTGCCTCTATCAAGGTTCTGTTCTTCCTTTCTGCAACTCCATTCTATTGAGGAGTTCTAGGTGAGGAAAATTCTTGGGAGATACCTAGTTCTTGGTAGAAATTCTATCATGGCCCCTGACTGAAATTCTGTCCCATGGTCACTTCTGAGTTTGACCATAGTACAGTCCATCTCATTCTGGATCTGCATGACAAAATTTCTCAAGATATCTAGGGTATCAGATTTCTTTTTGAGGAAGAATACCCAAGTGAACCTTGAGTAATCATCAACAACTACAAGGGTGTAGACATTCCCTCCTAAGCAAAGAACTGACATAGGACCAAACAAATCCAGATGTAGTAAAAATAAGCATCTAGAGGATTCTTTGTTAGATATGCGTTTAAAGCTGGTCCTAGTCTGCTTTCCAAGTTGGCAAGTTGGACAAGGACCATCTTTGATGCACTTAATATTAGGTCCATTCCTAACTAAGTCTTGTGAGAAAAGCTTGCTTATTGTCTTATAGTTGATGTGTGCAAGTCTCTTGTGCCATTGTACACATAGAGCCTCTTTATCATCAGCCACGAGACACATAGGCTTGGAAGAATTTGTATTAAGAAAGTTCAAGCAGTAAATATTGCCACTCTGAGTGCCAGTTAAGGTAGCCTCAGAATCTAAGGACTTCTTAATTAGGCACTTATCCTTGTGGAAAATAATAACAAAGCCTAAATCACAAAGTTGACTTATGCTTATGAGATTGTGTTTCAACCCCTCCACATAAGCAACCTTTGTGGTGGTAACTAACCCATTAGAGATGTCGCCATAGCCTCTGGTCACTCCCTTCTCTGAACCTCGAACCTCCAATGATCACGGTTGGTCCATTCTCCACAGGGATGAGCCATCTTAAGTACTTTCTGGCTCCAGTCATGTGCCTAGAGCAGCCACTGTCCAAATACCAAATTGGAGATTGGTTGGCATTTGGACATACCTGCAAAACAAATCACTTCCCCTTAGGCACCCAATATGGATCGGTTCCTTAGTTTCTGTTAGGGTGATATAATGGAACAACAAACCTCTGTTGGTACTGCACTCTCTTTGCATTGAGCCCTGTTGGGTTGAACCAACAGTCCAAAGAAAAGTGTGTTAAAAATTTTGATTTGAATCGTTTAGGAGTAAGTAGGAGTTGCATCAACTGAGTTATAGCCAAACAACCACAATGCCGCACAGCAACACAATAGTCTTTATTGAATCACAAAACTTCATTACAGTGTGAGGTATACATAGCGAGACATGATTCATAAGAATCATGAAGGAGAGAAGAACAATGCACACCAAAAACACAAATCTGGCGACCTGACAAAGTAGAGACCGCACAGACCGCTGCACTCCATAGACCGCCCGGCTTGTTCTGAGACCGCACGAACAGAATACAGGCAAGATGACCTGCACTGCAAGACCACCACCTCAGACCGCACGAACTGGAGCTTATTGAACTGAACAGAGAACAGAAGCTGTAGCCAGACCGCAACTCAGATCGCCTAACCACAAAAGGTCGCCTGATCGCTGAGCTCGCTGCGAACAACACAAGAACAACATAAACCAGTTCGCAGATAAGCCGCTGCCGAACTGTTTATTCAAGCCACTGGGAAATCACCAAGGAAGGAGATCGCAACCTGCTGACCGCAAACCTGCGAACACAACAAATAGTCAACTCGCTTCCGAGACCGCCCGACCTCAAAGTTGAGACTGCACAAAACAACCCAGGCTCTAGTTCTTACAGTTCTCGTTATGAATGACGGGCCCTGCACCCCTATTTATAGGCGAGAAGATGGATGTCGTTACCGCCGCAAGAGAGGTATAGTCACCACCCATCAGATCGCGAGCTGTCTCACAGAGCAGACCGCGTGATCACACCACTTGGACAACATCCTGTCCAAGACCGCAAATCAGCAGCAGACCGTGCACAAGTCGCGCGGACACAGATCACTCCTTCCTTAGACCGCCTAGAGCAAACCACGAACATCTGGCCGACTTCAGGCAAGTCGCCAGATCAACCTGCATAAGCCGCCCGGTCACATCGGTTACACAAGAACAGACTGCCTGGTCTTCTACAAAGAAGATAGACCAACCAAGCAGACCAGACCGGAAAGAGACCGGAACAACACTAGAACAAACCGGCCAACAGAGCAGACCGCCAGAGCCAGACCGGCATAGCACCAGCACAGAGACCGCGCGGTCTCTGCGGTCACCAATATACAGACCGTCGGCCACCTTCCACTCCACTTCAATAATTTCAACACTCCCCCTTGAAGTGGGAAGTGGAAACTAGCCCAAGTAAACTCCGCAACCGAGTAAATGGTCCCTTCGCCAGCGGCTTTGTGAAGATGTCTGCAACATTGTCCACACTTCGAACATGCTCGACCATAAGAGATCCTCCCAACACCTTCTCACGAATGAAATGGTGCTCAATCTCAATGTGCTTGGTCCTCGCGTGACAGACTGGATTATTAACCAGCTTGAGAGCACTCTCATTGTCCCCGCGTAGCATAGTGGGACCTCGAACCTCCTCATGAACGTCCTCCACCAACCTCCTGAGCCAAACGGCTTCCTGAGCTGCCAAGGCCGAAGCCTTGTATTCCGCTTCTGTGGTAGATACAGACACCGAGTCCTGCTTTTTGTTGCACCAAGAAATAGCTGTGGGGCCCGCCATAAAGACATAACCAGATGTTGATCTCCGATCATCCACGTCCCCCCCATAATCAGCATCCATGTAACCATGCAACTCCAAGCTTGACCCTCTCCTATATAGGAGACCCAGATCAGAGGTCGACTTCACATACTTCAAAATTCCTTTTGCCGCTAGAAGATGAGGCTTCCGTGGTTCCGCCATGTACCGACTCACCTTGCCAACTGCATAAGCAATATCAGGACTGATGATCGTCAAGTAGATCAAGCTCCGAACCAGTGCTCGGAACACCAAAGGTTCAGATAGAACTCTCCCCTCATCCTTCTGAAGTTTATGATGTTGTTCCAGAGGTATAGAGCTGCTCTTCCCTTCCTCCATGCCGAATCGTTGAACGATCCGCTCCGCATATCCAGCCTGAGAAATGAGCACTCCGCTCTCCCGCCTCTGCACCTCGAGTCCAAGGAAATGGTGAATCTCACCCAGATCCTTCATCTCAAATCTGATAGCAAGCTCGGCTCTCAGCCTTGCAACTGCCTCCTTTGAGTTCCGGGTGACAATCATGTCATCCACATACAGCAGAACAATCAACCGAAGCACCCCCTCCTTCTTGGCGAACAAGCTGGAGTCAGAGTCTAAAGCAAAGAATCCGCAGAATAGAAGATACTCTGCGATCTTTCCATACCAGCCCGAGGCGCTTGCTTCAACCCATACAAGGCTTTCTTCAGCTTACAGACATAGTCCGGACAATCCTCCGAGATGAAGCCCGGCGGTTGGATCATGAAGATATCCTTGTCAATCTCGCCGTATAAGAAGGCATTCTTCATGTCGAGCTGCCAAATCTCCCAATCACACGATGTCGCCAAAGCGATAACAAATCGAACCGAAGTCATCTTTGCCACAAGACTGAACGTCTCATCATAATCCTCTCCGTACTGCTGTGAGAACCCACGAGCCACAAGGCGAGCCTTGTATCGCTCGATCGTGTCGTCAGCTTTCTTCTTGAGCTTATAGACCCACTTGCATGTCACAGGGGTAATGCCCTCGGGCCTGGGAACTAGAGACCAAGTCTTATTTTTCTTGAGATCATCCATCTCCTCCTACATAGCAATGTCCCACTGCTTCACGCCTTTGGCCTTCTCAAAGCTCGACGGCTCCCGCTCATCCAAGGGACCAGCAAAGAAATATGAGAAAAAGCTCACCATGTTTCCTCCTGTTTATCGATCTGGTGGCTTGATAGTCCTCTTCGACCTCCTAAGAGGTTGCACCTGACTAACCACCTCCTCAACTGCTTCTTCTGTGCTAGCTCCTCTTCCAGGCGAACTTGGAGCTTCGCTCCCCCTGCTTCCAGATCCTGAAGCCTCCATCTCTAAGCTTGACACAGCTGGAGCTCCTGGTGAAAAGGGACCCTGTTTTCCGCAGCCTTCCCTTTTTCATCAACCCTGCTTTCCGGTAGTTCAACTCCTGAACTCCCCTTGTAGGAAGTTGATGCGATGATTCGGCAAGTGCACTGGTCGCGCAAGTAATAATAATGGGGAAAATCCCCGAGTGTCGGTCTCTTGAGGAACACAGTAAGGTGGAGTTAACGTTCGAGGAAGGACTTGAGATCGAAGTCCTTTGGGTCGGATGAATTGCGGACACGGGGGTTGATTTGGTTTGTGGAAAATAAAGAGAAAAAGCTACAACTACTCCTATGCAATGCCGCTATGCAATGCTTCGCTTGGCGGGATGGAGACTAGGCAGGCCTTGAGCGCGCTGCGTCGAAAGGGCGGATGGACGAGTAGGCAAGCGGAATCGAACTGTGCAGGCCTTGAGCGCACTGCTTCGTTAGGCGGGATGGAATACGGGCCGCGATGCCACGCTTCGGTAGGCGGATGGGCGAGTAGGCTAACAGAATGAGGGTCGTACGCACCTCTTCGACAAGCACGCCACTAGCAATTGCTAGTGCGGCACCGAACACGGTGGTGGAGTGGAAAATGGATGGTGGCGCTCCTCATAAACACATAGACCACAAAAGCATTTCACACAAACATGAAATCTATATAAATAGAAGCAAGTCTAAGTGCAACTTCATCAAAATATATAGATCTAGCTATTACAACAATCAATAAGAGAAGAATAAGGCAAGAAATCGACCGAATCCGAAGGCTCGTTGTAGATTCACGGTTGGAATCGCCGGGTTGTCAATCCGCGTCCAAACTCGGTCCGCAACTACGTCCGGGGTAGAGAGAGCTGTCACGACACTCCAATGGACCCGTCTTCTTCGTGTCACGATCCGGTAGAGGTTGCAAACTTCCTCTTGCTCGATGGAGATGGCGGCTAGGTCTTCCTTTGGAGCTCTTGGATGAAGGAGGAGGCCGAGAGGAAACTCCGGCTCAAGATTGGCGTGAAGAGCAAGCCCGGAGCACCTCTAGATGGTGGGCGGCGATGGAGGGGCGAAGTCGGACGAACTGGATCCGAAAACGGCGGAATACGGCGGTCGATCTGACCTAAATCGCGAGCAGCAGATTTTATAGGCGCTGGAATTAAACAGTGCGCACGGTCATTGGCGCACGACCACTGGTCGTGCGCACTAGAATCCTGTGATCGTGCGCTCTGCCTGGACGGAACCTGCAAAGACAGAAATTATAAAATAAAATGTTCGCACGACCAGTGGCGCACGACCGGTGGTCGTGCGCACTGGAGTTGATGGTCGTGCGCACTACAGCAAACAGAACTCGGAAATTAAATGTTAAGTGCGCACGAGAAGTGGCGCACGACCGGTGGTCGTGCGCACTGGCATTGATGGTCGTGCGCACTGCACCAAACAGAACTCATAAAAAGGTGTTAAGTGCACACGATCAGTGGCGCACGACCAGTGGTCGTGCGCAATAGAACCGGCGATCGTGCGCAGTGTTCCTGTGCAGAATTGCACCGGGAACACCTGCACGACTCCAATTCCAGCACAACCACGAATCCAGCCACTGAAAGTGGCACCTAACACGCAACAAAACTACTAATGAAGAAAAGCAATGAAATCACACCAAAATGGGCCTATAAGTGCACCTAGCATAGAATGACTAATATGAGCTAAAACAGGGCTAAAGTGCAGTGAAAAGACTAAATAGATGGCCCAGATGAGTCCATAAAAGTGTATATGATCAGGACTCATCAGAAGTCACCTCATCGAACACCACATCCCGAGATACCACTAATCTTCGTGTCTCAGGATCCATGCATCTCCATCCCTTCTTCCGCTCATCATATCCAACGAAGACTAGCTTCCTTGCTTTCACATCTAGCTTTGTCCGAAGAGCATCAGGGATATGCACAAAACAGGTTGACCCGAACACCCGAAGGTGTGCAACACTTGGTTTCTCCTTGAACATCAGTTTGTGAGGGGTCTTCATGTTGATAGGACTTAGAGGCATCCTGTTGATGACGTATGCCGCACAAGACATTCCCTCCGCCCAAAAGGACTTTGGGATACTCTTGGCATGAAGCCAGCATTTGCAGGTTTCCGTCAGATGACGGATCTTCCTCTCTGCAATGCTGTTTTGCTGTGAAGTATGGGCATAAGTGAGCTCTCTCCGGACGTCGTGCTTCCTGCAAAAACTTGAGAAATCGCCAGAGGTGAACTCCCCACCATTGTCAGTTCTCAATTTTTTCACCCGCAGGCCTAACCGACCTTCCACCAGCTCCTTGAACTCCACGAACTTCGCAAAAGCTTCCGACTTCTCCTTCAGAAAATACACCCAGACATATCTGGTATAATCGTCGATCAACACCAACATATATCTGTTGCCTCCAAGGCTTGGGGTGACAGTCGGTCCCATCAAATCACCGTGAATGCACTCCAACGGCGCTTTGCATCTTGTTTGCGATTTATCAAATGGAAGTCGATGAGACTTACCAAACTGACATCCCGCACAAACATGACCGTCTCCATAGGAGTACAAGCTAGGCAAGCCCTTGACAAGGCCCCTTACCGCCATAGCGTTCAATTTGTCCATGCCTACATGCCCCAACCTTTCAAGCCAGATAGCCGCGCTATCATTGGTCTTCATCTTGTCAACATAGGTACTTGTCGATAAAACGAACAAGTCCTTTACCCGCTTTCCAACATGAATTACATCTCCCTTTATCTCAGGTTGAGTTTTAAGAAACTTCACTTCTGTTGGGCCAAACAGAACATGATAACCGGCATCGACCGCATTGGTCACAGAGAAGAGATTCTTCCTCATACCCGACACGTGATAAACACTCCTCAATGTGAGTGGACCCTTATCACTGCTCAGAGAGACAACACCTTCTTGTTCTACTGAATGGACAGAATTATCAGCCATAATGATTGCATCGTTACCTGAGTAAGGCGCCAAAGAAGAGAACTTTGATTCATCCCCGGTCAGGTGATGCCCACACCCTGAATCCACGATCCAATCCTCTTCAAATTTGATGGCAGCCAAGGCCTTAACGGGCATTGCTGTCATATTGGCCGCAAAGGCTCCTCCCCATCCAGCTTCATCAGACTTTGGCTTCTCCTTCTCCGTTGTATGTCCCGACTGAAGATTAACCCGGCAATCCTTCTTGAAGTGGCCGGTATTATTGCACCTGAAGCACCTTGGTCCCTCTCCCTTCTTCTTCCCATCAGACTTAGGAGCATAACCCCTATCCTGCTGACCTGAAGTAGAGGGTCCATCATAACCTGGCTTTTTCTTCTTCCACTTCTTCTTTTTCTTCCCAGAGAACAACACATCGCTATCTCCCCCAGAGATAGAAGTCCCCGCCGTCTGTCTTGCCAAACTTTCCTGCGAAGCAAGTAAGTTTTCCAGCTCCAACAGAGATGGTTGATTTGCCCAACCCTGAACTGACGTCACAAAGGCAAGATACTCCTTGCGCAACCCGCGGATGATATGCCTCTTCAGTTTTGCCTCCGAGATGGGCTCATCAGGGTCCAATGCAGAAATCTCTGCTGTGAGGTTCTTCATCTTGAGAAAGAAAGTAGAGATTGAAAGATCACCTTGAGAGGCCTTCGCCAACTCATTTTCAAGAAACTGTAGCTGAGCTACATTCTTCTTATTGAATAGCCCGTCCAAAGACGTCCAAATCTCAGCAGCAGATTTACATCCAATGATGTGATCAAATAGCTCTGGTGAGATAGCCCTCTTGAGTGTGAACTCTGCCTTTGCATTAGTCCTCCTCCAAAGTCTCACCTCTGCCATATTATCTCCTGCTAGATGAACTTCTTGTGTGTCTTCTCCTCCAACTATCTCCCATAGATCCTCGCCAAGTAAGTAACTATCCATACACGACTTCCACTTTTTGAAGTTAGTCGATGTGAGGAGTTCAATACCAAGCCCTCTTGCGTATCCAGCTTCCATGGCAAACTATGTGGTTTCTTCTTCACAAAGACGATGGCAACTCAAGTTGAACACTGCTTATCCACTCCAACAACCTCCCTCTGATACCATATTAAAAATTTTTGATTTGAATCGTTTAGGACTAAGCAGGAGTTGCATCAACTGAGTTATAGCCAAACAACCACAATGTCACACAGCAACACAATAGTCTTTATTGAATCACAAAACTTCATTACAGTGCGAGACATGATTCAAAGAATCACGAAGGAGAGAAGAACAAAACACACCAAAAACACAAATCTGGCGACCTGACAAAGTAGAGATCGCACAGACCGCTGCACTCCAAAGACCGCCCGGCTTGTTCTGAGATCGCACGAACAGAATACAGGCAAGATGACCTGCACTGCAAGACTGCCACCTCAGACCGCACGAACTGGAGCTTATTGAACTGAACAGAGAACAGAAGCTGTCGCCAGACCGCAACTCAGATCGCCTAACCACAGAAGGTCGCCTGATCGCCGATCTCGCTGCGAACAGCACAAGAACAAAATAAACCAGTTCGCAGACAAGCCGCTGTCGAACTGTTTATTCAAGCCACTGGGAAATCACCAAGGAAGGAGACCACAACCTGCTGACCGCAAACCTGCGAACACAACAAACATTCAACTCGCTTTCGAGACCGCCCGACCTCAAAGTTGAGACCGCACAAAACAACCCAGGCTCTAGTTCTTACAGTTCTCGTTATAAATGACGGGCCCTGCACCCCTATTTATAGGAGAGAAGATGGATGTCATCACCGCCGCAAGAGAGGTACAGTCACCACCCATCAGATCGCGAGCGGTCTCACAGAGCAGACCGCGCGATCATACCACTTGGACAACATCCTGTCCAAGACCGCAAATCAGCAGCAGACCGCACACAAGCCGCGCGGACACAGATCACTTCTTTCTTAGACCGCCTAGAGCAAACCAAGAACATCTGGCCAACTTCAGACAAGTCGCCAGATCAACATGCATAAGCCGCCCGGTCACAGCGGTTACACAAGAACAGACCGCCCGGTCTTCTACAAAGAAGATAGACCAACCAAGCAGACCAGACCGGAAATAGACCAGAACAACACTAGAACAAACCGGACAACACAGCAGACCGCCAGAGCCAGACCGGTAGAGCACCAACACAGAGACCGCGCGGTCTCTGCGGTCACCAATATACAGACCGCCGGCCACCTTCCACTCCACTTCAATAATTTCAACAAAGTGGTCTACTTTCCCACAGCACCAGCATTCATATCTATTGTATCTTCTCTTCTGCTTCATCATCTGAATGGGATGGCAGTGTTGATGAACAGGAGAGAAGGCTTCTTTCCTAATAGATCTTGGGTGAACCTCATATGTGTGAGTCTGAGGAGGAATTGGCCTCACAACTTTTTGGTTCACCTTCTTGGGAACAGGCTTTGTAGGAACAGCCTTTCCCCTGCCCTTGACTGCTGTTGCTGCAGGTCTGTGGGCTGAAGGACTTGACACCAGCACCTTCTTATAGGAAGGTCTAGCTTCAGAATCTTTGCCTGTAACTGTCTCCTGATTGAAACCGCAGCTCTGAACTATCTAGAGAAGGTGTCAATGATGGGCAGGATAGTTTTGGGCATAGAGAAGCTGGATGCAAGTTTCTTATCAACCAATGATAAGTAATAAAATATATGTATTTTTGGTATAAGTATTAGTATAGTTTTAATTAATATTGTGAATTTTCTATGTAAATTAATGAATAAATTGCTTCTTTATTATTTCTGGTTTCTAACTTAGTTTTATTTTTGTTTTTGCAATTTTTTGCAAAATTTTCACAGGTCACGCCCTCAGACACGCCCGTGACCAAGGGCGTGTAATTTTAAAGATCAAATATCAACGGACGGCTCAATTCAGATCAAATCCCGACAAATCGCTCAAGTCACGCCCGAGGTCACGCCCGTGACCAAGGGCGTGTAATTTTAAAAGCCAAATTTCCAGCTGGCAGCCGTTTTCAGGTGAAATCTCGAAGAGTTGATCAAGTCACGCCCGTGACTCTACAAGTCACGCCCGTGTTCCAGCAGAGTCACGCCCGTGAGCCGCCAGCGCGTCACGTCTCGAAGCCGCACCCATGCTGCCGACATCAGCCACCCATAGTCACGCCCGTGACTCACCAAGTCACGCCCGTGACATACCAAGTCACGCCCGTGACATACCAAGTCACGCCCGTGTGCAGCCATGTTTGACGGCCAGACCTTCCAGAAGGCGGCGAATACAGCCGAGCAAATGTCACGCCCTAAGTCACGGCCGTGACATTCAAGTCACGCCCGTGACCTAGGGCGTGTAAAACTCAAATTTTCCCTATAAATAGAGGGGCTCGGCTGAAGTAATTTTCATCCAAATTTTGAGTGGTTTTTGTTGTATTGTGAGTTCTTTTGAGTGATTGTGAGCTTCTCTTCTGCATTTCAGTTTAAGTTCGTTTGTAGTTTTTTTTCGTCTTCCTAGTCTAGTTGTAATGCTGATTTCAGAAATAAAATGATGTTTTTCTCATTTGGATCATCTTCTTTTTATTAATGTTAGTGTGTGTGCATGTATGAGTTTAGCTTTATTGCTTTCATAATTTAGTTTTATTGCTTTTATAGTTAGTTTTATTGCTTTCATAATCTAGGTTTACTGTTTTCATAGCTTAGATTTACAAGCTTTCATAAAATAGTTTTATCGTTTTCTTTTTCGCCTTATTTTATCGCTTTCATTTTAAACGCTTTCTTTTTCAGTTTCTTTTAGAGTGTGTGCGTGTATGAGATAGTATTTTCCTTTTTTGTAGCTTAGTTTTTATTTCAGTCTTTATATAACTGCTATATACCACCCCCTTCTCAAATAAGAGGCTAATTTACTTTAGCACTTATTTAAGTCGGTTGGGACGGATATTATTTCTGCACCTTTATAAGTCTTTTCATTTCTATACCACCCCCTTCTTAAATAAGAGGCTAAGAACTTTTTAGCACTTGTTTAAGGTGGTTGGGACGGATATTATTACTGTTTTTATATAAGTCTTTTTATTTCCTTTTTATCCGCTTATATCCGCTTTAATTATCAAACATGTATTTTTCAACCGATAATGCCGTCTCCATTCCGATGAGTGGCTAATTTTCTTTAGCGCACGACGTCGAAGAGCATTGGGACACAAAAATAGTTTTTCTATAAAAATTAAAACATCTCTTTCTAAAATAATTAACGCTTAAGGTTTACCCGAGAATCACGTTGAGTGGAGCCACATAATCGATGTGTGGTTTTCATTTCCGTTTTCGTACCTAGTTAGCCGAGAGGCTCGTGTGTACGGACTGATCACTCACGGGTAAAGAGAAGTGCGCTCTACCCTCGAGAGAGGACGAGGTAACTCTCCCGAATTGGAAATAAAAACCCAATAGCGGGGTTCGCAACATAAAGCGAGTATTAAGAACATTCGATTGTAGAACGAGAGTTCGGTCGAATATTCATAATCTCAGGTGGGCGTACCCTCGAGAGAGGAGCGTTCATAATTATGGAACCTCCACGGCCAAGTCATCTTAATATTTTGAAAAGTCATCACTTTTAATTCTACGAAAAATCTATTTTCGTCTCAAGGTAATTCGACGTCGCGCGCTATATTTCTCATCACTTAGAACTCTAGTAAATTGCTTAAATCATCTTTCGCATTTTATCATTTAGAACTCTAGTTAAATCAACTAAAAATATTATTCCGATAAAATAATAGTTCGTCCCTCGAAGTAGCATAATCAACACGACCCGCGGAAATATACGATCCCGATATTTTCTAAAAATATCCTGTATTACTTGCGATAAGGTATACTTGCCTTTATCAAATGATTAATTTGGACTAAAAATTCAAACACAGCTTTTCAAACTCATTTAGTGCAAAACTCTCCTTTTCTACTATTCAATTCAATAGAATTCGGCATTGTAGCCGAAGCGTAATTGTCAATATTCCGAAAGAAGAAAAAGATCGCTACTTCTATCCTTCGATAGGATAACGGTTAATTTCTCAAAGTAGGAGTACTTGCGAGACTCTTCGAAAATATCCGCCAATTCTAAACTCTTAATATAAAGGTTATCTTTTATTTATAAAACAAAAAGAAGAAGCCCAAGTAATCATCAAGTTTTTGGCGCCGTTGCCGGGGACCTTTGTGTTGTTATTTGAAAGTTGGAACTGCTATTAATTTTATTCCTTATCTATATATTACAAAAAAAAAAGGCACAAAAAAAAAGAGGTTACAAAACTAATAAAAAAAAATTATATAAATATAAAAACTTATATTATATTAAAAAAAATATATAATAATAATAAAACAGAAAATCCAAAAATATTATTTTTTAGTTTATGACCCGAGGAAACTCCTCGGACGATTCGACTATTCCTTTTGACCCCGAAATCGAGCGCACTCTTCGTGAGCGCATCCGATCTCGTGATCAAAACTTACTCGAAACCCCCGAAGAGTCAATCAGAGATACTGTAAATATGGGCGATCCAATTCCAAATGCGGCCCCGGCCCGGACCATGGCATATTATGCCCGGCCGAATTTGGAAGATACAGGATCCAGTATTACTCGCCCGACAGTTAATAATAATAATTTTGAAATAAAATCCAGCATAATTCAAATGGTACAACAGTCGATTCAGTTCGACGGTTTGCCAGATGAGGACCCAAATCAGCACCTTTCAAACTTTTTAGAAATATGCGACACCTTTAAAATTAATGGCGTCACTGATGACGCCATTCGTTTACGCTTATTTCCATTTTCGCTACGGTCAAAGGCCAAATCATGGTTGACTTCTCTTCCGAGAGGGTCCATAACCACGTGGGCCCAATTGACGGAATTTTTCTTAACTAAGTATTTTCCTCCGTCAAAAACCGCAAAACTACGCACGGATATCACATCCTTTGTGCAATTCGATTCCGAGTCTCTCTATGAGACTTGGGAGCGTTTTAAGGAATATTTGCGTAGGTGTCCTCATCACGCGCTACCAACTTGGCTACAGGTCCAAACGTTTTATAATGGTTTAAATTTTTCTACACGGCAGATGATTGATGCGGCTTCCGGGGGAACGTTAAACAACAAAACCCCAGAGACCGCTCAAGCTCTGATCGACGAAATGGCCATGAATGCGTACCAATGGAACGTGCCAAGGTCGCGTCCTACTAAACCGGCTGGTCTTTTTGAAGTGGACGCCACTACTTTCTTAGCCTCACAGGTAGAGCGGCTAAGTAAGCAGGTGGCGGAGATGACTGTTTCCTCCTCCACTCCCGCTTGGAATAATAATAATAATAATAATAATAATAATAATAATAATAACGTAATCGAAGAATCGGTGGATTACCTCGGTAATCCGGTTAGGCCCCCCTTCAACCCTAATAACAACCCGTATAGTAATACTTATAATCCAGGTTGGAGGAGCCACCCTAATTTCTCCTGGAGCAATCCTAACAATGCTCAGAGGCCCCCAAATATGAATCCTCAGGGATTTCCGCAAGGATTTCCGCAGGGATTCCAGCCTCCTCCTCCAAAACCTTCGCCGCTCGAAGATATTTTGTCTAAATACATCGCGTCCAACGATTCAAATATCCGGAATCTTACCGGATCGATTAAAAGCTTGGAAAACCAGGTTGGACAACTTGCAAAGATGGTCTCCGAGCGGCCATACGGAGCTTTACCAGGGAATACAGAGCCAAACCCAAGGGAAAATGCCAACGCTATAACCCTTCGAAGCGGCAAGGAGGTCGTCTCCCCATTGCGGGTTGAGCCTAAGGTATGCATTTCGCCTCCGACCCCTCCACCCTCTTCTTCGATTCTAATTGCTCCAGCTTCTCCGGTTGTGCCAAATGTTTCGAGTCCTCGAATTCCTTACCCGTCTAAAATTAATAAAGAGAAGGAGGACAAAAATTATCAAAAATTTTTGCGTATTTTAAAACAAATTCAAATAAACGTCCCCTTCTGCGAGGCACTCTCCCAAATGCCGAAATATGCGAAATATCTTAAAGAGTTGCTTTCTAATAAAAAGCGACTCGAGGATGTTTCGCGTGTTTCCCTTAATGCGGAATGTTCGGCTGTTCTCCTTAACAAATTGCCGCCAAAACTAAACGACCCGGGACGGTTCTCCATCCCGTGTCTCTTTGGCAATATGTTAATAAAGTACGCTCTTGCAGACTTAGGCGCCAGCATCAATTTGATGCCTTTTTCTCTTTTCAAAAAAACTCAATTTAGGCGTCCCGAGTCCGACAAAAATGAGCATCCAACTCGCGGATCGCTCGGTAAAGTACCCAATCGGGGTAGCGGAAGATGTTCTGGTCATGGTTGACAAGTTTATCTTCCCGGTAGACTTTGTCATCCTGGACATAGAGGAGGACGTCGAGGTACCCATCATCCTCGGTCGCCCCTTTCTCGCAACCTCCCGTGCGTTAATCGATGTCAGTAACGGTCGCCTCCTCCTTCGAGTTGGAGACGACGAAGTTACTTTACATATCAACCCCTCCATGCGGAACTCACTATCGAATGATGATTCCTGTTTAAATTTGGAATCCGCGTTTGTGGACGAGTGTTCTTCTCTTTCATAATTGCTATCCTTAATGATAGACGATTCGGATCTGGCGAATCAACCTCCTTTAGAAGAATTACCGCCAGATTCGCCTTTCGAGCCTTTCGACTCGAAAGATTTAAAAATCTCCACTTCCTACGAAGAACCTCCGGTCTTGGAGCTTAAGCAACTCCCCGACCATCTAAAATATGCTTTTCTAGCCGCGAACTTAAAGCTTCCGGTTATAATATCTTCTACTTTAACTGATTCAGAAACATCCGAATTGGTTGAAGTTTTATCTAAACATCGCCGTGCAATTGCATGGCAAATTTCCGATATCAGGGGAATTAACCCCTCATTCTGCTCCCACAAAATTTTTCTCGAAGAAAACCCCCGCAAAATAATTCAGCCTCAACGACGACTTAACCCGAACATGCGGGAAGTCGTTAAGACTGAAATTATTAAACTCCTTGATGCGGGGATTATCTATCCTATTTCCGACAGTACGTGGGTAAGCCCCGTACAAGTCGTCCCGAAAAAGGGCGGTATAACGGTCGTGGCAAACACGAATAACGAATTAATCCCAACTCGTACTGTTACGGGTTGGAGGGTGTGCATCGACTACAGAAAACTAAACGATGCCACCAGAAAAGACCACTTTCCGTTACCGTTTATTGATCAAATCTTAGAGCGTCTCTCCGGTCACCCTTTTTATTGCTTCCTTGATGGTCTCTCGGGATTTTTCCAAATCCCTATTTCACCCGAGGACCAAGAAAAAACGACTTTTACTTGCCCTTTCGGCACCTTCGCATATCGGAGGATGCCGTTTGGCCTCTGTAACGCGCCAGCTACATTCCAAAGATGTATGCTGGCAATATTTGGCGAGCTAGTAGAAGACATAATGGAAGTCTTCATGGATGACTTCTCCGTCTTTGGAAACTCTTTTAAAAATTGTTTAAAAAATTTAGATAGAGTCCTCCAACGGTGCGAGGAGACGAACTTAGTCTTGAACTGGGAGAAATGCAACTTCATGGTCCGAGAGGGTTTAGTCCTCGGCCATAAAATTTCTTCCAAGGGGATGGAGGTCGATAAGGCCAAAGTCGCTATAATTGAACAACTTCCTGTTCCTTCGAACGTCAAATCAATTAGAAGTTTTCTTGGCCACGCAGGTTTTTATCGGCGGTTCATTCAAGATTTTTCAAAAATAACCAAACCGCTAACTCACCTCCTGGAAAAAGATTCCCCATTCATTTTTGACACGGCCTGCGTAGAGGCGTTTAATTTTATTAAAAAGCAACTTATCAATTCTCCAATTCTGGTGGCGCCAGATTGGTCTCTTCCGTTTGAGATTATGTGCGACGCGAGCGATATCGCAGTAGGAGCTGTCTTAGGCCAACGCGTAAATAAATATTTTCATCCAATATATTACGCTTCTCGCACACTCAATGCCGCACAGACTAACTACACCACAACAGAAAAGGAACTTCTCGCCGTCATCTTTGCTTTTGATAAATTCCGACCCTACGTAACCCTTTCACATGTAATCGTTTTCACTGATCACTCCGCCTTGAAATATCTTTTGGCCAAAGTTGATGCTAAGCCTCGCTTACTTCGATGGATCCTCCTTTTACAGGAATTTGACTTAGAGATCCGGGATAAGAAGGGGGCTGAAAATTTAGCAGCCGACCACCTCTCACGTTTAGAACACCCCGTCGCAGAAGCGCTCGTCGAACCCGAAATAGACGATCGATTTCCTGAGGAGCGCCTTTTAATCATAAATAATACCAAAACTTCTTCTACCCCTTGGTTCGCAGATTACGCGAACTATTTAGTCGCGCGGGTCCTTCCAAAAGATTTTTCGACTCAGCAGAAGAAGAAATTCTTCTCTGACTTAAAAAACTACTTTTGGGAGGACCCCTTTCTCTTTCGAGTCTGCGCAGACCAAGTGATACGAAGATGTGTTTCCAGCGAGGAGGGTGCGCAAATATTGCGACACTGCCATGAGGGGCCGGCTGGAGGGCATTATCAAGCCAACCGGACCGCGCGGAAAGCGTTAGAGTCAGGCTTTTATTGGCCCACTCTCTTTAAGGATGCTCACACTTTTGTGAGTATATGCGATAGCTGCCAGCGGTCGGGTAACATCTCCCGTCGTGACGAGATGCCCCAAAATTTTTATTTAGAATGCGAAATTTTCGATTTGTGGGGCATAGACTTTGTAGGCCCCCTACCTCCTTCTTTTAATAATCGCTATATCTTAGTGGCGGTCGACTATGTATCTAGGTGGGCGGAAGCGCAAGCTCTGCCCACCAATGATGCGCGAGTCGTCGTCCATTTTCTAAAAAAATTATTTTCTCGCTTTGGCACGCCCCGTGCAATAGTAAGTGATAGGGGCACGCACTTCTGCAATGCCCAGTTTTCAAAAATTTTATCTAAATACGGCGTCACGCATAAGCTCGCCACCGCCTATCACCCCCAAACGAGCGGCCAAGTAGAGGTAGTAAATCGCGAGATAAAACGCATTCTGGAAAAAACCGTCTCTTTAAATAGGAAGGATTGGTCCTCAAAACTCGACGACGCGTTATGGGCGTATCGTACGGCATACAAGACCGCTATCGGTTGTACGCCCTATCGATTAGTCTACGGCAAAGCGTGCCATTTACCGGTAGAATTAGAACACCGCGCTTTTTGGGCCTTAAAATTTTTAAATCTCGATTCGAACTTAGCCTCCGAGAATAGGAAATTCCAACTCAATGAACTCGATGAATGGCGTGCGAACGCTTATGAGAGTAATAAATTTTATAAGGAGCGTTCTAAGTTCTACCACGATCGAAAAATTAAATTTCCAAAAACTTTCGCGCCGGGCGATCTTGTCCTTCTTTATAATTCACGTCTTCGTCTTTTTCCGGGTAAGCTCAAATCCCGCTGGTCCGGCCCCTTTGCAGTCAAAGCGGTTTGGCCGTATGGGACCGTTCTTATCTCTCACCCCGAAAAAGGCGATTTTAAAGTCAACGGCCACCGTTTAAAACTATATCTTGCGGGCGATCCGGTGGACGGACACACAGAATCTTTAACCCTCCCCAATTTATAATCTCACCACGCCAAATGCGTCAAGCTACGCGACGGTAAACAAAGCGCTCGTGGGAGGCACCCCATATTTATCTAATATTTTTATTATGCTTTTTCTCTATTTTTGCAGGGTTTCTTCCGACCCCGCCAACTTTACTTCAGGGATGCCTTTTTGCTTCCTTTTTCCTTTTGTATATATTGCATTGTTATTTTCTCTTCTTCATACTTACATTACAACATTGGGGACAATGTTGGGTTTTACGTATGGGGGTGTATTTCCCGTTTTCAAAAAATAATATGTATTTTTTGTAGTTGAAAAAAAAAAAAAAAACTCCAAAAAAAAAAAATACCAAAAAAAAAAAAAAAAATAACAAAAAAAAAAAAATAAAAACAAAAAAACAATAAAAGCAAAAAACTCCAAAAATAATAAACCTTACTTTACTTTTATTCTTAAAGCATTTAGTTTCGAGAGTATATGTTTGTGGATTTTCATAATCGCTCGTTTTACTATTTGTTTGTTTATCTAAGATCGATAGATTTAAACGTTCGGGGTTAAGTTTTAAAGAATATCTTGTGTTTTTAATTTAAATAGAGGCTTTGTTATCAAGCACTACTTCTACTAGCTAAAATAGAGACATGTGTATTATGTTAGCAAAACAACTTTAGACTGCAATTATCCCTACTTTATGTCTTCAGGAATCTAGGAATATTCAACTTACTAAGGTTGCTCTCAAAACTTTTTTTTATTATTCTAGAATTTCTCTTGAAAACCCCTTGTATACACCAATTTAGCATGGCAAAAACACAAAAAGAAGAAAACAAAAAGATCTTATGTCAATGGGAATACAAAAATTCCGTAAACATAGGCACCCAATATTTGTTAAAAGAAATCCTATGTCAATGGGAATTGCAAATTCCGTAAACACAGGCATTGGGTTAATTAAAAAGGTCAATTTTCCCTCGTCCCTCGTACACCAACGATGAGAGTCAAAGGAAACTTTATAAGAGGGGTGAGATGATACAATTCATCACCCCTAATCCAAGTACTCTTCTATTTGCCAAGGCTTTTTACCCCCTTTTCCCTTAACCAAATTATTGTTTCTAGTTTTAATTCAAAAAAATCATTTGAGAGCATAATTAGTAACTTATATTTTTCCTTTATGTTTCTTTAAACAAAGGTTATTATAATTTCGATCTAATCTCGTTTACTAATGATTGCAATTTTGTTTGCTATTTGGTTAATTAAGAAGTCTTTTGGCCAGGACATTTCTTCTACTTAAATCATTTGCATAATTTAGGACTTAACTCTTATTACTCCGAATTTTTATTTTTCAGTCTCTTATGATTAAAATAAAACGATAGCCAAAAATTAGAACTTATGTTAATCCCGTATAGATCTCTCTTACTTTTGCCCTGGAATAGCAAAAGCTTAAGTATGGGGGTATTTGATAAGTAATAAAATATATGTATTTTTGGTATAAGTATTAGTATAGTTTTAATTAATATTGTGAATTTTCTATGTAAATTAATGAATAAATTGCTTCTTTATTATTTCTGGTTTCTAACTTAGTTTTATTTTTGTTTTTGCAATTTTTTGCAAAATTTTCACAGGTCACGCCCTCAGACACGCCCGTGACCAAGGGCGTGTAATTTTAAAGATCAAATATCAACGGACGGCTCAATTCAGATCAAATCCCGACAAATCGCTCAAGTCACGCCCGAGGTCACGCCCGTGACCAAGGGCGTGTAATTTTAAAAGCCAAATTTCCAGCTGGCAGCCGTTTTCAGGTGAAATCTCGAAGAGTTGATCAAGTCACGCCCGTGACTCTACAAGTCACGCCCGTGTTCCAGCAGAGTCACGCCCGTGAGCCGCCAGCGCGTCACGTCTCGAAGCCGCACCCATGCTGCCGACATCAGCCACCCATAGTCACGCCCGTGACTCACCAAGTCACGCCCGTGACATACCAAGTCACGCCCGTGACATACCAAGTCACGCCCGTGACATACCAAGTCACGCCCGTGTGCAGCCATGTTTGACGGCCAGACCTTCCAGAAGGCGGCGAATACAGCCGAGCAAATGTCACGCCCTAAGTCACGGCCGTGACATTCAAGTCACGCCCATGACCTAGGGCGTGTAAAACTCAAATTTTCCCTATAAATAGAGGGGCTCGGCTGAAGTAATTTTCATCCAAATTTTGAGTGGTTTTTGTTGTATTGTGAGTTCTTTTGAGTGATTGTGAGCTTCTCTTCTGCATTTCAGTTTAAGTTCGTTTGTAGTTTTTTTTCGTCTTCCTAGTCTAGTTGTAATGCTGATTTCAGAAATAAAATGATGTTTTTCTCATTTGGATCATCTTCTTTTTATTAATGTTAGTGTGTGTGCGTGTATGAGTTTAGCTTTATTGCTTTCATAATTTAGTTTTATTGCTTTTATAGTTAGTTTTATTGCTTTCATAATCTAGGTTTACTGTTTTCATAGCTTAGATTTACAAGCTTTCATAAAATAGTTTTATCGTTTTCTTTTTCGCCTTATTTTATCGCTTTCATTTTAAACGCTTTCTTTTTCAGTTTCTTTTAGAGTGTGTGCGTGTATGAGATAGTATTTTCCTTTTTTGTAGCTTAGTTTTTATTTCAGTCTTTATATAACTGCTATATACCACCCCCTTCTCAAATAAGAGGCTAATTTACTTTAGCACTTATTTAAGTCGGTTGGGACGGATATTATTTCTGCACCTTTATAAGTCTTTTCATTTCTATACCACCCCCTTCTTAAATAAGAGGCTAAGAACTTTTTAGCACTTGTTTAAGGTGGTTGGGACGGATATTATTACTGTTTTTATATAAGTCTTTTTATTTCCTTTTTATCCGCTTATATCCGCTTTAATTATCAAACATGTATTTTTCAACCGATAATGCCGTCTCCATTCCGATGAGTGGCTAATTTTCTTTAGCGCAAGGTTTACCCGAGAATCACGTTGAGTGGAGCCACATAATCGATGTGTGGTTTTCATTTCCGTTTTCGTACCTAGTTAGCCGAGAGGCTCGTGTGTACGGACTGATCACTCACGGGTAAAGAGAAGTGCGCTCTACCCTCGAGAGAGGACGAGGTAACTCTCCCGAATTGGAAATAAAAACCCAATAGCGGGGTTCGCAACATAAAGCGAGTATTAAGAACATTCGATTGTAGAACGAGAGTTCGGTCGAATATTCATAATCTCAGGTGGGCGTACCCTCGAGAGAGGAGCGTTCATAATTATGGAACCTCCACGGCCAAGTCATCTTAATATTTTGAAAAGTCATCACTTTTAATTCTACGAAAAATATATTTTCGTCTCAAGGTAATTCGACGTCGCGCGCTATATTTCTCATCACTTAGAACTCTAGTAAATCGCTTAAATCATCTTTCGCATTTTATCATTTAGAACTCTAGTTAAATCAACTAAAAATATTATTCCGATAAAATAATAGTTCGTCCCTCGAAGTAGCATAATCAACACGACCCGCGGAAATATACGATCCCGATATTTTCTAAAAATATCCTGTATTACTTGCGATAAGGTATACTTGCCTTTATCAAATGATTAATTTGGACTAAAAATTCAAACACAGCTTTTCAAACTCATTTAGTGCAAAACTCTCCTTTTCTACTATTCAATTCAATAGAATTCGGCATTGTAGCCGAAGCGTAATTGTCAATATTCCGAAAGAAGAAAAAGATCGCTACTTCTATCCTTCGATAGGATAACGGTTAATTTCTCAAAGTAGGAGTACTTGCGAGACTCTTCGAAAATATCCGCCAATTCTAAACTCTTAATATAAAGGTTATCTTTTATTTATAAAACAAAAAGAAGAAGCCCAAGTAATCATCAACCAACAACATTTCCTCAAGGTCCTTGATGACCTTGTTCTTCTGTCCTAATTCAGCATTCTTAAGCCTTACGACTTCCTTGAATTTGTCCACTTCTTTGCTCATAGCAGCCAACTTCTCAGCTGTCTCCTGGAGCTTAGATTGAATGGGCTTCAAGGAATCTAACTCCTTGGTCTGGAATTTGAGGAGTTTCTTACAGCCTTTGAAAGCTTTCCACAAGGCTTTATATTGCCTTATCAGTTCAGACTCAACCTCATATTGGGATCTTGAGGCTGTGCTGTTGTTGTCCCGATGGTAAGTCCAGGGCCTTGGGACGTTACAATAAAAGTGCACTTTTTTTGTAACGTCACAAGGCCCTAGACTTACAATCGGGACAACGTCCACTAACTGCCTCGCTTGGCGACCATTACCGGGCTGCAACCCAAGCACCCCAACCCCTCTCCAGCCCACAGGCGGGTTGTTGGTGGCCACAGCCTCCCTTTGGTGAGAAGTGATCCAGTTAAGTGCCTCTACGGGGCCTTCCCAGGAGGTCACCCATCCTAGTACTACTCTAGCCCGAGCACGCTTAACTATATAGTTCTTTCACATCTCATCACCAATTGAACTCAGCTCAATTGGTGATGAGAAGTGGAAGAACTCCATAGTTAAGTGTGCTCGGGCTAGAGTAGTACTGGGATGGGCGACCTCCTGGGAAGTCCCCGTGGTGCATGCTTGACTATCAAGTTTGCCTCATCAAAGGGAGGTTGTGGCCACCAACAACCCACCAGTGGGCTGGAGAGGGGTTGGGGTGCTTTGGCTGCAGCCCGGTAGCGAGGCCAGTTGAGGCTAGATCGGTGGACAGTGTCCCAATCGGACGTCGGCTTCTGGGTCGTTACAATAAAAAGTGCACTTTTATTGTAACGTCCCAAGGCCCTGGACTTACCATCGGGACAACGTCCACCGACAGCCTCGCCTGGCGACCGTTACCGGACTGCAGCCCAAGCACCCCAACCCCTCTACAGCCCACAGGCGGGTTGTTGGTGGCCACAACCTCCCTTTGGTGAGAAGTGATCCAGTGATGCTCCTCTACGGGGCCTTCCCAGGAGGTCACCCATCCCAGTACTACTCTAGCCCGAGCACGCTTAACTATATAGTTCTTTCACTTCTCATCTCCAATTGAGCTGCAGCTCAATTGGTGATGAGAAGTGAAAGAACTATATAGTTAAGCGTGCTCGGGCTAGAGTAGTACTGGGATGGGTTGCAGCTCAATTGGTGATGAGAAGTGAAAGAACTATATAGTTAAGCGTGCTCGGGCTGGAGTAGTACTGGGATGGGTGACCTCCTGGGAAGGCCCCGTAGAGGCGCATAACTGGATCACTTCTCACCAAAGGGAGGCTGTGGCCACCAACAACCCGCCTGTGGGCTGGAGAGGGGTTGGGGTGCTTGGGCTGCAGCCCGGTAACGGTCGCTAGGTGAGGCTGTCGGTGGACGTTGTCCCGATGGTAAGTTCAGGGCTTTGGGACGTTACAAAAGGGACCCTGTTGGACTGTTAAGTAAATTCTTGGATCAGGCGCCTCCATGAAAAGCCTTACCCTTTCCTTCCAGATGGGAAAGTTCTCCTTTGTGCAGATTGGGAGTTTCATGTCTCTCATTTCCCCACTTTGATCTCCACCAGCCATGGCGAGTCATTCCACGATCTAGATCAGATGGTTAAGTCTTCTTTTGATCAACCTCGCTTTGATACCACTTGTTGTTAATGGAATGTTCACCTAGAGGGGGGGGGGGTGTTAGGTGATCTGGGTTCGTTTCAAATTTTTAGCGCGATTTATGAATATTCAAGCGGAGAACAAAAGTATCGCACAAGAAATCATAGCATACGACACAAGATCTATAGAGGTTCCTCAAGACCGGGTGTCTTGAGTAGTCCTCTGTCACTCTGCGCCTATCTAGCAGTGAGCTAGACTCGGCAAACTCCGCCAAAACCTGCAGGCCCTCAAGCCTTACAACACGGACCCGCAAGTCCTACAGCCTAAGCCCGCAAGCCCCTACTGCGCCCGAGCCCTCAAGCTCGACACTCAGGCCCTCAAGCCCTACACAACACAGACTCGCAAGTCTTGTGCCTACAGCCTAGGCCCGCAATCCCTTACTGCACCCAAGCCCTCAAGCTCGACAATATCGGACCCGCAAGTCCACTGCCCTGGCCCTCAAGCCTCACAGCTCTCCAGCCCTCAAGCTAGACACTTAGATATGAAAACAGATCTTACAGTTTTGGCCCTCAAGCCTTACAACAATAAAAGTTGAAACAGAAACTCTGCCTGATGAAAATTGGCAACTTGAAGTTGAAGAAGATGCTCCTGATTCAGATCTTGAAAGCACAGTTCTTCTTCAATCTCCTCTCTTAGATTGATGAGGAACGGCTTCTTATCAGTCGATCAAATGACTGATTCTTGCGAGAACACTTTTTGAGAATTCTTGTTTTTCTCTTTCTTTCTTTACGCCACTGTTACTGTTCTATTTGTTGTATGCGTAAGTTCTTTCTTATTGATCGTTCTTTTAGGGCAACCACTTGTCTCTTTTATAAGACTGCATGATTTCTTTCGGATTGTTTTCTTTTTAATTAATTTGGTTTGCGCAACCTTTATATGACGAGATTAGATTTCGACGGAGGTTTTCGAAGAGTCTCGCAAGTACTCCTACTTTGAGAAATTAACCGTTATCCTATCGAAAGATAGAAGTAACAGTCTTTTTCTGCTTTCGAAATATTGACGATTACACCCAGACTACAACGCCGAATTCTATTGATTTTTATAATAGCAAAGGAGAGTTTTGCACTAATTTGGTTTGAACAGTTTTTGTTTAAATTTTAATCCGAACTAATCATATAATAAAGACAAGTATACCTTATCGTGAGTAATACAGGATATTTTGTTTTAGAAAATATCGAGGTCGTATATTTCCACGGATCGTGTTGATTAAGCTACTTTGAGGAACGAACTATTATTTTATCTTAATAAGTTTTTAGTGTGGGTTTTTAAAAGAAAACGATAATAAGCGTATAACTAGAGTTCTAAACGATGATAATAATAGTGCCTGATGTCGAATTACCTTGAGACGAAAATAGTCTTTTTTAGAAGTAAAAGTGATGACTTTTCAAAACATTAAAACGGCTTGGCCGTGAAGGTTCCATAATTATGAACGCTCCTCTCTCGAGGGTACGCCCACCTGAGATTATGAATTTTCGACCATCGAATCTTCTTAATACTCGCCTTATGTTGTGAACCCCACTATTGGGTTTTTACTTCCAATTCCGGAGACTTACCTTATCCTCTCTCGAGGGAAGAGCGCACTTCTCTTTACCCGTGAGCGATCAGTCCGTACGCACGAGCCTCTCGGCTAACTAGTGTACGGAGACGGAAATGAAAACCACACATCGATTATGTGGCTTCACTCAACGTTATTCTCGGGTAAACCTTAAGCGTTAATTATTTTAGAAAGAGATGTTTTATTTTTAGAAAAACTATTTTTGTGTCCCAATGCTCTTCGACATCGTGCGCTAAAGGAAATTAGCCACTCATCGGAATGGAGACGACATAATTAATAAAATACATGTTTAATTATTTAAGCGGATATAAGCGGATAAAAAAGGGAAATGAAAAGACTTATATAAAAGCAGTAATAGTATCCGTCCCAACCGTCTTAAACAAGCGCTAAAGGAAATTAGCCTCTTATTCAAGATGAGGGTGGTATGGAAATGAAAAGACTTATAAAGGTGCAGAAATAATATCTGTCTCAACCGACTTAAATAAGTGCTAAAGGAAATTAGCCTCTTATTCAAGATGGGGGTGGTATATAGCAGTTATATAAGGACTGAAATAAAGCTAAGTTACAAAAAAGAAAAACACTATCTCATATACGCACGCACTCTACTTGTAATAAAAAGACTGAATCGAAAGAAAGCGTTTAACTGAAAGCGATAAATAAAGCGTTAAAGATAGCGATAAACTATTTCTATGAAAGCAATAAACCTAAATTATGAAAGCAATAAAACTATTCTCATACATACACACACTAACATAAATAAAAAGGAAGATGATCCAAATGAGAAAACAACATTTTATTTCAAAAAGGCGAAAATTACAAATGAACATAAACTTAATTGCATAAAGAAAACTCACAATCACTCAAAAGAACTCAAAAATAACATTACAACATTCAAAATTTGGATGGGAAATGCTTCAGCCGAGCCCCTCTATTTATAGGAAAATTTTCATTTTTACACGCCCTAGGTCACGGGCGTGACTTGGATGTCACGGCCGTGACTTAGGGCGTGACATTTGCGCGTGCTTTAGGGGTCGCATTCGCCATCTTCTGGAAGGTCCTGCCGTCAAACATGGCTGCACACGGGCGTGATCTGCAGTGTCACGGCCATGACAGTGGGCGGCAGTTTATCAGCTGCATGGGCGTGACTTTGGGGCTTGCGGTGGATTCATCGAACGCTTGGATAGAGAGTTCGTCGAACGCAGCTCAAGTTTCGTCGAACGCAGCTCGGTTTCGTCGAACGCAGGGCAGAGCGCTTTCGTCGATCGCTGAGCGCAGAGAATTCATCGAATGCAGAGCGTCGTTCATCGAACGCAGGGCAGAGCGCTTTTGTCGACCGCAGCTCGGAATTTGTCGAAATTTGAACTTTAAATTTACACGCCCTTGGTCACGGTCGTGACCGAGGGCGTGGCCTGAGAAAATTTTGTCAGAAATCTGAAAAAAAGAAATAAATCTAAGTTAGTAATAAAAATAATAAAACAGACAATTATTCATTAATTCACTTAGAAAATTTATAATATTAATTAAAACCATACTAATAACTATACTAAAAATACGTATATTTTACTACTTATCAAATACCCTAATACTTAACCTTTTGCTATTCCAGAGCAAAAGTAAGAGAGATCTATACGGGATTAACATAAGTTCTAATTTTTAGCTATCGTTTTATTTTAATCATAAGAGACTGAAAAATAAAAAATTGGAGTAATAAAAGTTAAGTCCTAAATTATGCAAATGATTTAAGTAGAAAGAAATGTCCTAGCCAAAAGACTTCTTAATTAACCAAATAGCAAACAAAATTGCAATCATTAGTAAACGAGATTAGATCGAAATTATAATAACCTTTGTTTAAAAAAATGTGAAGGAAATATGCAATTTACTAATTATGCTCTCAAAGGATTTTTTGAATTAAGTCCAGAAATAATAAATCGGCTAAGGGAAAGGGTGGTAAAAAGCTATGGCAAAAAGAAGAGTACTTGAATTAGGAGTGGTGGTTTGTATCTTTCCACCTTTCCTTTTTAGTTTTCTTTGGTGCTCACTGTGATATTCGGGGGAAAAGTGTTTGTTTTTTCTTTTGCTTTAATAACTCAATGCTTATGTTTACGAAACGAAATCTTATTCACATTGACATAAGATCATTTAAAATTTTTATTGGGTGCCTATGTTTACGGAACGAAGTCTTATTTCCATTGACATAGGATCTTTTTCTTCTATTATTTTTCTTGCCATGCATACAAAGGGGTTTGCGAGAAAAATTCTTAGAAATAATAAAAAAAAGGTTTGAGGGCAACCTTGGTAATTTGAAAATTCCTAGATTCCTAGAGACATAAAGTAGGGATAATTGGGGTCTAAAGTTGTTTTGCCAACATAATACACATGTCTCTATTTTAGCTAGTAGAAGTAGTGCTTGAAAACAAAGCCTCTATTCAAATTAAAAACACAAGATATTCTTTAAAACTTAACCCCGAACGTTTAAATCTATCAATCTTAGATAAACGAACGAATAGTAAAGCTAGCGATTATGAAAATCCACAAACATATACTCTCGAAACTAAATGCTTTTTAAGAATAAAAGTAAAGTTAGGTTTTATTATTTTTTGGATTTTTGTTTTTTTGTTTTTTGTTTTTTTTAACTACTATATAGTTATATATATATATTTTTTTGGAAAAGTTTTGGGGTTTTGCTATTTTTTTTATTTTTGTAATTTTTTGTATTATGACAAAGTTAAAAAGCACGTTTTTTTTATTTTTTGTGATTTTAAACATTTTTTTAATTTTTTTTGTATTATGACAAAGTTAAAAAAGAGAAAAACATGTTTTTTTTTTATTTTTGTAATTTTTTGAACTTTTTTTTTATTTTCAAGCTTATATTTACAAAAGTAAGCAAAATGCAGAATAAAATAGGAAAATAGTCTTTTTTTGTATAGTTTTGTTTTTTTTTTTAATTTTTTTATGTTTTTTTTTGTAAATAAAGATAGTAAAACACCCCCATACTTAAAACCCAACATTGTCCCCAATGTTGTAATGTAAGTATGAAGAAGAGAAAATAAAAGTGCAATATATACAAAAGGAAAGAGGGAGCAAAAAGGCTTCCCTAAATTAAAGCTGGCGGGGCCGTAAGAAACCCTGCAAAAACATATAAAAAGAACAAAGCATAATAAAATATTAGATAAATATGGGGTGCCTCCCACGAGCGCTTTGTTTACCGTCGCGTAGCTTAACGCATTTGGCGTGGTGAGATTATAAATTAGGGAGGGTTAAGGATTCAATATTTTCGTCCACTGGATCGCCCGCAAGATAAAGTTTTAAAAGATGCCCGTTTACTTTAAATTCGCCTCTTTCAGGGTGAGAGATAAGAACGGTCCCATACGACCAAACCTCTTTAACCTTAAAGGGGCCGGACCATCGGGATTTTAACTTACCCGGAAAAAGACGAAGGCGTGAATTATAAAGAAGGACAAGATCGCCCGGCGCAAATGTTTTGGGAAATTTTATTTTGCGATCATGGTAGAACTTAGAAAGCTCCTTATAAAATTTATTACTCTCATAAGCGTTCGCACGCCATTCATCGAGTTCATTTAGTTGGAATTTCCTATTCTCGGAGGCTAAGTTCGAATCGAGATTTAAAAATTTTAAGGCCCAAAAAGCGCGGTGCTCCAACTCTACAGGTAAATGCCACGCTTTGTCGTAGACTAATCGATCGGGCGTACAACCGATAGCGGTCTTGTATGCCGTACGATACGCCCACAACGCGTCGTCGAGTTTGACGGGCCAATCTTTCATATTTAAATAAACGGTTTTCTCCAAAATGCGTTTAATCTCGCGATTTACTACCTCTACTTGGCCGCTTGTTTGGGGGTGATAGGCGGTGGCGAGCTTGTGTGTGACGCCATATTTAGATAAAAATTTTGAAAACTGGGCGTTGCAGAAGTGTGTACCCCTATCACTTACTATTGCACGGGGCGTGCCAAAGCGAGAAAATAATTTTTTTAGAAAATGGACGACGACTCGCGCATCATTGGTGGGCAGAGCTTGCGCTTCCGCCCACCTAGAGACGTAGTCGACCGCCACTAAAATATAGCGATTATTAAAAGAAGAAGGTAGGGGGGCCTACAAAATCTCTGCCCCACAGATCGAAGATTTCGCATTCGAGAAAAAGGTTTTGGGGCATCTCGTCACAACGAGAGATGTTACCCGACCGCTGACAGCACAAAAGTGTGAGCATCCTTAAAGAGAGTGGGCCAATAAAAGCCCGCCTCTAACGCTTTCCGCGCGGTCTGGTTGGCTTGATAATGCCCTCCAGCCGGCCCCTCGTGGCAGTGTCGCAAAATTTGCGCACCCTCCTCGCTTAAAACACATCTTCGCACAACTTGGTCTGCGCATACTCGAAAGAGAAAGGGGTCCTCCCAAAAGTAGTTTTTCAAATCAGAAAAGAATTTTTTCTTTTCCTGAGTCGAAAAATCTTTTGGAAGGACCCGCGCGACTAGATAGTTCGCATAATCTGCGAACCAAGGGGTGAAAGAAGTTTTTATATTATTTAAAATTAAAAGGCACTCTTCAGGAAATCGATCGTTTATTTCGGGTTCGACGTGAGAGGTGGTCGGCTGCTAAATTTTCAGCCCCCTTCTTATCCCGGATCTCTAAGTCAAATTCCTGTAAAAGGAGGATCCATCGAAGCAAGCGGGGATTGGCATCAACTTTGGCCAAAAGATATTTTAGGGCGGAGTGATCAGTGAAAACGATTACGTGTGAAAGTGTTACGTAAGGCCTGAATTTATCAAAAGCAAAGACGACGGCAAGAAGTTCCTTTTCCGTCGTTGTATAGTTAGCCTGTGCGGCATTGAGTGTGCGAGAAGCGTAATATATTGGATGAAAATATTTATTTACGCGTTGGCCTAAGATGACTCCTACCGCGATATCGCTCGCGTCGCACATAATCTCGAACGGAAGGGACCAATCTGGCGCCACCAGAATTGGAGAATTGATAAGTTGCTTTTTTATAAAATTAAATGCCTCTACGCAGGCCGTGTCAAAAATAAATGGGGAATCCTTTTCCAGGAGGTGAGTTAGCAGTTTGGTTATTTTTGAAAAATCTTGAATAAACCGCCGATAAAAACCTGCGTGGCCGAGAAAACTTCGAATATATTTTACGTTCGAAGGAACAGGAAGTTGTTCATTTATAACGACTTTGGCCCTATCGACCTCCATCCCCTTGGAAGAAATTTTATGGCCGAGGACTAAACCCTCTCGGACCATAAAATTGCATTTCTCCCAGTTCAAGACTAAGTTCGTCTCTTCGCACCGCTGGAGGACTCTATCTAAATTTTTTAGACAATTTGCAAAAGAGCTTCCAAAGACAGAGAAGTCATCCATGAAGACTTCCATTATATCTTCTACTAGCTCGCCAAATATTGCCAGCATACATCGTTGGAATGTAACTGGCGCGTTGCAGAGGCCAAACGACATCCTTCGATATGCGAAGGTGCCGAAAGGGCAAGTAAAAGTGGTTTTTTCTTGGTCCTCGGGAGAAATAGGGATTTGGAAAAATCCCGAGAGGCCATCGAGAAAGCGGTAAAAAGGATGGCCAGAGAGACGCTCTAGGATTTGATCAATAAACGGTAACGGGAAGTGGTTTTTTCTGGTGGCATCATTTAGTTTTCGGTAATCGATTCACACCCTCCAACCCGTAACAGTACGAGTTGGGATTAATTCGTTATTCGTGTTTGCCACGACCGTTATACCGCCTTTTTTAGGGACGACTTGTACGGGACTTACCCACGTACTGTCGGATATAGGATAGATAATCCCCGCATCGAGGAATTTAATAATTTCAGTCTTAACGACTTCCCGCATATTTGGGTTAAGTCGTCGTTGAGGCTGAATAATTTTGCGGGGGTTTTCTTCGAGAAAAATTTTGTGAGAGCAGAATGAGGGGTTAATTCCCCTGATACCAGAAATTTGTCATGCAATTGCACGACGATGTTTAGACAAAACCTTAACCAATTCGGATGTTTCCGAATCGGTTAAATTAGATGATATTATAACCGAAAGTTTTAGGTTCGCGGCTAGAAAAGCATATTTTAAATGGTCGGGGAGTTGCTTAAGCTCCAAGACCGGGGGTTCTTCATAAATGTGGAAATTTTTAACTCTTTTGAATCGAAAGGCTCGAAGGGCGAATCTGGCGGCAATTCATTTAAAGGAGGTTGATTTGCCAGATCCGAATCGTTTATCATTAAAGATAACAATTCCGAAAGAGAAGAACACTCATCCTCAAACGCGGATTCCAAATTAAAGCAGGAATCATCATTCGATAGTGAGTTCCGCATCGAGGGGTTGACAAGTAAAGTAACTTCGTCGTCTCCGACCCGAAGGAGGAGGCGACCGTTACTGACATCGATTAACGCACGGGAGGTTTCGAGGAATGGGCGACCGAGAATGATAGGCACCTCAGCGTCCTCCTCTTAGTCTAGGATGACAAAGTCTATCGGGAAGATAAACTTGTCGACCTTGACCAGAACATCCTCCACTACCCCTATCGGGTACTTTACCGAGCGATCCGCGAGTTGGATGCTCATCTTTGTCGGGCTTGGGATGCCCAAATCAAGTTTTTTGAAAAGGGAGAAAGGCATCAAGTTGATGCTAGCTCCCAAGTCCGCTAGAGCGTATTTTATTAACATATTGCCAAAGAGGCACGGGATGGAGAATCGTCCCGGGTCATTCAGTTTTGGCGGCAATTTGTTAAGGAAGACAGCCGAGCATTCCGCGTTAAGGGAAACACGTGAAACATCTTTGAGTCGCTTTTTATTAGAAAGCTACTCCTTAAGATATTTCGCGTATTTCGATATTTGGGAGAGTGCCTCGCGGAAAGGAACGTTTCTGTGAATTGTTTTAAAATTTGTAGAAATTTTTTATAATGCTCGTCCTTCCTCTCATTGTTTATTTTCGAGGGATAAGGAAGGGATGGGCTAAAAACGTTTGGCACAGTCGAAATACTCGTTGTATTATCTATCGTGAGAGGGGGTGGTGGGGTCGGTGTCAAAACATGTACCTTGGGCTCAACCCGTTTTGGGGAGGTTACCTCCTTGCCGCTGCGAAGGTTTATGGCGTTGGCATTTTCTCGGGGGTTTGGCTCCGTGTTCCATGGCAGAGCTCCATATGGCCGCTCGGAGACCATTTTTGCCAGCTGTCCCACCTGATTTTCCAAATTTTTAATCGATCCGGTAATATTCCGGATATTTGACTCGGTGGATGCAACATATTTAACAAAAATATCTTCGAGCAGAGAAGGTTTTGGAGGGGGAGGCTGAAATCCGTTCGGAAATCCTTGCGGGTTTACAATTGGGGACCTCTGAGCATTATTAGGATTGCTCCAGAAAAATTTGGATGGTTCCTCCAACCCGGATTATAATTATTACTATACGGATTGTTATTAGGTTTGAAGGGGGGCCTAACTGGGTTGCCTAGGTAATCTACAGTTTCTTCGACAAAAGTATTATTATTATTATTAGGAACCCAAGAGGGAGTGGAGGAGGAAGCAGTCATCTCCGCCACTTGCTTACTTAGCTGCTCTACTTGCGAGGCTAGGTGAGCAGTGACATCCACTTCATAAATCCCAGCCGGTTTGGCAGGGCGAGATCTAGGCGCATTCCATTGATAGGCGTCATGGCCATTTCCTCGAACAGAGCTTGAGCAGTCGTCGGGGTTTTGTTGTTTAACGTTCCCCCGGTGGCTGCATCGATCATCTGTCGCGTGGAAAAATTTAGGCCATTATAAAACGTCTGGACCTGTAGCCAGGACGGCAGCGCATGATGAGGACATCTACACAGGAACTCTTTAAAACGCTCCCAAGTCTCATAGAGAGACTCAGAATCGTATTGAATGAAAGAGGCGATATCCGTACGTAACTTAGCGGTTTTTGACGTGGGGAATATTTAGTTAAAAAGTGTTCCGTCAATTGGGCCCACGTGGTTATGGATCCTCTGGGAAGAGAAGTTAACCACGCTTTTGCCTTCGTCCGCATCGAAAATGGAAATAAGCGTAAACGAATGACGTCGTCAGTAAAGCCATTAATTTTAAATGTATCGCATATTTCTAAAAAGTTAGAAAGATATAAGTTTGGATCCTCATCTGGCAAACCGTCAAATTGGACTGACTATTGTACCATTTGAATGCTACTAGATTTTATTTCAAAATTATTATTAGCCACTGTTGGGCGTGTTATACTCGATCCGGTATCTTCCAGATTTGGCCTGGCATAATATGCCATGGTCCGTGGCGAGGCCACATATGGAATTTGATCGGCCATAGGTTCAGTGTAAGTATCTCCGACAGACTCTTCGGGAAATTCGAGTAAGTTTTGATCGCGAAGTCGGAGGCGCTCGTGAAGAGTGCGCTCGATTTCGGGGTCAAAAGGGATATTCGAATCGTCCGAGGAGTTTCCTCGGGTCATATACTAATAATAAAAATGATCTGTTTTTTTTGGCTTTTTGTAATAATTTTTTTTTATTTTTTACTTTTTTTTGTAGATATTTTTTTATATATTTTTAATATATATGATAAAAGTAATAGTAATTCCTTGTTTCAAATACCAACACTAATAATCCCCGGCAACGGCGCCAAAAACTTGATGATTTCTTTCGCATTATTTTCTTTTTAATTAATTTGGTTTGCGCAACCTTTATATGACGAGATTAGATTTCGACGGATGTTTTCGAAGAGTCTCGCAAGTACTCCTACTTTGAGAAATTAACCGTTATCCTATCGAAAAATAGAAGTAACGGTCTTTTTCTGCTTTCGAAATATTGACGATTACACCCCGACTACAACGCCGAATTCTATTGATTTTTAAAATAGCAAAGGAGAGTTTTGCACTAATTTGGTTTGAACAGTTTTTGTTTAAATTTTAATCCGAACTAATCATATAATAAAGGCAAGTATACCTTATCGTGAGTAATACAGGATATTTTGTTTTAGAAAATATCGAGGTCGTATATTTTCGCGGATCGTGTTGATTAAGCTACTTTGAGGAACGAACTATTATTTTATCGGAATAAGTTTTTAGTGTGGGTTTTTAAAAGAAAACGATAATAAGCGTATAACTAGAGTTCTAAACGATGATAATAATAGTGCCCGATGTCGAATTACCTTGAGACGAAAATAGTCTTTTTTAGAAGTAAAAGTGATGACTTTTCAAAATATTAAAACGACTTGGCCGCGGAGGTTCCATAATTATGAACGCTCCTCTCTCGAGGGTACGCCCACCTGAGATTATGAATTTTCGACATCGAATCTTCTTAATACTCGCCTTATGTTGTGAACCCCGCTATTGGGTTTTTACTTCCAATTCGGGAGACTTACCTCATCCTCTCTCGAGGGTAGATCACACTTCTCTTTGCCCGTGAGCGATCAGTCCGTACGCACGAGCCTCTTGGCTAACTAGTGTACGGAGATGGAAATGAAAACCACACATCGATTATGTGGCTCCACTCAACGTTATTCTCGGGTAAACCTTAAGCGTTAATTATTTTAGAAAGAGATGTTTTATTTTTAGAAAAACTATTTTTGTGTCCCAATGCTCTTCGACATCGTGCGCTAAAGGAAATTAGCCACTCATCGGAATGGAGACGACATAATTAATAAAATACATGTTTAATTATTTAAGCGGATATAAGCGGATAAAAAAGGGAAATGAAAAGACTTATATAAAAGCAGTAATAGTATCCGTCCCAACCGTTTTAAACAAGCGCTAAAGGAAATTAGCATCTTATTCAAGATGGGGGGTGGTATAGAAATGAAAAGACTTATAAAGGTGCAGAAATAATATCCGTCCCAACCAACTTAAATAAGTGCTAAAGGAAATTAGCCTCTTATTCAAGATGGGGGTGGTATATAACAGTTATATAAGGACTGAAATAAAGCTAAGTTACAAAAAAAACACTAACTCATATACGCACGCACTCTACTTGTAATAAAAAGACTGAATCAAAATAAAGCGTTTAAATGAAAGCAATAAATAAAGCGTTAAAGAAAGCGATAAACTATTTCTATGAAAGCAATAAACCTAAATTATGAAAGCAATAAAACTATTCTCATACACACACACACTAACATAAATAAAAAAGAAGATGATCCAAATGAGAAAACAACATTTTATTTCTAAAAGGCGAAAATTACAAACGAACATAAACTTAATTGCATAAAGAAAACTCACAATCACTCAAAAGAACTCAAAATAACATTACAACATTCAAAATTTGGATGAGAAATGCTTCAGCCGAGCCCCTCTATCTATAGAAAAATTTTTAATTTTTACACGCCCTAGGTCACGGGCGTGACTTGGATGTCATGGCCGTGACTTAGGGCGTGACATTTGCGCGTGCTTTAGGGGTCGCATTCGCCATCTTCTGGAAGGTCCTGCCGTCAAACATGGCTGCACACGGGCGTGACCTACAGTGTCAAGGCCGTGACAGTGGGCGGCAGTTTATCAGCAGCATGGGCGTGACTTTGGGGCTGGCGGTGGATTCGTCGAACGCTTGGATAGAGAGTTCGTCGAACGCAGCTCAGGTTTCGTCGAACGCAGCTCAGTTTCGTCGAACGCAGGGCAGAGCGCTTTCGTCGAACGTTGAGCCGAGAGAATTCATCGAACGCAGAGTGTCGTTCGTCGAACGCAGGGCAAAGCGCTTTTGTCGACCCCAGCTCGGGATTTGTCGAAATTTGAACTTTAAATTTATACGCCCTTGGTCACGGGCGTGACCGAGGGTGTGACCTGAGAAAATTTTGTCAAAAATCTGAAAAAAAAGAAGTAAAGCTAAGTTAGTAATAAAAATAATAAAACTGGCAATTATTTATTAATTTATATAGAAAATTTATAATTTTAATTAAAACAATACTAAAAATACGTATATTTTACTACTTATCAGAGGCCCTCTCAACGATCTTCTGAAAAAGTCTCTAAATTGTCAGAGCTCCCTTTCCGTAAAGGCGCGCTCGGATATGACAGCCAGACGGCGGGATTAAATGCAGACTGGGCGTGTTTAAATATTTGAATTTGCCTCGACGATATTTCCAGCTTCATGCCGATACTGACAGCATCACGACGACAGACTTCGTCGTTGTCTTAGACTTTGGTAATCTTCAAATCTTCTAGCTTCTACCTCTGACATTGATATCTCAATGATACGAGATATCCTGGCATTTTTGTTTTGTCGTCGGATATGCCATCTCTGACTGTGTCGTCGTGATCTTCTTTCTTGCAGATTGTCGTCGTAACAACTTTATCTTATCGACGACATAAACGATATCATGTCGACAGACTATACTTTAGCAACAGCTTGTCTTCAACTGACCTCCTTCAGTCTTCTCGGCATCACGCCTTCTTTACAACGATGCAGTTTCTTGTCAACGAAATCTCCGACACTGGTCTTCCTTTTGTCTTTTCACCGACATTCATTCTGACTTAGTCTTATCGATGTCAAGGCTTCTTTGATGATGTCGACGATACTGCATCTTCTCGACGACATTCCTTCCTTTGATATCTTCGAGATATTGCCTTTTCAACGATAAGGCTACTTTGATGATGTCGACGATACTGCATCTTCTCGACGACATTCCTTCCTTTGATATCTTCGATGTTGATTTTGCATCAGCTTATTTCTTCTCTCCGATATTCAGTCGGCATTGTGATGTCACAATGATATGTGCATCACGACGATAGCTTCCATTGACCTTCAGTTTTGCTTTGCTCATCATCATGACGACAAACATACTTTGTCGACGACATCTCCTATTCTTCTCGACGATATTGTACTTTATTTTCCTGAGATTATGAGCTAGAGAAGTGATCAAATACAAAGTGAAGTTTTCTTGACTTGGTGACTTCTTCAAATCAGGAATCGTGTAGGCAAGATTCCCAACAATACTCCTTCTCGGACACCTCAAGAGGAGGTGCCACGTAGAATTAGATCCAGCGCTGTCGCTCTTTTTTCGCGACAGGCATTCCAGTGGCGTTAGGCCACCGAACCACCCTAGTTGTGGTCATCGTCCTCTAACGACCCTATCAGAGGAATCTTACATCCCTATTGGAACCCTATCAACGGTGGTGGCTCAATCCGAGCATCGACCGTGAGTGGCATCGGTGTGCATCTAACCCTGTATTAGATAAAATCTATTATTATCAACAAAGAGAGAACCCTCTCTTTTTGAACATGTTCTTATGGGCGAGCAACAACAACTACATAGCAAACTACAATGCAAATCGATTGCTTCCGGAAAGAAATTTCTCTTTAAAATCCGTAAAGAAATGTCTCCATATATATCAATCTACATAGTTTATACTATAAATGTGTCTGAAGATGGTCATTGTGGTTATAGAGTAATAAGTGATGTTTTTGATGTTAGATTTTGAAGTGAGCTAACGCCCAGCGTTAGAGCTAACGTTGGCGTTAGCTCGGCTTCTATAAGGTCTCTAACTTTCCTATAAATAGGAGGGCAGACCCCCCTTTGAGAATAGAGATTGATTTTGGGCGAGATTGCAGAGAACTCGGAGTGAGTTCGGCAAGTGACATAGAGAAGGTTTGTTGAAGGAGAGTAATCGTGAGTTAACGCAGAGCATTAATTACTTAACGCCAGGCGTTAGCGAGTGCTAGTGTTGATAATGAGCTGAGAGTGCGAATGCGGCTAGCGAGCCGCGAGTGCGAGCAGAGAGCTTGCGAGAGGGCTAACGCAGAACGTTAAGAGTTAACGTCGGGCGTTAGCGAGAAGCGAGTAGCACCTTTGTTGTTGCTGTGGAGGAGAAGCGTACACCATCCATGACCAGTTTCTTTACTTCTTATTTTGGCTATTATAAATCGAGTTGTATGCAACTTGTTTTCGGTCCTGTAATCTTGTAACTTGTAACCTTCATTTGGAGTTGTAAAGAAGTGTTTGTGTTCATCCTTGGTGTTTGTGTCTCGGTGCACAATTGGTCCTAAAAACTTCACATGGTATCAGAGGTAGGTTGGAACAAGCACTGAGTAACCAAGATGGACGGTGAAGGAGGCTATGCGAGAGGACTTAGCATTGAGTTGCTTACTCAGACCAACTACAAGAAATGAAAGTCTTATATGGAGAGCTACCTACTCGGAGAGGACCTTTGGGAAGTTGTTTGTGGAAGTTAACAGGAGGAAGTTCTGGTAATCGAAGGCAATGGTCCAGCTGTGAGAGCTTGGAGGAAGACCAATGCCAATGCAGAGTTCACTCTGAAGAGAGTTATTTCACCTGACTTGTTCAACCACATCATAGGTTGTAAGTCAGTGTCTAGAATCTAGAAATCCCTCGATGGGCTATTCAACAAGAAGAATATAGCGAGGCTACATTTTTTGTAGAATGAGTTGGCACGGTCCACTCAAGAGGGGATGTCAATATCCACCTTCTTCCTGAAGGTGAAGAACCTGTGTGCTGAGTTCTCGGCTTTGGATCCTGATGAGCCGATCTCTGAGGTGAAGTTGAAGAGGCATATACTCTGAGGCCTGCGGAAAGATATGTTCCGTTTGTTACTTCTGTACAAGGATGGGCTACTCAGCCTTCCTTATTGGAGCTAGAGAACCTGTTGTCATCACAAGAGAGCTTGGCGAAGCAGATGGCTGGAGTATCTATCTCAGGGGCAGATAGCGAGGTGTTGTTCTCAAGAAAGAAGAAGTCTTGGGACAAGAGGAAGAAGAACTCCGGAGATGGACCGTCAACATCCTCTCAAGGAGATAAAGGGAAGTTCCTCCCTGCTTGCGACGAGAAGGTAAGAACTCTTTGCTTTGCCTGTAAGAAGTACGGGCACATGGTAAAGGATTGCCGGACCAATCTGAAGGTCGGTCATGTTGCTGAGAAGGAAGGAGGCCACTGGAGAGGTGGGGCGAGAGGTGGAGGTCACCAGGGTGGTGAGGGAGGAGATAATTGTTTCCTGGCTGAGATGACTACAACGTGAATTGTTATCTTAGCTTCCATCCACTTCGAGAATGACTGGATTGTGGATTCTGGTTGCGGACACCATCTCACTGGACATGTGTCTAAGTTTGCCTCCCTTAAGGCATATGAAGAGTCGGATGTTATCATCACTGTGGATGATTCGGTGCATCCAGTTGAGAAAGAAGGGATGGTATCCCTTGAGAATGAAGAGAAGCCCGTGACACTGAAGAGTGTGTATCACGTGCCTGGCATGAAGAAGAACCTCTTCTCGGTTGCAAACGCAGTGGAGCTGGGTACCACGTGATGTATGGGCGAAAGGAGGTAAAGTTCTTGAAGAACTTATCGTCTGTTGATGCTGACACCACGCTCACCGATAAAGGGTGAATGATTTATTTGTTCTGTCTGCAAATGCCTATATGGACAAGCTGAAGACAAACGACAGCACTGCGATCTGACATGAGAGGCTAGGTCATGTGGGGGTGGACAAGTTAAAGATGATGACTGCAAAGGGCCTAGTGTCTGGCCTGCCTAATATCTCTTCCTATGGCGACGACCATGTGTGTGAGGGATGTCAATATGGAAAGTCATATCGACTTCTGTTTGACAAGTCGGAGACCAGGTGTAAGGCACATCTTGAGTGCGTACATGTTGATGTGATGGGGTCGTGCGCCACCCTTACTTATGGAGGAAATAAGTATGCGCTGGTTCTAGTGGATGATTACACCCGCTATACGTGTGCATACTTTCATAGAGAGAAATTAGAAGTATTTGTGAAGTTCTAGGAGTGGAAGGAACTTGTGGAGGGGAGGCTGGACCTGAGGGTGAAGAAGCTGAGAAGTGACAATAAGGGTGAGTTTACCTCTAATGAGTTTGCCTCTTTTTGCAGGAAGTTTGGCATTCGACGGGAGCTCTCTTGCACCCATACCCCTCAGCAAAATGGGGTTGTAGAGAGGAAGATCCGCCATCTAGTGGAGACATTCAGAAGCTGGCTACATGCCAAGGGAATTCCCAAGGCCTTATGGGCGAAGGGAATGGCTTGTGCTACCCACGTGATCAATAGGCTACCACTGAGTCCCAATAGGATGGTGTATCTACACCAGCATATGTTTGGGGAGAAGCCAAATGTGGCTCACATGAGAGTATTTGGTTCAACCTGCTTCGTGCACGTCCCGGATGCTCAGAGAACCAAGTTGGAGCCGAAAGCACGAAAGTGTGTCTTCATCGGCTACGGTGAGCGGAAGAAGGGGTGGAGGTGCATGGATTCGCATACCCACGTATTCTTCGTATCACGCAACGTGGTGTTTGACGAACTGATCTCGTATCAGGGAGTCTCTTATGTGGTGCTGTCGGAGAGTGGAGATTCAAGCGGGAGAGAAGAGAGAGTCATTGAGGACTCTACTATAGAGTTGGAGCAATCTCCCAGTGCCCCATCGCCATCTAACTCGGCGGGGGGGGGGGATTTGTGCTCTAGAAGTAGGGGGAGCGGAGCTTCAAGAGATGTTGGGAGAAGAGTTGAAGAGGAGGAGTCTACCAGGGTGGTAGAAAGTGGCCAAGCCTTGAGGAGGTCGAAGCGGACCATCGTCCCGCCTGCTCGGTATAAGGAGGGCAATTTCGTGAGTTTGGGTCTCTTGCTTCTTTGTAGGACCACTCAACGAGAGGGAACCTGCCCGCTTTGAAGATGTTGTTGGCACCAAGGAGTGGGACGTGGCCATGGATGAAGAGATGGAAGCCTTGAAGAAAAATGAGACCCGGTACCTTGTTCCCATGGTTGAACACATTAAACATGTCACATGTAAGTGGGCGTACAAGGTAAATAAGAGAGCCGATGGAGAAGTAGAGCGATACAAGGCAAGACTTGTCACTCGGGGTTTCTCGCAAACCCATGAAGAGGACTACGAGGAGAGGTTTAGTCCTATGGCAAAGATGACGTCGGTGAGGACGGTCATTGCTCTGGCAGCGTGCCGAGGTTGGAAGTTATGGCAGCTTGATGTGAAGAATGTGTTCCTGTATGGTGAGATTGACATGGACATATTCATGGTGCAACCACCTGGATACATGTCCAAGTCACTTCCACATTATGTGTGCAAGTTGAAGAAGGCCCTATACAGGTTGAAACAGGCGTCAAGAGCTTGTTATGGAAAGATTGCGGAGTACCTACAGTTCTGTGGTTATGATGTCTCAGACTCAGACTCTAGCATGTTCGTGAAGAAGAGTGGAGATCTTCATGTGCTGGTGCTGTTGTACGTCGATGATATGATCATAATAGGGAACAACAGTGAGGAGGTCGCGACGCTAACACAATAGTTATCCATCCTATTTGAGATAAAGGATCTTGGTGAACTACATCATTTCTTTGGCCTTCAAGTTAAGAAGAGAAGAGGCGGGCTGTTCGTTTCCCATAGGGCATATGTTGAGAAGATTGTTGAGAGATTCGACATGAGGGAAGAGAAGAGCAGTTCTGTTCCACTGGAGGCTGGGCTAAAGCTTCGGAAGGAAGAAATGAGGATTCTTCCCGATCCGAAGATCTTCCAGGCACTGACGGGGAGCCTTATCTACCTGACTATCACGAGGCCAAACATCGCTTTTGCCGTCAACCGAGTTAGTCGGTACATGCAGGAGCCGCGGAAGCCTCATCTGGAGGCAGCCAAAGGGATACTGAAGTATGTGAAGGGAACCCTTGAGATGGGGTTGTTTTATGAAGAGAAGTCTGACTTCAAGTTGCATGGGTACACGGATGCAAAATACGCAGGTGATGTTGATGATCACAAGTCGACGTCAGGATACGCATTTTTGTGTGGAGCTGCTGCCATCTCATGGTGTAGCAAGAAGCAGGATTATATCTCCCTTTCCACCACTGAGGCAGAGTACAAGGTGTCCTCCCTAGCAACTCAGGAGTGTGTCTGGCTGAGGAGGCTGGTGGAAGAAGTGGACGAGAAGGTCAGCGAACCTGTTGCGCTTCGCGGGGACAATGAGAGTGCTTTGAAACTGGTAACCAACCCAATGTGTCACGCAAGAACAAAGCACGTAGAGATCGATCATCACTTCATCAGAGAAAAGGTGTTGGGTGGCTTGATTGCAGTGGAGCATGTGCGGTGCGAAGACAACCTTGGGAATATATTCACGAAGCCCCTTTCTGTGGGGCCGTTCAGGAGGCTTCGCTCGTTACTTGGAGTTGTTCTCGGAGCTCACTTCAAGGGGGAGTGTTAGATTTTTGAAGTGAGCTAACGCCCAGCGTTAGAGCTAACGCCGACGTTAGCTCGACTTCTAGAAGGTCTCTCCCTTTCCTATAAATAGGAGGGCAGACTCCCCCTTTTAGAATAGAAATTGATTTTGGGCGACATTGCAGAGAACTCGGAGTGAGTTCGGCGAGTGACCTAGAGAAGGTCTGTTGAAGGAGAGTAATCGTGAGTTAACACTGAGCGTTAAGTACTTAACGCCAGGCGTTAGCGAGTGCGAGTGTTGATAGTGAGTTGTGAGTGCGAGTGCGGCTAGTGAGCTGCGAGTGAGGGCAGAGTGCTTGCGAGAAGGCTAATGCGGAGCGTTAGGAGTTAACGTCGGGCGTTAGCGAGAAGCGAGTGGCACCTATTTGGTGTGCTGTGGAGGAGAAGCAGACACCGTCCGTGACCAGTTTCATTACTTCTTATTTTGGCTGTTTGTAAATCGAGTTGTATGCAACTTGTTTTCAGTCCTGTAATCTTGTAATTTGTAACCTTTATTTGGAGTTGTAAAGAAGTGTTTGTGTTCATCCTTGTTGTTCGTGTCTCGGTGTCCAATTGGTCCCGAAAACTTCACGTTTGATATGGGTGAAGATTGGTTGCGGGTGTGCCTTGATCTACAAAATGAAATAACATGTAATGTTTATCTGTTGGGGTTTTCTACATACCATTCATAATGATAAAACACATCAAATGTGCGCAACGGAAGAACAAGAACAACCCAAAAGAGTTTCGAGGATCTTGCGATTTCATGAATCAAGAAATGAGGAAAGCAACACATTGCAATACCTGAAGGGAATTGAGTCAATACTCAACCGAGATGTTCCACAGCTGAAATCCAAAAAACAGTTGATGAGTCCCAAGCGTCGAAATGGATCGGCGCCTCTACAGGAGTCCACACGAGCGAAAGGATAACCCTAGCTTCTTGTCGCACAAGAACTAGGTCGGAGAAGAAGAGTCCTCTACGTCTCCCACGGACTGCTAGGTCCGACGGCAGGTAGAGGCGACAACGACGTCGGGGTGTGGGAACAGCCGATCGGAATCGCGGAACACTTCCGTCACTCTTCACTGATTCGCAAAAGGAGATCGCTCTATTAGGTCATAGAATCGCATTCTATTTATACCCAGACGAGAGAGATGCTATCTGCACACCCACGACATATATTGGAGTAAACAGAATTCATCGAGTGAACTTTTCACTGAAGAAATTCGTCGAGTAAAATAGAATTCGTCGAGTGAACCTTTCACTAACAAATTCGTCGAGCAACAAATGATTCGTCGAGTAATCATAAACTCGTCGAGTCATGAATTCGTCGAGTTCGTCGAGTAATCATAAATTCGTCGAGTAACATATGATTTCGTCGAGTAATCATAAAATCGTCATTCGACGAACTGAAGTGAGAGTCGTCGAGACACTCTCGACGACTCGACTCGAAAACTCGTCAACAGGCTCCATACAATATTCACAATACCCAGTGGCGGAACTAGGATTTTCGCTAAGCCAGGGCACAATAAATTAATATTAAAAAAAATTTGTTGGAAATATTTCACCTTTTTTTAATAATTATTAATTCAATGTTTCAACAATCTAAATTAAAGAACATTAGTCCAGTGTATCAACGTACTGGATCATAACAAGTTCAACACAATCTTTGGAACCTAGATCATAACTAGTTCAACTGAAGTCAGGATTAAAAAGTAGGATCCTGTCTCTATTATACTAAACACAATTCTCACACATTCAAAGGCTAAACAAATAAAAAATTTCATAAATCTCTTGGATATTAAACAAATAGTTTTTTATGATACCGGTAAAAACAATGATATTGGGCTGAGAAAGACTCCAAATGGAAAATTAATATATCAACAAGATTACTAACAACTTCTATCAACTCTAAGGCAAGCAAAATAATAACTTAATAAGGCTACCAGCCCATAGTATTGTGATAAATAAAGCACACTAAGGCTTGCAACCGGTAACTAATACAAGATTCATGATATTGAGATCACAATTAAGAGGTGTTTCTATTGTATTCTAAAAAATTTTCCCAGCACATTGATTCATAAGATTACTTAGAAGCATATTATCAAACACCTAAAATGCAAAAGGCGATAAAAGTTTGAGACAACCTCATTGACTCATTTCATAAATTTTCCACTGAAAGAAAGGAATAGAAAACTGCATTGAGTACAGAAATGAAAGAAAACTCATTTATTATAATATAATAGCAAAATCATTGATTTCACATTGCAGAAATTGATAAATGCAAGAATCTAAGAATCACATTGCAGAAATTGATAAAACGATGAAATTAGGGAGTAAATTGAAAATGGGGAAAAGCTTTATCGACTGATTGACATCAGATTTCACAAAACCAAGGACGAGTTCACACAACTAAGGAGAGTTGGAGAAATCGATTTCAGACATGATTATCCACATCAAATTTCACACAACCAACGAGTTCAGATTCCACACAACCAAGGAATTGGACATCAGATTTCACACAACTAAGGAGAGTTGGAGAAACCTTGGAAAACCAAAAACGAAACCGGAAATCACTTGCCTTGTATTCAAAGCTTGAAATCGTAGATTGGGAATACTCGAATCCGAAATCTGGATTGGACTGGATACCCCCTCACCGTCGCTTTCCTGCTACTCTGCTCGGGCACTGCCGGTGACGGGAGAAAGCCAGAAAGGGGACAAAAATGTGTGACAAATGCCTCGTCAGTCGTCGCCCTTTAGCGTCGGCTCGTCGCCCTTCGTCATCGCAGCGTTGCAAAAACGAATGGTTCACGGTAAATTGTGGCGTGCCCTATCCCTTAATTGCGATTCGCGAAAATCACGCCCGGGCACGTGCCCGGGCGTGTCTTAGGGTGGGTTCGCCCATGACAATACCTGCGGAGCATTCAGTTGACTCGGCCCAACTCCAATAAGTCATAGGATTGATCCTTCACTCATATCCAATATGAGTAAGACCAACACAATTCTTTCTCCAACTTCTCCAAACACTCTTGTGTGTGACCCCATAGGCTCACATCGTGTTGGCAGTGAGACTAGATGTTTGATCACTTCCAGATCACCATGGAAACTCCAACATTATCAATATACAAAAATCTTTGAAAATGCAAGACTAACAGTGTTAATATCATATCTTGATTGTACGGTAGTTTCTGCTCCACTTGACAAATGAATGACAATGTCAGATATGAGCTTAGTCATCGCATTGTGCTACAATATTGCAATGGTTCATTACTCGAGATATCAGTCAATTACATTTCTGCCTTTGCATTCCGCACGTCCGAAAGACTTCAAGGTGGTATTCAATGGATTTGTTAATCGTAACCATTTCATCCGGTTACTTATGCCGGAGGAGTGTTCGCTTCCCCTTGTTTTTGCTTTTTGGACAATATATCATATTACGGTGGCGGAAACATGAGACTTGCCATATATCTTACGTATTAGAGCTTCCGGATCCAATAATACAAATTTGGAGGTTGTCAATTTGTTGGAAAGATGAGATTAGGTAATCCAATATTGTAAACAAAACATAATATTACTTTATTTTTTACAATCAATATCTAATAAATTTTATGTGAAACTACGTACAATCATATGTTTTGGAGTTTCAAACTACTATAGTATGTAGGTAACAAAAAGCCGACGAATATTAAGGTATGATTCATTCAATATTTAAATTTATTTACTATATTGGAATAGACTAATATTATTTTGCATGCTTTTAGGTGGCTAAATCAAGGAGATTTGATGAAATTTTGGGTAGTGTCTCATTTTTTATTTTCATCAAATTGTAAAATTACATATATTATGAAGTCTTTTGATGTTTTGTTGCGGCTTAGATTCATAAGTATGTGGTTGGATAAGAATGATTTTTTTGATGATGTGACAATATAATTTTATGAGGTGCTATTAACGATTTTATAGGTGTTATTAACATTACTCTAAATATATATACATAATTATACCAAAGGTACCGCACTATGAGGACATCTCTGCCGCCTAGTTTCTGCAGAGCTGTGTCAGCAACATGTTATTTATACATAATTAAATATTAATTAAGGGTGCTGCTATAAGCACTGCAGTTTTGGCTATCGGCACTCAATTTGTATGAGTTATTACGCGCCTTTTAAAAATAGGTCTAGTATATTCATTTTTAGGAAAAGTGTTCAACACGAAAGATGTAGATCTCGTCGAGATCTACAATTTTCGTGTTGAACACTTTTCCTAAAAATGCATGTACAAGTTGTATTTCCAAAAATTCGCTATAGTTATGCCCATATTTCAATCAGAGCGGCAATACGTGTTGTGTGTGCATTTTTAGAAAAAATGCTCAACACAAAAGTTGTAGATCTCAACGAGATATATAACTTTCGTGTTGAACACTTTTCATAAAAATAAATGTACAAGGCGTATTTCCAAAAGACGCGTAATAACTCGTACAAATTAAGTGCGGATAGCCAAAACTGCAGCTAATAGCAGCGCCCTTAATTAATCATAACTCTCAATCTAGTCATCCAATTGTCATGATTTTATTCACGGAATTGTTCGCATGTATGAAGAGCATCTAACAAGACATTTAGCTAGGTAATCAGATGGTAAAAATTACCATAATACCTTCAATAGTAGAATTGCTCATATATAAAACTAAGCAGCGATGATCCGACGGCTGAGTCTTTGAATATTTCTAGAGAGTTGATAATTTCCTCCAAAATTTGTAATTTTATATGTAATCAACAAATTGGATCCACTTTACTAATTTTCTTGGTCAAATTGAAAGGATGATGGCCATAGATATTAATTGAAATTTAATTACGTAGGTGTCGGAAAATATAGGATTCCATTTTTACAAACATAATAAAATCCCTTCATTATTTTGGCTATGAAAAATTGATAAGCAAGGGGTTTTAAGAAATCATTATTGATGGGTTCTCATCTATTATGTAGAAATATTCGGGCTGCGATTAGCCAGAAACCTCACTCTCCCACTAAGAAAATGAGCTCATGGGTGAGAAAGTGGATTTAACCAAGAGAAAGTCAAACCCACTATCTTCGCAATGAACCGCGCACGTAACCGCCATAGAGACGCGCAATCCTGCACGTGCGACCATAAGCAACCGCGCACGGCGGTGCCGCGCGCAATCGCCCGCGCCACGGCGGTACCGCGCGCGGCACGCACGACGGTACCGCACGCGGCACGCGCGATACCGCGCACGACCGCACGCAGCATGCCGCGTGCGCGCACAGCCGCACGCGACCCGAGTGCCGGTCGACCTCCCTTGCTGATCGAGCTTTTTCAGCGCTCCCACTCGATGCTCGATGCGCACTTAGCACCGCTAAGTTCGTAACGTGCTTTTATTTCGCACGCACTTGAACATTGTAAAGTTCATAGTGCGCGCAATTGCTAACTCCGCTTTTCTTCTTGAGATTACAGGATTCGCGCATTGCCATCTGAATCGTCAATGAAGCTGTCCGAAGTGCCCGAACTGCCCGAACTGACCAGGGGGCGAAATCGTCATATTCAGAAAGTGGCGATCCGTGTGCTCTCGATCAACGGTCGAAATCGGCCCGTCAGGTGGTTACGGTGGTTACAACGGTGAAATTACCGAGCCGCCCCCGGCCAAATCTATAAAAGGGACCCGAACCTTCATTTCAAGGGATCTGACATTCTACATCCGAAAGAGCTGTCTGAAGAATTCCTTCAGAGATCTCCTTCGCGACTCGAAGATCTCTTTCGTCGTTTGAAGATCTTCTTCAGACCTCGAAGACCTCCAGTGACAGCAAAATACTTAGTTTTTCTGAGAGGTGACCTTTCACCATCAGAGACTTTCCTTCAACCACAACTGTAATGTGAAAATTTTCCGTAGATCTAGGAGTGAGCAGGAATTGTATAACTAAAAGTCCAAGCCAATCAACCAGAAGCACATGAAACAAACACAATCTTTATTGAGCAAACAAAGTTCTTCATTACAGGGCGAGGTATACATGACGAGACATGATTTTGCCAGTACACAAAAAACAGAAGAGAAAAATAGCTGAAAGGAAAACCAGCGGTCTAACAAACTGAGACTGCCTGACCGCTCGACCTGACAGTCCGCCCGGCTAGAAAACAAGACCGCCCGAACTGCCTGCCTGCGCCTTAAACAACACCAACTAAGAACCTCGCGAACTCCCGAACTCCACTGATCCTCCTGAACTCCAGCAACCCGCACTGCAAGCCGCGAGACCGCCCGAACACCTTCAGAAGAGGAGGTGACCGCTGCTACCCGCACAATCCGCAGAAGCTGCACAAAAAAGTTCGATCAGCTAACCGGCCGGTTACAAAAAATAGACCGCAACAACAGGACGCGAGCTCAGCTTACACTTGGTGCGATAATTTTACTGCTACAGTGACTCCTATTTATAGGCAAGCGACCTGATCCAGTCACCGCCCTATGAGATAGAGTCACCGCCACTTGACCGCGCGACCAGACCGGTCAACCCGCGCAACCAGCAAAAGATCCTCCTGCTTAGTGAGCTTGCCGACTTCAACAGAAGCCGCGCAAGCATGACAACACGCCTGGTCATGTCGCTCACCACCTGTGTTCGCCACCCGATCTCCTCCAGAGACCGCGAACACACCAGACCGACTAGGGCACAGCCCGCCAAGTCGATCAAACACCTGTGACCGCATATACCAGCTGATCGCCGAAAGACCAGCCATGCGAACACAAACTGGAGACCGCGTGACTAAGAAGACTTTAGTCCGCGCGCACCACAAAGAACCCAGACAGCCTCCAGACCGGGCTGCCCGCTCCACGCGGTCACAAGCACCAGACCGAGCGCCGCCCTTACCAGGCAGAAACCTGCTCTGCCACGCGGTCACACGACCAGACCGCGCGACCACACCTCGGCACCCTTGGACAGAAGAACGGCGGTCACGCCGAGAAGCCCGCGGCTAGACCAGAAAGGTCAGACCGCCAGAGGAGACCGCAAGACCGAGCGGTCAGTCCAGACCGCGCGGTCTCCCCCCCCCCCCCCCCCCCCCCCCAGACCGCCAACTTCACAAACTTGCACGTCAATATTTTCAACACTCCCCCTTGAAGTGGGAAGTTGAAAACAGCCCAAGTAAACTCCTTAGCTGAGTGAACGACCCTTTCGCCAGCGCCTTTGTGAAGATGTCAGCAATGTTGTCCTGACTCCGAACATGCTCGACCAAAAGAGACCCCTCCAGCACCTTCTCACGAATGAAATGATGCTCGATCTCGATATGCTTGGTCCTCGCGTGACAAACTAGATTAGTAACCAGTTTGAGAGCACTCTCATTGTCGCCGCGGAGCAGAGTCGGACCCTGAACCTCCTTATGGACGTCTCCTACCAACCTCCTAAGCCAGATGGCTTCTTGAGCTGCCAAGGCCGAAGCCTTGTATTCCGCTTCCGTGGTTGAGACCGATACGGAATCTTGCTTCTTACTGCACCATGATATAGACGTGGGGCCCGCCATAAAGACATATCCAGACGTCGACTTCCGATCATCCGAATCTCCCCCGTAATCCGCATCCGTGTACCCATGCACCTCGAAGCCCGCATCCCTTCTGTAAAAAAGACCCATATCTGAAGTCGCCTTGACATACTTCAATATATTCTTGGCCGCTAGAAGATGAGGCATCCGTGGTTCCGCCATATAACGGCTCACCCTGCCAACTGCATACGCAATATCCGGCCTGGTAATCGTCAGATAGATCAAGCTCCCAACCATAGCACGGAACACCAGCGGATCTTCCAGAATCCTCCCCTCATTCTTGCGAAGTTTCATGGCCTTCTCTAGAGGTGTGGAAATGCACTTCCCTTCCTTCATGCCGAACCGCTCCGCATATCCAGCCTGGGACACCAGCACTCCACTTCCCTTCCTCTGCACTTTGAGTCCAAGGAAATGGTGAAGCTCACCTAAGTCCTTCATCTCGAACCTGATAGATAGCTCAGCCTGAAGCCTTGCTACTTCCTCCTTCGAATTCCCCGTCACGATCATATCGTCGACGTAGAGCAGCACGATGACTTGAAGTTCCCCGCTCTTCTTGACGAACAAGCTTGAGTCTGAGTCTGAAGCACCAAACCCACAGAATAAGAGATATTCTGCAATCTTTCCATACCACGCCCTCGACGCTTGCTTCAACCCATACAGGGCCTTCTTCAACTTGCAAACATAGTCCGGAAAATCTTCAGATACGAAGCCTGGCGGCTGGACCATGAAGATGTCCTTGTCAATCTCGCCGTACAAGAACACATTCTTTACGTCGAGCTGCCAAATCTCTCACTCCCAACATGCCGCCAAGGCAATCACAACCCGAACTGAAGTCATTTTGCCACCAGACTAAATGTCTCTTCATAGTCCTCACCGTATTGCTGCGAGAATCCCCGAGCCACAAGGCAAGCCTTGTATCGCTCGATACTGTCGTCTGCCTTCTTCTTGAGCTTGTAGACCCACTTGCATGTTACAGGGGTGATACCCTTGGGCTTGGGCACCAGAGACCACGTCTCATTCTTCTCAAGAGCACTCATCTCTTCCTGTATAGCTAAATCCCACTGTTCCACGCCTTTGGCCTTTTCAAAGCTCGACGGCTCCCTCTCATCCAAGGGACCAGCAAAGAAACACGAGACAAATCTCACCATGTTTCCTCCTATATAGCGATCAGGGGCAATGATGGTTCGCTTCGATCTCCGTAACGCCTTCCCCTGACTCGCAGTATCTTCAGCTGCTTCTTCTCTAGCTCCCCTTCCAGACGTACTCGGAGCATCGCTCCCCCTGCTTCCTGATCCAGAAGCCACCGCCTCAGAACTAGATATTGATGGACCACCTGGTGACACAGGCAGCTCCACCTGAAGATTTTCCACATCTTTCTCCGGCTCCTCCACCCTGCTTTCTGGTAGCTCAACACCAGAACTTCCCTTGTAAGACGTCACCTCGTCGAATACGACGTCGCGAGATACAACCAATCTCCGCGTCTTGGGGTCCATGCACTTCCAGCCCTTCTTCCGATCATCATAACCCACGAAGACTAGCTTCCATGCTTTCGCATCTAACTTCGTCCGAAGCGCATCTGGAACGTGCACATAGCAGGTGGAACCAAACACCCGAAGGTGTGCCACGCTTGGCTTTTCCTTGAACATCAATTCATGCAGGGTCTTCATATTGATGGGACTAAGAGGCATCATGTTGATGACGTAGGCAGCACAAGACATTCCCTCCGCCCAGAAGAACTTTGGGATACTCTTGGCATGCAGCCAACACTTGCAGGTCTCCGTCAGATGACGGATCTTCCGCTCTGCATCTCCATTTTGTTGTGGAGTATGCGCACAAGTAAGCTCCCTCCGGATGCCTGCCTTCCTGCAAAAAGTAGAGAACTCACCAGAGGTGAACTCCCCTCCGTTGTCAGTCCTCAAATTCTTAACCCGCAGGCCAAGCCGACCCTCCACAAGCTCCTTGAACTCTACGAACTTGGCAAACGCCTCCGCCTTCTCCTTCAAGAAATATACCCAGACATATCTGGTGTAATCATCGATCAACACCAGCATATATCTGCTGCCTCCGGGGCTTAGGGTAGCAGTCGGTCCCATCAAGTCATCGTGGATGCACTCCAACGGCGCATTACACCTTGTCTGCGACTTGTCAAATGGTAGTCGATGAGACTTGTCGAACTGACATCCCGCGCACACATGACCGTCTCCGTAGGAAGATAGACTAGGCAGGCCCTTGACCAGACCTTTCACCGTCATAGCTTTCAGCTTGTCCATCCCTACATGCCCCACCCTCTCGTGCCATATGACAGCACTATCATTCATCCGCATCTTGTCAACATAAGAACTCTGTCTTCACTACTTTAACATTCCGAAGAAACATCACTTCTGTTGGGCCAAACAGAACGTGATACCCAGCGTCTACAGCGTTGGTCACGGAGAATAGATTTTTCCTCATACCAGGCACATGATAGACACTCTTCAACGTAAGCGGCCCTCTATCACTGCCCAAGGAAACAACCCCCACCTTCTCGACAGCATGCACGGTATTATCAGCAGTAATAATGACATCATTACCTGTGAAAGTGGGGATAGATCAAGATTACTCTAGAGGGGGGGTGAATAGAGTAATTTAAAATAATTTTACTTAGCTTAAACAAATCTGTAGAAAACAATTTGAGTTATTTAAGTATATGTGTAAGTGAGTGCAGCACAGATATAACCATAAACTAAAGCACAGCACACACAACACAGCACAAATAATAAATGCAAACACAGAAGACACAAGGATCTATAGGAGTTCCCCAATCAACTTGGGTGCATCTACTCTTCTACCACCCTGGTAGGAAATCCACTAAGGCCTTTTTTTTATCAGGTGAGCCTTCACCACAGAGCTTTTGATCAGGTGCTCAAAACCACCACAGAGCTTTTGATTAGGTGCTCAAAACCAAAAATCAACTTTTGAAGGGAGCTACAACCATGTACACAGTTATAAAATAAAAGTATATAAAGATGATGGTGTCTTCTCTTTTCTCTAACAACAGAGAAGACTAGTGGATTGTTGAATGATTGTCAGATCTCCCCCTGTGAATAAGAGTAAGAAAAACAGGAGAGAAAATCTGCTCTTGATCTTCAGAGTATCTCCAGCAAAAGTTCTCTAGAAGGAATTGATGCAGATGATTCCTAGAGATTAAGAGTAGGCTTCTGGAGAATATGAAGACTTCAGAGAAAATCAGAGAGAGTTCTTGAGAGGAATGAAAACTGAGTAGCAAAAGATTATCTATATGAATATATGTATCTGTGTCTTTCTCTAGAATAAATAGCAAAGATAATCTCTGGACGGAAGAGAGTTGATCCTCTTTCAAATTTCCAACAGGTCTGGAAAGGAATGAGACAAAAAGGAAAGATTTGCCTCTGACAGAAAAGGAATACCAATATATTAAATTCCTTGAAACTTGCCATCTGCCTTATAGAATAATATGCGCCCTTAATTAATGCAGCAACGGTCATAAAATCTTTGATAGAAAATACTGCAATAACTGACTGATATTATAATGAGAACAACTGTCAGCCTTCATAAGAAATCTTGAGGATAACTCCAGAATAATACTCTGAATAGAAGAGGTTGCTGAATATAGAAACTCTGAAGAAGTTCGTCGACCTGAGGGAAAGTTCGTCGAACTTAAACTGGGAAGTTCGTCGAACAAGAAGAAACTTTCGTCGAAGCGATCTTTGGAGTTCGTTGAACCAAGTTCGTCGAACGGATTCTGAATTCGTCGAACGTGTTCAAAGTTCGTCGAACACCTTGACTTAGCTGATCTTCAAATCTCTTCTAGACTTAGCCTATGACCCTTATACTATACATGATAGGTCAAAACAAATCCTATACCTAGAAATAGACATCCTAGCCCAAATCAGTAATAGGGTTGAACTATGTTCCAACAATCTCCCCCTATTTGGGTTAGGATCCTATGTACAACATTTATCAACTAACAAATATGCATAACATAATTATAGGAAAAATATCTGACAGAAAGGAAATTCAGCAGATATAAATCAATTGTCACAAGCAGATATCATCACAGAGTAATTAAGACTCAATTAACCAGAGAGAGAATTTTAAGGATTCCTGTCCTCTGAAGATGACTTCTTGAAGATTATTTTCCTGCTAGTATCTTCAGATTGCCTTCTGCTTAGCTTGCAGTCTTTATCACCCAGTGTTACCTTCTTGGAAATAGTTGGCAGAACAGCCTCTAGGTGGAGACTCATGTAGGCAGAAGTGTTGAACATATTCTTCACCTGGTACTGTTGAAATTCCTGTTCTCTATAGGGAGATATGGTAGAAATATGAGAGGTATCCATACCTTTTTCTCTGGCCTCTTTCATCTGAGATAGAGCAACATGCTCTCTAAACCTTGCCATATTGTATAATCTATCTGCTTCAGCTTTATCTTCAGCTTCCTTATCTTCGATTTCTTGTTCAGATAATTGGCTATGCTTTCTTTCATAAACCTGATAGCCTGAAGATCTTCCTTCCCAGTAAGAAGAGGATTGACCAGATGGCTTGGAGCCAGCAGACTGAGATGTCCTGGAAGTGGAAGAAAGTCCTCCTGCAGAACCTGCACCTGGAGGAGGTGGAGGAGGAGGGGGTTTCTTGAACATAGCAGGGTGATCCTTCTGGTATCTTCTTTCAAGCTTCCTTCTCTTCAACTCATTCTTGGAGAATTGCATCCAAGGTTGAGTTATTTCATGAGGCTTGAGATTTTTCTGCACATAATAGGGAATGTCATTTTTATCAGGCTTTTTGGAAGGGGCTGACATCTTCTTGCATGGAGCTTTTCTTTTCTTGGATTTGACTTTGGCATCACTATCATCACTGTCATCATCATCATCAGAATTTGAAGATGAAGGCACATTTTCATACATTTCATCAATTTCCTTGTATGCTTCAATCCTTCTTTTCTCTAAATCATCATCAACATTTTTGACAGCAGCAGCAGGCTCAGAAGAAGAGGAGGGGGCAGAGGCAGAGGCATCAGGCATCTGTTCATCAAGAACTGCCTGTTCAGGAACAGCAGGTTCCTGATCTGCCTTAGAAATAACTGGCTCTGGAACTGAGACACTAGCAAATCTCCCTGCCTGGCTTCCAAGTCTGGGGAATAACAGACAATGGCCTTGGAGAGGTCTTCAGCTGATTCTTTGGAAGATGGGTCTGAGCAGAGGGACTGAATGGTAAGCTGCAGAATCTGATCCACTAGAGGGGTGGATTTGAAATAACTGCTGGGAGGAACTTCTGGAGGAGGAGGAGGAGCACCTTCTATGCTTTGAGCCAGGGAGACCAAGACTGTACTGACATCAGCTAGGTCTGACCCTTGCTCTTCAGGAACTTCTGCCTCTGGAGCTTCATCCTGGAACATCTCCCCCTGCCTAGACTCTGGGAAACTAGAGTCTGGGCCCCCAGATGAAGGAAAAGAGGAAGAGGAGAGAGAAGCAAGTTGAGAGAGAATAAGGTCAAGCTTAGAATGCACTGGGGCCAGACTTTGATCAATAAGCTCCTGTAATTTAGAAGCTATGTGACCAAACACCTGGGTGGCTATTTGTGAGACATCCACAACCAGTACATCTGGAGTTGGGTGAGAAGAAGAAGAAGAAGGGATGAAAGATGTGGTATGAGCACAAGAAGTGGATGGAGGAGGAGTGAAATCTGATGGGATTTCATCCTGAGAAAAGTCTGGAATGGAAGTGTCTTGTGGAGGAGGAAGAGAATTTTGAGTAGGTGAAGGTGGAGATAGAGTGGAGAGGTTTACTGGAGGTGGAGGAGGAAGAGAAGAGGAGGCAGGCTCTTTAGAATGTTGAAGAGTCTGTGAGAGAGGAGGAGGAATCTGGGGTGGGGGAGTGGGTATTACAGCCCTGGTGTCCTCAGAAGCTTGAATTGTTGGAGCCACTGGAACTGATTTCTTCTGGAATGTCCTATCCCACTTCTTGAAGAGAAGGGGAGTCAGTTTCTTTGAGGCATTAATGCCAACAGTAGTAGAAACTGAGAGGGTTGAACACTTGGCCTGAAGGAACATTCCCATAATCCTTCCATAGCCTACATTCCTTGAGGTCACTTTCTTTTTGATGGAAACAAACAGAGTCAGACCCCAGTTGATGTGCCTCTTCTCAATCAAAGTACTCATGACTAGAAATTGCTGCCTGTTTATGTAGTCATGAGTTGAGCTCTTCCCCGTCAGAACCTTTCCCACAACATCTGCCAGGAAGGTGTATTCCACTGCAAAATCACGTTTAAGAAGATGTTTAGGGTTACTCCCAGAGTACCCCATCCTGTCCAGCATCAGATTGAACTCTTCCTCAGTGAGTTCCAAATCATCATCTCCATTTTCAAATTCAAATATCTCAGACAAAACAGCAACACTCAGAACAACTTCATTCCCTGAAACCTTTCCTGCAATTTCTGTGCCATTTCGAATCTCAGAAGTGAATGCCCATTCCTTTATCTCATTGATATGAATCTTGGGCCGGCAAGTCATAAACTTGCGCAATTTTGGGTCTTCAAAGACATTCAGAATGTTTGTGAAGCCTTCTCCTGACTGGGCAAACGATTCCAGATCAATATCGAATCCCGTATCAAACTTTATTGAGGCGAGGACTCCAGCAGTGATCGACATTGTTCCTGCAAAGAAAGAAAAAACGATCAAGTGCAAAGGTAACTGGAGGGAGACGAAGAGTTTGAGAGCGCAAAAGACAGAATCCAGACGAATAAAGAGTAAATATTAGGGTTCGGCGAAGACGAGGGTTTATGCGGAACGGATTTGACGAGATGACACGTGTTAGCGGGAAATAAAAAGATGTCTTTCGTCAATCCCGTTCGACGAATAACAAATTTCGTCGATCTCGTTCGACTAATTACTTTTCAAAACTTCTTTCGTAAGGAAGATAGAGCGTCAGAGACTTCGTCGATCAGGTTCGATGAAATCGAGACTTCGTCGATCGAGTTCGACGAAAATTCTTCAGAACTTTAGAAAGAAATCCTGACCAGTTTGTCGGCCTCGTTCGACGAAAAAGATGTCGTTCGTCGAGCGCATTCGACGAATTTTCTGAACCTTAATATATTGAAAAATTTTGTTGGGTAGAAAACTTTGCCAATTAGATTGACTCCCCATGCATCATTCCAAGCTGATTTATACAGAATTGATGTTTCTTTTCATCCAAAGGCTTGGTGAAAATGTCAGCTCTCTGCAAATCAGTTGGTATGAAGTCTAAACATATTTTTCCCTTCTCCACATTATCTCTGATAAAGTGGTGTCTGATCTCAATATGTTTAGTTCTACTGTGGAGTACTGGATTTTGTGCTATTGATATTGCACTGGTGTTATCACAAAAGATTTTGGAATTATTTATATTGTAACCATAGTCTAGGAGCTGGTTCTGTATCCACAAAATTTGTGAACAGCAACTGCCAGCTGCTATGTATTCAGCTTCTGCAGTTGATGTAGACATAGAGGTTTGTTTCTTACAAAACCAGGACACAAGCTTATCTCCAAGGAACTGACAAGTCCCTGAGGTGCTTTTCCTGTCTATTCTACATCCAACATAATCAGCATCTGAGTATCCAGTTAACTCAAATCCTGATTCTGTAGGATACCAGAGTCCTAGATCTGGACAACCCTTTATATATCTTAAAATCCTTTTTAATAGAATATAGTGAGATTCTTTAGGATTTACCTGAAATCTAGCACTAATACAAGTGGCAAACATGATATCTGGTCTACTGGCTGTTAAGTATAAAAGAGATCCCACAATGGCTCTATATACTTTCTGATCAACAGGTTTTCCTGATTCATCTGTGCCAACAGCTGCATTTGAAGGCATGGGAGTTTTCATGGGGGAGGCATCTGACATCCCAAATCTTTTAACAAGCTCTTTAGCATATTTAGATTGGGATATGAAGATGCCTTCTGTTGTTTGCTTAACTTGCAAACCAAGAAAGTAAGACAGTTCTCCCATACTGCTCATTTCAAATTTTGAATGCATTAGATTTGAAAATCTTTTGCATAACTTAGAGTCAGTAGAACCAAATATTATATCATCTACATATATTTGTACCAGCAGGGTTTCAGATTTATGATTCCTAAAAAATAGTGTCTGGTCTACTTTGCCTCTAGAAAATTATTTTCCAAAAGAAAGTTTGTAAGGGTCTTATACCATGCTCTAGGAGCTTGTTTGAGACCATACAAAGCTTTATGTAATATAAAAACATAAGAGGGTTGAGTTGGAGAAATAAACCTGGTGGTTGTTCCACATATACTTCTTCTTTGATATCTCCATTTAGAAAGGCACTCTTAACATCCATTTGAAATACCTTGAATCTTTTGTATGCAGCAAATGCTAGAAATATTCTAATTGCTTCCAGCCTTGCTACAGGTGCAAAAGTCTGATCATAGTCTACGCCTTCTTCTTGGCAGTATCCTTGAGCCACTAGTCTTGCCTTATTTCTGACTATGACTCCTTGAGCATCCAATTTATTTCTGAATACCCATTTAGTGCCAATCACTGGATGATTCTTGGGTCTTGGAACAAGTTCCCATACTTTGTTCCTTTCATATTGAATTAATTCCTCTTGCATAGCAGTAATCCAGTTGGGATCTTGCTCTGCATCATTGATGGATTGAGGTTCAATTTGAGAGAGGAAACAGGTGTGCAAATTATTTTGATTTAGTTGATTTCTTGTTTGCACACCCACTGAGATGTCACCAATTACTTGAGATCTAGGGTGATCTCTTATGTTGACATAATCAGTAGAGAAAATAACTTCTCCTTGAGCTTGTTCATTTTCTCTATGAGGAATTTCTATGTCCTCCTGAACTTCAGCATTAACAGCCTCAAGATTTGTAGGAATATTTGATGTACCCAATGTTGGTGCAATAAGACATTCTTCTTCACTGTCCTCATTAGGTAATAGAGAAGGACTTATTAAATCCTCTTTCTGTAGAGTTAGATTATCTAACTTCTCACAGAGAATTGGTACCTGTGCATCTTGTGAGGTAGAGATATTTCTCTCCTTGCAACTCAAGTTAGTTTCATCAAAAGATACATGAATAGATTCTTCTATTTTAAAATAAGATTTGTTAAATACTTTGTAAGCTTTACTGCTAACTGAATAACCAAGAAAAATGCCATCTGAAGCTTTTGCTTCAAATTTTCCTAGGTGCTTCTTGTCATTATTTTGAATGAAGCACTTACAGCCAAAAGCCCTAAAGTAATTTACTCTAGGCTTCTTCCCTTTAAGCAGTTCATAAGGTGTCTTGCCCTTTTGTTTATGAATTAAACTTCTGTTTAAGACATAGTTTGCTGTGCTGACAGCCTCAGCCCAAAAGGATTGGGGCAAAACAGCATCTGCAAGCAATGTTCTTCCATATTCAATCAGTGTTCTATTTTTCCTTTCAGCTACCCCATTTTGTTGAGGAGTTCTAGGAGCTGAAAAGCATTGCCTGATACCTTCCTTCTCACAGAATTCTCTCATCAGAAGAGATTCAAACTCAGTGTCATGATCACTTCTGATCAATGCAATCTGAGTAGAATACTCAATCTTGATGCTCCTGAGAAAGTCTGTAAGAACCTTGAAGTTATCTGACTTGCTTCTCAGAAAGAATACCCAACTGAATCTAGAGAAGTCATGAACAATAACTAAGGTGTAAGACTTACCTCCCAAACTGTGTATGGGAAGGGGTCCAAACAGATCTAAGTGCAACAAGTACAAAATTCTAGGAGAATCACTCTTAGATAGTGACTTAAAGCTGCTCTTAATATGCTTTCCCAATTGACATGCCCTGCAAAGGCTTACCTTCTTGTATGATCCAGAAGGTAGTCCCCTGACAAGGTTGCCTTTTGATAACTTGGCTAGGGTCCTATGGTTCACATGACCTAGTCTCCTATGCCACAAATCAGTATTTTACTGACTTGGTTAAACAAGCAGATCTCAGGTTTGGCTGAATTAAAATCTACTAAATAAACATTACCTTGTCTATTTCCTAAAATAACAATATTATTTTCAGAAAAGATAATGCATCTAGATTAGTTGAAGCAAACTTGATATCCTTCATCACATAGTTGACCTATGCTGATGAGGTTATGTTTGAGTCCACTTACATAGGCTACCTTTTTAAATGTGATTGTCCCAATCTGGACTGATCCATAGCCTTCTGTTTGTCCCCAATTGGAATCTCCAAAAATCACTCTTGGTCCAACCTTTGCCTTATAGTTGATTAATTTGGCCCGTGTTCCTGTCATATGTCTTGAGCATCCACTGTCCAAGTACCATTGTTCCTCTGTGGTAGGATAGTTCTTTTTCTGCAATATAAAGGGGGTTAGGTGTTCTTAACCCAGGTTACCTTGGGTTGCTTCTTGTAACCTTGAAATGCAGAAATATATGAGACAACAGGTTGACTATGATAACCTAGAGGGTGATATCTTCTAGGAGGGATAATCCAATCACTAAAGGAATTCTTCAGTTTAGAAGAGGATGTATGTTGTCTGTCTTTAGTAAAATTGGCGTTCGACGAACTTTGTTGTGTTCGTCGACCTGGTTCGACGAAAGATGTGGCATTCGTCGAGCCCTGTCTGCAGTAGGTTTTTTGCTTAGATTCAGGCCTTGGTTTTCGTCGATCTGTGTTCGACAAAACCTGTTGGTTTCGTCGATTGCCGTTCGACGAACTTGCTTGAGCAATATTTATTTCAGGAATTTTTCATGTGTCTTGTATTGCTTCTTTCCCTTTTTCAGATACAAATTTTACTGGAGTAGATAACATATTCTTCTTCAAAAGAAGAGGTTGATTATATGATGCCCCCAAGCCCAGTTCGCCATTCAGCCTGACATTCATTGTGCTTGTGATATCCATCAGCTTGAGACTTCTCCCATTTAGAGAATTTTCTAGCTGCTTGGCCTCAGTTAGCTGTGTTTCTAGAGAACTCACTTGTTCCCTGGAAATCCTTAGCTCATTTTTGAGCTTAGTGTTTTCAGTGGATATTCCATCCATCTTAGCTACCTTGTCTCTCAGAGAAATAATTTCTTTCTCTGATCTAATCATATCTTTGCACAACTGTTTAAAGTCATCTTTAAACTGTTCTGAATGAAAATCAAAATTGGAAATTACCTCATCCCCATTAGCTTCAGATTCATCATCTAAGTTGTCATTTGATGAGGAGGCATTGATTGCCATCATGCAGAATTCCTTGTCTTCTGCTTCCTTCTCCTCATCACTGGAACTGGAGGATGACTCAGATTCAGTGTCACTCCAGGTTTCAGCAACAAAGCCTTTTTCTCTTTTCTTGTGGCCTTTTGATGAGTGTTTGCTGGAGTGTTCCTGCTCTTTTCTCCTACTTTTCTTGTGAGCTTCTGGACACTCAGTGAGGATGTGTCCAGGCTTCCTGCAACCAAAGCATATTATTTCTTTAGATGGAGTTTTATCATACCTTGGCTTTTCATTGTGCCTGTTGGACTTTCTTCTAAAGTCCTTCCTTGCCATCTTGTAAAATCTCTTTGCTAAGAGACTCAGCATCTCCTGATCACCAATCTTGTCTTCTTCCTCTGTTGCTTGAAATGCAATGCTCTTCTCTTTCTTTGAGGATGAAGATGAAGAGGCTTCTGCTTCTCTGCTCTTTATCAGCTGCTCATAAGATTTGAGCTTCCCAAGGAGATTCTCAGTTGTAATCTCACTTAGTCCTCTGGCATCTTTAATTGGCCAGATTCTTGTGTCCCATGTGCTGGGGAAGCACATCAGGATCTTGTCATTAATTTCAGTGACTGTGATCACTTTCTCCAGGGTTCTCATCTCATTGATGATGAGGCTGAGTCTGTTGTACATCTCTGCAACAGTCTCTGATTCTCCCTTTTTGAAATTCTCGTACTGGGAGATCAAATGTGATCTTCTGTCCTTTCTCTCATCTGCTGATCCTGCCACCATTCTTGTGAGGGAGTTCCAAATTTCTTTGGCAGAGGTGCAGTCAACCACCTTCTGAAATATGTCATCAGACATGGTTTGTGCCAAGATATTCATGGCCTTTGCATCAGCAGTTTTCTGTTTCTTTTGTGTTTCTGTCCATTCTAGAGGAGGGACAGCAGTTGTGTCTGTTGTTGTTGAGGTTGATGCAGTTGGAGGTCCTGTCAAAATAGAATTAAAAATTTCCTCATCAATAGAATTCATGTAAAGTTTGATCATTGCTTGCCATAGTGCAAACTTGTTCAGATTGCACATAGGAGGTCTTGTGCTTGAATATTCTTTGTTCTGTGCCATGGCTCTAATAAACAAAAAAAACCTTTAAAGTAGTCTAGATCTATCAAATCTGTTGGTCCAGGTGTTAGCCTGTAACAACAAACCTCCCTCTAATACCAATTGAAAGTGGGGATAGATCAAGATTACTCTAGAGGGGGGGGGGGGGGGGGGGGGGGGGGAGGGGGTGAATAGAGTATTTTAAAATAATTTTACTTAGATTAAACAAATCTATAGAAAACAATTTGAGTTATTTAAGTATATGTGTAAGTGAGTGCAGCACAGATATAACCATAAACTAAAACACAACACACACAACACATCACAAATAATAAATGCAAACACAGAAGACACAAGAATCTATAGTAGTTCCCCAATCAACTTGGATACATCTACTCTTCTACCACCCTGGTAGGAAATCCACTAAGGCCTTTTTTTTTATCAGGTGAGCCTTCACCACAGAGCTTTTGATCAGGTGCTCAAAACCACCACAGAGCTTTTGATCAGGTGCTCAAAACCAAAAATCAACTTTTGAAGGGAGTTACAACCCTGTACACAGTTATAAAATAAAAGTATATAAAGATGATGGTGTCTTCTCTTTTCTCTAACAACAGAGAAGACTAGTGGATTGTTGAATGATTGTCAGATCTCCCCCTGTGAATAAGAGTAAGAAAGACAGGAGAGAAAATCTGCTCAGGGTGTAGGTCTTCTTGATCTTCAGAGTATCTCCAGCAAAAGTTCTCTAGAAGGAATTGATGCAGATGATTCCTAGAGATTAAGAGTAGGCGTCTGGAGAAGATGAAGACTTCGGAGAAAATCAGAGAGAGTTCTTGAGAGGAATGAAAACTAAGTAGCAAAAGATTATCTATATGAATATATGTATCTGTGTCTTTCTCTAGAATAAATAGCAAAGATAATCTCTGGACGGAAGAGAGTTGATCCTCTTTCAAATTTCCAACAGGGCTGGAAAGGAATGAGACAAAAAGGAAAGATTTGCCTCTGACAGAAATGGAATACCAATATATTAAATTCCTTGAAACTTGCAATCTGCCTTATAGAATAATATGCACGCAGCCCTTAATTAATGCAGCAACGGTCATAAAATCTTTGATAGAAAATACTGCAATAACTGACTGATATTATAATGAGAACAGTTGTCAGACTTCATAAGAAATCCTGAGGATAACTCCAAAATAATACTCTGAATAGAAGAGGTCGCTGAATATAGAAACTCTGAAGAAGTTCGTCGACCTGAGGGAAAGTTCGTCGAACTTAAACTGGGAAGTTCGTCGAACAAGAAGAAACTTTCGTCGAAGTGATCTTTGGAGTTCGTCGAACCAAGTTCGTCGAACGGATTCTGAATTCGTCGAACGTGTTCAAAGTTCGCCGAACACCTTGACTTAGCTGATCTTCAAATCTCTTCTAGACTTAGCCTATGACCCTTATACTATACATGATAGGTCAAAACAAATCCTATACCTAGAAAGAGACATCCTAGCCCAAATCAGTAATAGGGTTGAACTATGTTCCAACAATCTCCCCCTATTTGGGTTAGGATCCTATGTAGCATTTATCAACTAACAAATATGCATAACAGAATTATAGGAAAAATATCTGACAGAAAGGAAATTCAGCAGATATAAATCAATTGTCACAAGCAGATATCATCACAGAGTAATTAAGACTCAATTAACCAGAGAGAGAATTTTAAGGATTCCTGTCCTCTGAAGATGACTTCTTGAAGATTATTTTCCTGCTAGTATCTTCAAATTGCCTTCTGCTTAGCTTGCAGTCTTTATCACCCAGTGTTACCTTCTTGGAAATAGTTGGCAGAACAGCCTCTAGGTGGAGACTCATGTAGGCAGAAGTGTTGAACATATTCTTCACCTGGTACTGTTGAAATTCCTGTTCTCTATAGGGAGATATGGTAGAAATATGAGAGGTATCCATACCTTTTTCTCTGGCCTCTTTCATCTGAGATAGAGCAACATGCTCTCTAAACCTTGCCACATTGTATAATCTATCTGCTTCAGCTTTATCTTCAGCTTCCTTATCTTCAATTTCTTGTTCAGATAATTGGCTATGCTTTCTTTCATAAACCTGATAGCCTGAAGATCTTCCTTCCCAATAAGAAGAGGATTGACCAGATGGCTTGGAGCCAGCAAACTGAGATGTCCTGGAAGTGGAAGAAAGTCCTCCTGCAGAACCTGCACCTGGAGGAGGTGGAGGAGGAGGGGGTTTCTTGAACATAGCAGGGTGGTCCTTCTGGTATCTTCTTTCAAGCTTCCTTCTCTTCAACGCATTCTTGGAGAATTGCAATCAAGGTTGAGTTATTTCATGAGGCTTGAGATTTTTCTGCACATAATAGGGAATGTCATTTTTATCAGGCTTTTTGGAAGGGGCTGACAGCTTCTTGCATGGAGCTTTTCTTTTCTTGGATTTGACTTTGGCATCACTATCATCACTGTCATCATCATCATCAGAATTTGAAGATGAAGGCACATTTTCATACATTTCATCAATTTCCTTGTATGCTTCAATCCTTCTTTTCTCTAAATCATCATCAACCTTTTTGACAGCAGCAGCAGCAGGCTCAGAAGAAGAGGAGGGGGCAGAGGCAGAGGCATCAGGCATCTGTTCATCAAAGAACTGCCTATTCAGGAACAACAGGTTCCTGATCTGCCTTAGAAATAACTGGCTCTGGAACTGGAGACACTAGCAAATCTCCCTGCCTGGCTTCCAAGTCTGGGGAATAGCAGACAATGGCCTTGGAGAGGTCTTCAGCTGATTCTTTGGAAGATGGGTCTGAGCAGAGGGACTGAATGGTAAGCTGCAGAATCTGATCCACTAGAGGGGTGGATTTGAAATAACTGCTGGAGGAACTTCTGGAGGAGGAGGAGGAGCACCTTCTGTGCTTTGAGCCAGGGAGACCAAGACTGTGCTGACATCAGCTAGGTCTGACCCTTGCTCTTCAGGAACTTCTGCCTCTGGAGCTTCATCCTGGAACATCTCCCCCTGCCTAGACTCTGGGAAACTAGACTCTGGGCCCCCAGATGAAGGAAAAGAGGAAGAGGAGAGAGAAGCAAGTTGAGAGAGAATAAGGTCAAGCTTAGAATGCACTGGGGCCAGACTTTGATCAATAAGCTCCTGTAATTTAGAAGCTATGTGACCAAACACCTGGGTGGCTATTTGTGAGACATCCACAACCAGTACATCTGGAGTTGGGTGAGAAGAAGAAGAAGAAGGGATGGAAGATGTGGTATGAGCACAAGAAGTGGATGGAGGAGGAGTGAAATCTGATGGGATTTCATCCTGAGAAAAGTCTGGAATGGAAGTGTCTTGTGGAGGAGGAGGAGAATTTTGAGTAGGTGAAGGTGGAGATAGATTGGAGAGGTTTACTGGAGGTGGAGGAGGAAGAGAAGAGGAGGCAGGCTCTTCAGAATGTTGAAGAGTCTGTGAGAGAGGAGGAGGAATCTGGGGTGGGGGAGTGGGTATTACAGCCCTGGTGTCCTCAGAAGCTTGAACTGTTGGAGCCACTGGAGCTGATTTCTTCTGGAATGTCCTATCCCACTTCTTGAAGAGAAGGGGAGTCAGTTTATTTGAGGCATTAATGCCAACAGCAGTAGAAACTGAGAGGGCTGAACACTTGGCCTGAAGGAACATTCCCATAATCCTTACATAGCCTACATTCCTTGAGGTCACTTTCTTTTTGATGGAATCAAACAGAGTCAGACCCCAGTTGATGTGCCTCTTCTCAATCAAAGTACTCATGACTAGAAATTGCTACCTGTTTATGTAGTCATGAGTTGAGCTCTTCCCCGTCAGAACCTTTCCCACAACATCTGCCAGGAAGGTGTATTCCACTGCAAAATCACGTTTAAGAAGATGTTTAGGGTTACTCCCAGAGTACCCCATCCTGTCCAGCATCAGATTGAACTCTTCCTCAGTGAGTTCCAAATCATCATCTCCATTTTCAAATTCAAATATCTCAGACAAAACAGCAACACTCAGAACAACTTCATTCCCTGAAATCCTTCCTGCAATTTCTGTGTCATTTCGAATCTCAGAAGTGAATGCACATTCCTTTATCTCATTGATATGAATCTTGGGCCGGCAAGTCATAAACTTGCGCAATTTTGGGTCTTCAAAGACATTCAGAATGTTTGTGAAGCCTTCTCCTGACTGGGCAAACGATTCCAGATCAATATCGAATCCCGTATCAAACTTTATTGAGGCGAGGACTCCAGCAGTGATCGACATTGTTCCTGCAAAGAAAGAAAAAATAATCAAGTGCAAAGGGAACTGGAGGGAGATGAAGAGTTTGAGAGCGCAAAAGACAGAATCCAGACGAATAAAGAGTAAATATTAGGGTTCGGCGAAGACGATGGTTTATGCGGAACGGATTTGACGAGATGACACGTGTTAGCGGGAAATAAAAAGATGTCTTTCGTCAATCCCGTTCGACGAATAACAAATTTCGTCGATCTCGTTCGACTAATTACTTTTCAAAACTTCTTTCGTAAGGAAGATAGAGCGTCAGAGACTTCGTCGATCGGGTTTGACGAAATCGAGACTTCGTCGATCGAGTTCGACGAAAATTCTTCAGAACTTTAGAAAGAAATCCTGACCAGTTTGTCGGCCTCGTTCGACGAAAAAGATGTCGTTCGTCGAGCGCATTCGACGAATTTTCTGAACCTTAATATATTGAAAAATTTTGTTGGGTAGAAAACTTTGCCAATTAGATTGACTCCCCATGTATCATTCCAAGCTGATTTATACAGAATTGATGTTTCTTTTCATCCAAAGGCTTGGTGAAAATGTCATCTCTCTGCAAATCAGTTGGTATGAAGTCTAAACATATTTTCCCTTCTCCACATTATCTCTGATAAAGTGGTGTCTGATCTCAATATGTTTAGTTCTACTGTGGAGTACTGGATTTTGTGCTATTGATATTGCACTGGTGTTATCACAAAAGATTTTGGAATTATTTATATTGTAACCATAGTTTAGGAGCTGGTTCTGTATCCACAAAATTTGTGAACAGCAACTGCCAGCTGCTATGTATTCAGCTTCTGCAGTTGATGTAGACACAGAGCTTTGTTTCTTACAAAACCAGGACACAAGCTTATCTCCAAGGAACTGACAAGTCCCTGAGGTGCTTTTCCTGTCTATTCTGCATCCAACATAATCAGCATCTGAGTATCCAGTTAACTCAAATCCTGATTCTATAGGATACCAGAGTCCTAGATCTGGACAACCCTTTATATATCTTAAAATCCTTTTTAATAGAATATAGTGAGATTCTTTAGGATTTACCTGAAATCTAGCACTAATACATGTGACAAACATGATATCTGGTCTACTGGCTGTTAAGTATAAAAGAGATCCCACAATGGCTCTATGTACTTTCTGATCAACAGGTTTTCCAGATTCATCAGTGCCAACAGCTGCATTTGAAGGCATGGGAGTTTTCATGGGGGAGGCATCTGACATCCCAAATCTTTTAACAAGCTCTTTAGCATATTTAGATTGGGATATGAAGATGCCTTATGTTGTTTGCTTAACTTGCAAACCAAGAAAGTAAGACAGTTCTCCCATACTGCTCATTTCAAATTTTGAATGCATTAGATTTGAAAATCTTTTGCATAACTTAGAGTCAGTAGAACCAAATATTATATCATCTACATATATTTGTACCAACAGGGTTTCAGATTTATGATTCCTAAAAAATAGTGTCTGGTCTACTTTGCCTCTAGAAAACTTATTTTCCAAAAGAAAGTTTGTAAGGGTCTCATACCATGCTCCAGGAGCTTGTTTGAGACCATACAAAGCTTTATGTAATCTAAAAACATAAGAGGGTTGAGTTGGAGAAATAAAACCTGGTGGTTGTTCCACATATACTTCTTTTTTGATATCTCCATTTAGAAAGGCACTCTTAACATCCATTTGAAATACCTTGAATCTTTTGTATGCAGCAAATGCTAGGAATATTCTAATTGCTTCCAGCCTTGTTATAGGTGCAAAAGTCTGATCATAGTCTATGCCTTCTTCTTGGCAGTATCCTTGAGCCACTAGTCTTGCCTTATTTCTGACTATGACTCCTTGAGGATCCAATTTATTTCTGAATACCCATTTAGTGCCAATCACTGGATGATTCTTGGGTCTTGGAACAAGTTCCCATACTTTGTTCCTTTCAAATTGAATTAATTCCTCTTGCATAGCAGTAATCTAGTTTGGATCTTGCTCTGCATATTTGATGGATTGAGGTTCAATTTGAGAGAGGAAACAGGTGTGCAAATTATTTTGATTTAGTTGATTTCTTGTTTGCACACCCACTGAGATGTCACCAATTACTTGAGATCTAGGGTGATCTCTTATGTTGACATAATCAGTAGAGAAAATAACTTCTCCTTGAGCTTGTTCATTTTCTCTATGAGGAATTTCTATGTCCTTTTGAACTTCAGCATTAACAGCCTCAAGATTTGTAGGAATATTTGTTGTACCTAATGTTGGTGCAATAGGACATTCTTCTTCACTGTCCTCATTAGGTAATAGAGAAGGACTTATTAAATCCTCTTTCTGCAGAGTTAGATTATCTAACTTCTCACTGAGAATTGGTACCTGTGCATCTTGTGAGGTAGAGATATTTCTCTCCTTGCAACTCAAGTTAGTTTCATCAAAAGATACATGAATAGATTCTTCTATTTTAAAATAAGATTTGTTAAATACTTTGTAAGCTTTACTGCTAACTGAATAACCAAGAAAAATGCCATCTGAAGCTTTTGCTTCAAATTTTCCTAGGTGCTTCTTGTCATTATTTTGAATGAAGCACTTACAGCCAAAACCCCTAAAGTAATTTACTCTAGGCTTCTTCCCTTTAAGCAGTTCATAAGGTGTCTTGCCCTTTTGTTTATGAATTAAACTTCTGTTTAAGACATAGTTTACTGTGCTGACAGCCTCAGCCCAAGAGGATTGGGGCAAAACAGCATCTGCAAGCAATGTTCTTCCATATTCAATCAGTGTTCTATTTTTCCTTTCAGCTACCCCATTTTGTTGAGGAGTTCTAGGAGCTGAAAAGCATTGCCTGATACCTTCCTTCTCACAGAATTCTCTCATCAGAAGAGATTCAAACTCAGTGCCATGATCACTTCTGATCAATGCAATCTGAGTAGAATACTCAATCTTGATGCTCCTGAGAAAGTCTGCAAGAACCTTGAAGTTATCTGACATGCTTCTCAGAAAGAATACCCAACTGAATCTAGAGAAGTCATCAACAATAACTAAGGTGTAAGACTTACCTCCCAAACTGTGTATGGGAAGGGGTCCAAACAGATCTAAGTGCAGCAAGTACAAAATCCTAGGAGAATCACTCTTAGATAGTGACTTAAAGCTGCTCTTAATCTGCTTTCCCAATTGACATGCCCTGCAAAGGCTTACCTTCTTGTATGATCCAGAAGGTAGTCCCCTGACAAGGTTGCCCTTTGATAACTTGGCTTGGGTCCTATGGTTCACATGACCCAGTCTCCTATGCCACAAATCAGTATTTTTACTGACTTGGTTAAACAAGCAGATCTCAGGTTTGGCTGAATTAAAATCTACTAAATTATCATTACCTTGTCTATTTCCTAAAATAACAATATTATTTTCAGAAAAGATAATGCATCTAGATTAGTTGAAGCAAACTTGATATCCTTCATCACATAGTTGGCCTATGCTGATGAGGTTATGTTTGAGTCCACTTACATAGGCTACCTTTTTAAATGTGATTGTCCCAATCTGGACTGATCCATAGCCTTCTGTTTGTCCCCAATTGGAATCTCCAAAAATCACTCTTGGTCCAACCTTTGCCTTATAGTTGATTAATTTGGCTCGTGTTCCTGTCATATGTCTTGAGCATCCACTGTCCAAGTAAGGACTTGAGATTGAAGTCCTTTAGGTCAGATGGATTGCGGAAACGGGGGATTTGGTTTGTGGAAAATAAAGGAAAATAACTAAAACTACTCCTATGCAATGCCGCTATGCAAAGCTTCGCTAGACGGGATGGAGACTACGTAGGCCTTGAGCGCGCTACTTCGGAAGGGCGGATGGACGAGTAGGCAAACGTAATGAGGGTCGTAAGCACCTCGTCGCAACGCACGCCACTAGCAATTGCTAGTGTGGCACACCTAACTACGGCGGAATGGAATAAAAATGTAGGCGCTCCTCGAGCAACTTAAACATCAAAGCATTTCACATAGACATGAAATATAGAAATACAAACAAGTTTAAGTGCCACTTCATCATAATATAAAGATCTAACTACATACACACATCAATAAGAGAAGAACAAGGCAAGAAACCGACCGAATCCAAAGGCTCGTCGAGGAGTCACGGTTGGAATCGCTAGGCTGTCAATCCGCGTCCAAGCTCGGTCCTCAACTACGTCCTGGGTAGAGAGAGCTGTCACGACTCTCCAATGAGCCCGTCTTCTTCGTGTCACGATCCGGTAAAAGGTTGCAAACTTCCCTTGCTTGATGGCAATGGCGGCTAAATCTTCCATTGAAGCTATAGGATGAAGGAGGAGGCCGAAATGATCTCCGGGCTCAAGATAGGCGTGAAGACTAGTCCCGGAGCACCTCCTGGTGGTGGAAGATGATGTTGGGGGCGGAAGAGGCGAACAGGGCTCGAAAACGGCGGAGCTGGGAGGTCGTCCGACCTAATTTCGCGGGCTGCATATTTATAGAAAACAGGGCGCACGATCAGTGGCGCACGACCAGTGGTCGTGCTCACTGAAAGTTGGTGATCGTGCGCACTGTGCCCGAAAAACTGCAAAACAAAACTACAGAAAATAATAAAGCGCACAATCGAATGCACGACCGTGCATAAAAACGCACGACCAAATTCAGAAAACTGTGCGTAAAAATGCCTCGCCCACCTCTAGGTTGGTATTCACACTACCTAACTTAGACCTATCGTACGCCTCAAACCGCGGAGCATCTGCGTACTTTTACTGGCTGGACCACCAGACTTTCATGGCTAAGTGCAAATTCCACACTTGCCGAGTCAACGTATTGACATCAGTGTGAACGACCGTCCAATACCGAAGACCCACAACCTTCATGCGCATGCAAACATGTTCTACTATATTCTGATTCATAACTTTCCCCGGGCTAACCCGCTCATCATCATAATCTTCCGAGCCAACGGCTCGCCGGACCAACCCGTTCGTACCAACAAGCATTACTGAGTCACAAGCTCACCGGACTAACTAGTCGATCCCCTGCTCCAACCACGAGCCTACCACTCGTAAAACCAAACAAACTAACATACCCATGACAACGGAGTGTGAGTGAGTATATTACTAAATTAATCTTGTATACAACTTAACCCTACAATTTATGGTTAATCTTGGACTTCCCGAGGGTTACCCTGTGAGGGGCTCGCTACGGTACTAGGAACCACAATGGGATGACACCCCAAGGCTCCCTTTCTCAAGACACTTAGTGTTATTGGTATCTACCCATAATAACACCCTCCTTGTTATTACACTTGGATTAACCCTAGGTGGTTTATGACACACTAGGGGAAAGACGATCTTTCGTCAACCCCAAGCACGACCCTAACTCTTAGCTCGCCAGCACACCTTCATCACCTAAAATCCTTTTGGTGACCATCAATCTCTTCAACCTGACCATGTACATCAACTACATGCCACTTCCACTCAGTAGACCCCTAAATATCAAAATTTCACATTTTTGCTATACGCAGACCAACTAACTATATGAAGCTTATAAGTAGAGGTACTCCAAATATTCATCCATATGACTCAAGATATTTACTGGAGGTCTATCATAATGTTTCAAAACTAAATCCTGAGAATCATATTTTTCCTCAACATTTTAACATTTATTTAAATTTCTTCAATATTTGCCAAGTATGAATATGAACATGAAGTGTAAGGTATTCTTAATACATGATCCTCATAAAATTATGATAAATCTATCATGCCAAAATAACAGTAAATCAGAGTGTCACAATTTTACAATCAAGAATTGTCCTCTAATTATAATATTGACTATTTAACCAAAATTAGATATTAAAGAAGCAACCACCAACAATCTTTGTCCAAAAATTATGGGAATATTACCAGACATTTACATTGATCAGAAAAGTTCTCAGGCCAAATTTTAGAATTTATAAAGTCATATTAGCCACTTAATTAAATATTCCAAGAAATCCAAATATGAGCATGTTGTGAAGTAGCCTACTGATAACAATCTCCAAAAATTATATAAAAATTCACAGAGCTTCCTAGTGCTATGATATGTCCTATCACCAAGTTGCATATTTTTTCATAGAGTTTTGGAGCCTCAATTATATTTCTTAAGATTAAGGTAAGATAAGTGCCTTGTAAATGAAGTACTTGTTAAATCATCTAATAAATTACACAAAAAATACCAGAGGTCCATCATATGAATATAATAGCACTACCAAGGTTTCACCATCATCCAAGGCCATTTGGGCATGTAAATGTCCTTTATTATGAAATGCCCTAAAGGGGTTATAACCTAATTTAGGGGAAATAAATACTCCTAAAATTCTCCCAAAATTCCCTAGGGCATTATTACACCCCATGAACATATCTACTAAGTCCCATCACCATTTTATGACTTTTGACCACATGACCTTCACAAGGTTCTGTATGCACCCCAAGGGGTAAAACTAGGTTCCTAGGGCATACCCACCTCTACACCGCCCCATCTTACTCATGAAGGTGTTTTAGGTGATCCTAAACCAGTAGCCAAGGTTTCAACTCATGGTGATGAGTTTTGACCACCATACCCCAAGATAAACACCATGCCCTAATTTTGGCCTAATTTGACCTAACTTGGGTTAACCAATTACCTATCTAAATCAGTCCCAACTGGGCTGAGATTTTTACCAGGGTCATGTGATAACCCTAAGAAGTACCCACCAAAATTGGGAGGGCATTGGAGGTCATTTGACCCAATAATTAATTAATATTTAATTTATAAAATTATTACAAAAACCTTAGAAAACGGTTCTTTTAAAATTCCCATCTTTGGGTATGATGTGTGGGTAGGTGTAAATAGCCTAGGTTTCAATTTTCAAGTCAATCCCATAAACTAATCAAAAGTTATTCAAGAAATGGTGGTTGTCCTACACTAGGGATAAGTCCCACCAAAATGAACCTACAGGGAGCTACATTGCTCTTTTTGGGCTGAAACAATTTTTAAATTAAATTAGACTCCAAGGAATACAACTTTGGTGTTGACCACTTTTTCTGTAGAGGGCCCTAAGTATTTTTAATAATTAAATCTAGGTACAGCAATACTTGTGACAAAAAATACCAACACCAATTATATTAATCTCAAGATCTGAGCACAGATCTTAAAGCAAATCCGAAGGCATCCCTTCATTTTCCTCCACCAGCCAAGGTCCGGGATCGCACCGACCTGTAGCACTTCCTCCTTCATTTCCATGCCATCCGACCACCTCCCTGGCCGGCCACCACCACCACCACCTCCGTTAAGGTGGTGGCTATCGCCGGGCAGTGGCACGGCCGCCGGAGGGGCGGTTTCTGGCGAACCCGACCAAGTAATTTTTCATGGAAAGTTTCAGATTTTCTCACTTGGATCGGGCTCAATTGAGCCCGATTTCTCACCTATTTTGATCTAAGATATATCCATAGAGAGAGAGGAGGAGAACCAGAGCTTCAATCGGGCTTGATGGTGGTTGCTTCCCGGATTTGCCATGGCCGCCCCCTTCAAGTTGTGCTTCTTGCCGATCTGAGCCTCCATTGCATGATTTCCTCTAGAAGGTTGGGGGTTTCACTCCTCTCAGTCTTCTGAAGGTGTTAGAGGCATCAATTGGGAGAGGGAGAGGTTACAACCTTGAAAACCATTAATGACCATTAAGGTGATTTTTGAAATCCCCCCAATTCAACACTTGGGTGGTCGGCCATGGCTAATAAACTACTCAAAACTGATGAGGGGGGAGTTACAAAGCCATTGGAGATGAAGAGGGGAGGCACTTTGCCTCCCATGGCCATTAATGGCCTTCTCTCTCTTCTTTATCTTTCTTCAAAATTGGGGAAATTGTACTTTCTCTCTCCTACTCAGGTAACCCGTTGAGGCAAACAGGAGCAGTGGATCGGGCATGTCCACTTCTAGGCTTCTATCAACATCTCCCGACCTAGACCTTATGTATGCCCCTAAGAACACAGAGGGTATCGACATACAATTTAGTAAGTAACACCTCTTGATTTGTATTTCCCCGAGCCTCCAGCTCGTCGGACTATCCAGTCCTCCTTAGATAATACCGAGCCTTACCGCTCGCAGGACTAAGAAGTCCTTGTACAAATTCGTCCCATTTTGGGACGAGGATTATCTTACCAGGTTCTCCTACTTAACTACTCTTGTTTATCATTTAGTTGAACTTAGAAATTTAGGGTGATCCTTGGACTTCCCAAGGACTACCCGGTGAAAGGCTCGCAATGATACTAGGAGGTATGATGGGGTGAATTCCCAAACCTCCCTTTCTCAAGATATTTAATCTTATTGGTGGCTACCCATTCTTTCATAACCACTTCCCCTTTAGTTACTCTAGCTTCATAAGGTGGTTTACAAATACCGGGACAGGGAAGCGACGATGGTCAATTAAACATCAATCCTTACCCTTTCATAGTGAGTAACTACATCTTCATGTCATCACTCAATCTCTATCTAATGGTTCCACATATTGATATTAATCATGACCTCTAGTTGTTGGTGGGTCTCACCTTATGACCCTTAACATATCGTTATCAAAAATCCCATATTTATAATTTACTAAATGCACCCCAAGCCCAAACATTAAGTGCTGACACTAATTGGTTGATCTGCCAATCAATCTATAATGTATCCCATGTTCCATGAATTAATAATTCTGTGATCAAATGGGGCCTAGATCTAATTTTTCACTTTTACTATTCGCAGACCAAGTTGTCCTCATGCATGATACATGACCTAAAAGGGAGCTACATGGTCCTCATAGCTAATGTACATTCAAATATGGTTCCATAAGTTGTGCAAACGATAAGTTGCTAATGTCCATCCTCTTTACTTGATTATGATTATGTTTGGGCCTAATAATCCAACTTCTTAATATTTAAGGAAAATCATCAATTTGTACAAGAAGTGTCAACTAGCATGGCCCAAAGGGTTTAATAAAATTTACTGAGTTTTTTATGACCCAAAATAATGTCCAACAAATATTCATAATTTTCTCTCGAATAAAATTCTAGAAAATTAATTAAATAATCAATGGTACTATTGCTAACATTGTGAAGGGTCTACTACAATTATTCATCCAAATGCTGTGAATAAATTTTCCAGGTATTTGTATATCTCTAAAATGAACATCACCATGATTTGGCATTTTTCTAACAGAACTTTATCATCAAAATTAAATAAATCATATAAGCCCATTATTTCCACTTTGTGAAGGAACTACTGTAAATCTTCATGAATCAATTACAACAAAATTTACAGGGCATTATGGTGATATAACAAGTCCCCTAGCTAAGTCTCATAAGTTTCCAGTTCCATTTGACCGGCAATACTAATTACTAAAGAAAAATGGTAAAACTCCACTTTATGAAGGAACTACTGTGAATCATTAGAGGATAAATGTGACAAAATTATCAGAACATTATTATGATCTAAGAAGTTTGCTGACCAAGTTTTATAATTTTCTAACTTCATTTGACTAGAAATATTAATTATTCTAAGAAACAAACAAATTCCAACTTGTGAAGGAACCATAGTAAATACTCATCAAATACATATTACAAAATTTCCAGAGGCTACTAATGATCCCAAAAGTCTAATTATCCTATTTCATAATTATCCATATCAAATTGAGCAGCATTTGTAATTAATTAAGGGAGACATTGAAATTTTACTTTGTGAAGGAACCATAGTAAATACTCATCAATTAAATCCAAATAAATTACCAGAGGCTAATAATGACCTCTAAAGTGTATCAAACCAGTTTCATACTGTACAACCCTCATATTTTTCGAGCTGGTGTGACCCGACATGAGTAGGGTCGCTGTGTTACCCGTAATCCGTCAAGACCAAATCGAAGGTTAAGCTGACCGAGGCAAGCCGGTCGACCTCTCGGAGGCGACCGAGACCGAGTAAGGCCGGGAGATGACCCAAGAGAGGGAGAAATAGCTAAGCAAGCCAAGTGGGGGAAGTCCCCCCCCCACTCGGCCCCCTCCCTTGTGGGAGGCGAGTGGGGGCAACCTCCCCACTCGGCCCACTCCCTTGTGGGAGGCGAGTGGGGGCAACCCCCCCCCCCCCCCCCCCCACTCGGCCCCCTCCCTTGTGGGAGGCGAGTGGGGGCAGCCCCCCCACTCGGCCGACCCCCTTTGTGGGAGGCGAGTGGGGGCAACCCCCCACTCGGCCCCCTCCCTTGTGGGAGGCAAGTGGGGGCAGCCCCCCCACTCGGTCGACCCCCTTTGAGGGAGGCGAGTGGGGGCAACCCCCCCCCCCCCCCCCCCCCCCCCACTCGGCCCCCTCCCTTGTGGGAGGCGAGTGGGGGCAGCCCCCCACTCGGCCCCCTCCCTTGTGGGAGGCGAGTGGGGGCAGCCCCCCCACTCGGCCGACCCCCTTTGAGGGAGGCGAGTGGGGGCAACCCCCCCACTCGGCCCCCTCCCTTGTGGGAGGCGAGTGGGGGCAGCCCCCCACTTGGCCGGCCTCCCTAGTGGGAGGCGAGTGGGGGAAGTCCCCCCCACTCGACCGTCCCCCTTAGGGGAGAGAGTGGGAGTGACCCTCCCTCCGCTCTCCCGATCCTCCTGCGAGGGGTGGAGTGGGCACTCCAAACCCCACTCGCCCCTCCTCATATGTTGATTGTTCATGGTCATGGTCGGACTGCGGATAGCAGAATTTTGGCTATTCGCAGTCCAATTTTGGCTATCCGCAGTCTATTTTGGGGAAAGTCTATAAATAGACCCTCATGGGCACCTTAGGAAGGGTTGGTTCCTACCCCCTCCCTCGCGTGGTCTTGTGAGCAAGCACCCCCCTCCCCTTGTCATCGAAGGTTGACGGTGAGGGGGTCTTAGTGCCCTCCAAGGTGCCCAGGCTCAGCATTGGCTTGGGAGGGGAAGCGCTCTAAGATCTTCCGGGTATGTGGTGGGACCTCCATGCTGAAGCTTAAGGGGTCTGTCTCGTTATCATCAAGTCCGAGTCTCTTAGTTCCTAGCAACCGGTCACGGGTCTAGGCTTAGGTCAAGTAAGGGTTAGTCGCAACCCTCTTTCGAACGCTGAAGCCGGGAAACTGGTTTCAACATTCTGGTGCGATGAGCGTGGAAGCGACTAGTTCAGAAAACTCTGAGCCAAGTCTCATGGCTGGAAGCGACGAGTTGGTAGACCCGCCTCCGCCTTGCGAGTATGTGAAGAAGAGCGACTTCGACGAATTCAGCAAGAAGATCCTGGAGTTCATGCAGGTCGCACCCTCCACTCGCGGCGAGTGCTCGACACCACCTGTGCCTAGGATCGCCTCACCACCACTGATGGAAGTAGGTAGAACCTGTCAGCAAGGGAGAGAGCCAGTCTCAGAGGAGGGTTTGAACCTCCAGGCACGAGTGCTCTTCAACAGCTCGCCCAGGACCAGCTACCCCGGCAGGGAGGTGATAGGAACGCCCCCGTCCAACCAAGGGGGAGTAACTTCACCTGGAAAGACCAAGAAGAAGTTGAGGAGACGGAGGAAGTGGTGAAGAAGACGGCCAAGGAGCATGCGGCCGAGTGAAGTGCCCAGGAAGGGCGAGATGTAAGTGAAGTGCCCAGGAAGGGCGAGATGTAAGTGAAGTGCCCAGGAAGGGCGAGATGTAAGTGAAGTGCCCAGGAAGGGCGAGATGTAAGTGAAGTGCGCAGGAAGGGCGAGATGTAAGTGAAGTGCCCAAGAAGGGCGAGGTGTAATGAAGTGCCCTGGAGGGGTGTAGGGTAGTGAAGTTGTAATAGACAAACTAGGAATGAAAAAAGGGTTCTGGGGTAATACCCCGATCTAAGATCCCCGACTAGAGACCATTCTACGGGCTTAGTCATGCCGGTAGATGGGGGACTTGTCGGGTCGACTCGCTACTTGGTAATTGGACTGGGAAGGCGTTGAGTTCCTCCACCTCCAGGTACGCTAAACACCTAGGACGTGGATGGGTACTTTCACCTCCAGTCAGATTGGGAAGGCGTTGAGTTCCTCTGCCTCCAGGTGAAGGTAAGCACCTAGGACGCGGACGGGTACTTCCACCTCCAATCGGCAAGGGGACTGGGAAGGCGTTGAGTTCCTCCACCTCCAGGTACGCTAAGCACCAAGGACGCGGACGGGTAATTCCACCTCCAGTCAGATTGGGAAGGCGTTGAGTTCCTCTGCCTCCAGGTGAAGGTAAGCACCTAAGACGCGGACGGGTACTTCCACCTCCAAAGGGGACTGGGAAGGCGTTGAGTTCCTCCACCTCCAGGTGCGCTAAGCACCAAGGACATTGATGGGTACTTCCACCTCCAGTCAGATTGGGAAGGCGTTGAGTTCCTCTGCCTCCAGGCAAGCTAAGCCCCTAGGACGTGGACGGGTACTTCCACCTCCAATCGGTAAGGGGACTGGGAAGGCGTTGAGTTCCTCCACCTCCAGGTGCGCTAAGCACCAAGGACGGGTACTTCCACCTCCAGTCAGATTGGGAATGCGTTGAGTTCCTCTGCCTCTAGGTGAAGGTAAGCACCTAAGACGCGGATGAGTACTTCCACCTCCAATCGGTAAGGGGACCGGGAAGGCGTTGAGTTCCTCCACCTCTAGGTGCGCTAAGCACCAAGGACGCGGACGGGTACTTCCACCTCCAGTCAGATTGGGAAGGCGTTGAGTTCCTCTGCCTCTAGGTGAAGGTAAGCACCAAGGACGCGGACGGGTACTTCCACCTCCAATCGGTAAGGGGACTGGGAAGGCGTTGAGTTCCTCCACCTCTAGGTGCGCTAATCACCAAGGACGTGGACGGGTACTTCTACCTCCAGTCAGATTGGGAAGGCGTTGAGTTCCTCTGCCTCCAGGCAAGCTAAGCCCCTAGGACATGGATGGGTACTTCCGCCTCCAATGATATTGGGAAGGTGTTGAGTTCCTCTGTCTCCAGGTGAGCTAAGCACCTAGGACGTGGATGGGTACTTCCACCTCCAGTCAGGCTGGGAAGGAGTTGAGTTCCTCTGCCTCCAAGTGAGCTAAGCACCTAAGACGTGGATGGGTACTTCCACCTCTAGTTAGATTGGGAAGGCGTTGAGTTCCTCTGCCTCCGGGTGAAGGTAAGCACTCAGGGTGCAGGCGGGTACTTCCACCTCCAATCGGTAAGATCCCTGACTACAGACCGTTCTCCGGGCTCAGTCATGTCGGCAGATGGGAGGATCATCGGATCTATTAACTGCCCAATGATCGGTTCAAGTAAGGTATCAAATCCTCAAGCTGTAAAGGGAGAAAGTAAGCTAAGAAATTCATTACAATGGTAACTGGTTCAGTGATAACATATGTTACATTAGTCATTGCTTCACCCCTATTGGTGCATGCAGGATTAAAGGAAACAGGTATGCAGGAGATACAAGACTCCTACAAGGATCCAAAGAAGAGAAGAAGTCCCTGACCACCCTCACGTTCAGGGGGAATAGCCACCGCTGCAAGGGGACGAGTCGGGTCGCGCAAGAGAAGGGGAGAACTCATGCAGGATGTCATCAGCAGAGACTCCCCTCCAGCTGTCTCGGAGAGCATCCGCCTCATGAAGGCGGCTCCCCAGGGCTTGGATCGTTGACGTCACAATCCTCCTGCGAGTACACTCGGCTTCAGCAGGGCAAGGTGGGGCAGCCGTCGCTGCCCTCGAAGGTTCACCTCTTTCTCTCTCCTTTCTCCCTTAGCTGTCTTTGGGATTCAGCAGGCGAGAAGAGAAACCGGCGCGCGGGCTCTTGTTGAGCTGCCTCCACTTCCAGTTGAGCTCTGCTCCCTGGAAGATGTTGAGTTCCCTCCATCTTAGGTTGAGTTCGACTCGACTAGAGATGTTGAGTTCCCTCCATCTCAGGTTGAGTTCGACTCGACTAGAGATGTTGAGTTCCCTCCATCTCAGGTTGAGATCGACTCGACTAGAGATGTTGAGTTCCCTCCATCTTAGGTTGAGTTTGACTCGACTAGAGATGTTGAGTTCCCTCCATCTCAGGTTGAGTTCGACTCGACTAGAGATGTTGAGTTCCCTCCATCTCAGGTCATGCTCGACTCGACTAGAGATGTTGAGTTCCCTCCATCTTAGGTTGAGTTCGACTCGATTAGAGATATTGAGTTCCCTCCATCTCAGGTTGAGTTCAACTCGACTAGAGATGTTGAGTTCCCTCCATCTCAGGTCATGTTCGACTCGACTAGAGATGTTGAGTTCCCTCCACCTTAGGTTGAGTTCGACTCGACTAGAGATATTGAGTTCCCTCCATCTTAGGTTAAGATCGACTAGACTATAGATGTTGAGTTCCCTCCATCTCAGGTTGAGATCGACTCGACTAGAGATGTTGAGTTCCCTCCATCTCAGGTCATGTTCGACTCGACTAGAGATGTTGAGTTCCCTTCATCTCAGGTCAAGTTTGACTCGACTAGAGATGTTGAGTTCCCTCCATCTTAGGTTGAGTTCAACTCGACTAGAGATGTTGAGTTCCCTCCATCTTAGGTTGAGTTCGACTCGACTAGAGATGTTGAGTTCCCTCCATCTTAGGTTGAGTTCGACTCGACTAGAGATGTTGAGGTCCCTCCATCTTAGGTTGAGTTCGACTCGACTAGAGATGTTGAGTTCCCTCCATCTCAGGTTGAGTTCGACTCGACTGGAGATGTTGAGTTCCCTCCATCTCAGGTCATGTTCGACTCGACTAGAGATGTTGAGTTCTCTCCATCTTAGGTTGAGTTCGACTCGACTAGAGATGTTGAGTTCCCTCCATCTTAGGTTGAGATCGACTCGACTAGAGATGTTGAGTTCCCTCCATCTCAGGTCAAGTTCGACTCGACTAGAGATGTTGAGTTCCCTCCATCTCAGGTCGAGCTCGGCTCGACCAGAAGTGCTGAGTTTTTCCTCCACCTCGGGCCGAGTTCAGCTCAGTTAGAGGTGTCAAGTTTCCCTCCACCTTCGGTTGGGCTTAGTCCGACCTCAGGTGTTGAGCTTGCTCCACCTCCTGTCGAGCTCGGCTCGCCGGAGGGGTGTTTAGTGGAGAAAGGTTCGTTCCCCACCTCGGGTCGAGTTCAGCTCGACTAGAGGTATCAGGTTTTCGTCCACCTTCGGTTGGGCTTAGTCTGACCTCAGGTGTTGAGCTTTCTCCACCTCCTGTCGAGCTCGGCTCGCCGGAGGGGTGTTTAGTGGGGAAGGGTTCACCCTTCGTCTCAAGATGGCTTCAGCCGAAAGGCTTGGCAGAGGTTCCCCGATGGCAGATCCCTTCGTGGATTCCCCTAAGGTCCCACCTACTCGTCAAATAGGTGGGTTGGACTTTCTTTCTGAGCTTGGGACAAGCTCGCAAAGAGCAGGGATTGTGTACAACCCTCATATTTTCCGAGCCGGTGTGACCCGGCATGAGTAGGGTCGTTGTGTTACCCGTAATCCGTCAAGACCAAATCGAAGGTTAAGCTGACCGAGGCAAGCCGGTCGACCTCTCGGAGACGACCGAGACCGAGTAAGGCCGGGAGATGACCCAAGAGAGGGAGAAATAGCTAAGCAAGCCAAGTGGGGGAAGTCCCCCCCCCCCCACTCGGCCCCCTCCCTTGTGGGAGGCGAGTGGGGGCAACCCCCCACTCGGCCCACTCCCTTGTGGGAGGCGAGTGGGGGCAACCCCCCCCCCCCCCACCCACTCGGCCCCCTCCCTTGTGGGAGGCGAGTGGGGGCATCCCCCCCCACTCGGCCGACCCCCTTTGTGGGAGGCGAGTGGGAGTAACCCCCCCCCCCCCCCCCCCCCACTCGGCCCCCTCCCTTGTGGGAGGCGAGTGGGGGCAGCCCCCCTACTCGGTCGACCCCTTTTGAGGGAGGCGAGTGGGGGCAACCCCCCCCCCCCCCCCCCACTCGGCCCCCTCCCTTGTGGGAGGCGAGTGGGGGCAGCCCCCCCCCCCCCCACACAGCCCCATCCCTTGTGGGAGGCGAGTGGGGGCAGCCCCCCCACTCGGCCGACCCCCTTTGAAGGAGGCGAGTGGGGGCAACCCCCCCCCCCCCCCACTCGTCCCCCTCCCTTGTGGGAGGCGAGTGGGGGCAGCCCCCCACTCGGCCGGCCTCCCTAGTGGGAGGCGAGTGGGGGAAGTCCCCCCACTCGACCGTCCCCCTTAGGGGAGCGAGTGGGGGTGACCCTCCCTCCGCTCTCCCGATCCTCCTGCGAGGGGTGGAGTGGGCACTCCAAACCCCACTCACCCCTCCACATACGTTGATTGTTCATGGTCATGGTCGGACTGCGGATAGTAGAATTTTAGCTATTCGCAGTCCAATTTTGGCTATCCGCGGTCCATTTTTGGGAAAGTCTATAAATAGACCCCCATGGGCACCTTGGGAAGGGTTGGTTCCTACCCCCTCCCTCGCGTGGTCTTGTGAGAAAGCACCCCCCCCCCCCTCCCCTTATCATCGAAGGTTGACGGTGAGGGGGTCTTAGTGCCCTCCAAGGTGCCCAGGCTCAGCATTGGCTTGGGAGGGGAAGCGCTCTAAGATCTTCCGGGTATGTGGTGGGACCTCCACGCTGAAGCTTAAGGGGTCTGTCTCTAGACTGTAGTTATCATCAAGTCCGAGTCTCTTAGTTCCTAGGAACCGGTCACGGGTCTAGGCTTAGGTCAAGTAAGGGTTAGTCGCAACCCCCTTTCGAACGCTGAAGCCAGGAAACTGGTTTCAACACATACAATTTTGAGCTCATATACACATACAAAAGTGTGATAGAATAAATGAGGGTAACTCAACTAATTATAACTTAGTGTGATATTATATCTCTAAAAAATCCCCAAAAAATCTATATAGTGTAATTACACCCTCCAAAAGTGAATCCCAGAGTTTTGTAGCATTTCAGAAAGTTTTGACCATAAAATACTCATTTAAGCTGAATGTGCCAAAATCACATAAACCCTAATTTCCCAAGGAAATCAACCCCAAAGTTCATAATTTCCCCTGAGATGTAATATCTCATAATATCAAATGCATGTTTTGAATTTCATAAGAATTGACCAAGGGAATACCCATCAATCCTCAAAATATCATTGTGTATACACCATATTGAATTTTCCATGGTATCTTTGTCTTGCATGTAAAATTGCCTCACATGAATGAGTCCAAATGACCTCAAATCTTGGGCATGGACTATTATTGACCTAATATACCATCCACGGAAAAGTAGAGTGGATTTGGGTTAATGTAACCCTAGATGTAGGGCACATATAAAAAATGATATGCTGAACAAAAAATTAGAAAAGTTTTGTCCATTTTTTTAAATTTGGTCAGGGGTTGACTCTAAACATATCTCAACCATATCCAAAATTTTAGCTCATGATGAGGTCTCAATCAATGGGAATTAAAGAAATTGTGACTAGGTCACCCTAAGGACATGTACCATGAAAATGGGTGCCCAGGGAGCATTACTGCTCTAAATGTCCCCAAATAAATTTCTAAAATTAGTTAAGAGCCTGGGCTACATTTTTCCTTCAGGGCATTTTTTCAATTGGGGTCTCTAAGGGCCTCCAGTAAATTCATGAACATGCTGCATTATGTGTGATAGAAAAATAAGAATCATATTTAATATTCATTTGGGTCTGCGGCTAACAATCTACCCCAGATCGGGCAGCGCTCCATCATTATCCCAAGCTAGCCAAGGGATGAGATTAGTTCTAGCTGCGATGATTTACAAGGCCATTTCCCGACCACTCCACCTCCACGGCCAGCCACCATCGCCACCACCTCCATTAAGGTGGTGGTCGTCGATTGGTGGTGGATTGGCGGTCGGTAGGCGCCTCTCCGGCGATCCCAAGTAAGGATAATAGATCAGAAAAATCCCACTTAGCTCTCTTAGGATCAAGCTCAATTGAGCCTAATTTCTCTCCTAAAAGATCTAGGATGCTAGCACGAGTGGAGGAGAAGAGGAACTTGCCTAAATATGGGCCATTCGCTGTAGATTTCCTTGGGTTGCCATGGCCTTCCGGGAAGTTTATGGTGACATTGTGATCTTGGCTTGCACTGCTCGATTTCTTCTCCAAAGTTGGGGCTTCTCCTTCTCTCAGCGCACTAAAGGTGGTGAAGGGCTCGAATGGGGTTGATGAGGTGTATATGTGGGGAAACCATTAAGGTGGTTCTCAACCAAGGCAAAAGTTCTGAAATTGGCCTCTACATGGCCTCATGGCAGCAAGGCATTGGTGACAAAAGCTCTGGGGAGTTCAGAAAGAGGCTTGGGAAGAGTATTGGAGTGCCAAGTGGAGTTCTCCTTATGAAACCATGGATTTGTCCCATTACAAATTGGGAAATTCCCAAATTACCCTTGCATGCCTCCAAATTTTTGAATTCAGAGGGTATTGATGGTAAATAGGTTTATCGGCAGCTGGATGGGATTGGTTTGAGGGCCTTAGCCCATTGAATTTGGGGGTTGGGCTTACTTGACCTAAAGGGGTCAATTTGGGCTAAGTGTACTTGTGTTGACCCTAGGTCAAATAGATCAATATGGCTGACCCACATTGATGGTCACCTTAGTCATCATGTGAGATGCATTGGGCCATGGTGTAGCCCCAATTGGGATAATTGAGCCATAAGGTGTAATTTTGATCAAGATTGGGCTAGGTTTGACTTTGGTCAAATTGGGTCAATTCGTTGACCAAATGATGGGACTCTTAGTCAATTGAACCTCTTGGAGGGTTTGTCTTGTGGTGGTAGGTTCGATTTGGCCATATGAAGTCCAATTGACTTCAATTAAGAAGGTTTGACCTAGTTTGGGCTAGGGTTGACTTTGGTTAATATGACCAATTTGGTTGACCCTAAAGGGTCCATAGTGACCTATTGATCTCCTTGAAACGTCATGAGGGTCAAGGTGAGGTTATAAGGACACACTGAAGCTCCTTTGGTCAATCATAGGCTAGATGACCTAATGTTGCTAAATGCATACCACCGTGCAATTCACCACTCTCCTAGGTTTCTAGGGTTCTTTTGGCTAGTCTCCCCTTTTTGTCATCACATAGTCATGACAAAATTCAACTTAGGGGTCCAGTGGTTTGGGGGATGTTACAGAATGACGGGGGAGGAGTGAGAAATTCATATATACCTCTGCTCTTCGCGTAGTCCAATTGACTTCAATTCATACTTATATATACTTATATATGTAGATATATTTATATTTATACTTATATAAATATACTTATATACTTATTAATACTTAGATATAAGTATATATATACTTATATACTAATATATATACTTATAAATATATATACATACAAATATATACTTATATATACATATATATATATTTATAAATATTTATATTTATAAGTATTTTTATTTATATAAAAGTATATATAAGTATAAGTATTTATATATATAAGTATATATATACTTATATAAATATATTTATAGATACTTATATAAATATATATATATATATAAGTATAATTATAAGTATACTTATAAATATACTTATATATACTATAATATATATAAGTATACTTATATATACTTATAAATAGATACTTATATATATATATATATTAGTATATATATAAGTATATATATACTTATATAAGTATACTTTTATATATATATATAGGTATACTTATAAATATTTATATTTATAAGTATAAATATATATACTTATATACAAATATCTATATACTTATATTTAAGTAATATATAGATATTTGTATATAAGTATATATAACCCTAAACCCTAATATAAGTAAATAAATATAATAGTATACTTATATACTTTTATAAGTATATAAGTATATTTATATGTATAATATACTTATATTTATATATATAAGTATAAATAATAAGTATAATATATGTAGATATATAAGTATTATATTTATAAATATACTTATGTATATTTACTTATACATATATACTTATACTTATATATACTTATAAATATAAATATACTTATATATACTTATATTTATATATACTTATAAGTATATGTACTTATAATTATAAATATATATACGTATATATATATAAGTATACTTATTATATATCTATATAAGTATATGTATAATATTTATATACTTTTATATACTTATATATATACTTATAATTATAAATATAGTATATTTATATCTATTTATAAATATATATATATAAGTATATATAAATAGTTATATAAGTATACTTATAAGTGTATAGATATATACTTATATATAGATATATATATTTATAGATAGATAGATAGATATACTTATATATATTTATAAGGTTAATTTATATAAGTATAAGTATAAGTATATAAGTATCTATAAGTATATAAATATAAGTATATATACTTATAAATATATAAAAGTATATAAGTATATATATTTATAAGTATTTCTAAGTATATATATATATATTTAAGTATATATATACTTATATATATTTATAAGTATATATACATTTAAATATATATAAGTATACTTATATATAAATACAGATATAAGTATAAATATATATTAAATATGTATAATTATATTTAATATATATAAGTATATAAATATTTTTTATATATAAGTAAATATATATATAAGTAATATATTTTTATTTGATGCGATTATATACTTATAATTACTTATATATATAAGTATATATATATATATTTACTTATATATATATATATATATATATATATTTATATACTTATATACTTATACTTATATATAAGTTTTTATACTTATATTATAAATAAGTATAACTTGTAGATATACTTATATGTAAGTTTGCATATGCTTAAGTATATGCTTTATATTTATACTTATAAGTATATAAGTATATGTATATTATAAAATATATAAATAAGTATAAGTATATATATAAATATATTCTTATATTTGTATATATTTATAAGTATACATAAGTATAAATATATATACATATATAAATATATATTTATATACATAAGTATATAAGTATAAATACTTATAAGTATATATATTTATAAGAATAAATATATGTATATATATACTTATAAATATTCATAGGTATAAATATAAGTATAAATATAAATATATATATAATTATAGGTATATACTTATATACTTATATATTTATATTTATATATATACTTATTTATATATATATATATATATATTTATATACTTGTATATTTATAAATATATTTATATAATTTTATATTAAGAATACATAGAAGTATAAATATATAAGTATATATTTATACATATACTTATATAAATACGTATAAATATATTTATATGAATATATGTATTTATAAGTATATACTTATATATAAATAGTATATATTTACTTATAAGTATAAGTATATATGTAAATATATATACTTAATATAATTTCATATAAATATATTTATAAATATATATATATATAAATATATATAAATATTATTAATATACTTATAATTACTTATATATACTATATATATACTTATATTTATATTTATAAATATATAAATATTTATATAATATATATTTATATATAAGTATAGGGATCTAGACGAGGTAGGACATCTTGTATGGAATGGTATCATGGAAAACTACACATAATGGATTTATCATGATGGACGACTATCTATTAATAGGCCACAGCCTAATGATATATCTTCTTTTACTACAAACTCAAATTACACTAATGACAACTTTGTTGATCTCATGGATGAATTGTTGCATGCAGCTATTCCTAACATGACACATGAGGAAAATGTGGATGAACAAGAATTATTGAATGATCATCATGGTGAAGATGAGACATTTGTCTGTCCTCAAGCTTCAGTTAATATGAATGTTAATGATTTATACACGTCTCTTTTAGAGGAAAACAAACCATTATGGGAAGGATGCAAAGAGTACACAAAATTATCATTTTTATTAAAGCTCCTTCATATAAAGACTCTATATAATTTGAGTAATAAACATTTTAGTATGTTGTTGAAAGCTCTGCAGGGTGCTGTGCCAGGTGGATATGAAACGATCCCCGCAAACTATCGTGAGGCAAAAAAATAAGTTCAAAGTTAGGTCACAATTATATTAAGATTGATGCTTGTGAAAATGATTGTTCATTGTTTTGGGGCATACACAAAAATGATAATGTATGTTATGTGTGCGGGAAGTCACGCTGACTTGAAAGCAACGGAGAACAATTTAATCACATGTCGAGGAAACGTAAGCAACATGACATGACTAGTACAAAGAAGATTCCAAAAAAGTTTTTCGATATTTTCCGTTGAAGGGGCGCTTAGAGCGATTATTTCTTTGTAAATATACCGCTGAGATGATGCAATGGCATGCCAAAGAGCCCAATCATGATAATCTAATGCATCACCCTAGGGATGGTTTGGCATGGAAAGAGTTTGATTGCAATCACAAGGAGTTCTCCAATGATCCTAGAAATATTCACCTCGGCCTCGCCGCCGATGGTTTCAATCCTTTTGGGGATCTCAGCAGTACACATAGCACATGGCCAATTATGTTGACAGTGTATAACGGGCCACCTTGGGAGTGTATGAAGAAAAGATCTATAATAATGTCGGGTTTGATACCTGGTCCAAAAATGACTGGTAATAACATTGATATCTATCTGCAACCATTAATTAAATAGTTGATGGAATTATGGGTCAAGGGAGTAGAAGTGTTTGATGCTTCAGATGGAAATAGATTTAAATTGTGTGCTGTGCTATTATGGACTATCAGTGACTTTCCTGGGCTTGGCAATTTATCAGGCTGGAACACACATTCAAAACTTGGGTGCCCATCATGTGGGTTAGACACTAAATCATGTTGGCTAAAACATAGTCAGAAAACATCATATCAATCTCACCAAAGATTTCTTCCAGTTGATCATCCATACCGAAAGGCAAAAAAGTTTGGTCGTCCTTAAGCGAGTATAGGTAACACAACCGCTTAAAGGAAGACACGTCTTGGAGGCAATGAGAAATATTCGAGTTGTATTTGGTAAAGAAAGTAAGTCAGGAGGAGCGACAATGTATTGGAAGAAAAAAAGTATTTTTTTTTAAATTGCCTTATTGTGAAACAAATCTATTGCGGCATTGTCTTGATGCAATGCATATAGAGAAGAATGTATGTGACAATATCCTAAACACAATATTAGGTGACCCCATGAAATCCAAGGATAATGTGTGTGCTAGAAGAGACTGTAAGGATCTCAAAATTCTAAGGCAATTATGGCTCCAAGAAAATGATGATGACACAGAGATTGTTCCTCCATCATGTTTCACAATGAGTAAGATTGAGAAAGATATTTTCTTGGGTATGATTAAATCACTTCAGGTTCCTAATGGATATGCATCCAACATATCACGGTGTGTTAAGCTTAAGCAAGGTAAGATTCAATGCTTGAAGAGCCATGATAATCATATAATCATGCAACATTTGGTGTCTGTTGGTTTACGATCAGTGTTACCAAGACATGTAGTAACTCCATTGGTGGAAGTGTCTGGGTTTTTCAGACAATTGTGTTCAAAAAAACTTCAAGTCTCTGATTTGGTAAAAGCTGAGAATCAAATAATATTGGCATTATGTCAACTTGAAGTAATATTCCCACCCTCATTCTTTACTATAATGGTCCATCTCATGGTTCATCTTCCTAAAGAGGTTATTTTGGGTGGACCGGTGCAGTATAGATGGATGTATCCCATCGAGAGGGAACTTGGACACTATAAAATATTTGTGCGAAATAAATCAAAGCCTGAAGGTTCAATAGCGGAGGGTTATATAGCACAAGAGACTCTCACATTTTGTTCGCGATTCCTAGAGGGGATAGAGACTCGATTTAATCGACCAAGTCGTAATGGTGCAAATTTGATAACTCCAACTCCGGCTTTCACGATTCTTCCACAAGTAGGCAGTGCTACAAAAGGTGTTATCTTGAAGAAATTGGACTTAATCAACCTTCAGCAAGCTCATCAATACGTTTTATTCAATTGTGTTGAACTCGAGACTTTTCGAAGGTGATTTTAAAAACTTAATCACATTAACATAAGGCATGTATTTACATGTGGTAAGAAGTTCAATAGATTGGTTATGTGATGGGATACAGAAAGTTCACAAATGGCTGGAAGATGAAAACAATAGGCAAGAAGATTCAAGATTGGAGTTTTGGTTAAATCAGCTGAATCCAGAAAGAAGGCCAATCTCCGTTCTTGGAATTCTGGATGATTTTGCTGCTTCTAGCCGCGAAGAACTAGCCTTTTCTGGAATTATCTTCGAGTTTCGCTGAGAGGCCGTGGCTTTTTCTTACAAACAACATGATTAGTGATATGATGTTTCTTGTTTTTTTTTTCTTACCAAGCATGTCTTTGTTGTGGCCTGTAAAACTAATTTAATGGACTCTTATTATTTTTCCTTCTCAAACATAGTTTTTATGTTGTGTTTTCTTGAATTTGTGCACATAAACAAGATAGCTGATGGCGGTCTGACAGCTAGCTCTTCACATAGCAGCACTGAACGACTCTTCTGATTGTGTCCCGCTGCTTGATTTGCATACCAATGTTGCTTCTGTGACATTTCCTTATGGTTCTTCAATGAATCTGATTGGTAAAACATCACTTGTGAATGTTATTGCTATAAGAAATTCCTAATTTTTTGTAAGACTCCCTATTGATTGACTTTGCAAGATGCTTATCCCATTTGCTTTGTTGCAAACTGTTGGACACAGTGAAGAAATCCCTACGGTGAGAGAATTTCAAGAATTATAGATCGCCCAATGACGATTCTTTATATTGCGAAGCTCCAGAGCTTTGGTTATAGTAAAATCGTCGAATCACAGCATTGTCGATAGCTCCAAGAAGATCCTAAGGTCAGGGGCGGGGTGAAGAAGACAAATGGGAAATATTTTAGTAGTTTGTATCATTGCTAGAATTAGTTGTGAAGAAGATATTGTATTGAAAGTTTAGAACATATGAGCACATATAATCTTGTCGCTGGTTTTGTAGTAATTTATTTATAACAATACTGTGTAAAATTTGTGGAATGTGTAAAATTTGTGGAATATTAGGCTTATGTTGCTCCTCCATCAAATGTTTACAAATTATATTTATGCTATTTAAATTACTGATTTGTTGTAATATAACCGTAGAAATTTTATTTTTATTTTTAATTATATCATCTTTGGCCACGTTTTGTTGTAAAAACGTGGCCAAAGTTTTTTACACAAAACGTGGTCAAAATTAGCCACGATGTTTTTAAAAATGTGGCGGATAGATGCGACGGTTTTATATATAAACGTCGTCAATGCAATGGCGTCTTTAGCGACGCTTTTATTAAAAACGTGCCTTCCGCGACGAATTATGCTGCGACGGCTTTGCGACGTTTATAAAAGCGTCGCCAAAACATTGGCGGCGATTGAAAAACGTCGCCGTAGCCTATTAAAAACGTCGTCAATGCCGTATTTTCTTGTAGTGCGGGTGAACAAGAAAAATACAATAGCAACAATATGATGAGCAACAACACAAGGATTGACAAATTCTGTGAAAATAAACAATAGACATATTACGTAAAAGCAGAAGAAATAATAGCCCATTAAGCTACATGATTCCAGGTTTGAGAGAAAATAAATACAGCAACTTCAGATGAGGAGCGCTTATTTAGTGGTTCCGCGATCAACGGTTGAGTCCAGGATTTCCGATGAAAGTCTACAGATTAAGATTGCATAAAGCTGGCGTATTTAGATCCGAGGAAAAGTCTCTGGGCACAGAGAAGCGCGTTTTTGGTCACCTCGGCGTTTTCATGGTTCATGAGCTTCATAACGCGCTCCTTCGCCTTGAGATTGGAGAGGATGATCCGGCCAGCCTGGTGATATTGGATGAACTGAGACAGATCGTAGCAGGCGACTGCCTGTGCCGTGGGATCGTTGGATGTATCGAGGATTGTGATGAGCACGCGCAAGATCTGCGGGAGAATAGGCATTTAGTTTCAGCTAGAAGAATGAGAAGACAAACGCGCATTTAGTTTCAATAAGTAATAATGAAGGGCGATTACTGGGACCTCCCTTCTAAGTTAGTTAAATTATAGGTCGCACCCCTTTTACTTCATAAACCTTCCTTGTAAGTTTACATTTCATAACATCCATGCACAGAAAGACCCCCTCTGAAAATTTACTCCAAAAGGGTCTCTTTGTGCATGGATGTTAGGAAATGTAAACTCACAAGGGAGATTTTTGCAATTTCAAAAGTAAGAGTGCAACATGTAATTATGCTAACTTTCATGGGAGGTTGGAGTAATTATTCCTAATTGTGAATGCACAAATAAAGTTGTTGGGAACTAAAGGTGTGTGTGGTTTTATTTGAACCAGCTGCAGGAGTGAAGTTCATCGTTGTATCAATCCCAAGAAATACAAGATTCTTATGGGTCCATTTTAGGTAGGGGTGCAAGCGGGCGGTTTTAGCTTTAGTAAAACCACGCCGCACCGAAAACAAACATGCGGCGAGATTTTTTGTAGGCCGGTTGGCGGTTTTTAAAGTGCAGTACACAAACAAGTTATATAGAGCACAAAGTTTCGCCAGAATTCTTTTTTGGCTCCAGAAAATTTGAAGCATTACAATTGAATCAGTGTTTACGTATAAATGTAGTTATCATATCTAGTAGTTATCATATCTAAATGTAGTTATCATATCTAGTAGTTATCATATCTACCGGATAATGAAATGATTTGAGCTTACAATTTGAACAATGAGTTACTTTCAAGCATTAGACATGAATATGTTCATGCAATTTTGAAATGAAATTGAATCCGCTCAAAATTGAATATTTTATATACTTGCTTTGAGGAATAATTTAGTCTATCCGATGCAGAGTAGGATATGAAGCCAAGGTGACCAGTAACACTTCAAACCCTAGGTGTAGTGCCAAAGAGATAGTTCTTAAATAACCCTAGAATGATGCGCGTGTATGCAAAGAGCGAAGGGTCTAAAAAAATATTGCCAAGAGATTTATCAAATAATTATAAGCTTACGCAGTAATCAGAAAAAACAATAACAAACTTTGAAGAGATTAAACTTAGGTATGCCCGCGAATAGAGACGCAGATAATTTTGGTGTGGTGCGAATAACTCCTGCAAATCAATATGAATTCAAAGAGCACACGCACATACTATCATATCTGTAGAAATATGGTCCGAACATACAATGAAGGAAAATAAGAACACCAAGTGATGACTTACATGCACGTACGTAGAGGAAGAATAGGTCGAATGAGCCCTAGGTGGAGGCACGACTCAAGGAGGTAGGGTAAGGGGCAAGTGTTATGTGCGACCTGGATCTAAATAGGGGGGGGGGGGTGGGGTTGTAGCGGCTCTAGAACGAAAGGGCAAAAGGGATGTGGCTATGGATCAGATCGATGAGTACGAATGGGTTTGGGTAGAGGTCAGGAATGGCAGAAACGGAAGAAACCTGTAGGATAGAGGATGCGGCTGAGCGACTGGAGGTTTGCAAGGAAATAGTGGGAGGAGTAGGCAACTTCGACTGAGACGGGATGGGCGGCAGAAGGAAGGGTAGCGGTTGAGGATCGGGACTCCAAGAGGCGGGATATAAGGAGATCGGTGGATGGTTGAGGCTTGCTGAGATGTGGCTGGGAGATAGGGAGCGTAGCGACGGGGTATTGTGGAAGTATGGTGACAGGATCTGATAGAAGAAGTATGGCGATGGGATCTGGGAGGGCAATGAGGGGTACGGGTCAGGGAAGGAGGCATACCTAGGAGTCATCACCTAGAGGCTCAGAGAGTCGGCACTGTGACGAGAACAAACTCTGGGAAATTTAAACCAAAACGTCAATGCCCTCGACTCTAGCATAAGCTCAAATAAATAGAATATGATGACTAGGGCAACCAATATGGACGACTCATAATGCACGTTCATATTGGTTGTGATCAACTGAATAAAAATACAAAATAAAAAAATGGTTACATGATAAAATGTCGAAACGACCATCCGGACGCATCCACAAACTCAAATTATTCGGATAGGGAATAAACCAACGTCTCCTGCGAGCGTACACGTGAGTGGGCTTACTGGGTGCGTCGATCTCCATCAACTCCCCTCGGCTTGAAAGCATTCATCTCTGAAGAATGAAGATGGTCATGCTCTCAGCATAATTAGGGAGCAAGCTTCTCAAGTTTTACAGGTGAAATACTGGTGTCATCATAAGTCGGTATGCCTCTCCAGTGGACGAGATACCTCGATGTATCTACCTCGGTATGGGCAACAATGTCAGCAATGCCCCCTGGTGTCTCCGGCGCCTTTGACTGCAATATATCTTTGTTTGAACTTTGGACTGGCGGTGACACCAGCGGTGTAAAGTAGCCCTCAGATGGTGACTCCATAGGCGGTAAATGGGAGGGGATGAGGGTAAGCTAGGGAGGTAGTAGCTAAGGGGTAAAGGGCAAAGAAGGGATCTACATACAGACACTTCTCGTAGTATGGAGTCAAATAATCCGCATTGAGCACCTGATTTATCCCCATATTCATAGGGATGTCGACCACATATGCATTTGTTCCAATCCTTCGTAAGATCGTGTAAGAGCCCATTCGACTAACACTTAACATCTTTGATGTTCCCTGAGGGAACCTCTCAGCTCGTATATGAACCATCGCCTACTCTCCCTTCTTGAAGTTATGCTCCTTTTTATGTTTATCTGCATAAGCTTTATAATTATTATTACTCAAAGCTATTTTCCTTTGAACCGACCCATGATGCTCATACAAAGGTTGGATGAAAGACTCGGCGGATTCACTAGGTCGATACTCAATCAGAATGAGAACTAGGTCAGTGGGCTTCCTTAGGTCGTAACCTAACATGATGTGGAATGGACTTAGACATGTGGTCCTATTGACCAAACTATTATACACAAACTCCGCCATTAGTAATATGGAAACCCATGTTGATAGGCTCTCACCAACCAAACAACACAGGAGGGTACTTAAGCTACGGATGATAACATCAGTTTGTCCGTCCGTTTGTGGGTGATAGGTGGTAGAAACTTAAGTGTTGCCAGTTTTCTTCCACGACGTCTTCCAAAAGTAACTCACAAACTTGACGTCACGATTGGAGAAAATAGTCGTCGGCAATCCACGACACTTGAATACTTCCCTAAAGAATAAAGATGCAACGTCAGATGCATCGACAATCTTATGACAGGGGATAAAGTGGGTCATTTTCGAAAAACGGACAACAACAATGAAAATGGAATCGTGCTTCTTCAAAGTGCTAGAAAACTTGAATACAAAGTGCATGCTAACGTCAACCCATGACCAGGGCGGGATGGGGAGGGGCGTGTATAACCCAGTGGACTGATGGGTGCTTTTGCGGTCTGGCAATCATGCAGTGCCTAACAACTCTGGCTACGTCCTTCTTCAAACTAGTCCACCGAATGAAGTAGTCATGGAAGGAGGCTAAGGGTATGCACGGGCGGGAGCCGAAGAACAAATAGTCGTTATACATCAAGAATCCCTCGATGGGATCAGGAGGATCTCTTGTCATCATGTTATGTATTTTGCTAAAATCTGGACACTCCGGGTAGTTTAAGGCTAAACGCTCGAAGCCCACAACGTGTAAGCTCAGTGTACGAAGCAGGCTAACCCTGCGAATCCGAGTGTCAGTTGGTTTGGTCTCAACACCCGCTTTGTGTTTGAGAACAAATTGATACTCCTACATAAACACTACCCACTTCGTGTGGCGATGACCTAATTTCTTTCGCGAGTCTAGATGATGCAAGACCTGGTGCGAATACAGAACAAACTCCTTAGAGAGGAGGTAGTGGCATCTATAATGAAGTGCCCTAACAACAACATAGAACTCCCGATCATAGTTGTAATACTTATGTCGACGTCATTTCGTTTTTCATTGAAGCAACTGGGTGACCCTCTTTACTAAGGACACCACCAATACTTAAGCCCAATGCGTCACACACAACTTCAAATGCTTAAAATCAGTCAATCGTAAGGTGGGAGCGGAAGATAACTTGTCTTTGATTTCCTTGAATGCTTGAGTGGTTGCCATGGTCCATGTGAAATCACCTTTATGCAAACAACTCATGGTGTCGTGATCAAGCTGAAGCCCTTGACAAACCTTTGATAGAAGGTGGCAAGTCTGTGAAAGCTACGGGGCTCGTGTATATTCGTGGGAATGGGAGAATGGACTTGACCTTGTCAAGGACAACTCATATGCCTGAGGCGAACACGATATAACCTAAGAAATTAACGAACTCAGAAAAAATATGCACTACTTATAAAAGTCATCAAATACCGGTCAAATGTGGGTCAGGTGCAGGGCACGTCCCTGGCTATATATCAGTGTCGTCGAAATACACTACTAGGAATTTACCCATATAGGGTCGTAAGCCCCGAGTCACCACTCTTATAAAAGTGCTAGGGGCAGTCGATAGCCCAAATGACATCACCATCCACTCTTACAAGTTGGCATCCATTTTGAAGACCGTCTTCCACTCGTCACCCTCTCGAACCCTAATATGATGCCTCTACAAAGTTCCATCTTCGAAAATATCTGGGCAACAGACATCACATCTAGAAGATCATCAAGGTGAGGAATCGGAAAATAGTACTTCACAATTATTTTATTAATAGAGCGACTATCAATGCACATGCGTCAACTCCCATCCTTCTTCGGGGGTAAGAAGGGCTGGAACAATGCACAAGACTCAAACTCTCACAGATAAAGTTCTTCTGGAGAAGATTATCAGCATGCCACTTCAGCTCGGCATGCTCGATCAAGTTCATGCGGTATTGGGAAAGGTTGGGCAAGGACACCCCTGAGACTAAATCTATCACATGTTGAATAACCCTCAGTGGAGAAAGCTCATCGAGAAGCTCCTCCGTACGATATTTGTGTAGTCATCCAATGGGCGACGAACATCTAAATCCGTAACACTCGCATCACTAGGGTCCTCAGAAGCCAAGGTAGCGGCTACAACATACACGATCTACAAATCGAGACTCTCATTCACAAACTTCTCCTAAAATATCTAGAGGCTTGGAGGAGCTCGTGCCAATAGACGTCTCGACACCACCCTTGGATGACTCTTAGGTCGGGTCGAGAGAGTGATTTTTTGACACTTGGTAAAGAAAACACGCGTGTTAGATCTGTCATAACACACGGCATCACAATCATAAAACGAGGGTCACCCTAACATAATGTGCGATGCATCCATCGGAATGATATCGCGCCAAACCTTGTCCTCGAAGGACGCTAAGTGTATGGGAACTAAACAACGCAGGGTCACCTGATTGGCGGTCTACTCCACCCAGAGGACTTGATAAGGATGCAGATGTGGTTCTGTTGCATCATACACTCTAAATCCTTTTGGGCGATAATGTTCACGCAACTACCACTATCAATAACAAGCTTTGCATGGGTCGTATGTGCTAGAGAAATAAGTACAAAAAATGATAGTGTGCGTTGGTCTTCTTCCACACGCAGGGGGGGTGTAGAAGACATTGTGAGAATCCTAGCTTTAGTGATCTCTCAGCACACTCTCCTAACCATCTTCGACGGTAGCTACGATCTCCTCTACAGGTAAATCCTCAATCTTAGTACTAGGTTCACCCTCTTCTTCAATCAACAAATTTCGTGTAAGACACTATGCAACCACGCAGACACTACCGAAACATCTATAGCATTGCATGCCCCTAGGTTTGGGAGCACCAGGGATAATCGCCTTGCCTTTCTTTTTTACAGGGGCACGAGGAGGTATAGCAGTAGTGGTCGTGGCCGGGGTTGGCCTCCTAAAGGTGGGGCCATCAGGTCGATAGGTGACCTGTCTCAGGGCTGATGAGCGTAGATATTGCTCGTACTCGAGTGTGAGATGAAAATTTTGTTCCACGCTAACGATGCGACATGGGATCAATTTTTAGTGAATATCAAATCGTAGGCCGGCCTGAAAACGGGGTGCGATATCAACGGGCTCCTTTACTATGCCACTCCTAACTAGAAGCTCGTCAAAACGAGACATATACTCGTCGATAGTGAGTGTCCCTTACCGTAGGGCATACAACTGGTCGAGAAGTTGATCCATTCGAGGTGGGAAGGTATTTATCCTTCAGTCGCTACTTCATATCCAATCATCGGGTGATGAGGTAATAGACGTCTCTATCGAGTGATCTCTCTCTCTCTAAGCTCGTTCAGAAGATCGTAGCTCGCCCATGCAACTTCATCTTGGCAAACCTAACAGATTGCTAATTGCTCATATCCTCGAAGTAGTGGTCCATGTCAAAGAACCAATTGCTAAAGCCCTTCGGATTCGGGCGACGTCGAAGGAAGGAGCGTTGCAGCGGATGCGTCGGGTAATATAGTACTCCTGAGGTGGGACACCTCTCCGGAGCTCTTGATAGTCCTCGTAGTAGTCCTCTCGATTGTAATTGTGTGGATAGGGTGGGGGACCGTGCCCTCTATAGCCCGGCTCGTAAAAGTCCTCATGATCATAGTTGTGGCGATCGGATCGGGGTCCTCGATCTCTCCGTTCATGTGGAGGTGGATGGGGCCAGTCATGGAGAGGTTGGTACATAACATAAGTAGGGACCCATTGTCGCTCGAGGGTATGTTCAGGGTTCCACCTCACTAGAGGGGTGGGACCCAGAAGGGGATCATCCTGTGGTATCGATCGAGGGGGGAGTGGCGGCTTATTCTCTCTCGACCCTTGCATGACACTCATATATAGGGGTGTTCATGAATTGAATCAATTCAGATGGCACATTAATTAAATTTGAATATTTTATATTTTTTAGGTATTATTTGTTTTGATATTATGATTCAAAGTCATCTTAAAATCTAATATTTGGATTCGAATTTGACTTCAGATTCAGATTTACTATAAAATTATTTAATATGAAGAATATGACAATAAGCCCACAATTTTATTTTTATTTTTTCTTCATGAAACTTAATCTTAAAAAAATGATTGTTCACGGTGTATTCATGAATCCTACGAACAGATACATGATTATTCCGATTCAGATTCAACTTGGAAAATAACTTAAATCAAATCTTTTCAAATCAATCCTCAGATTATTCATGAATTATTTGGTTTATAAAATCTCTCCCTACGAACACAAAATAAGACAGATGGACTAATTAATTAGTACATTAAAGAAGCCAATTTAATATTGTAGTGAACACAACTTTCATCTGAAGCAGATTCACTCTAAGAAATAATTTTCTCTTAACCAAACTTAGCAGTGTTTTGTTGTTGGCATCGAGACAATGAAAGTGAGAGACGGTACAGCAAACAACCCAATTAAGGTACTGATTAGGATTTAAGCATGGATTAATTACTTATATAAAGAATCAAATAGGGTGGTTAGAATTTGAATTTGAATTACTTGACTTGTCAAACGTTTTCACAGTTCTTTGGCATAGTATCTAGGTTATGCATTTCAGAGATATCAGCACCGGTAAAAGACAGACTTTTCCTAGGATCAGTGATTGTTACCATGTGAAGAAAAATAAAAAATGTCACAATACCTGGAAATCATTCTCCTCAAATTTAGAAATATTATCCCTCCAGAATCCTGGATCCTTGTGCATAGGAGACCAGTCAGGCTGACCAACAAGGACTTGTTGCTTGTATATGTCAAAGGAACTCAATCTTTTGATGTTGTCTTTAAGTTGTTCATCTAGCAGATTCAATGCCTCTAGTAAGTCCTACACCAATTTGACAATAAAATAATGTCTCTTGTCAGAAGATATTCCTAGTCAGGAAACTATGTGAAAGTATCTACTGCAGTGGTGCAATGAGCTCTCCATGATTATCCAAAATCATGAAACATAATCAGTTTAAAAACACACACAATAGTAAAAGTTTATGATAGATGATGTGAGTAAACAGTGATCCCTTAAAATTGAGATCCCTTTAAAGAAAAACTATAAAAAGTTCCTATAGGAATATGAAATGGCAATGTGAAACACAGTCCCAACTTATGCTCTGTTTGCGAGCTGGAGCTTCGGTGAGAAATGAAACTCCCAATCTTCAGTGAGAAATGGAGCTCCCACCCCCCTTCAGTGGGAAATGAAGCTCAAAATAGGAGTTTTTGCACTTGCCACCGCAACGGAGATTCAAAATAGAGGTTTAACAAACACATATATTTCTCCAGTGACATTTTTGTCCCATTGGAATGGAGTTAAACTGTTCAAACAAGCAGAGCCTTGCTCTTTCCTGGAAGCTAAACTTCTCTTATCAGCTATAATATATTTTTAACATAAACTGCAGATTAAGTATTGTCAGTAAATTTGATTCCCAGTAAGTACTCCACAACACAAGTATAGTGGTGGAATGTACATTCCTTCATATATACAGTACAAGGATTAAAAGTCCATAGTCAGTGGCATTAATGAAATGATGAATTATGTCATAGTAATAATGCCATTATGAACTACACTTCTACTGAAAAGTTTGTGTAAAGACTGAAGAGCAATATGCCAATAATTTATATGAGAATTGCTCCATGACTATCATTTCCATCAACTTCTATCATTTGTTTATGGTCTTAAAAGTAAGATGGGCATAACTCTATTAAGATAGTCCTATCCACAACCTGCATAATCAATAGTTTTAGGGTGTGTTTGCCTAAATTTTCTAGAGGATCAGGACGCCCTCCGACCTCCTTCGCACACCCACCCTGTTTTGGGTGGGCGACAGCGCTATTCTGTGTCCCTTTCATGCTGCGTCGGAAGGTGGGGCGTGGTGGTAGTGGGGAGGTTTTTTGAGAAATGCCAACCAAACAAATCTTTAAAAAAAATTTGGTTCATACAAAAAAAGGGCATACAAGTGCACAAAATATCCCCATGCAGCGAGGGGCTGGGGAAGGGTCCCACCACAAGGGTGAAATGAAGGCAAACCTTACCCTGCATTTTTGCAAGAGGCTGCTTCCAGGACTCGAACCCGTGACCTCAAGGTCACATGGCAACACCTCAACCGGTGCGTCAAGGCTCCCCTCCTGGTTCATAAATTTACCAAAATTTTAAAATTCCAACTGATTCTCTTGGTTATCTTACCTCATCACTCCAGGACTGTGCTTTTACACTATGAACAATTTGTGGCAATCCAAGGTCCACCATTTTAGCTCCAAATGACCCCTTCGAAAGCAAGTTTCTGAAAGTCAAGATGATGACCCTCACAACCTATACCGCACACGAAAATAATAATAATCTGACACCATAACATAGATGGAACTAGGCTGTCAGTAATCAAAAAGATATTATAAAAACTATCACCTTCTCCTTAATAGAACCCTTGACAACCTCAACTAGTCTTGGTAAAACCCTAGTAGTAGCCAGGTAATCAACTGCCGCATCACAGTGCAACCTTGCATCTGGATTGTAGTACGACAAATGCCAAACACACAGGCAAGTTTCATAGAGAAGCTGCAAAAGAGAATACCACCCAAAATTTGCTGCTTACGTATTTGCATGGAAATGCTTAAGTAAAAATAAAATCTGAAATCTCCAAATTTTCAAATAACAATTTTACCAAAATAATAAAATTAACAACTTGATTAAGGACATGGTCAGATAGGAATCCACTTAGAAAGTTATAGTTGTAGAGCAAAATAGTGCAATATGCAGATAAAATTAAGTTGACCCTTTTTTTGTGACTTCTGCTTTTAAAATGTACTTGAAGTGAAACTAATGAAGCAGCACACGAAGCAAATCAAAACCAGCTGAAATTTGTAGTTTGGTACAGAGCATCCATAAAAATCACATCAAAACATGGCATGGTTCAATAAATGTCCCAAGCTAAATAGCCAATCTGACAGGCACAGTATACATATATATATGCATGTGTGTGTGTACAAGGTTATTTAAAGGGACTTCCTCTCCAACTTTGCGTAATTACAAAAACAACCCCTCCGCTTTTTAAAATTGCCAACACCTCCCCTCTTAGTTACACACATCAGAGGGGCTGTGTTGGTAATTTTAAAAAGTGGAGGGGATGTCCTTATAATGCAAAGATTGTGAGAGAGAGAGACTTGTATTACGATTCTCAGCCTCACCCCTAATGTTTGAGGTTCATAAGTAAATCAACGAGCACCAATAAGACAGATTACCTGAATTGATTGTTGAGTGGATGCAGGAGAAATCAAAGGAAGTAGCAACTCCACACCATCTTCTCGCACAAAGGAAGCTCTCACAGAAGGTTGTCTTAGCAAAGTGGAAAGGCACTTGATGGCAATTGGAACAGCTCGTTGAGGATGAGATGGTTTTTTAAGCTGCAAGTTTAATATTAAATTGTCGCAGCATACAAAGCAAGCTATAACCTTCCTTCAATGAAAATATACAGGGGATGAGGGAAATCTCTAAATTCACATAATAATCATTAACATTATAAGTTGTTAGTAGACGAGTGACATACATATATATAAATACATATATATATACATATATACACATATATATACATATATATAAATATATATATATACATATATATAAATACATATATATAAATACATATATATATACATATATATATACATATATATATACATATATATATATATCTATATATATAGGGGCATTTACTAAAGGACCTCCCCTCTAAGTTTGCAAAATTACAGATTGCACCCCTCTTATTATTGAAATTACAAAAACCTCCCCTCAATGTTACAAAACATAACATTTACCTCCCCTGAAGTTCACATTTCATAACATTCATGCACAAAAATACCCCCTTCGAAGTACATTTTCAGGGGGGATATTTTGTGCATGGATGTATGTATATATATATATATATGTATATATATATGTATACATATATGTATATATGTATACATATATGTGCATATATATACATATATGTGCATATATATACATATATGTGCATATATATACATATATATACATATATGTGCATATATATACATATATATACATATATGTATATATATACATATATATGTATATATATATATATCAGTACGAAAATGAAGCCAATATTACATGTTCTCTCCCTATCTCCTCTTCTTCTTTCTAACATGGTATCAAAGCTCTAATTTTCTTTCCAATATCTCTTCCTTAAAGCATAGTATTTGTAAGGTAATTTCCATTTCTATAACTAGTTTTATCCCTATTTCCACTTTACAACAAAATTTTATCCCTATTTTTACCCCCTTATTTTATAAAATAGATTCAAGTTACTTAAACCTACCTAAGTATTACTTGATCATAAACATATCTGATCTCTTTAACGTATTTTTGAAACATCTTTTTTCTTATATTAATGCTCGCAAAAAATCAGCTTTGAAACGGTGAAATAAAATGTTCTGAAACAGTGAAATAAAATGTCAGGCCATTACCATTAGACATGTATTACATGTGTACCCTCGATTTAAGTTTAGCGCACTCTCTATACCTTGCAAACTTTGTCTAAATACCTAAACTGAATTTGTTGCGTTCAACTATTAATCTGATGTAAGTTTCTAATTAATTAATAAGATCAAATGCCGGATATCATTGTTAAATGAATCATCTAGTTGCATTCTATTACTGTTATGTTAGTCGTTGCATCATTTGTGTTGGTTGTGTGATTGCTTGCATGCTTCATATTAAATTAGGCTAGTATCAAAACCTGCAGCCTCGCGCTGTCAGATCTGATATTAGTTTCCTAGGTTTGTAGCTTAGTTTATGTTATCAAGTGGTATAGTCTATAGGTTACTCATGGCAAGTTCTAGGAGCTCCGCAACCCAAGCGACTTGTTCAATTGCAAAGATGAGGAATGTGGACTTCCAAAAACTCTTGCCAGATCTGATTGGTCATATAGATACCCATTTGGATTATATGGACACTCACTTAGACGACCTTAGTATCCGTAGAGAAAAACTGGAAGAGTCCCCTATACAAGGTGTGAGACTAATATAAAATAAGAGACTAAATGGGCCACAATCATGGGCCTTTACATGGTCTTTTCTAACACTCCACCGCAAGCTGGAGAGTACTAGTCGCAGACACCCAGCTTGGACAGGAACTGATAAAATAGGGTACTCGGTAGGGCTTTAGTGAGAAGATCAACAACTTGGTCAGTGCCCGGAACATACTTCAATTCTAGATTCTTCATTTGAACTTTCTCCTTAATGAAGTGACAGTCCACTTCAATGTGTTTCGTTCTTTCGTGGAAGACTGAATTCTTAGCTAGGTGTATAGCAGCTTGACTGTCACATAGTAAGGTAGCTGGTGAGGGAAGTTTTGCTCCTAGGTCAGCGAGAAGAATTTCAAGCCATGTAAGCTCAGAGATAACTGACGTCATCGACCGGTATTCAGCTTCAGCTGATGATCGAGCAACCACAGCTTGTTTCTTACTGCGCCCGGTCACAAGGTGACCTCCAAAGTAGGTAAAAAAAACCTCTGGTAGAACGCCGATCGTCCAGGGAACCAACATAATCTGCATCTGAATACGCAACCAATGTTGGAGTAGAAGAAGAGGTTTTGTATACCAGCCCTTGACCAGGGGTTGTTTTAGATATCTTAGGATGCGCTCGACGGCCTGTAGATGAGATATCCTAGGAGAATGCATAAACCGGCTGACCACCCCAACTGCAAAGGATATGGCTGGTCTCGTGACCGTTAGGTAAATAAGTTTTCCAATGAGTCGTCGATAGTATTCTGGATTTGGAAGAAGATCTGTATCAGAAGCATGTGCACACAGCTTGTGATTGACATCCATCAGGGTGTTAATCGGCTTGCATCCATAATAGCCAGCATCTTGAAGAAGGTCGAGACAATACTTCCGTTGAGAGAGGACAAATCCATCAGGACGTCTTGCGATCTCCAGACCAAGGAAGTATAGGAGGTTCCCCAGATCTTTTGTTTGAAAAATGGAACTAAGATGTTGTTTGACCGCTTGTATTCCCTTTGAATCATCTCATGTGATTAGAATGTCATCGACATACACCAAAAGAAGAACCACTCCTCTAATTCGATGTCGAATGAACAGAGAAGTCTGTCGAGCTCCGAGTAAAGCCAACCTCCCGAACAGCCTTACTGAACTTACCAAACCATGCCTGAGGGGATTGTTTGAGACCATAAATGGACTTCTTAAGGTGACAAACTCGGGACTCCCCCGTGGTCTCAAACTCGGGTGGCTGTTGCATGTAGACTGTTTCTTGTAGGTCAACATTTAGAAACGCATTCTTAATATCCAGCTGATGTAAGGGACATTGGCGATGCACAGCCACGGAGAGAAGGACACAAACTGTGTTGAGCTTGGCCATGGGAGAGAACGTTTCCTCATAATCGGAACCTTGTTGTTGAGTAAAGCCACGAGCCACCAGTCGGGCCTTAAGACGGTCAATTGTCCCATCAGGAGCATGCTTGATGACAAAGACCAATTTGCAACCAACAGTAGTCTGGCCTGGAGGGAGAGGAACCAGATCACATGTCTGGTTAGCCCAGAGGGCTGTCATTTCTTCGTCCATGGCTGTCCGCCAGCCCGGATGTTGGAGAGCCTCCTGCACAGAGTTAGGGACAGAAATAGAGGATAAAGAAGTAGTAAAGGTGTGAAGCGGCGGGGACAGGCGATGTAAAGACACAGTTCGCCATGGGATGAGCGGTGGAGGCTGGTGTCGGATCAGCAGGTCGCAGAGTGTCAGAGGTCGAAGCCGACTGCATTGGGGCAGCGGAGCGAGGAGGGCGACGAGTGTAGACACGGAGAAGAGGAGGCTTGTTGGGAACGGAAGCCGGGTCAGGGAGGAGAGGTGGTTGAGAGGTAATTGGGATGACAGGTCTTGGTAAGGATTGTGGTGGAAGAGGGGGGTTTGGGGCGGAGAAGAACGGTTGATCTTCCCGGAAGGTAACATCAGCAGAAACCGTCACCTTGTGGGTAGTAAGAGAGAAGCGTACATATCCTTTCTGAGTACGGGAGTAACCGACGAACATATGTTTGGCTTCCCGAGGCTCCAACTTGTCTGTGGACGGACCAAGTGAACGTAGCAGGTACAACCAAATATGCGAGAGGTGGGAGAGAATGACGGAGTAGAGGGGAAGAGGAGACTAAACGGAGTAGCTTTTTGGAGGACGGGGGAAGGGAGATGGTTAATGAGATAGCATATCGTCGAAAGCGCAAAATTCCAGTAAGCCTTGGGTACCTACATTTGAAGCATGAGGGAGCGAGCAACATCGAGAAGATGTCTATTTTTATGTTCAGCAACGCCGTTTTGTTGGGGGGTATAGACACACGATGTCTGATGAATAATTCCAAATTCAGAGCAGAGATTAGCAAATGCATGGGTAGTGTATTCGCGACCATTATCCGTCCTGAGAGTTTTTATTGGTTCGGAAAACTGTGTGCAGGACACCCAGCTCCGTATGAGTACAACTTACCACCCCCCAAACAGACGGACAGTCAGAGGTGATGAATCATTGCTTGGAGACATATCTGTGATGTTTTGTGTGCGATCATCCACAGGTATGAGCGGATTAGCTTTGCTGCGCAGAGTACTCGTACAACACTTCTTTCCACACCAGTTCTGGCACCACTCCATTCGAAGCAGTTTAAGGAAGACCCCCATCATCCCTTACGTGCACTCTCCCTGGCGAATGCGTCGTGGCATCTCTGTCTGATCTGCTCCACTTTCAACGTGCGCAGGATCGGATGGTTGCCTTTGACAACCGTCACCGTCGCGACGTCCAATTCACTGAAGACTATACCGTGTTCATCAAGCTTCGGCCGGACCGCCAGATTTCGCTAACACCGCGGACCCACTCCAAGCTAGCAACCAAGTTCTACGACCCATTTGAGATTGTTGCACGGGTGGGCACTCAGGCGTATCATCTGCGCCTTCCTCCCGAAAGTTGCATCCACCCAGTGTTTCACGTCTCTCAGTTAAAAAGGGTTATTGGAGACCTGCTCGGGGTGTCTCTGCCCCCGCCAGCTTCCGGGCTCACATCGTCAGACTACCTCCCTTAGCTCGTCATGGACACACGCCCATCAGTCGAGAGGAGTCCTCGGTCGAGCAGTTCTTGGTGCACTGGCGTGATCGTCCACCATCAGAGGACACATGGGTGGACCGATCTATTTTTCATGTTCAGATTCCGGACTTTTACCTTGACGACAAGGCAAATTTTCCAAAGGGCGACATTGTTACGGATGTGGAGGAAGGAGAAGGGCGTCCTCCAGTGTGGAAGATATACAAGCGCGGCGAAAGGCCTGCTTGTGACACACCGATAGAAAGTAGTTAAAACGCGTACATCTTTCTTTTTTGTAATCGGACCGGTGGGTGTTATATAAACCCACGGGGAAATATAATTTGGTATCTTGGATGGTATTATGAAATTTGGGAACCATAATGGTTATTTCTCTTCTTTCCTCTTTCTCTCTCCTCTTCCTTTCTCCTCTCAGATTTAGGGTTGCGGTCGGTCTCACGTTTCAAGTGGTAATACGCATCGCCTAGGGGGCGGAGGCAAGGGGCTAATTGCAGTTCCACGCCCTTATCTCCAACGGAGATGGTTGTGTGTTGAGCCAAAAGGATATGTTCAAACTATGATGAGGCTTACGCATTTGGCCACCAGTGCAAGAAGTTGTTTTGGCTAGAGGTAATGACAAGGACGCTGCCCCAACGGAGGATCGGTCAGAGATCTCTCTTCATGCCATGACAAGAACCCAGAGCCTGCAGATTATGCAATTACAGGTGCGGGTGGCTAACCAATAAAGTGCTGGTGGATTCGGGCAACACTCACACCTTCATCGTGGAGTCCATAGCACGAGCTCTGGGGCACCTCATCAAACACAAGGAGGGCATGCATGTAGTCGTCGTCAATGGAGAGAAGCTCCCTAGCCCAGTAATATGCACAGTTGTACAACTGGAGGTTACCATTGATTCCTTCAGAATGAACCTTTACATCATTCCATTGGTGGGGTTCAACATCGTATTGGGAGTCCACTGGCTTCACATTTTGGGGTTGATTGTGTGGGACTTCGTTTCCCTCACCGTGACGTTTTGGTTACACTTTCGTCGTGTGTGCTGGTATGGTGAGGAACAGAAGAGCGCTTCGCGCATCACCACCATTCAAGTCCACATCTCTCAGCATGAGCTCTTGGAGAGGTTGTTGAGGGGGTATGCAGCACTTTTTGAGGATCCAATGGACCTTCTTCCACCCAGGACCACCACATTTTTCTCCCACGCACGATATTGATAGATGTCCGACCTTACAAGTATCACTTCCTTTAAAAGGATGAGAACGAGAGATAGTGCATGGAGATGTTGTAGCAGTGGATCATATAAGCCAACCAATCCCCCTTTTCCTCACTCGTGCTCTTGGTGAAAAAGCAGGACGGGATCCTAGCGGATTTGCGTGGATTATAGGGAACTAAACGCCAACACCATTGATGACAAATTTTCGATCCTAGTGGTGGATGAGCTACATGGAGCATGTCTATTTGTGAATTTGGACCCGTGTTCTGTCTATATAACCATATCTACATGCATGCCAACGATGTGGAGAAGACAACCTCCTATACCAACCACGGCTACTTCGAGTTCTTGGTTATGTCATTTGGGTTGATGAGTGTGTCGTTGAATTCTCATACATTGATGAATGAGGTACTCGAACCCTTTGCAAGTTTGTAGTTGTTTCCTTTGGCGACATTTTGATCTACAACTCCACTTGGGTCAAGCATCTCTATCATGTATGTCTGGTCATTGAAGCTCCCCACAACCATCAATTGTTCCACAAGCGCTCCAAGTGTACCTTTGGCAGCGAGCAGGTGGCTTTTTAGGCCATATTGTCCACAGCTATAGACTATAGTGTCTCAGTAAACCTTGGCAAGTTAGACTCGGTGGAGAGTTGGCGGAAGACACAAATGTTCCTACCCTCGAAAGCAACCAACGCAGCTGCCCTAGTCCTACAGCTCCCGGACCTCACACAAGACTTTTTGTAAAGTCTGATGAGTTTGGACGGGGGATTGGCGCGGTCCTTTAGCGGAGGGAGACCTGCATTGCTTTTTCCAACAACAAATAGAAGGCACGTCAAATGAAGTTGTCCTCCTACGAGTGGGAACTGATCAGTCTCATTAAGGCAGTGTGACACTAGGAGCCGTATTTGCAGAGCGATCATTTCATCATCCAGATGAATCAGTATAGTCTCAAATACCTCTTGGAGCATAAGGTGCTCATAACTACAGTGTTGGATTAATAGGATTATGTGGTTTGGCTTCATCGTGGAGTAATGGGTTGGGAAGTAGCACATAGAGGTTGATGTTCTTTCCCATCGCGACGAGGAGGAAGGCACCTTGTTGGCCATTTCAGAGCCACACTTGGCCTTGTTTGAGGCCATTTGGAAGAAGGGGTGTTCAAACCCCATCTTAACAATTGACACATATATTGGCTCGCATAGAGGCTGGGGAGACCCAGTCTATGGAGTTGTAGAAGGGTTGATTCAATACAAAAGAAAGATTTAACTCCTACCGACATCGCCATAAGTTCAACTCATGAACAACACTGCTCACAAACTGATTCATGAGCGTGTCGAGAAGACCCTACAGAGGGTGCGAGCATACTTCTTCTAGAAGGATCTGCAGGGCATAGTTAAGGAGGCTGCGCATACGCACTTGCCAATAGATCAAAACCCTGCAAACACAATCAACGGAGCAATTGCAGCCCATACACATTCCTACATAGATTTGGGCCAAGGTCTCCATGGGCTTCATTGAGAAGTTGTCTCATTCACATGGCAAGAATGTCCTTTGGTAGTGCAGACCGATTTTCGAAGGGAGGCTACTTCATTCCCTTGATTCAACAATACAAAACTATCAGTTTCACGCACGCTTTCTTCGAGTATATAGTCCATCTCCATTAGATTCTTGAGACGATCGTGTCCAACAGAGACGAAGTTTCCACAGACAGAGCGCGAGTTGTTATGCCTTAGCGGGACGTTGGGACCAAGTTGGCCATTTCATCCGCTTACCACCCAGAAACTGACGACCAAATTATAAATATGTAATTGAGATGCCTCTGTATGGGACCAACCCCAAATATTTGGTGGCCCACCCTAGCATGGGCTAAGGATTGCTTGGAGGAGATGTTCTTGTGCTGCAGGCTGCAGCTAAGACGTTTTTTGCTTTGGAGCTGTTGATGAACTCCCTCCACTTTGTCCCCCGATGATGTGTACGGTAAGATGAGCGGCGGGTTACGATTGTAGATCAATCAACAAATATTATGATGGTAAACATGCATCAATGGAGTTGGAGGTACATGCCTAGGTGTGGCTAAAGCTGCAGCAAAATAGACAACCGACAATCGTGAGGTGCCTGAGCAACAAGCTCTCGCCTCGCTATTATGGGTCATTCCAAGTGCTTGAGAAGATTAGCTCAATGGCTTACCACTTGACACTTCCAACAAGGTGGAGGATACATGGTGTCTTCCATATCTCTCCTTTGAAGGCGTTCGTGGGAGATCTTGTGACCACCATTACAAATTCAGCCTCATTGTTTGACAGGAAACTCATGCCTAGGCCACAATGGAGGGCATAGACACGTCGTGACCATATTTATTTCTCGTGTTTAATTTTATTTTAGCAATTTTGCATTTTCATCATGTCACATTTATTTTTATGTTCGTGTTTGTCTGTACTACTAATTATTCCTTTAATTTGTACTTATGTATTTATACCCGACTTGGTTTGAGAATCGAGCATGCTGAAATTAATTTAATCCTTTTGGCATCAAGAGGTTAGGGTTCCATCGTCTCCCCACCGAACCCCCTCTCTTTTCCCTCTCACGTTGCACCCAGCCTGTCGAATGCCGCTCCCATGCACAGTCGCGCTCCCTCCAGTAGTTGCAAGGGTTGTTGCTTGCATCAGCTGCAAGCGGCTTCATGCTAAGCGCCTCCCATTGCAACTTCTTAGTGCTTGGCCACTAGGTTTCGATGCCCAGGAGGTCCCTTAGTTGTCCCTCAAGTTTTCCCTCTCTATCTTACTCACCACACTACCCACGTCATCCCCACTCGGGACGTCGCGAAAAGGCTCTAACCCTTGTTCCACCATAGGTCGACCGAGAGGATCTAGGGGCAGTAATCGACCTAGACACCCAACTTCGTCTTCCTTCGTCGCATCCTGCCCAGTAACCCGATCCTTCGCATGAGCTAGTAGGGTACTTTGGTGATGCGTGTGAGTTGTATCCCTATATAAGGGATGTCACTTCATATTTTTTGGCTTCTAGGGTTTGGAATCAAACTTTGTCTGCACGAGAGAACCATCCCTCAATTGTATCTTTGTGGGAGTATATCTCTCAATGTTTAATACTAGTGTTCTCCTTCTCCATGCAATCTTGTTTTAAAATTCAACATGAAAGACTTACCTAGATTTAACTCTAATTAAATAAATAATTATTTAAAATAAGATTTATAATTTCTTCTATATTTAATTTTTTTTAGTATAAATAAGATGAAGGGCTAATTATGGATTCATTCGGATTAAATGACACATGTATTCTATGAAAGCAATATTCTTTCCACCATGGGGTTGTGTGTCTCTCGCTTGCTCTAAGAGTGTCGGCGAGGTGAGAGAAAAATTGATTCTGAGATTTCTAGAGAAAATCAAATCCCCACCTCCCTCACAAACAAAAAATATGTCAAAAATTACATACAACATGGTCGAACGAATACATTTATACAATAACAAATCAAGTGAGAAGCTTGAATGCTTCAAATATCAGTCAAGTAGAATCAGTAAGTATATTGATAAAGAACAAATTTATGACAACGTCGAGCCCAGTGCATCTACTCTCTAACCTATAAATGACCACACTATCAATTTAGGCTTTCTTTTATTTCAATTCATTGTTCCATGTGCCCTAATTCTATATTCATTAGAAAGTCAAAAAAATCTAACAATTTCTTCATACTAACATTCACTGGGCACAAATGCTGACCTGAGAACAGAGCCATTCAACCAGGCCCTTCAACACATCATCGGTGCTTGTAAATATACTTTTTGAATTTGTTGTTTTCCCATTTGCAAAAATGCCAGCCTGAGCTTTAGGGCAAACACTAAAAGTACAAAAAGGTATCAACTTGCAGTAATAATGTAAATTTCATAGTCAGTTAAGTTGAATTTTTACCTCACAATGAGAGACAATATTTTGCAAGTCTTCTCCTGTATGAACCAATTTCCTTTCCAAAGCCATCTAAAATCAATATAAAACCGATTCTCCAACCATATAAAGTGAAAATATTTAATGCAGAACTCAAATTAAGGTCTGATTGCACGCCATGTACATGATTACCAAGTTTTATCCATATTCATAATACAAGTTGAAGACAAGTAATTGGAAAATTAAGAACCCTAGGACTGCTTGAAACTTATACAAACATATTCATGGAATGTGAGGTAATGTTTCACCTTTGCTCTAGATGAATTTAATTCCATAATCTTAAAATTATGAGAAAGGATATCAGACAAGTATATATAGCAAACAAATTTAAATTGCAGATAATGCCCTGCATACTTATCCTTGTATATGAATTTATCAGAATTACACTTTTGGCAAGTAAGAAGCCTATAAAATTCATGGGTTGCACTTAACAAAAATAAAAATACAACCATATTAATAGATAACAGAACAAAAAATCCACTTCAGTGCTACGCCATGTCACTTTGAACATACTTGTAAGCAACAGATAACTAAGCTCTAGTTCTGCTCCACTAAAAAATACATATATCCATAAATAACCCGAAATAGATTTTTTCCACTTAATCGCACATTTAAGATATTTACCACCTTGATGATTTGAAGATGATAATGTTTTCCCACGAGGAACAGAGAACCATTAAATAAGTGAAGTAAACAGTGATATCTATTGATTCTAATAATTCTATGGTTCTTCATCTCCCTGCAAGTATATCACCTGTTGTACAACCCCCATATCCATCGAGTGAGGCCCAGCGTGGAGGGCCGCCGAGACGTGTCAACTAGACCCGAGGGGTTTTTTAGACCTTTGGGGTATCGCCCGGCGATACCCCCGTAGGTCTCACCCAGCTTGGTTAGGAGTAGGGGGGGGGGGGGGGGGGGGGGGGGGGGGGGGGGTGCGGCGGCAAGGCCGGCACCCGCCCCGGGTCCATCTCCTGGCAGAGCTCGCCCAGGCGAGACCTCTCTTAGGTCTCGCCCGACGAGATTAAGCCCCCAGGAGGGGTGAGGTGCGGCCTCCTGCCGCGCCCCCGGGCCCGAGAGCCCAGCTCGCCGCGCGAGCTGGGAGGTGCGAGGTGCGGCCTCCTGCCGCACCCACCAGCCAAGATCCCAGCTCGCGCGGCGAGCTGGGAGGGGCGGGGTGCGGCCTCCTGCCGCACCCACCGGCCGAGATCCCAGCTCGCGCGGCGAGCAGGGAGAGGCGGGTTCCGGCCTCCTGCCGCACCCGCCGGCCGAGGTCCCAGCTCGCCCCGCGAGCTGGGAGAGGCGGGGTGCGGCCTCCTGCCGCACCCGCCGGCCGGGATCCCAGCTCGCGCGGCGAGCTGGGAGAGGCGGGGTGCGGCCTCCTGCCGCACCCGTCGGCCGAGGTCCCAGCTCGCGCCGCGAGCTGGGAGAGGCGGGGTGCGGCCTCCTGCCGCACCCGCCGGCCGAGGTCCCAGCTCGCGCCGCGAGCTGGGAGAGGCGGGGTGCGGCCTCCTGCCGCACCCGCCGGCCAAGGTCCCAGCTCGCGCAGCGAGCTGGGAAGGGCGGGATGCGGTCTCCTACCGGCACCCGTCCCGGACCTCCGGGGGTAGTTTCGTCTTTTGCCCCCAAGGGTGGAATCACCACCTTGCCCCCGGCCTGACGTTTTCTATTGGTCATGGGCATTTGGTCCGAGGGGTCTTTTCGGCATTTCAGCGTTGGGACTCGGAAAACCTATAAATAGACCCTGAGGGGCACCAAAGAGAAGGGACCCAGGTGGATTTCCAAATTTCGGATCTTCTTCCCTGAGAGCTCTTGACTTTTTGAGCTCTCCTTTGGTGCCTCTGGTTCAGCATTGGCTAGGGAGGGGAAGATCTCTCAGGTCTTCCGGGTGTGTGGTGGGACCTCCTCGTTGTAGCCTAGGGTCCGTTTTCAAGTCCAAGTGCTCTTGCCTAGAGAGTTGGCTCGAGGGAAGTAGGTGTGAGACCACCCCTTTTTTGGGACCCCGAACTCCACGGAGACCGAGTTGTCGGTTTCAACATTTTTGGTGCGGTGAGCGTGGAGAGTGGTCAACACAGAAGTTCTTGGACCGAATCTCATGGCAGGAGACCTCGGAGGAGGAGACGATGAGGGGTCTCACATCCCAAGTGAGGTGGTAGGAAGGGGAGAGTTCATGACGGCCATCAAGGGAATCATGGAGCTGCTCCAAGGCATCACCAGGGGAGGTGACTGCTCGGCTCCCTCCCCCCAGACACCGCCTTCTGGGTCGCAAGGAGTGCTCGCCCAGGGGGGATCAGGAGAGGTTGCCCCAGGGGGTCGGCCAGGCAAGGAACCAGTGACTGAGAGTGGCGAGCGGGACCTCGCCGGGCGAGTGCTTTTTCCTAGCCCGGTGAGTGGGGTCTCGCTCGGAGCAGGAGTCGCGCAAGTGGAGCTCGCGAAGCCGGCGAGTGGGGGGTCACCCTTTAGCGAGCTGATCATCTCGGCTCCCATCCCGGAAGGCTTCAAGGAGCCCAACATGACTTTCTATACCGGGAAGGATGATCCCGTCCAGCACCTGCAGTGGTTCGAGGATACCGTCTCCATCAGGCCCATGACGGACGCGTTCAAGTGTCGTCTCTTCGAAACCACCCTGAAGGACAAAGCTAGGGACTGGTTCCACCAGCTCCCGGTTGGCTCCATTTACAGCTTCGAGGACTTGGGCCGAAGCTTCCAGCTACGCTTCTCCACATCCAAGAAGAGGAAGAAGAATGCTGAGTCCATTTTCCTGGTCAAGCAGAGGCACGAGGAGACGTTGGCCCAGTACATGGACAGATTCCAGGAGGAGATCCTGAACATCCAGGAGGTGCCAGGGTATGCCCTCCAGATGGCTTTCACTGTAGGGCTACGAGAGAGCCTTTTCAAAATGCGCCTAACTAGGAAGCCTCCCTTGTCCTTTGAGGACCTGATGGAAAAAGCTGCAAAGGAGGTAGCCACCGAGGCGGCAAACCCGGGGCTGGCAAAGAAGTTGGCAAAGTTGGTAGAGGCCGAGCCAAGAGAGCAAGGTGGCCTCAGGCGGCAGGAAGGAAGGAGGAGGGAAGAGCAGAGGGGTCAAGGGTACTAGGGACCCCAGGGGGGTCAGGAGCAAGGGAGGGGTCTCGCCCAAGGAGGGGGAAACTTCTACGGAGGCCAAGGGAGGCCCAACCCTCCTCTTTGGAGACAGGCCCCTAGGCAGCTCCTACCCCCACCAGCTCAAGCTATGGCGATTCGAAGAGGAGGAGGAGTCGAAGCAAGAGACATCCCAGCCCGTAGGAGAAGGGGGGGAAGGGCGGTGCCATACTGCGACTACCACCAAGCAGAGGGGCATGCAACAACTACCTGCCCAGAGTTCTTGGAGGTGAGAGAGGCGAGAGGTCAGACACAACAGCAGCCGCCGGTGCGGATTGAAGAAGTTCCACCTGGAACAGTAGTGGATGATGACATCTGCGAGGACCGAACTGACGTAGGAGCCAAAGGACGGGTCGCGGTAATCCACGGGGGGGTAGGGATCGAGGCCACTCGTAAGGCAAGCCTCCACTCCGTATTTCGACGCAGCGTCGCTTCAACGTCACAGGACCCACCTCCCGAGGAGAAAATCACTTTCTCAAGCAAGGACATGCCAGAACACGAGGATCCATTCTGTGATGCGCTAGTCATTCAGACAGCCATCGAAGGTTACACTGTCTCTCGGATCCTCGTTGACAACGGGAGCTCTGTCAACGTCATTTTCAAGAATGCATTTGATGAGTTGAAGGTGGAGGCAAGGAGGGTGCTGGCCTCAGATGGGCCCTTGTTTGGATTCTCCGGAGAAAGGAAAGAGGTAGAGGGTGGAGTTGGACTCCAAGTGACGATGGGGGGAGGTTCAAGGAACTGTCGGTTCGTCATAGTTGACGCTCCTAGTAGTTATAATGCGATCTTCGGAAGACCCCTCATCAGCGCCTTCCGATGCGTACCATCATCCTTCCACCAGTGCCTCAAGTTCAACACTGGAGGAATCCAAGTCAGGATCCGCGGAGACCCCAGGATGGCGAGGCACTGCTACGTCACAGCCGTCAACAGCATCTCTTGGCAAGCGGGGGCGGAGGAGATGGAGAAGATCATGGAGAGCATGAGCCAGATGGGAGTGACAGGAGAAGCAGAGGAATGATCATCTCGCGCAAGCAGCCTGAGAGGCGAGTGCCATGGGGGGGTATGTTGTGTTTATTTTTTGTTTTTTGTTGTTTTCCTTTGTAGCAAGTTCTACCCCTCGCTGGTTGGGCCAGGAGGTTTTGACAAGGGAAATCCCCCCATTAGATGGATGAAGTTATTTTGCTTATATGATTAGTAAGTTGCCATCGAGATGTCCTCCTCACTCCAGGCTCTCACTAGCTGGGTGGGTCGAATGATCCTCGGATGGGTAAGTTCAACGCCGAGATGTCCTCCTCACTCCAGGCTCTCACTAGCTGGGTGGGTCGAATGATCCTCGGAGGGAAGAGCTTGTCATCGAGATGTCCTCCTCACTCCAGGCTCTCACTAGCTGGGTGGGTCGAATGATCCTCGGAAGGAAGAGCTTGCCATCGAGATGTCCTCCTCACTCCAGACTCTCACTAGATGGGTGGGTCGAATGATCCTCGGATGGGTAAGTTCAACGCCGAGATGTCCTCCTCACTCCAGGCTCTCACTAGCTGGGTGGGTCGAATGATCCTCGGATGGGTAAGTTCAACGCCGAGATGTCCTCCTCACTCCAGGCTCTCACTAGCTGGGTGGGTCGAATGATCCTCGGAAGGAAGAGCTTGCCATCGAGATGTCCTCCTCACCCCAGGCTCTCACTAGCTGGGTGGGTCGAATGATCCTCGGAAGGAAGAGCTTGCCATCGAGATGTCCTCCTCACTCCAGGCTCTCACTAGCTGGGTGGGTCGAATGATCCTCGGATGGGTAAGTTCAACGCTGAGATGTCCTCCTCACTCCAGGCTCTCACTAGCTGGATGGGTCAAACGTGCCTCGGGGGCGAGGTTCTGCCCCCCTCGATGGATATTTGGGCTTGGACTTTTCTTTCCGAGGTTGTGCCAACCTCGCAAAGAGCGGGGATTGTGTACAACCCCCATATCCATCGAGTGAGGCCCAGCGTGGAGGGCCGCCGAGACGTGTCATCTAGACCCGAGGGGTTTTTTAGACCTTTGGGGTATCGCCCGGCGATACCCCCGTAGATCTCACCCAGCTTGGTTAGGAGTAGGGGGGTGCGGCGGCAAGGCCGGCACCCGCCCCGGGTCCATCTCCTGGCAGAGCTCGCCCGGCGAGATTAAGCCCCCAGGAGGGGTGAGGTGCGGCCTCCTGCCGCGCCCCCAGGCCCGAGAGCCCAGCTCGCCGCGCGAGCTGGGAGGTGCGAGGTGCGGCCTCCTGCCGCACCCACCAGCCAAGATCCGAGCTCGCGCGGCGAGTTGGGAGGGGCGGGGTGCGGCCTCCTGCCGCACCCGCCGGCCGAGATCCCAGCTCGCGCGGCGAGCTGGGAGAGGCGGGGTGCGGCCTCCTGCCGCACCCGCCGGCCGAGGTCCCAGCTCGCGCCGCGAGCTGGGGAGAGGCGGGGTGCGGCCTCCTGCCGCACCCGCCGGCCGGGATCCTAGCTCGCGCGGCGAGCTGGGAGAGGCGGGGTGCGGCCTCCTGCCGCACCCGCCGGCCGAGGTCCCAGCTCGCGCCGCGAGCTGGGAGAGGCGGGGTGCGGCCTCCTGCCGCACCCGCCGGCCGAGGTCCCAGCTCGCGCCGCGAGCTGGGAGAGGCGGGGTGCGGCCTCCTGCCGCACCCGCCGGCCAAGGTCCCAGCTCGCGCGGCGAGCTGGGAAGGGCGGGATGCGGTCTCCTACCGGCACCCGTCCCGGACCTCCGGGGGTAGTTTCGTCTTTTGCCCCCAAGGGTGGAATCACCACCTTGCCCCCGGCCTGACGTTTTCTATTGGTCATGGGCATTTGGTCCGAGGGGTCTTTTCGGCATTTCAGCGTTGGGACTCGGAAAACCTATAAATAGACACTGAGGGGCACCAAAGAGAAGGGACCCAGGTGGATTTCCAAATTTCGGATCTTCTTCCCTGAGAGCTCTTGACTTTTTGAGCTCTCCTTTGGTGCCTCTGGTTCAGCATTGGCTAGGGAGGGGAAGATCTCTCAGGTCTTCCGGGTGTGTGGTGGGACCTCCTCGCTGTAGCCTAGGGTCCGTTTCCAAGTCCAAGTGCTCTTGCCTAGAGAGTTGGCTCGAGGGAAGTAGGTGTGAGACCACCCCTTTTTTGGGACCCCGAACTCCACGGAGACCGAGTTGTCGGTTTCAACACCTGTACTAATATAGGTCATGGATACTCGCTCTTATAATATAGTGTTGGATTATTCCAGATATGTGTGCAGAAGAGGATGTGTGAGCAGAAGCAGAAAGATCAAGGTGTCCAATGAAACCTCCACATATAACAGAAAATATTTTCATTCTTCATACAGATGTAGTGCGCGGGCGTTTGGGGCTAAATCAGGAAAGGGTAAAAGGTATAGCATCTGGGGCAAATGAGTCCTTGCCACCAAATCCATCCTATCACAAACGTTGTTAGGAAGAGAGACTTAAAGCAACCAAAAAGAAATCCATACTCTGTGAAAGAGAGCAAAATTTAATATGATAGAAGTAGCTCCTTACCCAAAAAAAGAAATCTAGTCCTACAGAAAACTGGAGATTCCAAACCCAAGGAAAAAATCCTCTTGAATTGCACACCGGTGATTGTGTAAGCAGCGGGATAGAAGACAGTTTTTAGTTTTTTCATAAAAACTTATTGTTAAATCATGTTAACATATCGATCAGCACATCTAACTGACCAGATATTTATTTTTAAGAATATTAAGGTAAGAAGTATTTTCCATGATTATTTGTGCTGAATGTACGAATTCATAAAACATTAAAGCTCTTAAGGATTTTGAAATAAATGTAGAAGTGATTGTTCTTAACTTTCTGTAGATACGTCTCTTCTATTTTACGACCAAGATAAGAAAAAATTCAATACAATCTTTTAAACAAAACCGCTACAGACAATGAAATTAATTATTTTACATTAGTATACTGAGCAGGTGAGAATGATTTATGCTACACTAATATACTAGTCATAGTGTTAAATATGCAAGAGTCCTCGTCATATCGTCTGAATGCGGCGTCTTGGAAAGGACCGCTGCACCTCCAAGAGGACTTGGGTGTAGTGTTAAATAGGCAAGAGCCCTCACATATTAGATGTCCTAGGAAAGTAGATAGTAGGATTTGTGACCGACTTAGGTTTGGAAGTTGGAATATAGGTACGCTAATGGGAAAATCGATAAAAGTAGTGGATACGATAATTAGGAGAAAGATAAATATCTTATGTCTGCAAGAGACTAGATGGGTGGGTGAGAAAGCTAAATTTTTAGACAATTCAGATTTTAAATTATGGTACACAGGAATAAAGAAAACAAGCAATGGAGTAGGAATTATTGTGGATACTACTTGGAGGGATGGAGTTGTGGGGGTAAGTAGAAAATGTGATAGAATCTTAGCTCTTAAATTGGTCATAGGAAAGGAAACTATTAATGTGATCAATGCTTATGCGCCACAAATAGGATTAAGTGAAGCTATTAAAGTGCAATTTTGGGAAGACTTAGATGATTCAGTAAGGGAAATCTCATAAAGAGAGAAGATTTTCATAGGAGGAGACTTAAATGGACAAATAGGAAAGGAATACAAATTACACAGCCGTTCAGGGAGGATTTGGATATGAAGAAAGAAATGAAGAAGGAAGAACAATTTTAGACTTTGTCATAGCACATGAGCTAATTGTGACAAATACGTTTTTCATGAAGATAAAAGAACATTTAATTATGTTTAAAAGCGGACCAAATAAGTCACAAATTCATTATTTTATGACTCGCAAAATCGATAAAATAATTTGTAAGGATTGCAAAGTCATACCAGGTTCAGCACTAGATACGGACATTATGAGTTCGTGGTCATGCCGTTCGGGCTGACTAATGCCCCGTCCGCCTTTATGGATCTGATGAATAGAGTGTTTCGAGAATTCCTAGATCGATTCGTTATCGTCTTTATAGACAACATTCTGGTGTGGTCAAAGAGTCAAGAAGATCATGTCGAGCACCTCAGGACAGTTTTTGAGCACTCTCAGGGAGAATCAGTTGTATGTGAAATTCTCAGAGTGTGAGTTTTAGCTCTCTGAGATTGCATTCTTGGGTCACGTTCTCAGTCAGAAAGGTCTTGTTGTGGATCCGAAGAAGATAGAAGCAATAAAGGATTGGCCAAGGCCGAAGGCAGTTACTGAAGTTCGCAGTTTTCTTGGTTTAGCAGGATACTACAGGATATTCATTAAGGACTTCTCAAAAATAGCGTTACTGATGACTACACTTACCAAGAAAGGAAAAATCTTCAATTGGACAGATGAGTGTGAGCTTGCTTTTGAGGAGTTGAAATCTAGGTTGATGACCGCCCCGATTTTGAGTCTACCTTCTGGTTCAGATGGCTTTAAGATTTATAGTGATGCCTCAGGTCAAGGTTTAGGTTGTGTACTTATGCAGCATGGTAAGGCCATAGCTTTCGCCTCCAGACAGTTAAAGGTTCACGAGAAAAATTATCCCGTACACGATTTGGAGCTAGCAGCCGTCATCAACGCATTGAAGATTTGGAGACACTACCTTTACGGAGTTCGTTGTGAAATCTTTACAGATCACAAAAGCTTTTAAGTATATTTTTTGATCAGCAAGAGCTTAGTATGAGGCAACGTAAGTGGGTAGAATTCCTTTCAGATTATGATATTGGTATTCAGTACCACCCGGGGAAAGCAAACGTGGTAACTGATGCGCTTAGTAGAAGAGGTTTGAGTTATTCCCTCATTACTCAGCAGGAGGAGCTTGTGCGAGCTCTGGAGAGTTTGGAGATCAGTGTTATTACCGCGTACCAGTCTTGGTTCTGCGAGTTTAAGCTGGATGGAAATTACTTGTGATATTAAAGATAGGATCAGAACAACTTTACCCCTAGATCCGAAGATGATAGAGATTTGGGATTTGACTCAAGCAGGTCAGAAAGAGAAGTTCAGCATTCAGGAGGGTTTACTGCTGCACGATGATAGAGAATGATTTCTGAATGTTAGTCACCTTCGAGAGGACATACTGTTTGAGGCTCATAATTCTAGATATTCGATACATCCAGGTAGCACAAAGATGTATGCAAATCTTAAAAAATTAGTTTGGTGGTCAGGTTTGAAGAATGATGTCGCAGAGTATGTTGGTAAGTGTGAAACTTGCAAATTAGTTTTAACCAAGTGCTAGAGGCCAGGGGGCAAGATGCAGCCACTACCCATTCCAAAGTGGAACTTTGAAGATATATCGATGGATTTTGTTCATGGCCTTCCCAGATCACAGAGTGAGAATGATTCCTTATGGGTTATAGTTGATCGTCTCTCCAAGGTTGTCCATTTCATTCATAATAAGAAAACGAATCAGGGTCCGAGATTGGCTCAGTTGTATGTAGATAGGATAGTCCGACTGCATGATGTTCCAAAGACTATAATTTCAGACAGAGATGGCAGGTTTACCTCCAAGGAATGGAAATACGTTCAGGAGCGTTTGGGGCGCTAAGCTACATTTCAGTACAGCTTTTCACCCTCAGACAGATGGGCAGACGGAGCGCACAAATAGGACAATGAAAGATATGCTCTAAATGTGCATTCTGGACTTTGGTGGTAAGTGGGAGAAGTATGTCACTCTAGTTGAGTTCTCCTACAATAACAGTTTCCAGACAAGCATTGAGATGGCACCTTTTGAAGCTCTTTATGGTAGGAGTTGTCGGTCACCGTTATGTTGGGCTGAAAGTGAAGAGAGGTCTTCCAACAAAGAATCATGGGTTGATAAGACCACAGCTCGAGTCAAACTCATCCAGGAGCGCATGAAAATAGCTCAGGATCGTCAGGCCAAGTACTATGATCAGAGGCACATATCAGTGGAATTCAGCGTGGGAGATTATGTTTATCTGAAGGTCAGACCAGTCAAGGGTGTCTCTCGAATCAGGCGAATGAAGAAATTGAGTCCAAGGTTCGTTGGTGCTTTCGAGGGACTGGAGCGCATAGGTGAGGTTGCTTATAGGTTGGCCTTACCCGAGGAAATGAGTGGTCTACACGATGTATTCCACGTCTCCTATCTGAGGAGAGCAGTCAGAGATCCCAGTTAGATAATCAGTACTGAGGAAGTACCAATCGAATCAAATCTTAGTATTATTATCAAACCAGTCAGGATAGTGGACTCAAGAATTCAGAAGCTCAAAAACTGAGAGATTAGTTTTGTGAAAGTCCTTTGGATGAATTGTGATCGACCAGAATACTCATGAGAAAGAGAAGATGAACTTCGTAGAAATGAAGACTATGCCTTCCTTTTTGACCCAGGTCAGATTGTAATTTTCGAGGACGAAATTTGTTTAGGAGGGGAGATTTGTAACACCCGAGATTTATTTATCGCACTTTTTTTATTGCAGGGTCCGGTTGCGAGTTAAGTTTGTTCGCGCGGTCATGATATCTAGGTATTTACGCCCTTGTTTTCGATCGCTTTCGATGATGGCAATTTTAGGCAAAGTATAATTTAAGAATAGAAGAAAATAAAATGAAAATACTAAATATCTGCCATCTCGATTTAATTTTTGTTTTTCACTAGTTTAGAAGGTATTTGAATTTTCTAGTGGCTTATGTGTTGAGAAAGAGCATTTTAAGGAGTTTGATTTTTCCTCTTCATTTGGTAACTGTAAGCCAAGATTAATTCCCCTTAGACGCATGCCTTTAGGTTTTCTCCCAGCCGAGCGCACTACCTTGCCAAAACCGTCGTTAGCCCTATTTATCTCTCGCAGACGTCGCTGCAGACGATCGGCGCCAGAGGCGTTTCCTTTCTGTGCGTCGACAATAGCAGACGCAGGAATCGCTATCCATGCCGCTCGATCGAAGCCGACGACCCTACCTGTTGGGTCTGACTCTCATTTCCTTCCGTTGAGGTCAGCGCCGCTACCTTCTGCTCCCCTAGTCAGAAATAGAAGGCATCCTTCCCATAGGAATCGACTACAACAGGCGTTTAAGAGCCTGTTTCTGCTCCTAGACTCCATTCGCCTTCCCCTTGCCAGAAATTTCAGAAGCCCTCTTGAGTCTCCACAACTGAGATTTGTGATGTCTCCCGTATAGAGCTTTCATTGGTGTAGTCTCCCGTATAGAGCTTTCAACATAGTGTTGTGGAATCTTATTTAGGGTTCGGATGCCCATAACCGTAGTTGTTTCAGCAACTCCCAGTTTAGGCGAGGTCGTTTCCTTTTCAAGAAATCATTATCCTCCACTGTTAAAGGAGTAGTAAGCCCTTTTCCCACGACATGAAATGGTATCCTTGAAATTATGGGGAGTATTGATTGAATGCTTAACGTATTCCTCTTTAGTTTCCGCGAAGGGAATTGGGGCAAGAGAGCTCGTGATAAATCAGAAGAAATTCCTGCGTGTTCTTCAAAGTAACCTAGACAGCTATGTCGTCGGGTCTTGTGTACGAGTATCGCAATGGCACAGTAAGAAATACGAATTCTTTTTGGCTAGACATATCACTTAGTTTATTGCATGAAAATGTTCACCGTATAATTAATGGATGCTCATAATTATGGGAAATCGTATTTTTTCATGATACAATAATAGTTAATATGCGAAATTTTAGACCCATCAAGCATCTAATTATTATGAGTACAACTAAATAAGCGTGAGCAAGATACTCGATTTCCAATTAGATTTCAAACAAATTTTGTGATCACGTATAAGTATGAATTCATCAAATTTTGTGGAATGCGTGAAATCACTAAACAACATGGATATGCCCTTAAGATGCTTAACTAGATAGATGAATCACTTAGGGCCTCCAAACGAATAATTATGTAAGCCAACAATTAACATAAAATGAATATGAGGCACGATCGAGACTTTCTCTCGTGATAGATAGAGGCACACTATCTTACTCATAGGGCGTGGCAGACCATGAGACCCTCAAAGTTTCGGGAGATGACATCCCATTTAGAAAATTAGTAGATGCGAGTCCGTGTTCGTGAGACACTAAAACCCTTGCATTCGTTAGTAGGGACTCGTATCGTTAGAATGCGCTCAAGAAGCTACTCAACCTAGAATATGAAGAAGTGCAAGCATAAAAACCGAGAATTCAAGTATATGCCGAAATCTAGAAATACATATAGTTAAACGTTTTCGGAACTTAAATAAATTGCATATGAAGAAGCATGCATAGTATAACAGCATAAAGTGATTAAACTATAATAGGCATTTATGTTATAGTATTTTGATGGAAAAGCATGCATAGTATAACAGCATATATTTTTCTATGGCATAAAATATATTGTTTCAAAAAACATCCACTCATGTTCTTTCAAAATACTTTAGTGTCACTAGAAGGAATGGTCTTTCTTACTCTCCAGTTGGGCTGACCTATTTTTTGGGTTTTATTATTACAGGGATCACAGGTGGGGTGTTGCTCTTAGGATAAGCATTTGCGGATCTTCATCTTTATAGTTTGTTTCTGGTTCAGTTGTTTTCCTTCCAGTTGTCATATTATTTTCCTTCAGAAACTCAGTGTAATTTTAATGTTTAATATTTCATATGTATCAGACATTATTTAGCATTTCAGTATATCAGACGTTTTAGTTTTTTTCATTTCTAGTTGGCTCTGTGAATTCAAAATTTGAGGTACACCTTTACCCTTGGCTCCTCTTACTTCTTCCGCTGTAAGTTTTTATTTAGCACTTTTCATTTATGTCTGCTATATATCAATTTTATTACCACTACTTGGTTTGCTTCTTATCACGGGGCCCGACCGGACTGCTGATTTGTGGTAAAATTAGGTTGGTGTGTTACATCGATCATGATGACAAGATCAATTTTCGGGAGGAGACTGTTGATACAAAGACTACTCCACGGGTCAGTGGCGCGTCCCCTTATCTACTTATGTAGCCTTAGGGCATTTATGGTATTATGTATTATCCCACTCTCACCTATATAAGTAGTTGTAGTGAGTCTTTTAAAGTTATCATGGATCATTTTAGTTGTTTAGGCTCTCATAGGAGAAAAGAGCTCTTAGAGGGATCCTGCCCTCAAGGATTGGATATCGAGTATACCTCAATATATTGTATCTCGATTTCGATTAATCTTAGCGAGCGTCTATCAAGATAATAACTTTCAATGTTCCTCAATCAGATTAAGGTGATGAGGCAACTTTCATGTTAGCTTGGCTTATTGTTTTTGTTGGAGTTTGGGGGTTGAGTTGTGGTGCTTTACTGGAAAATAATTAAAGCAATCTAGCATCAATCGACTTCTACTTGTATGAAGAAAATAAAATTAAAGGTGCCAAGGACATTATCCTATAACTCAATTAAATTTTGTTTCAAAAGTGCTAATTGAGAAATCCCATCATGCAACTGCAAGCACATGACTCAACCTCATCGTTGGCAAGGACCATTATGAACCTGTACAAAGGCTTAAGCAAAATTTATAATGTTACAAAGAACTCCTAACTCAATAAAACCACAGGAGCTTGCCTTAAAAATGGGCTATAGGTGTCTGAGCCAGACAAAGTGCTGTCATGAAATAATCTAGCCCGTTTAGGATTCGCTGCAAAACATAAATATTAAAACTTCAGCAATTTCACTTCAAAACAACGAATAGCAACTTAGCAAGCATATTGCCAACACCTGAAAGAATTTCATCCATGAGGGCAAGCACATATTCTATCGTTTCTTCATTAGAAATGTCACGTAAAATATTTACAAACACCTCAACATAAGCAGGCCCATCCTGCAATAAATTTTGTATTGAAGTATCAAGAACAGCTTCATTTAAAATGAAAAATATGCTCTATAAATACTAATATAGAAGGTGCGCCAAATATCATGATCGCTAAAGAAAAATAAACCTGAAGAATAACAGAACTCTAAGAATCTAAATTAGAACTATCAGAATACAGCTGATAGCAATGAACTGAAAAAATGGTTAAAACTAACTCTTGTAGTGCAGAAATTTTTTACTACTAGATCATTTAAAATAAACATTCAATGCACAGTATTTTATCCAGTATTGTTTCCTTTTCTATTTTTTAAACTTATTAAACAGACTTAAAACTTATTCAAATTTTGAAGTGATTTTACAATCTCTGGCAGAAAAATGTTCAACTTTTTACAATCATGTTAGAACCATTAAAAATTCATCAAATTTCTCATTCTTAAAAACAGACAAAACTAAAATACAATGCTTCCAATGCACAAGAGTTCAAAGTCTTTACATAAGATTATAGGGACTCCATTTACTGACTAACAAAAGACACCGTAGTTCAAATATACATACTACAGGTTTTATAAATGTTAGAAAAGTTCATGTAAAGGCCCATTTGGGAGCCCTTTTATTTGTCTGTTTCTCTCTCTTCTCTTTAGTCTCACATCATGTATAAGGACTTCCTATCCCTTTCTCCCTCCTATATATTTGTATTCATACTTGTATTGAATATATAGAAAAGAGGATATACGAGCTTTTGCTATTATCTACATGGTATCAGAGAAAGGTCCTTTTTTTTCTAATCCGTAGACCCCCCCCCCTCCCTTGCGGTCTCCTTTTGTTCTAACCGCAGCCCCCCCCCCCCCCCCCCCCCCCCGCGGTCTCTCCTCCGCAGCCCCCCACCCACAGCCCCCCTTGCGCTTCCTCCTCTCCTCGGCTCTTATAGCCTCCTCCCTTATGACACGTGCCCCCCCCCCTCCTCCTGCTCGCAGCTCGCGCGGTCTTCCTTTGCTCTGTTGCGGTCTCCTCCTCTCAGCGGTCTTGCTTTACTCGCACCGTCTAACCGCAGCTCGAGCGGTCTCCTCCTCCTCTGCCGCGGTCTCCTTCTGCTCGCGTTGTCTATCCACAGCCCCGCTCCTCCTGCTCGCTGCTCTGCTCGCGTTGTCTATCCGCAACCCTGCTCCTCCTGCTCGCTGCTCGCGCGGTCTTCCTCTGCTCTGCTGCGGTCTCCTCCTCTCAGCGGTCTTGCTTTGCTCGCGCCGTCTATCCGCAGCCCCGCTCCTCCTGCTCGCGCGAGCTCCTCCTAACTGCAGCTCCCAGCGGCCTCCTTCTCCAGCGGTCTCCCCCTAACCGCAACTCCCTGCGGTCGTAATCCCGCGATCTCCCAGCGGTTTAGGGTAATTTAATCGCAGGGCAAGACCGTGCGGCCTCCTCCCAACAGTCTCCCTCCAGCAGTCCTGTTCGCTGCCCTGCTCGCTTCTGCTTGATGCGGTCTCCCTACTCCCTGCTCGCGCAGTCTTGTTGTCTAGTCGCCTCTCCGCTGAAATTCCATGGGATCTTCGACAGAATCCTCGGGGCTGCCTACTCCCTCTCCGGCAGGCCGCATGGCTCCTGCTCCGGAGGTGCGTGATGAGTTAAGGATCACCACCATCTCCCTTGCTGGAAAGAAGAATTTTGTTGAATGGGTGCATTCTGTCAGACGGGTCCTCCAATCTAAGGGACTTCTGCATCATCTCAATAAGGAACCTCTCTCTGCACCTACAGATGACTGGCTACGGGACGATGGTCGTGTTCAGACTTGGCTCCTCAACTCCCTTGATGGCGAACCCTATCGAATGGCCATGTATCATGAGACGGCTAAGGCAATGTGGGATGAGCTCTATTCTCTCTACTCCGGCAAGGACAGTCTCCAGCACCTATATGACATCATCACGGATCTACAGACTCTTGACACTGGTGGTGTTGCCGACCTGACCTCCTTTGTTGCTCAGGCAAAGACACTGGCCGAAGCCTGGATCCGACATCAGCCCGCAACTACGGATCTCGCAGCTCAACGTGCTCAGAAAGAAGCAGTGTGTATTGCCATGATGGCTCGTGTCCCGCCTCATCTTCAGAGCATTCGGGCTCAGATCTTCTCATCTGTTGCTACTCCATCACTCTCCGATGTGTGTTCCATGCTGCTAAAGGTATCACCTCCTCCTGATAATACGGTACCACCCTCACCGGTCCTTCTCCATCACTCGTTTGCACCATTACTTCCTCTCCCTCCTGCTACTCGTGGAAGACGGTCAGGCTCCCGGGACGGGGGTCGCGGAGGCCGACCACGTCCTAAGTGTTGTTCTGCGGAAAGGATGGCCATCTTGAGGCGACCTGCTACCACAAGCATGGTCGTCCTCCTCACCCAACTGCTCATATTGCGGCTGACAATCCTTCTGCAACTCGTGCTGATCTTGAAGCAGTTCGCCTCCAGCTCCAGCAACTCCAAGGAATGCTCTGCCACCCACCTGCCTCCGTCGCCTCCATCTCCAATGAAGGTATCGCTTGTCTCTCCACTAGTCCGCGTTGGATAGTGGATTCAGGTGCCACCCATGACCCACCATATCACCTCGCTGACACCCCCATCACTACTTGGATGCTCCTCATCCTAAGTACATCACAGTAGCCAATGGCGACACCGTTCCCGTTTCCGGCTCTGCTGATATTCCTCTCACTTCCTCTCTCTCTACGCTCGGCTCTTCATGTTCCGGGTTCCCCGTTTAATCTACTTTTTGTTAGTCGCCTTACTACAGATTTGGATTGTTCAGTAACATTCACATCTTCCTCTTTTCTGATGCAGGATCGACGGACGCAGAATATCATTGGTAAGGGACGACTGCAAAACGGGTTCTACCTTCTTGATGATTCTCCTACCATCCTCTCCTCAGTCTCCTCCGTTGATTGACATCGGCGTCTTGGGCATGCACCTCTTCCAGTCCTTCAGAAGGCTCTTCCAGATATCCCTCTTTCTGCATTTACGTGTGAATCATGTATTTTGGGCAAACAACATCGTTCCTCTCCCCCCCCCCCCCCCCTCATTGTACTCGGAGCTCTGCTCCTTTTGTTTTAGTGGATTCTGATGTTTGGGGCTCGTACAAAATTACTAGTATCTCTGGTTATCGTTATTTCATTACCTTTATTGATGATTATTCTCGCATAACTTGGCTATATTTACTTCGTGATCGCTCCGAACTTCCCCGTGTGTTTCGGGCTTTCATCCTTGAGATTCGCGCGCAGTTTTCCGAAAATATAAAAACACTCCGGACAGATAATGCTCGCGAATATACGAGTCACGACTTTACTAATCTCTGCTCTGAATTTGGGGTAATTCACCAGACGTCATGTGCCTAGGCTCCCCAACAAAATGGCGTTGTTGAACGGAAAAATTGACACCTCCTCGATGTTGCTCGATCTCTCAGGATCCGCATGCAGGTACCCAAAGTGTACTGGAATTTCGCGCTGTCCACAGCATGTTATCTTATTAACCGTCTTCCTTCCTTCGTCCTCCAAAATGCTACTCCGTTTAGCCTCTTTTTTCCCTGCACTCCGGCATTTTCTCTCTCACCTCGGATATTTGGTTGTACCTGCTACGTCCACCTACTTATCCCGTCCATGGATAAGTTGGATCCCCGAGCAGCAAAACACGTGTTCGTCGGCTATTCTCGTACTCAGAAAGGTTACGTCTGCTACTCTCCTGCTACCCGAAAAGTGAATGTTTCTGCAGATGTTACCTTTCAGGAAGACCAACATTTCTTCTCCGCACCAACCGCACCCCTTCCACCACCATCCTTCCCAAGACCTGCCATTCCAGTTACCACTCCTCTACCAATACCCCTTCCTGACCCTGCTCCTGCTCTCAACAAACCACCTCTTATCTGTGTCTACACCCGTCGTTGCCCCAATGCAGTCGGCTTCGACCTCTGACACTATGCGCTCTGCTGATCCGGCACCGATTTCCACCGCTCATCCCTTGGCAAATTATGTATCCTTACATCACCTCTCCCCACAACTTCAAACCTTTGCTACTTCAATATCCTCTATTTCTATACCTAACTCTGTGCAGGAGGCTCTCCAACATCCAGTGTAGCGGGCAGCCATGGAAGAAGAAATGACAGCCCTTTGGGCTATGGAACCTGGTCCCTCTCCCTCCAGACCAGACTCTCGTTGGGTGCAAATGGGTCTTTGTCATCAAGCATGCTCCTGATGGGATCATTGCCCGACTGAAAGCCTGACTGGTGGCACGTGGCTTTACTCAACAACACGGTCTTGATTATGAGGAAACATTCTCTCCAGTAGCCAAGCTCAACACAGTTCGGCTCCTCCTCTCCGTAGTTGTGCAGTGCCAATGGTCCTTACACCAACTGGATATCAAGAATGCCTTTTTAAATGGTGATCTGCAGAAAACAGTCTACATGCAACAGCCTTCCGGGTTTGAGACCACGGGGGAGTCCCGAGTTTGTCATCTTAAGAAGTCCATTTATGGTCTCAAACAATTCCCTCGAGCATGGTTTGATAAATTCAGTAAGGCTGTCCGGGAGGTTGGTTTTACTCGCAGCTCGGCAGACTTCTCCATGTTCACTCGACATCGAACAACAGGAACAATTCTTTTGTTGGTATATGTTGATGACATCCTAATCACTGAAAATGATTCAAAGGGGATACAAGCGGTCAAACAACATCTTAGCTCTGTGTTTCAAACAAAAGATCTGGGGAACCTTCGACACTTCCTTGGTCTTGAGATCGTGAAGCGTCCTGATGGACTTGTCCTCTCTCAACGGAAGTACTGTCTCGATCTTCTTCACGATGTTAGCTACTCTGGATGCAAGTCGATCAACACTCCTATGGATGTCAATCACAAGTTATGTGTGCATGCCTCTGATAATGATCTTGCTCTTCCAAATCCAGAGTACTATCGACGACTTATTGGAAAATTGATTTACCTAACCGTCACGAGACCAGATATATCATTTGTTGTTGGTGTTGTCAGCAGATTTATGCATTCCCCTCGAATGTCCCGTCTTCAGGCCGTCGAACGCATCTTAAGATATCTGAAAACAGCCCCTGGTCAAGGGCTGGTATACAAAACCTCGTCTTCTACTCCAACATTGGTTGCGTACTCAGATGCGGATTATGTTGGTTCCCTGGATGATCGGCGGTATACGAGTGGATTTTGCACCCACTTTGGAGGTCACCTTGTTACCTGGCGTAGTAAGAAGCAAGTTGTGGCTGCTTGATCTTCAGTTGAGGCAGAGTATCGGTCGATGACATCCGTTGTCTCTGAACTCACATGGCTTGAAAGTCTCCTTGCTGATTTAGGAGTAAAATTTTCCTCACCAGCTATCCTACTATGTGACAGTCAAGTTGTTATACACATAGCTAAGAACCCGGTCTTCCACGAAAGAACGAAACACATTGAAGTAGACTGTCACTTCATCCGGAAGAAAGTTCAACTGAAGAAGATAGAATTAAAGCATGTTCCGCGTACAGACCAAGTTGTTGATATTCTCACCAAAACCCTACCAAGTACCCTATTTTATCAATTCCTGTCCAAGCTGGGTGTCTACGACTTGTACGCTCCAACTTGCGGGGGAGTGTTAGAAAAGCCCATGTAAAGGCCCATTTGGGAGCCCTTTTATTTGTCTATTTCTCTCTCCTCTTTAGTCCTACACCATGTATAAGGACTTCCTCTCCCTTTCTCCCTCCTATATATTTATATTCATACTTGTATTTGATATATAGATAAGAGGATATACAAGCTTTTGCTATTATCTACAATAAACAAGAAGGATAATTGTGAATAAAAATTAATGCTACAGAACTCCACCTCATCAAGTGATAAAAAATGTTAAAATAATGTCAAACAAACTATTGGAAATAAACTTAGGTGCTTATCATGAAGAAAACAAAGAAGTGCTAAAATCATAAATCTTTATGAATAATAATACAACAACAACAACAACAGAACCCATATAGTCCCCAATCATTGGGGGGTATGGGCGGGGGAAGATTGGAAACAGACCTAACCTTTGGCACTATGCACAAAGTGGCTTCTCTCAGAGGAAAAAGACCTAACCTTTGACAATAAATGCACAAAGTGGCTGCTCACAGAGTACCACTGAAATAGTGGCCCCCTATACAGTTGCGTTTGCTGCGGAATCATGCCCTCAAATCAAAGCCAAAGACATCAGAGAGGGCAGACCCAAGAATCCATCTTTATGAATAATAATATGACAAAAAAAAAATCAAAATTATTTAAGAGAACTGCTTAAGAAATATGTCAAAAATGCTCAAAATAAAATTATCAAACAAAAGTAAATAAAGATTATTTCATGGGAAAGGCAAGCTTACATCATCCAGCAAAGCAGCACGTTGACTTTCAGATTTATTGTCATATCGTCTCAAAAGTTGCAGGCCTGTTCCTGTGATCAGCTTTGTTGTTATATATGTTTCCCATGGTATATCCTTCTTCAACACCTTCAAAAATATTTGAGCCATCTAAATTAAATACAACCAAAGCATAAACCTCGAATAATATAAACACCTCAAGCATCCATCGCTAACTCAACAAGTGAATTAAGTTTTCGCAAATTCCATTAATAGAACACCGCAGCACTCAATGTACCTATTCACAATACCAGAACTAAAACACAACAGCCCTGTTGTTATACCCTAAGAGTTAAGGAATAAGGTTGGCAAGTTGAGTAAGTTTACTGAAAGAAATTCCAAAAATGCAATAAACAGCGCATCACATTCTTCACACTATTAAACGTGGCAAAGTGTAACACTCCAAAATTGCAACCGCCGCATTCCATGGGTCAGGTCGGACCCCGCATCATACAACTTATACAAAAAGGGAATGTCATAAAAGATAAACAATAAACCAACCATCTCAGAGTCCGCATAAATAAAACTGAAGCGGAAGCTAGAAAACTATGTACTAGTAACTAATGTCCACATCTACAATGTCCATTTAATAAACATTGTTTATTACATAAAATACAACCATTCATTACAACCACGTACAATACAATACATAGAGGCACACAAGCCCAGTACATCAAAGTACTACACTATGTAAAGAAGTACAACAAAAAGGAAAAGGCGGCTATAAAAGCCATCACCAGCTTGATTTCTTATTTGGCAGCAAGCAGCTCCAAGCGCGCGCAAGCTCCTATAACCAAACACAAATAAGCGGAAAACAAGGGTCAGCCAAAGCTGACCAAACACTGTGTAACAATCTCCCTCCCCCCGGGCATTCTAGCGGATCCCGGGGAGTACAAATCTCTGCATATCAGCATATCGCAATATAAACAATAAAGCGGTAAAACAAGCAACAGAGTGAGGTGTCACAAACATCAAACATGTCTCTATGTTGAGCAATAAGAAAAGGGGCATACTATGCAAACACGAGCTAGAGAATGAATGCCCTATTCATGCACTCTACTCCTAGCAGCGGACTACCATGTCCTACTGTTACCGCTGCGGGTAATAGGATCTCCGATAGCGTCGGCGACAGCGGAAGGGGTAGCGGGCGGCTGACGCTGGGCGACAGGGCGGGCGATAGAGGCGGGGGTATCCTTAGAAGATGGCGTTGGGCGACAGCGGCGGCGGTAGGCGGGAGGGCGAACGAGCGGGCGAGAGAGAGATAGAGAAATCGAGAAAGAGAGGGAGAGAGATAGGGAGAAGGAGAAGACAAGGGGAGCAGCCCCTCCTAAGTAGATTGATCAAAAGATGATTACAAAACCCTAGGTGATCCCTTATATAGGGGGAAACCACCACACACCACATCAATAGTTCAAATTAAAAATACATAACCAAAATAAAAGCGGTAATGATAAATAGGGCCGACCGGCCCCTAGGCGGTTTCCTTCACCCCACCGCCCGGTTCGGTCGTGGGGTTGGGGGCGTTGTCTTCTCTCGCGCGCGCCCTTCTCGAGTAAACCTGCCATTCCGGCTCGTCCGACTGGATGTCGGTAACAATACCGCCATCTGGGAAATTGGCCTTGTCCTCAAGGCAGTAATCCGGAAACTGTCGGCGAAAATCGTCGCGAAGGAGCCAAGTGGCGGCGGTGCGAGGCCTGTTCCGCCAAGATACCCGTATTTCGTCTGGCTGGGCCGCTCCGGCCGTGGACTTGCGCTGATCAATAACGGCCTCCGGGTAGAGAGGGTCGGAGTTGGCGGTGTCCAAGTCGGGTGCAATGTGGTCGGAGACGGGATGATCGCCGATGACGCGGCGGAGTTGTGAGACATGAAACACGGGATGGATGCGGGCGGTGTCCGGAAGGCGGAGGCGGTAGGCCACGGCTCCGATGCGGCTGAGAATCTCAAACGGCCCAAAGAAGCGTGGTGCAAGCTTTGGGCAAGTGCGGCGGGCCACGGTGAGCTGGCGATAGGGGTGGAGTTTAATAAACACCCGCTCCCCCACTTGGAATTGGAGGTCCCGGCGCTTGCGGTTGGCAAAAGACGTCATCTTTGCTTGAGCCCGTCGAAGATGATGCTTTAAACTGTCCAGAATAACGTCCCGATCGTGGAGATGATCCGCCAAACTAGCCACCGGGCATTCTCCGGGTAAATGGCGGAGCACGGTTGGCGGTGGCCGGCCATACACCGTCTCGAATGGGGAGCTGTTGGCGGCGTAGTGGTATGCTGTATTGTACGAGTACTCTGCCCATCCAAGCCATTTGTTCCACGAACCGGGCCTCTCCCCAATGAAGCAGCGTAAGTATGTTTCCAAACATCTGTTAAGGACCTCGGATTGACCATCCGACTGCGGGTGGTATGCTGTGCTCATCCGGAGTTGGGTGCCCTGCAGACGGAATAACTCAGTCCAAAAGCTACTGAGAAAGAGGGGGTCACGATCGCTAACAATCGAACGGGGAAACCCATGAAGACGGACTATCTCCGCGATGAAGCTGTCTGCCACCGACGCGACCGTGTAGGGGTGGCGAAGCGGAAGGAAATGCGCATACTTCGTCAGACGGTCCACCACCACCAAGATGCAATCGAAGCCGTTGGAGCGGGGCAATCGGGTGATGAAGTCCATAGCAATATCCTCCCAAACACGTTCCGGAATCGGAAGAGGCTGCAGGAGGCCGCTGGGAAACAACGTCTCGTATTTGGCCTTCTGGCATGGAAGGCAAGCCGCCACATAGGCTTTGACCTGCCGAAGCATGTGGGGCCAGAAGAGCGAGGCCGCCAACCGACGGTATGTCCGATATGCGCCTGCATGGCCGCCCGACGGGGTGGAGTGGAATTCCGCCAAGAGGGCCGGAATCAATGACGATGAAGCAGATAACACAAGGCGGTCCCGGTGGAAGAGGCGGCCGCCGATCAGTGTGAATGGCGGTCGGGATGAAGGGTCGGTCAACAATGCAGCCCGAATTTCCTGAAGGTGAGGGTCCCGGTCCACCTCACTTTGAATGGCCGCGGCGTCGTCCCACACCGGCCGGGATATAGCAGTCAGTTCTGGCGCGTGCGGGCATCGGGAGAGCGCATCGGCCGCCCGGTTCGTCTTGCCCGGACGAAATTCCACCGTGAAGTCGTAGCCGAGTAGCTTGGCCACCCAAATTTGCTGGGTCGGAGTGGCGATCTTTTGTTGGAGGAGATAGCGGAGACTGTGGTGATCGGTGCGAATGACGAAGGGCCGCCCTAGGAGATAAGGCCGCCAGTGTTGGGCCGCCAACACCAACGCCATGAGCTCGTTCTCGTACGCCGAGCGGCTGCGCACCGCATTGGAAAAGGCCCGGCTATAAAAAGCAATGGGTCGGCCGGCCTGCATCAAGACGGCGCCGACGCCGGTGCCCGAAGCGTCACATTCGACGACAAACTGCTGGCGGAAGTCCGGCATGGCTAAAACCGGGCCGCGGACCAAGGCGGATTGGAGCGCGGTGAAAGCCTCCATAGCCGCCGGTGGCCATGTGAAGGGCCCCTCCTCGGATTTCTTCAGCAGCTGAGTGAGAGGGCGGGCCAAACCGCCGTAATCTTTGATGAAGCGCCGGTAGTATCCTGTCAGGCCGAGAAAGGCCCGGACGTCGTGTAAGGAAGCGGGAGTCGGCCATCTTAGCACCGCCTGAATTTTGTCTTCATCCATGGCCACGCCGTGGGCCGAAATAGTATGGCCCAAGTAGCTGACCGTTGCCGTGCCAAAGGTGCACTTCTTGTGGTTGACGGTAAGGTGATGTAAGCGGAGAGTGGCAAACGTCTCCCGAACATGACGGAGGTGGTCCTGCCAAGTGTGACTGAAGACAAGGATATCATCAAAAAAAACAAGGATGTGCTTACGCAGAACCGGCCGAAAGATCTCGTTCATGGTTGCTTGGAATGTTGCGGGGGCGTTGGTGAGCCCAAACGGCATGACCAAGAACTCGAAGTGCCCATCGTGTGTCCTGAATGCCGTCTTCGGCACATCGTCTGGCCGAACCCGAATCTGATGATAGCCGGCCCGTAGGTCCAGCTTGGTGAAGAACGTCGCGCCGTGTAACTCGTCCAAGAGCTCCTGAATCACCGGAATAGGATACTTGTCCGGGACTGTCGCCTTGTTGAGCTCCCGGTAGTCCACACAGAACCTCCAACTGCCGTCTTTCTTACGGACCAGTAGCACCGGGCTGGAAAACGGGCTCGCACTGGGCCGTATAATACCACCCAACAACATCTCCCGAACGAGCCGCTCTATCTCGTCCTTTTGGGCGTGTCCATATCGGTAGGGCCGCACTGACACCGCCGATGACCCCGGATGGAGCACAATGGCGTGATCGGTCGGTCTGGTGGGAGGCAGTCCCGAAGGTGCGGTGAAGATGTCCTCGAACTCCGCGAGGACGGCGCTCATGTCGGCCTTGATGGGTGCGGCCGCCGCGGGGGGACTCGCCTGAAGGGGCCATAGCCATGTTGAGAAATCGACGTCGGCCACGCGTGTCATCGCCCGATAGGAGAGCGGGGAGCGGAGGAGGGTCGGGTCACCCACCAAGCGACATGGTCGGCCCTGCTGCTGAAAATCCATCGTCATCGAAGCCCAGTTTACGCGGACGTCCCCCAAGGTCTCGAGCCACGCCACGCCGAGAATAGCGTCGAGACCGCCTAGCTCGAACATGTAGAAGTCAGCCGTGACGCGGCACGGCCCCACTGTGATGGTAACATCCCGGCATTGGCCCAAAGTCGGCCGTCGGCGGCCATCGCCCAAGCACACCGAAAAATCTGGTGACGGATCCACTGGTATGGCGAGCTCCTGCGCCAGATTGGAGGACATGAAATTGTGACTCGCCCCGCTATCCACCATCACGATGACGGGGCGGTTGTGTAGGTCGCCGGCCAACTTCATGGTGCGGGGGCCCGTTAATCCCCCCACGGAGTAAAAGGGCAATTCCAACACGTTGAGAGGGGCGTCCTCGAGGTCGGTCGTAGGTGGGTCGGGTGGTTGCTCCAGGGGTGGCAAATCCTCGGCGGCGGCGTACCCCTCGCTATCGCTGAAAATAGCATGGAATTCTTTGACCGGGCACACATGCTGAGGCGAGTATGGTTGACGACAGCGGAAACATAACCCGCGACGACGAAGGTCGTTGTACTCCGTGTTAGAGACGCGATGAGGATTGTCCGGGCGAGGAGGCCGACCGGCTGCCGTGGGTGGGTGCCGAGGAGCGGCCTCCCGGTGTTGTGGAGGTCGGAATTGGGGGGCGGCAGTGCGGGGTCCGATGTCGGCTTCCACTGCCCGAGCCAGTTCCAGAGCGTCCGAGACGGTCCGGGGGTGGTGGGTACGAATGCAGGAGCGGATATTGGGGAGGAGGCCCTGCAGAAAGAACCCCAAATAATGGTCGGGCGGGAGGACCGGAACTTGCGTGACGAGTGCCACAAACTCGTCAATATAAGCATCCACCGAGGTTGTCTGGCGGGCGGAGCAGAGCCGCTCAATGGCGGAGCCGGTGTAGCGTGAGTCGTAGCGGCTAATCATCTCCTGCTTGAACTCGTGCCAGGGAATGAGCGGTTGAACTTGGCGGAGCCAGCGAGCCCAATGAAGGGCCGAACCCTCCATGCCCACCATGGCCGTGCCGACTCGGTCCACCGGCGGGGTATCATTAAGATCGAAGTATTGTTCCGCTCGAGCGATCCATCCCATGGGATCCGTCCCGGAAAAGGAAGGCACGTCGAGGGTGAGGGGGGGCCGAAAGGGCGCGGGCGGCGGAAATGTCGGCCCCAATGGAAACTGGGCTTGGGCGCGGAAGGCCGGCGGTAGCGGGGTGGGAGGCGTGCCGAGCACCGAGGCGGTATCGGTCGGCGTTGTCGCTGCAGGCGGTACCGTGGGCGAGGGCGGCAACGGCTGGAGGGCGGCGAGGGCGGCGAGTTGGGCGAGGATGGCGTGCTGGGTCGCAGCGACGTCGTCGACACTGGATTGGAGGCTCGCGAGTAGGGAGTCGTGGCCGGCGAGGCGGGCGGTGATGGCGTCGTCGGAGGCGGACGCATCGGCGGCAGTGTTCAGGTGGGTAGAGACCGGCATGATGGATTTCCGGCGGCGTGAATGGCAGGCGGAGCGGCAGGTCGGACCAATGTTACCGCTGCGGGTAATAGGATCTCCGATAGCGTCGGCGACAGCGGAAGGGGTAGCGGGCGGCTGACGCTGGACGACAGGGCGGGCGATAGCGGCGGGGGTATCCTTAGAAGCTGGCGTTGGGCGACAGCGGCGGAGGTAGGCGGGAGGGCGAACGAGCGGGCGAGAGAGAGATAGAGAAATCGAGAAAGAGAGGGAGAGAGATAGGGAGAAGGAGAAGACAAGGGGAGCAGCCCCTCCTAAGTAGATTGATCAAAAGATGATTACAAAACCCTAGGTGATCCCTTATATAGGGGGAAACCACCACACACCACATTAATAGTTCAAATTAAAAATACATAACCAAAATAAAAGCGGTAATGATAAATAGGGCCGACCGGCCCCTAGGCGGTTTCCTTCACCCCACCGCCCGGTTCGGTCGTGGGGTTGGGGGCGTTGTCTTCTCTCGCGCGCGCCCTTCTCGAGTAAACCTGCCATTCCGGCTCGTCCGACTGGATGTCGGTAACACCTACACTACTACAACCATAGCAAGCAACATCATTCACCGCATACAAGGCAGTAACCAACTATACATGTGAAGGTCATACTAATGGTACAAAAATATGACCCTAAGCACAACATTAACGCACGATGGCGCTCTCTCTCTAAGTGAACGACATGTCATACTATAAGTTCTTCTCATGTCACACTGCAAAGCTGCGGGTATGGTAAGGTATGCCTATATCAAAGATCCCTTCAACTTGTGCTCGTTCTCAAGTGGGGGCATTCTCCCTTAGGTTAATCAACAACCCTAACACAAATAACATGCACTCGAGGCACGTAAAAAAAGAGAGTATATGACCCAAAACAGTCTGAGCCTTTGCTGGTCTTGACGATTACGCCTGACACACATCCTAACCCATGATCCATCAACATTCATGAGGATTTTACCTTGTGCCGAATAGCAGGGTGCAGGTTCGGTTCAGTCATTGCTCGTTGCTCAAGTCATCGTGATTGCCTACACGACGTGGGTACGGCTTTACCTTGACCCATGTTACGTTCATCATAAGCGTCTCCAGGTGAAGATGTAAACAATTTCATCAAGGTCCTACATGAACATTTTGATGGGTTTCAAGGGTATCAAATGCGCAGCGAAAATACAGAAAACACCCGACGGGATCCATGCGAAACACACTAAATCAAGAAAAAGTTTATGCCTGTGTTGAAATCAGATTTCGAGAAGAATGACTGTGTTTGAGTTCAAACGAAGAATAGTATCCGCGTCTCTAGAGGTATCCACACAAACGGCGGAAACACCACGTAGTCCGTCCAACGAACTCGGACTGGAAGATGATCGCTCCTCTCTCCTTCGAAATGCTAGTTCCGATTTGGTAGAGATATGTTCTTAGCGGTTTTACGGTATGAAGAACTCCGAGAACGACCTTCGTTCTTCAGGATAAGTTGGCATATTTATAAGCACGAACTCGTACGTGAAATTTGGGGTGCACACACCCTTGGCACACTGCGTGTACCTTGGGCGTGTGTCCCAAAAGTCGCGCTGGTTCATGCAGACACGACTCCTCGTGACTCTGGAACGAAAAACTACACACACGTCCTTGGCACACGGGCGTGTGTCAACGGATGTGTACCTTCAAAAGTCGCGCCTTTTGGTCCATAACTGATGTCAACGGTCATCCAGCCATTTTGAGCACACACGGGCGTGTGCCTCGGGCCGTGTGCCTCAAATATTGTGCAGCATATTTTATATGCTCATTCAGAACTTGGTTTCACAAACCAACACGATCAAACACTCCAATTTTTACACGTTCTTATGTGCGACCCTTTAGGCTCGTATTACGTTGGCAGTAAGACTAAATCATTGACTACTTCTAGATCACAAGATTCCAACGCATTCATCATTACTAGACCAATAGGCAACATACAACTACAAGCAAGCTCAAACCCGACATCCTATGAGTAGCCCCACCAAGTGTACTCGCTTATCACAAGTTATTCACAATCCAAAGCCTATCCCACATCGGTGTAATTGTTCCCTTTTTCCTACATACCCAAGATCAATATAACGACAATATCGATATTACATCACAAAGGCATAATCGTATAATGAAGATAGCAAAACACGCATTGATTCAAATCACAATTCATGTTATCGCACTCCATTTCGGGGAGTTTATCAAACTAAGATCAATACTCATGGGTAGAGATTCACCACCGCTATCGGCGTCGTGCGTTATTACTCGAACATGAATCTACCTCAAGTTGGGGGGTATGCACCCAACACGATAGTCGTGACGTTGATTCCCGTAACCCAATTTCACACGAACTGAATTTTTCATCAATCTCAATTTATTCCGGCATTTTCATCATAATAATATTCTACTACGGATAGCAACCTCCAACCGACATAATTCCAAGAAATACCTAAATCCTACAAGGATTCTCACGGCACTAACCACAATCAATTCACATCCCGTGAACGAACACCACAATGAAAAACACGAATAATTATCCGGTAACATATGCAATAAACATCACGGATTCGGGCTTAACGTCACAGGTAGGCTTTACACAACATGCCCAATATGAAATCGCTCATCGGACATTTTTAATGGTATTCATGTCCGGGACGGACACAGTCGACCTGGTGGTTCGCAATAAACTGTGGCCCCAAGCTCTCTAATTAGAGATACTGAGTACCACAAAATCACAGCATAGCAAGTATACAAACAATCGAGGTCATAAACCCGGGGAAAAAGAGATCGTTACCTTCGACACTTCCTTCCTGGCCATGAAAGCCTCAAGAAAGTGAATGGAGGAGAAGCGCAGAGGGATTTCCTACGCGTTGACGGATCCGGATCTCCTCCAATGGAAGCTCCGGATCTCCTCCAATGGAAGCTTCTTCCTCCTCTTGAGTAGCTCCCTCCTTTCTCTAAGCTTAAGAGAGAGGGTAACCAAAAGGAAATGAGGTTGAAAAGCCTTCATTCCCGACCTAAAGCCCCAGGAGACAAGTCCAAACCATCGGATCTTACCCACGACGAACGGTCCGATCTCGTGATCAAAACGAGTTCACGGGACTGATCGCCCGATCGTGCGGTTTAGGCGCATGACCGTGCGTGAGTAACTCACGTCAAACCAGTCTACTGAAGATGGTCGTGAGGTTTTGGGCACGCACAATCGTGCGTGCTTCAAGCCGCACGGGCGGTAATTTGCACGATCTTGCGGTTTACCACGTGACGATTGTACGCGTGATAGAACCGACCCAAACCAAAACTCTGAAGACGATCATGTGGTTTGGTCACACCCGACCGTGCGTGACTAATTCGCACGACCAGAACCCAGCTAGCCTCCAAAACACCACCGAACAGTCCCCAATTTTCGCGGGACTTCCCTAGGCCCCTTAAGAGCCTATAGCTCTCAAACAAAAAGGGAAATTGGGGTGTTACACAAAGGCAAGCACCAAATGCAAGAAATTGATAGCAAAAATTGGAAAACAGAAATTGCAGTTTTTTATTAAAAATAATTGGGAAAGAGAAATCAAAGAAAAAGTAGGTTGACCGCAGAAAGAACCTGAGACACTAAGTAAAATCGTTGAGAACATAAACAGATTTTCCCCAACTAAAGTACTACCGGAATAATGTAAGTGCACTACCTGAATATTTTGGATCATATTTTTCTCCAATAATTTCAGTGCTAATCTAAATTTATGATTTAGGCAACCATTAATTTGGGAATTTAGCATGGCATATTATTAATTATTACTGCATATGATAATTAATAATTAATCAGAATTAATAGACATTTAAATACAATTTTTAGAATTTGCATGGGGCAAAATTTGAAAAGATTAAACAGAGTTATGAGAAAGAGAGAGCAGAGAAGAAATCTCCCCATTTACTTATCCAAGTGGGGGAGTCAGTGGCTCCAAGAGAAAGCAACAGTATATCTCTCAAAAGTCCCCAATTCCTTTCATTCTAACTCCTTCCAATTTTCTACAGAGGCGTAGAAACAGGGACGCCGGGATTGTCGGTCATACGGTGGTCATAGGGTGGTCATAGGGTGGGCATACCGAGGAAACAAGTACCTTTTGCTCCAAGAAGGAATCCAGATTTCAGCAATGGCACCGAGAAGGAATTATAAGGTAACAAATCTCATCATCGTGAATATAATTTTGTTTAGATCATTGTTTATTTGCATAATGGTTCTAAGTTGTTTGACCGCTTCTAACATATGGCTGACTTACCAAATTCATGGAAGAATATACCCAGGCGGAATTGATGTAGAAGAACAATGCTCAGAACCTAGTAAGAGCTCATGCAGTGCATTGGGTGGGGATTGAACTTTATTGTAAATTTTGATTTGGAAAACCTTATGATTATTAGGTCAAATTAGAATGACGCAGGGTAGGCCGTGTGATGAGGGTGTGCCGACACTAATGTAACCCTAAGTGATTGTGATGCAAATAGACTTAAATAAAAGCGACATGGGTAAGTCTATCAAGCTCCACCGCAGATACCCATGTATCATCAAATATGGGGAGTCCACTCCATTGTACCAAGTAACAGCAAGAAGGGTCGTCTGCGGTGGAAACGCACTCATGCACCACAATATCAGTAATGCTCTCACCTCTCGTGCTGGTGGATCCAGAAAAACCGGTGGAATCATAGGTGGTGCGAGCAAGTCCGTGGGTGTTTGTCCAAGGTGGCCAGGGGAAGAGTCAAACTGTGACGGGGAGGGTATAGGAAGTGGATCAAGGTATGGATCCCTATGCTCGAGAGGCTCAAAGTACGGTGTTAAGTCTTCAGTATTAAATACGGGATGAATACTAATATTTGTTGGGAGATCAACCTCATAGGCATTTGTTCCAATTTTCTTTATAATCCTATATGAGCACATTCGCTTCGGTTGTAGCTTCTTAGCGACTCCTTTTGGGAGCCTCTCCATGCGAAGTCGGATCATGACTTGCTCGCCTACCCGAAAGTGTTGTTCAGGCTTGTGTTCATCTGTATGTGCTTTATATAATTCATTACTGCTAGCAATTTTTTTCCGGATCAATTCATGAAGTTCATGTATGTGATGAATGAAAGACTCAGCGGACTCACTGGGACGTGACTCTTAAGGGAACATGGGCGTCAATAGGTTTCCAAGGCTCATAACCTGACACAATATGAAATGGACTCATGCCAGTAGACATATTAATGGAACAATTATATGCAAAATCCGCTACGGGCAACACTGAATCCCAAACCGACGGGTGATCACCAACTAGACACCGTAACAAATTCCCTAAACTCTTATTAACGACCTCCGTCTGGCCGTCAGTCTGTGGGTGATAGGCGGTAGAAAATTACAAAGTCATACCCGTTTTATGCCATAACGTTCTCCAAAAGTAGCTCAGAAATCGAACGTCACGGTCAGACACTATGGATTTGGGTAATCCGTGTAAACGAAAAATGTCTCTGATGAAAAGGGCCGCCACATAAGTCGCGTCAGCGGTCCTGCGGAAGGAAATAAAGTGAGTCATCTTTGAAAACCGGTCTACCACTACGAAAATAGAATCGTGCTTCCTCAGAGTGCGAGGAAGACCCAATAGAAAATCCATGCTAATGTCGACCCATGGTTGGTGTGGGACTGTAAGAGGAGTATAGAGCCCATTATTTTATTTTGAACCCTTCGTTGTTTGGCATGTGTCGCAGTGTCGCACAGCATGTGCCACGTCCCTTTTCATGGCGGGCCAATAGAAGCGATCCTCGACTAAAACAACAGTCTTGTCTCTGCCAAAGTGGCCAGCTGCACCGCCAGCGTGCATTTCCCAAATCAAAAAGTCCCCGAAGGACGTCCTGGGGATGCAAAGACGAAACCCACGATATAAGTATCCTTCTACAATATCAAACCCATCTGTGGACTTCAGGAGGATCTCTCAAAAACCCCAAATAGATTTCACCAAAGTCAGGGCATGTGGGGTAATCATGAGACAAACGATCGAAACTAGTCGCACTAACACTCAGTGTGCGGAGTAGGGATATACGTCAACTAAGAGCGTCGGCAGGTTTGTTCTTAACACCCGTGCGGTGTTTAAGAACATAGTGAAAGTCCTGCAAATATTCGACCCATTTGGCATGCATATGCCCCAACTTCCGTTGTGAATCAAGATAGCGCAGAGCTTGGTGATCGGAAAATAGGACAAACTCCCGTGGGAGAAGAAAAGTGTCTCCAATACCGAAGCGACTGCACCACTGCATAGAACTCTCTGTCATAATTTGAGTACTTCTGTCGGGCCTTATTCAGCTTCTCACTAAAGTAAGAAAGTGGATGGCCCTCCTGGCTCAGTACTCTGTCAATCCCAACGCCAGATGCGTCGCAGGCTACCTCAAATAACTTAAAGAAATCGGACAATCTCAGGACAGGTGTGGTCGTCAATTTCTCCTTAATCTCAGTAAAAGCTTGAGTGGCGGTTGTCGTCCACTGGAAATCTCCCTTCCGAAGGCAGCTCGTGAAGGGGGCCATAATGGTGCTAAACCCCCAGACAAACCTCCTCTAGAAGGTGGCTAGTCCGTGGAAGCTACGGGCTTAGGTGATAGTGGAAGGAATAGGCCACTCACGAATGTATCGGACCTTGTCCGGGTCAACAGACACGTCGGACGCTGATATGATGAACCCAAGGAAATGCACATAATCAGTCAGGAATGAGTACTTCTTCAAGTACACATATAGCTTCTCCATTCGGCGAGTGTGGAATACAAGCCTCAAATGGCTCAGATGATCATCAGAAGAGTGGTTATAGATCAAAATATCGTCAAAGTAGATGACCAAGATTTTGCCCATGTAGGGCAGGAAGATCTGAGTCATGACCCGCATGAAGGTGTTGGCGTTGGACAACCCAAATGGTATGACCAACCACTCATAGAGACCGTTTTTTGTCTTAAAAGACGTCTTCCACTCATCTCCCTCGCGAACTGGAATCTGGTGGTTACCCACTGCGCAGATCGATCTTTGAAAATAACTAGGCACCAGCCATCATATCAAGCAAGTCGTCCAACCGGGGGATAGAAAAACGATACTTAATCGTAATCTTATTAATAGCCCTACTATCGATACACATTCGCCAACTCCCGTCCTTCTTCGGGGTGAGAAAGGCAAGGGCTCAAACTCTCTCGAATGAATTGCTTTCTCAGCAACTCGTCAACCTGTCTCTTGAGCTCAGCATGCTCATCCGGATTCATCCGGTAATGGGGTAAGTTCGGGAGTGAAGCTGATGTAACCTATATCCGAGGGCCCAAGAATCGGGGTTCAATTTGACACAACCCTAATTCAGCACGCATTCACCAAACAAGCTCCCGTTGTTCAAGGGGAGCGGGTGACAGTTTAAAAATAAAAGGCAGGAGCTCACTTTAGCAAAGCACAAGCACAAATCAGCAATCCGAGTTCGCAACCACGGACAAGGAGCAAATTGGAAAGCGCGGTGAAACGAGACGCAATGCAGAAAATGCTACCATTCAATTAAAGACTAAAGAAATGTTACTATTCCACTAATTTTCAACCATTCAGCCCAGAAATAGAGTAGAGGAAGGAAGGATCTCACCCCGGGGCTTCGCAAGCCCGTCTGAACGCAGTCCAAGTGGATAACGGTTGGCAAGAATGCAGGGGCGCAGCAGCTCGGACATGAAGCACGGAGAGGGATGCTCGGGATTTACTGGTGGCTCCACGTAATAGGGGAAAAGAGGGGGAGAGCTGGGTGGTCGGCAGTGGTTCCACAGAAGGAGTCGGGGGGAGGTAGGGCGGCTGAGCGGTCGGCAGTGGTTCCACGGCGGAGGAAGGAGGGCGGAACTGGGACAACGGGCGGCAGTAGACCCTCACGAAGTCGGAGAGAAGGACAGGGCACGGCTGTCGGTCGCGGACGGAGTCCCGCGTGCGATTCGGCGGTTGGCTGCGGAACGAGTTGCGAGCGGGCTCTGGAACAGTATCGGGGCGGAATGGCCAGTAGCTTGGCGGCTCTAATACCATGAGAACAGATTTTCTCACAATATCTCAGCCTCCCTAGGGTTTCCTCCTTATTCCTATTTATAGAGTTTTGGCTTGGTTGAAAATTAAAGGCAATATTATATAATTTAAGTCTTTAAATTGAATACAAGCAACACTCTCCTCACCGGTTCTCGTCACACCGGGCCGATTCATTCAGGGTCACGTGAGTTGGCTGGGCTCACATGCCGGCAACAAAACTCTGCGCGTTGCGCCACAACATCATCCAAAATAACAATTACAACAAGTAAAATTGCGCGGCGCGCTACAACATAACGTAAACATAAAGTAATAACCAAAATCCAGCGGCTACAAAAATAGCGAAAGAACGGGGAACTAAGACGTCGTCGGGGCTGCACCAATTCCCCCGGGGTTGAGAGAACTCGACTCCGGCGAGAGTGGGCTAACGGCGGCGACGGAATGGTCTGGGCGGCGGCGCTGAAGCTCCTGAGCGCTGATCCATGTACTGTCTAGCAGGTCGCGTCCCCGCCATGCCACAAAGTATCTCTGGTAGGTGCCACGACGGGTCTGGAACTCGCGAACGTCTAAGATGTGCTCGATCTCCTCAACTGTCGGTGTGAATGTAGACTGGAAACCTATCTCTGAACCGGGTCCAAGCAACGGAGGTGGTATCGGCCTCGTGGGTGGAGGGCCATGAAACGGGGCTAGATCCGACACATTGAAAATCGGTGACGTGCCGAATTCCAATGGTAGGTCTATAAGGTAGGCGTTCTCGCCCAGCCGTTTCCTCACCTGGAAGGTTCCAAAACGGCGCTGCTGAAGCTTATGATATGACCCGGTGGGAAATCTTTCCTTTCGAAAATGAACCAAAACCCAATCTCCAGCCGAAAAGTACAGCTCACGACGGTGAGTATCCGCCGCGAGTTTATACTTTTCGGAAGCTGCTTGCAGTTGTTTATTAATGGACTTGTGTAACATTTTTAAATCTTCAATGAAAGTAGTAGCATCAACTGAGATACGCTCGTGGCAAGGAAGAGAATGGCGGTCTAGAAAGTGCGGAATGGGGAATCCGTAAACAATTTCAAATGGGGATTTTTGGGCGGATCGATTCACGGAACTGTTGTAAGCAAACTCGGCTTGGGAAATAGCCATGTCTCATTGCTTTGGGTGCTCACCTGCCAAACATCTCAATAAGTCACCCAAACTCCGGTTGACCACTTCGGTCTGCCTGTCCGTTTGGGGGTGATACGCGCTGCTGAATTTTAGTTTTGTGCCAAGCTTGCCCCAAAGGGTTTTCCAAAAGAATCCCATGAACCGAGTGTCCCTATCAGACAAGAATACCCTAGGAACCCCGTGAAGTCTAACTACCTCCCTAAAAAACAACTCAGCGACATGCGCGCCATCGGATGCCTTCCTACAAGGGATGAAATGGGCCATCTTCGAGAACCTATCAACTACGACAAAGATGGCGTCAACTCGACGGGCGGTAGTGGGGAGGCCGTGAATGAAATCCATGGACACCTCGTCCCACGGACGCTCAGGAATGGACAATGGAGTGTATAACCCCGTGTTTTGGGAGTGCCTCTTATATAGCTGGCAGGTCTGACATGATTGAACCAGTCTGACGACGTCCTTCCTCATGCACGGCCAGTAGTAACGAGCTGTGGCGAGGTCCAACATCTTCGACTGCCCAAAATGTCCACCCAACCCCGAGGAGTGTAGCTTCATGAGGAGCAACTCCCGCAATGGACCCTGACAAATACATAATCGCGTCCCTCGAAACAGGTATCCCTCACTCAGAATAAAATAGCCTGAACTATACGCACCTCTCGTACGACACTCCTCCCAAATGGTGCTAAAGTCTGGGTCGGTGGCATACAACTCCCGCTGGGAATCGAGGTCTGTGAATCATGGCTGAAGAGAGACAAGCAAATGTGCACGCCTACTAAGGGCATCGGCCACTCGGTTGGCCACCCCGGGCTTGTGTCTGATATGAAATGTGTACTCCTGGAGGAACGTGGCCCACTTTGTGTGGCGTCTGACCTCCTTTTGGGAGTTCAAGTGTCGCAACGCATCATGATCCGTATTCAAAATACACTCCCAATGGATCAGATAATGGCGCCAGTGTCGGAGAGCCTGGACGATAGCAAAGAACTCGATGTCATAAGTCGAGTATCGTGTCTTTGCGTCGTCTAGCTTCTCGCTGTGAAATGCTACGAGCCGGCCCTCCTGGCTCAGAACAGCCCCTATACCGATGTGGGACGCATCACAGTCGACCTCGAATACTTTCTCGAAATCAAGTAGGGCTAGTACGGGTGCACTAGACATCTTTTCCTTCATGAGAAGGAATGATGCCTCAGCTTCGGCTGTCCACGTGAACTCGCCTTTCTTGAGGCAATCTGTGATCGGCGTTATATGGGAGCTAAAGTTTCGGATGAAACGTCGATAGAACGACGCTAACCCGTGGAATCCTCGGGCCTAAGTGAAGCTCCAGGGAGTGGGCCAGGACACAATCGCGCGCACCTTCTCCTGATCTACTCGAATCCCCTCAGAAGAAACTATATAACCCAAAAAGGTGAGACTATCAGTAAGGAAAGTGCACTTCTTCAAATTGATGATCAGTCGGTGTTCACGCAGGATCCGAAGGACCTGGCGCAAGTGGGTGATATGCTGGTCAGGCTCAATACTGTAGATCAAAATATCATCAAAGTAGACGACAACGCACGTCACGATCAGGGGTCTAAGGACCTGAGTCATCAACCGCATGAAAGTGTTCGGGGCATTGGACAGGCCAAAGGGCATGACCATCCACTCATACAACCCTTCCTTAGTCTTAAAAGTTGTTTTCCATTTGTCTCCAGGGCGTACCCGGATCTGATGGTAGCCACTCCTAAGATCTATCTTCCAAAATACCTTCGCACCACTCAGCATGTCAAGCATGTCGTCCAATCGGGGGATCGGAAAACGATACTTGATGGTAATTTTGTTGATAGCGCGGCTATCAACACACATGCGCCATGTCCCGTCCTTCTTGGGGACAAGAAGGGCAGGAACGGCGCAGGGGCTAAGGCTCTCGCGAATAAGGCCCTTCTGGAGGAGTTCGGAAACCTGTCTCCTAAGCTCCTCATGCTCTCGTGGGCTCATGCGATAGTGGGGGAGGTGCGGCAGACTGGACCCCGGAATGAGGTCGACGCAATGTTGTATGTCTCGCAGCGTTGGTAACTGATCAGGCAGTTCGTCGAGTGTGAGGTCGCTAAACTCGGTCATGAGTGGCTGCACTCGCGTCGGTATCTCGGTGGTGGTGGTGGGGGACTCTCTCCCTACTAGCATGTAGACTATGTCTCCGTCCTCCACCTCTCGACCGAAATGGCGAGCGAACAGAAGCATCGTGAGGGTCGGATAGTGTGACGAAGGATAGGTCGTGGTGGTGAGAGTAAGAGCGGGGCGATCGGGTGTCCCGACATGCTGGGTAGATGGGGGTGGAAGCCTCTGAGGGACCAGACCGTTCTTCTGGGGAAGAAGAACAATCTGGCGACCTTGGTGGTCGAATGTGTGGGCATTCCTACGTCCATCGTGGGTGACGTGCCTATCATACTGTCAAGGGCGTCCCAACAGGATGTGACACACATCCAGGGGGCGATGTCGCACCACACAGAATCGGTGTACGCACTCCCAATGGTGAATGAGACCAGACAGCGGTGCGTGACAGCTATCGTAGCGCCACTAGTGACCCACGATAACTCATACGTACACTCTAAGCTCTGGGTGGGTAACTTCAACCTCTCCACCATGAGCTGGGAAACAAAATTTTCCATGCTCCCACTATCAATAATGAGCTAGCAAAAATGCTCCTGAATACGAGCGGTGGTGCGGAAGATGTGTGTCGCAACCAGGCGACGTCAGTGGGGACGCGTGGGGTCAAGAGACTGTGCTGTAAAACAGAGACTAGATGTGTAGGTTGCTCGCCTTCTACTTCATACTCAACCTCAGGTGGTACTAACGCGTCTGAAGTAACGTCATCGTCCCAAATGCCATATTCAGGCTCTCGGTCATCATCTGCCTCGACTATCGTTGTGAATCGGCGACGGGGGCATTCAGATGACTTGTGGCCAGGCTCCATACACTTGAAACAGCGGAAAACAGTCTGAGAACCCCCAGCCTCCCTGCTCCCGGAGGCCGCGGGTGCGGCTCCAGGAGGAGCGGGGGCGGGCAACGCCGCTCTAGGAGGAACTGGTGTACTCGTCGTGGCGGTCGGGCTAGGACGAGCGGTCAAGGTCGGTGGTGAGGCGTGTGTGATCCGGTCAGTGGGCCTCTGCCCCCCCCCCCCCCCCCCACCGTTCTCCTCTGGAGGGCCTCCACTCGACGGGCCCGACTGGAAACACCCTTTAGGTCCTGGAAGTCAAGCAACTCCAACTGGTCTCGGATCCTATAATGCAGGCCGTCGAGATATCGGTCGACAACCACATGGTTGGCCTCCTTCAGGTCTAGTCGTGACTGGAGGACTAAGAACTCGTCGATGTACTCATCAATGGTTCGCCTGTCCTGTCGTAGGGTGTGGTACCGCCGATATAGGGTATGCATGAAGTCTGTCGGAACGTACCTCTTTTTAAGCTGAGCTTTAAACTCAACCCAAGTGATGATCGGAGGTTGTCCCATCGTGAAATGCATACGCTCGAGCTGACCCCACCAAGTGAGGGCAGAGCCTTTCAGCCTCAAGGTGGCGTATTCTACCTGCTGGTGGTCAGGAATGTGCCTCCAGCTGAGGTACCGCTCTAGTCGCTCACTCCAATCAAGGCACACCTCTGGCTCGAGCGTGCTTTCGAAGTCTCCAATGTCTAAATGAATATCTGCATCCCATCTGGGAGCGTACCGCTGGTCCAGATAGTCGGGTTGCGGGTCGTAGAGTGGTGGGACTTGTGGAACTGGGTGTTGTGGGGGTGCCTGTGGAGCTGGCTGCTGTGGGGGTGCAGGTGGAACAGGATTTTGTGGAGGTGGATTTCCTAAGTGAACTTGACCCTCTAGGTTATTGACTGTAGTGCGTAACCATAAGACAACCTGAGTCGTGTCCCCCACGGTGGTAGTGAGTGCAGTGACTGCGGTAATAAGTTCCTCCATGCACTTCCCCATATCGCTCATTCCCCCTTCTAAACGCTCAATTCTCGACTCCATGAAATAAATTCAGAAAACCCTAAGTCAACCCTTGGGAGGGAAACACGCTCGACTACCCCAAGATAAGAGTGAGGTATCCCAGCAGCCACACCAAATTGATGTAACCTATATCCGAGGGCCCAAGAATCGGGGTTCAATTTGACACAACCCTAATTCAGCACGCATTCACCAAACAAGCTCCCGTTGTTCAAGGGGAGCGGGTGACAGTTTAAAAATAAAAGGCAGGAGCTCACTTTAGCAAAGCACACGCACAAATCAGCAATCCGAGTTCGCAACCACGGACAAGGAGCAAATTGGAAAGCGCGGCGAAATGAGATGCAATGCAGAAAATGCTACCATTTAATTAAAGACTAAAGAAATGTTACTATTCCACTAATTTTCAACCATTCAGCCAGGAAATAGAGTAGAGGAAGGAAGGATCTCACCCCGGGGTTTCGCAAGCCCGTCTGTACACAGTCCAAGTGGATAACGGTTGGCAAGAATAAAGGGGCGCAGCAGCTCGGACAGGAAGCACGGAAAGGGATGCTCGGGATTTACTGATGGCTCCACGTAATAGGGGAAAAGAGGGAGAGAGCTGGGTGGTCGGCAGTGGTTCCACGGAAGGAGTCGGGGGGGAGGTAGGGCGGCTGAGCGGTCGGCAGTGGTTCCACGGAAGGAGTCGGGGGGGAGGTAGGGCGGCTGAGCGGTCGGCAGTGGTTCCACGGCGGAGGAAGGAGGGCGGAACCGAGACAAAAGGCGGCAGTCGACCCTCACGAAGTTGGAGAGAAGGGTAGGGCGCGGCTGCCGGTCGCGGACGGAGTCCCGCGTGCGATTTGGCGGTCGGCTGCGGAACGAGTCGCGAGCGGGCTCTGGAACAGTATCGGGGTGGAATGGCCGGTAGCTTGGCGGCTCTAATACCGTGAGAACAAATTTTCTCACAATATCTCAGCCTCCCTAGGGTTTCCCCCTTATTCCTATTTATAGAGTTTTGGCTTGGTTGAAAATTAAAGGCAATATTATATAATTAAGTCTTTAAATTGAATACAAGCAACACTCTCCTCACCGGTTCTCGTCACACCGGGCCGATTCATTCAGGGTCACGTGAGTTGGTCAGGCTCACATGCCGGCAACAAAACTTTGCGCGTCGCGCCACAACATCATCCAAAATAGCAATTACAACAAGTAAAATTGTGCGGCGCGCTACAACATAACGTAAACATAAAGTAATAACCAAAATCCAGCGGCTACAAAAATAGCGAAAGAACGGGGAACTAAGACGTCGTCGAGGCTGCACCAGAAGCTCCCGGTGTCAAATCTATGGCATGTTGAATGTCTCGTAACGGAGGTAACTCATCAGGTAGCTCATCTGGGATTAGATCATCATAATCGTCCAGGAGTCGCTGGACCTCAGGTGGTGGCTCAGGAATCTCCATAGGGCGGGCTCTCAGATGCCATGGTAGCTGCCACTACGTAAAAAATATCGGCGCTGACACTCTCTCTCATAAACTCGCTGCGACGCAGCACGTACAACGGCCTAGATGAGCTCGTACTAGTAGAGGGTATGACCTTCCCCGAGGATTTCTCCTTGGGTTGGGTCGGTGTCAACGTGATCTTACAACCCTTGTCGTAGGATACATATGTGTTCGAGCGACCGAAACACGTGACAAAACGGTCGTATAGCCAGAGCCTCACTCAAAGAATGTGGGTGACATCCATAGGAATGACGTCACACCAAACACGATCATCAAATGAGGCGAGAGTGATTGGAGCTAAGCACCTCTGGGTTAACCTGTATGGTCGTCTTATCGACCCAAATTACTCGATAAGGATGTGGATGAGGCTCGGGGGTCACCTGCATCCGCTCTAATGCTCGCTGGACTACAATGTTCATGCAACTCCCGCTATCAATGGCTAGTTTACAGGGACCGCCTGCGTTAAAGTAGGTATAAAAGATCGTCGTACGACACCAATCCTTATCAGTAAGCAGGGTGTAAAGGAGACGTCATATAACACCTAACTCTAGGGAACACTCAGCATCGCTCTCCCAATTGTCCTCGACGGTGGCAACAATCTCCTCATCAGCGATCTCCTCAGCATCAGCACTGGGTTCGCCTTCTTCAACTAGCAGATTCCTCGTAGGGCATTGGGCCGCCGCATGGCCCCGACCCGAGCAACGATAGCACTGGATATTCCCCGACCTGGAGGCCGTGGAAGGTCCGGTGACGACTACCTTGCCCTTCGTGTCGGTGGGGACATGAGAGGGTCCTGCAGGGGTGGTAGTGGCCGGTGGTGGTCTCCTAAATGTGGAACCGTCTGTCCCGGTAGAAGTCTGGCGGGTACCAACGAGTCGCAGGTACTGCTCATACTCGAGGGTCATCTGATAAACTTGTTCTACCGTCTCCAACCGGTGGGGAATAAGTTCCCTACGTATCTTCGATCTCAATCTGGTACAGAACCGGGAAGTGGTGGCACTAGTCTCCTCTCATAGATCACTCCTCACTGCTAGCTCATCGAATTGAGACATGTGCTCCACTACGGATTGTGTGCTCTGACGCAAAGCAAAAAGTTGATCTAGCAACTGATCCCGATAGGAGGTGGGAAGGTATTTTTTCTTCAGTCTGCGTTTCATGTCTTCCCAACAGATAATAGGCGGTATCCATCTCGATGTAGAAACCTCTCTAGGCTGACCCAGAAAATCTTGGGTGGACCGACCAGCTTTATTTTTGCAAATCTAATGCAACGCTCGTCGCTCATATCATACCACTCAAGTAGTGTTTCATCTCCTAAGGCCAATCGCTAAAAGTCTTGGGGTCGAGCTGACCATCGAAGGTGGGGGCATTAATGCGTATGCGACGGGTAATATCGTCCTCAGCGTGTGCTACACGACATGGCTCAAGATATTCGTCGAAGTAATCATCACGACCGTAGTCATAATGGTCCTGAGCTCTATACGAAGAGTTGGACGTCGTGGTGGAGCAGGTACAGGTTGACGGTCTCGAGTGTGATCGAGGGGTCGCCTATGGTGTGGGGCAGACTCTCGAAGTGGAACGGCCTCTCGTGATGGCTGATCCCTAACACGCACATCCTATTGTGGGAGGGCAGCCCGTTCTTCCCCAAAGAGGATATCAGGCGGAGTGGGTGAGGTTTCCCTGCTTTGGGAAGTGGAGTGCTCTCGTCGTTCCTCAATGGCGGCGACGCGGGGGCGAAGATCGTCATATTGAGGATCCAATTGATCGAATCGATCAATCAACCGTTGGAATTCTATAGGTGTCATTTCAAAATTTGAGTTGGTGGCCCTCGTGACGGTTGGGTTCGTGTCAGACATGGATTGACGGTACGACCTACCACTACGTAACATGCATGTGGCCCAATCCTGGGATCTGATACCAAATCTGACGCAGGGTAGGTCGTGTGACGAGGGTGAGCCGACACTAATATAACCCTAGGTGATTGCGATGCAAATAGACTTAAATAAAAGGGACATAAATGAAATGCGAATGTTTCTTTTTTTTTTACTTTTAATCCGGAAGCAAAATTTTGCGGTGGTGATTTTATAAGCGAAGCAAATTGACACAAGATGAATTGTAATTTTATATTTCCGGTGCACAAGCAAACCACGCTAACATTGACACAAAGTACAATCCACCACAATTTCCATGATTAGGCTTTGTAGGAACAAAGAAAATAAAGAACAAGTACACTGATGAATCAAAATACTCAATCAAATACGTAATGTTTTTCAATATTCAATAAAAGAGGAAATAAGCACAATACAATAATACTCACGTAGCTTTAGAGGTCCGGCAGTGGCGGCTGTCGGAGTGGCTCTACGAGATGTCAGAAGCGGCTGTATTGGAGTGCTCAATTTCAGTCCTGGAATGAAAAAGGAAGGGAGGGCTGCAGGAAGGGTGAAGGTGGACTGCAATTTAGGGTAAGGAAATAACACGAGGAATTTCGGAATGGGGATTTGCAGGAACTGAACAGGGGTGGCTCCACGGGAGGAAGTAACTAGGAGGGAAGAAATACGATGGATGGGGTGGTTTGTGGTATCTGGTGGCGGTTTACTGGAGGTTCCACGTTAAAACGAGACAGGAGAAGGAAGCGTCGATCGGCTGTGAAGGAGAGGCCGGCGGGGGTCGACGAAAATGACGCGGAAGATCGATTAGGGCTAGCGACGAGGGTTGGAGGGGCTGCGCTGCTCGTCGATGGAGGAGGTTGCGTCGATCCGACGGAATCGAGAGGGGCGGGAGAGGAAACAGACGGACTGATGAAGGAAACGAGGGGGGATCGTGCAGTTGAGGATGAACAGGAGCGGTTAAGACTGGGAATCATGGGATACAGTGGATAACTTCACGGGAAATGGAAAATAAGAAGGAACAGACGGAAATTGAACAGGAAGTCGGGACGTCGCACCCTGGGTCTCGCAACGTCGCACCACGGATGATTGTCGGTCTGGATTCTCTCACAATACAAGCAATAATCTAAAATACAGCATCCGCCCCTATTTATAACAAGAGGGGGCGGTTGGGCACCGGCGTGAACGGCTATGATTGGCCGTTACACCTGATGTGCCATAAAAAACAAGTCTAGAAAAATAAAATAAATACATAAAAATAATATAATGACGAGTCGGACGTGCGAGTGGCCTCGAATCGCCGATCCAATCATCGCCTCCTGCGCGAATACACAAAAGTGGGTCCCGCCGACTGGTGACTTGTACTCCAGTGTCGATCTCCATCATAGAGTTTCAAACACATTGAGAAATCTTTATTAATATAGTGATCTCAATCAGGGGCCAATAATTAAATATAAAATGTTAAATTGATAAGGAGTTATGTGAAATGAAGTTTACAACATGTATAGTTAAGCATCAGAGTGAAGCACAGTATCACAATCTTAGCACAACAGACTCCATAAACTTGTTGTAAGATAGAGAAATGTTGTTGATAAAGTTAGGATTGATTAATGATCATATATGTGTTGTTAGCATGCGAGCATCATTTCAGGTTGGATCATGGAAGTGATCTGTACATAAAACCTATATCCTCATTATAAAAGTATCAGCATTGAAATGAACTTATTTGTTTTGATATTAAGAAATAAAGATCTCTATGGATGGGAGAAATACAATGTGTTTGCCGCCTGGTTTACTTGCCGGAGTAATGAAGTTAAGTGGTGTAGTTCAATGTAAATCCCACAGAATGAGTTTTCACTCAAATAATTTGTAAAACGACAATTGGTGAGCGAAAAATGCCCCATAATTGGTACTTAGTCAGGACACAGTATGGATTGCACCTTCGCGATGTATCATGTATGCTGACACAACAAATAAGGTATGTTATTGCATGGGAATTTAATGATGAAAATTATATTAATACATATAATAAGGCTAAATATTTTATATGCCAAGTCTTGCATTTTATTCAACTTCTCATCTTCATCATTATATGTCGTAGTCATACTTATCTTCCACTTTAAATGAAATTTACACGATATTATTTAGTAATGATGCCAAGTCTTGCAAGTTTCTTTTTTGGATTAAGCAAATCCATAGAAACTCATTATGGTACTTGAGGGACGGAGGTGTTACTTAGTCACATTAACTGACCCTCATTAGTTAATTTGTATGCAGTAAAATGAGCTTATTGGTTGACCATTCAAAGATTTCTTTTATAGCGTTTTAGGTTATCGACTACTTTACCTTAGTTATCTATGTGGCTCACACTATGTATTCGAGTATATTGCTTTCTTTTAGTTATGTGATATGTAAATTGAAACCATCAGTTTAAGTATTATCTCAATTATTTCCGTTGCAAGACTTTGTGGTTGTGAGAATATAGGGAAGTTTGTTGGTTTTATTGATGTATTATGTATATCATTCTTGTGCACTCCAATTGTTTCTAAGTCACACTATGGGCATCGGCCGGCCCCGAAGTATCGTGTGGGACTTGTTGAGGTGTTACAGTAGGATATTTGTATGTTAGAGATTTGTCGAAGACATTACTACTTGACCAGAATTTTGCCTTAATATAGAATTGTGATTAAATAATCATCGGCTACAGTTAGCACGGTTACCGAAACAGATGATATCCGGTGCATAAGCATGTTCCATTAATCAATTATAAAATAGAGAGTTTAAATCTATTTCTTGTCTGAGATGAATTAATCTAATATAATACAAGATTCCTGCTCTGTCTGATAGCATACCTGATAAAAACCCATAATCATTGAACGCTCTTCGTAAACATTTAGTAGATGTATAATAACACTAAAATAAAGGTTGACAGATTGCTGCACTTGACTGATAACTCATAGCAAAATCATAATCTTCACAAGCATACAAATAGAAGGTGAATCCATCAATACCTCAGAAAAATCTCATGTTCGTTAAATAAGCTCTGAAGGTCGACAACAAGAAAAAGAAGAGGCTTCTCTCTCTCTCTCTCTCTCTCTCTCTCTCTCTCTCTCTCTCTCTCTCTCTCTCGCTCTTCGTAAACATTTAGTAGATGTATAATAACACTAAAATAAAGGTTGACAGATTGCTGCACTTGACTGATAACTCATAGCAAAATCATAATCTTCACAAGCATACAAATAGAAGGTGAATCCATCAATACCTCAGAAAAATCTCATGTTCGTTAAATAAGCTCTGAAGGTCGACAACAAGAAAAAGAAGAGGCTTCTCTCTCTCTCTCTCTCTCTCTCTCTCTCTCTCTCTCTCTCTCTCTCTCTCTCTCTCGCACAACCAAGTCAAAGCCAAGTCAAGTGATATTGTAGAAAAAGGCTCAAGCTTGTATATATTTTCATGTGTAAAGTACAAGGAGTGAATACATATTTATAGGAGAGAGAGAGAGGAGAGAAAATCCTATACACAATGTGGGACTAAAGAAGGGGGAATACATTATTGGGCCAAAATAACTGGGCCTCTCATGTGGGCCTTTCTAACACTCCCCCGCAAGCTGGAGCGTACAAATCGTAGGCGCCGAGCTTGGATAGGCACTGATGGAAGAGAGTACTGGACAGGGCCTTTGTGAGGACATCCGCAACTTGTTCAGTACCAGGAACATGCTTCAGATCGAGCTTCTTCATTTGAACTTTCTCCCGGATGAAATGACAGTCTACCTCAATATGCTTTGTTCTTTCATGGAAGACCGGGTTTTTAGCAATATGTATAGCAGCTTGACTATGACAGAAGAGGAGAGCAGGTGAGGGAAGCCTTATACCAAGATCCGTAAGGAGGCTTTCCAGCCAAGTGAGTTCTGAAACCACAGATGTCATTGCCCGGTATTCTGCTTCAGCTGAGGAACGCGCAACTACCGCTTGTTTCTTGCTTCGCCAGGTGATCAAGTGTCCTCCGAAGTACGTGCAAAAATCACTGGTTGATCGACGATCATCTATGGACCCGGCATAATCAGCATCAGAGTATGCCACTAGTGTTGGAGTTGATGATGAGGTTTTGTAAACTAGTCTTTGGTCGGGGGCTGTTTTGAGGTATCGGAGGATTCGTTCAACAGCCTGAAGATGAGAGCCCCGAGGGGCATGCATACACCGACTGACAATACCAACAGCGAAGGAGATGTCTGGTCTTGTTACCGTTAGGTAGATTAATTTTCCAACCAGGCGGCGATAGTATTCCAGATTTTGTAACAGGAGTCGGAGTCAGAGGACTAAGCACAGATTTTGTGATTTACATCCATTGGAGTGTTAATTGGTTTGCAGCCGGAGTAGCCCGCATCCTGAAGAAGATCGAGGCAGTATTTGCGCTGAGAAAGGACAAGTCCATTCGGTCGTCTGGCAATCTCCAGACCTAGGAAGTAGTGAAGGTGCCCCAGATCTTTTGTTTGAAATACAGAGCTAAGATGTTGTTTGACCGCATGTACTCCTTTTGAGTCATCTCCAGTGATTATGATGTCGTCCATGTAAACCAGCAGAAGAACAGTTCCCGTGGACCGATGGCCGAGCTCCGAGTAAAGCCAATTTCTTGAAGAGCCATGCTGAACTTGTCAAACCAATTCTGAGGGGACTGTTTGAGACCATACAATGATTTTACAAGATGACAGACCATAGACTCCCCCGTGGTCTCAAGCCCGGGAGGTTTCTCCATGTAAACAGTTTCGTTGAGATCGTCGTTCAGAAAGGCGTTTTTCACATCCAGTTGTAGTAAGGGCCATTGACGGTGTACAGCTACAGAATCACACGGACCGTGTTTAGTTTGGCACGGGAGAAAAAGTCTCTTCATAGTCAATGCCTTGTTGTTGGATGTAGCCACGAGCGACCAATCGAGCTTTGAGCCTGTCAATCGTTCCATCAGGAGCATGTTTGATGACATAGACCCATTTGCACCCAACCGATTTCTGACCCGGAGGGCGGGGTACCAGAGTCCATGTCTGGTTGGCCCAGAGAGCGGTCATTTCCTCCTCCATAGCGGCACGCCAGCCAGGATGTTGCAGAGCCTCCTGCACAGAGTTAGGAATAAAAACGGAGGATAATGAAGTAGCAAGGGTTTTAAGAGGAGGAGAGAGACGGTGTAGGGAGACATAGTTCGCCATAGGATGAGCGGTGGAATCTGTTACCGAATTTTTCGGGCGCGGAGTACCCGAGGTAGAGGCCGACTGCGTAGGAGCAACGGACGTAGGAGCGCGACGAGAGTAGACACAGATAAGGGGTGGTCTAGAGGGACCAGGAGCAGGAGTTGGTGTTGGAAGAGCTGGTGGCGGAGGTGTGTTAACAGGTATGGCCGGTCTCAGGATGGACTGTGTAAGAGGTGGTGGATTAGAGTTGGGTAGAGGACCAGAGAAGAATGGCTGAGACTCACGGAAAGTAACGTCGGCCGAAACCGAGATTTTTCGGGTGGTAGGATTATAGCAGACGTAGCCTTTTTGAGTACGGGAATATCCAACAAAGATATGCTTGGCCGCCCTGGGATCCAGCTTATCCATGGATGGTCCCATGATGTGGACATAGCAGGTACATCCGAAGATTCGAGGTGTAAGGGGGAAAGCCGGAGCAGAGGGAAAGAGAAGACTGACTGGAGTGGCATGGTGGAGGACAGAGGAGGGAAGGCGGTTAATGAGGAAGCACGTAGTGGAGACCGCAAAGTTCCAGTAGACTTTGGGGACGTTCATGTGAAGCATGAGAGAGCGGGCTACATCAAGCAAGTGTCGGTTCTTCCGTTCGGCAACACCATTTTGCTGTGGGGTGTAGGGACATGAAGTCTGGTGAATAATTCTGAATTCAGAGCACAAATTTGCAAAGTCATGGCTTGTGTATTCGTGAGCATTATCTGTGCGTAGCGTTTTGATAGTAGTTGAGAATTGTGTGCGGGTTTCAAGGATAAAGGCCCTAAAAACACGAGGGAGTTCGGAGCGATCGCGTAGTAAGTATAACCATGTTGCCCCATTAGCCATGGTGATACACTTTGGATGAGGAGTAGCCGAGTACTTGGGTGGGCGTAGCGAGGTGATGTGATGAGTGGCACCAGAGTCCACTATCCAACTTGGACTAGTGGAGGGACAGGCGATACCTGTATTGGAGACGGAGGCGACGGAGGCAGAGGAGGACATCTGCTTTTGAAGCTGCTGGAGTTGTAGGCGGAGCACCTCAAGATCAGTGCGAGAGGCAGAGGAGCTATCATCAACAACAGTTGCAGTCGGACGAGGAGGATGACCATTTTTCTGGTAGCAGGTTGCTTCAAAATGTCCGTCTCGCCCACAAAAGGTACATTTTGGTCAAGACCGACCACCGCGCCCCCTTCCCCGAGAGCCCGAGCGTCCAGCATGAGCAGATAGAGGTAGGGGAAGTAAGGGGGCATTTGTCCGCTGGAGAAGGGTTGGGGAGGGTGGTGGAGGAGCATCCGGAGGTGCGGAGACTCGGAGGAGCATGGAGCGCACATCTGAGAGAGGAGTAGTGGCTGAGGCAAGAACTTGAGCCCGAATGCTTTGCAGGTGTGGTGGAACACGAGCCATGATCATATCTATGCAGACTGCTTCCTTCTGAGCCCGTTGAGCCGCGGGATCATTCGTAGAAGGCTGATGCTGGATCCAGGCTTCAGCCAGAGTCTTGGCCCGAGCAACAAAAGAGGTCATGTCGGCAGCCCCGGCCGCATCTAAAGCCTGAAGATCGGTGATGATGTCGTAGAGATGTTGGAGGTTGTCCTTGCCTGAGTATAATGAATGGAGCTCATCCCACAAAGCTTTGGCTGTCTCATGATACATGGCCATTTGATATGGCTCACCATCCAGAGAGTTGAGAAGTCAAGTTTGAACGCGGCCGTCATTCCGGAGCCAATCCTCCGTAGGAGGTGATGGAGGTGCCTGAGTGAGATGTTGCAGAAGGCCCTTGGACTGAAGAACCCGTCGGACCGAGTGCACCCATTGAATGAAATTTTTCTTCCCGGAGAGGGAGATAGTGGTGATCCGCAGCTCGTCCTGGAGATCGGACGAGGGGGTCGGACGGGCTGCAGGAGAAGGGGCAGGCAGCTCCGTTGAGTCAACCGAGGAAGGCATCTGGAGATCGCTGGAGGTCGCGTGAAGAAGGGCGCAGGCAAACGCCGATAGGCCGCAAGCACAGGAGGCAGATTGCTAAAGGCGCAGGCCGATCCGGCAGAAGACGTAAACCGCAGAAGGCGAGCAGACCGCTTAAGCAGAAGACGCAGACCGCTTGAGAGCGAGCAGAGGAGACCGCTTGAGCAGAACACGAGAGAGATCGCTGGAGAGCTGAGAGATCGTGGCTAGAGATCGCTGGAGAGCTCGCTGGAGAGACGCGGGAGAGAGACGCGGCTATCGATCTGAGATGCGGGAGGAGGCCGCAAACGAGAGCTTCGCACGGGATCGTTGGGAAGACCGATTAAGCGGCAGCGGAGACCGCAGATGAGGCAGCTGAGGAGGCCGCTGAGACGGCAGACCGCAGAGCAGAACTACTGTAGGAGAGTGCAGCAGAGAACGCGGCTAGCGATCTGAGATGGAGATCGCTGGCAGGCTGAGAGATCGCGGCTAACGATCTGAGTTGGAGATCGCAGACGGGCTGAGAGATCGCGGCTGTTAGATTGTTGGCGGGCTGAGGCCTGAAGTGGTGGGTCCCACTGGTCAGGCTGAGAGAAGTATAAGAGCGCTGGAGAAGAGGCGTGAGAGGGAGAAAAAAATGTAGCAGCAGGGGGGGTTGCGGTCAGAGAAATTAGAGACCGTCGGGGAGTTGCGGTCAGAGAAAAAAAGAGGAGACCGCCGGAGAGAGCGGTCAGCGAGAGAGAAAAGAATTTTTGTAGGACCGTCTCGCTCTGATACCATGTAGAAAAAGGCTCAAGCTTGTATATATTTTCATGTGTAAAATACAATGAGTGAATACATATTTATAGGAGAGAGAGAGAGGAGAGAAAATCATATACACAATGTGGGACTAAAGAAGGGGGAATACATTATTGGGCCAAAATAACTGGGCCTCTCATATGGGCCTTTCTAACAATTATCATGGCATAAGCTCTAAAAAGCAGAATACTTGTTCATACTTCTAAATGAAGACGAAGCCCTAGAAACTGCCCAATGAGTAGTTACAGAAAGAGAATGTAAATGGAAGAATAAAGAGAAGTACCTCTTCAGTAGTTAGCTCCATGTGATCCATCGACATTGTGGGCTGCAAGAAAATGAAGTATTAATCATGTACTGGTATAAATAAGATCTAATAAAGCACAAAATGTTAGATTCAACAAGAACGCTTGCATTTTTCTGGGAGTCGGAGCTTGGAACCCCAAAAAAATTAAAATATCCACTTGAATGAGAAAAGAGAATGACCAATTTAATAGAAATGAAATCAACTGCAATTCAATTTCTTACAAGAGCTGAAAAATCCAATCCCTATGTGTGTGTGTGTGCGCGCGTGCGTGTGTGCGTGAATTCTCATGATGGATGTCTATAGTTTTGTGGAACCATAGAGGGATATGTGAATTCCCAGGATGGATGCCTATGGTTTTGTAGGAGCCATAGATGGATATGTGAATTCTTAAGATAGATGCATATGGTTCTATGTGAACCATATATAGTGGCGAAACTAGGATTTTGGGACAGTCCGAGCACAATAAATTTGAACTAAAAATAATTGTTAAAAATGTTGCTCCTTATGTGGATGGGTTCATTACATTTATTGTTGTTACTGCAGCCCTATCAAAATGGAGGTATGCGAGGTTGTTCACTTCTTCTCTACTAGGGTCATGTATGCTGAATGGAAGAAGATGAGTGTTATTTTGATTCCCAAGATTTCTCATCCTTCCAGACCTGAACATTTTCACCATATTAGCTTATGCAACCCTTTGTACAAGATTGTTGCTCGCATTTTGGTCACCAGGCTGAAGAACGTCATCCACAAGATGGTTTTTGAGGAGTAGGGTGCTTTCATTGGTGGTCGAAACATCTCAAACAATTTGTTAACTGCTCGGGAGATTCATTATTCTATGGAGATCGCTTGTAGATCTAACAATCTTATGATACTTAAGCTGAATTTTGAGAGGGCTTATGACAGAATTCAGTGAAATTATGTTGAGGGAGTTCTCTCCAACTATGGCGTCACGCCCAGATGGGTCTCGTAGGTTATAGGGTGTATCACTGATCCTCAGTTTTTTATTCTGATTAATGGTGCTCAGACCCCCCCCCCTTCTTTCGGTCCTCTAGGGGGCTAAGGCAGGGATATCCTTCATCTCCCTATTTTCTCATCCTCTATTCTGAGATGCTCAGCCAAAAGTTGAAGAAAAGGGAGTAGGTGGGTACTCTTGAGGGATTTCACTGCTCTCCTGGTGCGAGACCCATATCGCACCTCCTTTTCACTGATGACAAACTAATAATTGTTTATAGAATAGAGTTGTCAGAAAGGCAATGATGAGAAAACTGCAGAGTAATGGTAACATGGGCAAAAACTGACGTTTAATTTATAGTAAAATTAAACTAAAAAAATCATGCATAACAAAAGATCATGCATTGGATATCAAAATAAGGGCATGCTGGGAATTACATAATATCAAAATCATACATCTCCAAGGTTTATATTAGCAATACAAATGTTTCTAAATAAAACACCAAAACAACCACCCAACTCTCAAAAGTAGCGACGTCATCCAACACACATACATTCAACACACACACACAACACACACATTCAACACATTTACTCAACACACAAACCTAAACCTACACACATTCAACACATACATTCAACACACACATTCAACACACACATTCAACACACACATTCAACACACACACAACACACACACATTCAACACATTTATTCAGCACACAAACCTAAACCTACACACATTCAAGACATACATTCAACACATACATTCAACACACACATTCAATACACACACAACACACACATTCAACACATTTAAACCCTAACACTCATTAAAACACGCATCTCTAAAACCTACACAAACAACCCAAAGAGGCTCTGCCATAACAAAAAAAAATTCATTTTTAGAGTTTAGGTATACCTACACTCGTGGAAGGTACTGTGGCCGCTTGGTGGCAGAGGGATCGCTGGGAGGAGAGGCGCCGGAAGAAGCTGCTGTGAGGAGGAGCCGGGAGAAAGCTGCTGCCGCTGCTTCGCTGCTGTGAGAAGGAGCCGGGAGAAAGTTGTTGCCGCTGCTTCGCTGCTGTGAGGAGGAATGGCCGGGAGGGTCTGCGCCGGGAGGAGATGCGAAATTGGGAGAGGAGGAGCCGGGAGGAGATACGCCGGGAGGAGAGGAGGCGCCGGGGATGTGTCGTCGGGGCAGATGCAGCGAGGAAGAAGGCATCGGCCCTTTCGCAAAACGCGTGAAACAGAGAATAAAAACCTGGAGAAAAAACAGGAGAAAACAGAGGCTAAACGAATGGGGTCCGAATTTGGTGCACCTAATATTAGGTGCGTTGAACGGCCAAGATATTCAACATCTTTTAAAATGAAAATCAACGGTTATGATACGGTCGTATCATATGGTCGTGCATACAGTTGTGATACGGTCGTGCATACAGTTGTGATACGGTTGTATTTCCAAAGTTAATACGACCGTATCACAACCGTTGATCAAGGATGTTGAATATCTTGGGCGTTGAACGCACCTAATATTAGGTGCGTTCAACGCAACAAAAAAAATTCCAAACGAATGACAGGGGAAAGTGGAATGAAAAATAGCTTGTTTGCCTTTCAAGTATTTCTCTTTGGGTCTGTTTGGGACAGCTCTGGCGGATTGAAAAGCTGCTGTCCGGATAGAGTTGTTTTAAAAGAGCTCTCTGGGGAGCAGTTTTGAAAAGCTGCAGAGTGTTTGGGTGTTCTGTGCAGAAGTGCGCTTTGAAGAGCGATTTTCTAATTTAGCTGTTTGGAGAACAGCTTTTAGAAGCTGTTTTTTTAGAACTTAAAAATACATCAGTTTTTAACGTGAAAAATAATAAAAGATAACTGATAACAATAATCTTTTACATAATTCTTTGGTAATGCTATCCACGCGCCCCGTATATTTCTTCGGCAATGCTATCTCGTACTGTAGACATCTGTTCAGCTCCAGCAGCATCACCCATATCGCTTCCAATATCATCCTCCGTCGCAGGGTCATCATCCTCGGAGGGAGCGAAAGAAGACTCATCAGCATCACAAACATTAAACTCAGGGTCCCAGCGAGAAGGATGTCTACGAATGAAGTTATGTAAGGCCATTGTGGCCAACACTATGGACCTCTGTTTCTTGAAGCTATATTGTGGCATTTTGCTCAGAATGTGTCACTTCTTCTTCCACACTCCAAACGTTCGCTCAATAACACTGCGAAGAGATGAATGCGCTCTATTGAAATGTTCTTGCCTTCCTTGAACAGGCCGACTCCCACGGGCAAAGTCTGCCAAGTGATATCTTGTATCCGGATACGGCTTCAAATAACTCATCTTTAACGGGTAGCCAGCATCCACTAAATAATATTTACCTGCATTAATTTGGTATGTTAAACAAGCAAACATTGGTGGATATTTGAAGGATTTGAATGAATGTAAAAATATTGATTACTATACCTTGTGGGGGATGCGGAAAATGCAATCTATCGTCTGTCAATGCCCGTGCGAAGATGCGACTATCATGAGCAGATCCCTCCCATCCAGCCAGGGCAAATGTAACACACATGTTAAAATCACAGACTGCCATTACATTTTGCGTCGTAGTGTCGTGACGTCCTATGTATCTGACTTGATCTTCTACTGGTATCCTCGCATCTACATGTGTACCGTCAATTGCATCAACGCAATCCTTGAAGAATGGCATGTAACGAGCATCATACCTTATCTCAGCCGGAATATCTCTGAACTGACGGTCTATAGGCTTTATAGCATCAATTGAGAGTAACAAAAGAGATCTAAGACATTTCGAAAAATATCTACTAATTGTTTCGGTCGAGTGCTGGAATCGCTCTTTCACCAATCTAACGGAACCTTCTTGTGCTATGATATACAATGTAATCCCTAGGACTTCTCTTGACGACGTCCGTTGTGACCCTTGAAGTTCATGATCTGCCTCTAGTTTATGAAGTAAATCTATGAAAATGCGTTTCGACATCCTAAATGCATCATGAATCCTATCTTGATGTCCTTCTAGTAACTCTTTAATCCATTTATCACCTGTTTTGGTAGATGTCATGCATGGTCGTGTGTCACGAACATGATAACTCATCCTCTCGATCGATGACATAACTACACGACAGTACTCTATATATTGTCTCCGCTCAGGCGAAAGACTTGTTGAATCCCCGGAATCCTCAGAGGAGTCATGCTCTTCCATTGTAGTACCTGCATTTAAAGTATCACATAACATTTATCATAATATATGTGAAGAAAATACCACAACAACTAATATAAATTCGACCACATAAAAAGGTTAATCAACATAAAGTAGAAAGGTATAAAATACCACATAAAAAGTTTTTAAAACTTAAAACATAACAATTTTTTAAAAATAACATCACTGAGCCCTCTTCTCATAAGCCTTCATAATCCACCAAATACGCATATCTTCTGGAATACTCATGAAGATCTCCCTACTGGTCTTGTCCCTGATGTGGTCGAGAGCAAAGTAATATACATCCTGGTTTGCCCGTATCTCTGGGCTACTGGAAATCAACTCCACCACCTCTTTGACTGTGATAACTGGTGGAGGCTTCACAGCTAGGGTGGATTGATGTAAGTCTGACATCAAAGAAAATGTCATTCCTTTGTTCTTCCCGATCTTTCTTCTTTTACTCGCCGAGGTGGACGCATTCCCAATGGTTGTTGAATGACCAATCTCTTCAGGGCCACCTTGACTGTTCTCTATGACATCTTCTACATCATTATCTTCCAAATGGATCCTCCCCACATCCAGTGGCAAACTCCCAACAGAAGGAGCCCATGAGTCTTCTCCAGTTGCGACAACCTGACTGAACATGGTGTTCAGTTTCTCCTCCAACTCAGGTGCAATACCTCCGTATTGAAATTTTTTCGCTGCTGCAACAACCTGTTATAATCAATACATCAATATTAATAAATGCTGTCAAAATAAGAACTACTACCATGAAATGAAAAATGTATTTGTTTTCACCTTTATCTTTTCTGCCCACCATTCTTCTGATGCAGCAATAGTTCTCTTCTCTGGATCCCAACCTAAACCAGTCTCGCCATGTTTCAGCTCCTTCCATAACTTCCAATCCTTCTTTAAATGATCCCATTTATTTTTCATTTGCATTCGATCGTAGCTTTTCCCGGTACGTTCTTTAAACCCTGCAATCAAAATTTTCCACCCTTCTTTGCTAAAGTGGGTGGTAGGCCGATTCCCCAAACCAATCTCTTTTATGCAGAGATCGCAAAATAACATCACCTCGCTAGACTCCCAACTCGCTACGATTCCTCCTTCTTTTAGTTTACCCATTACACTATTAATAAAAGTAATGAAATTTTATAAGCTATTTCTACTAAAAAAATACACATACATCACACATACCCCTCCTAAATACATACATACACACACACACACATAAACACTCTCACACACACACACACAAACATACACAAACATATATACACACCCTAACATACACACACACACACACACACACACACACATACATACACAAACATACATACACACCCAAACACACAAACACACACACAAACACTCACACACATACATTCAAAAAAACACACACACATACACACACACAAACATACACACACATATATACACACACACACACACATATATACATCCACACACACACACACATACACATATATACATCCACACACACACACATTCAAAAAAACAAACACACACACACACACACATATATACATCCACACACACACACATTCAAAAAAAACAAACACAACACATACACATAGCAAGATGATAATAATGTCAGGGACGTGACGCCAGAGAAACAACGAGGTATCATGCAGACAGATAATAAACCCAAGTTGACGAAGACATGTGGCAAATTTGTTGTACCACGCCCGAGGAGATTGGTGAAGACCATAAAGAGCTTTGTGTAGGCGACATACGTGCTTGGGCCGAGTGGGGTCAATAAACCCGGGCGGCTGCTGGAGGTAGACAATCTCCTGCAAGTCCCCATGTAGGAAAGCATTTTTAACATCCAATTGGCGCAGACGCCAGTCACGGGAGAGAGCCAAGGAGAGAACAAGACGCACAGTGCCTGATTTGACCACCGGACTGAAGGTTTCAGCGAAGTCAAAACCTTCGCGTTGATTGAAGCCTTTCGCCACCAAACGAGCCTTGTAGCGTTCGATGGAACCATCCGCCTTATGTTTTACTTTGTAAACCCACTTACAGCTGACAACATTCATCGATGGAGTGAATGGGACAAGAGACCAGGTCCGGTTGCGACAAAGAGCATCGAATTCCTCTTCCATAGCACGAACCCACTCGGGATCAGCGGTCACCTGCCGATAGGTAGAGGGCTCGGGATGATGTTCTGGCAACAAGGAGAGTAGAGCCAAGGAGATAGGATGGCGGGAGGCATAGAACGCCCGGGTACGTCGGGTGCCGGCGCAGGAGCGAGTCACAATGGGGTGAGTTGACGTGGAACCAAGAGCCGGAGCACCGAAGGGCGCTGTACCAGGACCGCCACGAGAGCCCCGAGGACGATGAATCATGGTATGGGCTGGCCATGGAGGAGGCGCGATGGAAGGCAAGCAAGAGACACTGTCACCAGGAGCTGGAGCAAGGCCGGCCGAGACTGCGCTAGTAGCAGGGGATGCAGGGGTCGAATGAGGACTGTCTGGGAGAGCAGTTGAGGCGGGATCTATGAGAGCAGTGGGTCCGGGAGCCCAAAGCAAGCTCACGATCGTGTTGGGGAGGACGAGCCACTGTCGGAGACGTCGACGGAGACGGGAGTGCGCCGGGTGTTGGTGCAGAGGTGATAACATCGGAGACCTGCAACAAATTGTGAATAGGTTGTACAGAAAAATGTTTTGAAGACAAATCCCAGGTTGAGGAGCCCCGGGCGGATGATGGCTGAGCCAGGGGAAGCGAGTCTCATCAAATGACACATGGCGAGAGAGATAGACTAGTCCCGAAACTGGATCAAGGCACTGATAACCCTTATGGTACGGGCTGTAGCCAAGAAAGGCGCATTCCACAGTTTTGAAGTCCATTTTTCCTCTGCCAAATGGGGCTAAAGAAGGAAAGCAGGCACAACCAAACGTGCACAGATGATCATAAGATGGTCGAGCACCAAACAGGGCTTCAAACGGAGAGCGTCCGTTGATCGTGGTAGTTGGCAACCAATTGATCAGATATACAGCCATGGAGAACGCATGATTCCAAAATTGTTTGGGGGTTTGCCCATGAGCCATAAGAGTAAGGCCGGTTTCAACAATATGGCAATGTTTGCGTTCCGCTAAGCCATTTTGTTCAGGTGTCCCTGGACAAGAGATAAGATGAGAAATACCATGGGATAAGAAGAAGTCTTGAAGAGTATGACTCATAAACTCCCCACCACCTGTTTGGACAAATTTCACTGTTTTATCAAGTTGTTTTTCCATGAGCTTAATGAACTGTATGAAGAGAAGTCCAACTTCAGATTTGCGACGAAGTGGAAAATACCATGAAAATCGGGAACACTCATCAACGATTATGAGGTAAAACCGAAAACCATCAATGGAGGAGGTAGGAGCCGGGCCCCAGACATCACTATGGAGTATGGAGAGTATGTAAGGTTTGGGTAGAATAAGACTTACGACGAGTGAACGGTATTTTGGACGCTTTGCCCATTTGACAACTTCGGCAAATTTTTTTATTAATCGAGGAACTAATGTTTAACAATGGGTACAAGGATTTCATTAAAGGAAAAGATGGATGTCTCAAACGAGCATGCCAAGTGTCCCCATCGGTTTTATTGGTGAAGAGGCTGACTGCAGATGATGATGTCCCCATGTTTATTAGATAGAGTCCTCCTTGCCTAGTCCCTTCCAGCACTGTCTGGCCCGTCTTCAAGTTCTTGATGAGAAATCCCCATGGATATAAAATGAAACAGCAATTATTATCACGAGTGTATTGAGAAACACTTAATAAGTTCTTTTTCAAGTTGGGAACAACAAGAACACGGTCTAGATGGACGGATGTGTGTGGAATGGATACCTTAGCCACATGAGTAATAGGTAAACCAGTCCCATTTCCAATCATTACTGAATCAAGACCAGAGTATGGGGTCATACCTTCAATTTTTGCAGTGTCAGCGGTCATATGGTTTGTTGCGCCAGTATCAGGATACCATGCGTGATCGAAACCTGCTTGGAGAAAACCGAATCTGGGGCTAAACAATTGTTGGCTTTGTGATAGAGATGACTGCAGCGGAAACACACCGCGTTGGAATCATCGGTTGTGCGAGGCGCGCCTTTAAGACGTTGCCCTGGTGTTCCATGACTCCCACGAGAAGTTGTAGGTGAAGGAGGTCCGCGGTTGTGCCTAGCCCGACCGCCACCGCGACTATCACAAAATTGCCCGCGACCACGAGCACTGCGATTTCCAAAGTGGGATCGACCACGACCTCGGGCCGAGTACATCGCAGTGGGTTGAGCAATGTCTCATCGTGTTGTTTGGAGTCGAAGCTCGAAATCAAACAGTAGAGCGGTGACTTCATCCACCGTGGGAGAGTCTCGCGAAAGGTTTATGGCTGCAACAATGGGATCAAACTCAGATCCAAGGCCGCGAAGGAGCCACATGACGAGATCATCCTCATCAATGGGTTTGCCGGCGCTCGCAAGGTTTTGGGCGATAGATTTGACCCGTTGGACGTAGTCGGCCATAGAGAGAGCTCCTTTGGTCATGGACTGAAGCTCTGATGTGAGTTGGAGAACTCGGGATCTTGTAAGAGTTCCATACAGCACCTCCAAAGAGTGCAAAACCTCAGCCGAGGTTACACAGGTGCCGATCTGAGTAACGGCTGCCTCTGAGAGAGAGTTGGTGAGCCATGCCAAAACCATCTGATCCAAGCAATGCCATTGGACAGCGTTTGGCGAGAGATCATTGGGGTCGGGACGGATTGCAGATCCATCAATAAACCCGACCAGTCCAAGTGACGGAGAACGGGAAGAACCTGCGTCTTTCATGGAAGGTAGTTTGTCGATTTGAGTCGAATCGACACATCCTGCCGGATGGATTTCACGGTAGGGAGAGTGGACTCCAAGTTGTTGGTGACGGGATCATGGGTGGAGGGAGTTTGAACGGCAGAGGAGGCGGGGATATTTTTTGCAGCGGGAGTCATGACATTTCCCTCTAATACCATGTTAGTAAACAGAGTTTAAATAAAAACCAGGAGAAAAAACAGGAGAAAACAGAGGCTAAACGAATGACAGGGGAAAGCTGGAATGAAAAATGGCTTGTTTGCCTCTCACATATTTCTCTTTATTTATAGATTTACAAGGTGCAACTACTTTAGGTATTTACAATTGTTTCAGGAATTCTCATCTATCTTTGGTAAGAAGTAAAGGCTGATAATTACAATTATTATACAACCTGGCTGATTGGCAGAAACCGTGTCGGGCCATCTGAACTTTCCTCCAATGATGCAATTTATTTCCATAGATCTCGCCGGTTGTTACTTGGATTGGCGTAGATCTCGCACACCTATCCGGCTCGGTTTTTAGGGAGCGATTTTTCAGTTCGTGTCCCGTTTAAAGATCTCATCCAGGAGACATATAAATTTGCCGCGTGGAATGTTGAGGGGGGAGATGAAAAATAAAAAATCGTTTAGGGATTAGTGAACCCGTTGGTTTTTTTTTTGTGAGAGAGGATCAGAGTCCGGGACACGGACTGAATTTTTTTTCGTTTTTAGGAGGGGGCTTTCCTGAAGGCGAAATTTTTGGCTCCGCTGCTCGGATGCAGATGTAGGTCTGGGATTAACAGGATGATGACACATGTCTTTTTTATTTATTCTTATTTTGAAATTCAAACTGACTCTTAAATGTGAGGTTTCGGGTAGCTGTAAGTGTAGCGACGGCGAAATACTTTCCCCTTTCTTCTCCATCGGAGCGGTTGACGACGAAGAATCCCCGTCGCCGACGACGAAGAATCCCCGTTGCCGACGACGAAGAATCACTGTATACTAAACCTAGAACGTCCTTCAAACTCGACCTTATTCCTGGTAAATGAGAACTCATTACATTGTTAACTTAGGGTTTTGATTCAGTGGTATGCATGTGACTTAGATCAAAGATGATTCAATCATTGTCAAAGTCATCAAAAACCTGAATCATCGATGAACACTGAGGTCCATAGAAATCGAATACGGTTTCCATAGAGATCGAAAATAGTGGCTGATTTCTGTAGAGGCCTAAGTCGGTGTTCATGGAGATCAAATTTATCTCCATAACATTTCTAAGTCGGTGTTCATGGAGATCAAATTAATCTCCATAGTTCTCATGATCACCGAATTAGGTGTTTTTTACGTTGAAATCTAACCCGAATTTGAGCATTCGTTGATACATTTGCTATACTATTTCCTGTTAATATGTTTGCAGGGAAATGGATGTGAAGAAGAAATATCCATCAAAACCTCATATTCTTAGTAGTAGATGCTATTTTTCTAATATTTGTGCAAGAGCTTGTTCAGTTGTGCCCACCTTGGATGAAAATCAAAAACTCATTTTACAAAACCTTGGAGTTCTGCAAATTTTTGAGGCCCCCGGAGTACCACAAAATATACCTCTTATCTATGTTTTGATGTCATCGTACGATGCGCATAAGAATATATTTTGTATAGGCTCAAAAAAAGTTACATTTTCTATTGACGAAGTTGCACTTATATTGAGTTTGCAGAATAAAAGGGAAGATGTTAATTATTCAGCAAAGCCTTATGCAGATATTACTAAAAATACTTTGAAGAAACAATTGACTGACATGGCTTCAAAGGCTACATATGTAGACCTGAATGCTTTAATTCTACATTTACTATGTAACTTTTTTTCGACTAGTGGTGATCGTATTCCTGAAGTGCTCGTAAAGCTATCTGAGCCCTCCGAATTTAGAAGACATAATTGGCCCAAGGCAATCCATTCCCATCTAAACAGATAGCAGAGAGGGTGGTTATCTTTGCCAAGGTTCACTTATCTGTGCTTCCAAATGAGTCTATTGGCTACAAGCATGGGTGTACTCATATTCTTGTTGTAAGTTTGAATTTTTTAATTGACTTTGATTCTTATTATTTTAGTTGTTTAAAACATTTTTTGTTGTCCTTCAGATATGGTTCTTAGAGCACACTACAATATGTTCGAAGATGGTTCCTGAAAGTAGGCCTAGGTTTGCGAGATGGTCAGAGAAAACATCATTCAACTTGAAGCATTTAATTCGTGTGTTCCCCAACTTGAGAAGGAATCAGGTATTGGATCATTTTGATGATAACATCACTACCGAGGAGAATGCTTTATGTTCTGTGATCTTTAAGTCACCAACCAAAAAAAGACCTAAGATTTCTAATCCCTCGATTGAACCAACTCGTGATCCAATATCACCACCCTTAGAAGATCCAACTCTTGCAAGCCTTGGTGAATTGATGAAAATGGTTTCTGGTCTTCATGAGCTAGTTGCAAAGTTTGATAGAAAAGTTGATAACTTGGCATCAAAGTTTGATGAGCATGTACGTTCAATAAGAAACTAGGAGTAAAGATCCATCATATGAGAAGGATGGATATAAAGATGCTTGAAAGATGGGAGAATGTTCTCATAAAGTCTCTCAAAAGGAAGAAGACAGTAAAGAGTGTAACACCCCAACCTAGTTTTACCACAAATCAGCAGTCCGGCCGAGCCCCGTGATAGGAGGCAAACTAAGTAGCAGTAATAAAAATGGTACATAGCAGACATAAATGGAAAGTGCTAAAGAGTACTTACAGCGGAAGTAAAAAAATAAGCTAAGGGTAAAATTGTACCTCAAAAATTTGAATTCACAGAGCCACTAAAATTGAATGAGTCACAAAGCTTGAACAACTGAAATCTTAAACATAGTCTGATACAAGAACCATTAGAAAATCCCGATACATGACCAATATCACAGAACAGTACTAAAAGCGCAAACTACAGATAGGAAACAAACTACAAGGAGAGCGAACTGCAAGCATGCTCATCCTAGGCGCAACACCCCACCTGTAACTCCTGTAATAATAAGCCCAAAAAATGGGTCAGCCCAACTGGAGAGTAAGAAAGATCATTCTTCTTAGTGACACTAAAAATAATTTAATAAGAACATGATTTCTTGCTTTCTCTTTTGAAAATAATATTGTTATTCTTCAAAAGTAAATTATTTATATACTACTATACCATACATGCTTTACTATAAAATGTTTAACACAAAAGTCTGTTCGAGTTTCTAAACACCTTACGCGTAATTATTCAAGCTCTAAAAGGAAGGTTAACTATATTGCCATTTCTAATTTTGCCATAAGCTGAGTTCTATTTGACTAGTGATTATCCTTCTTAATAACTTATCCTGAGAATCTGTTTATGCGCATTCTAACGATCCGAGTCCCAACTAACAAACGCAGAGGTTCTAGTGTCTCACGGACATAGACTCGCATCTTCTGAATTTTTAATGGAGATAACATCCCCCTGCATTTGAGGCTCATAAGGTCTACTATGCCCCATGAGTAAGATAGTGCGCCTCCATCTATCACGATGGAGAGAGTCTCAATCGTGCCTCCTAAATATTTTAAATAACCGTCGATTTTCATAATTATTCAATTGAATAATGCAGGTCGTATTTTACGCTAACGAAACGCCTTGTATACATTTTCTGGACTTAATAGATATTTGCCCATCTAAAGAAATAAGTAATTACATGTATTGTTCGAATTCATATATTTCATATAGGTCTAATATTTCTTAACTTTTTATGTAATAAAGCCAAAGTGTAGGCGATTGCCTAATATTTCACATGCTCTCTTGTTATATGAGAAAACAGTTGGTGCATATAATCAGGTGGTATGTCTAGCCAAAAAGAATGAAATTTCTTACATTGAGATTACGACGCTCGTACATTTGACGCGGCGACATGATTCCTCCTAGATTGCTTGACGAAGGACGACCTTCTTAATTATATCTCTGAATGCGTCCTAACTCACTTCCAAACGATGGCCACTACTACACGGGTGCTGAATCACTTGGTGAAGTTCAGATTCACTGCTTCTGTAATACACAAAATTGTAAATCAAACCCCCAAAAATTATTTGAGAGAGAGAGACGGAAGAGTCTGGGGTAGAAAATCACTTACAGAACTGGGATTAAAGTGTCGCTGTGCGTACAACCGATCGAGACAGCACAGAGACAGGGGGGAACCTGCGGCTAAAGTCCTGCTTCCGTCTGGAGAAGCACAAAGACGAGCCGACGCTCACGATTTCTAATTGGAGTAAGGAGAGGGTCCACTGAGCGGGGGAAGATCGTCGATCTTTGGAGGGCTTCGAAATGAAGACTCGGTCGATCGCCGAGAACGTCTCCTGCGGCGTGCGACTGCGAGTGATCAACGAAGCGAAGGAGATGATAGTTTCCCTTCTTACGAGCGATTGGGAGAAAGGTGAAACCACGCACTCATTTAATCGAAGACTAAAAGGCGCAAGAGGCTGTGCCGGTTACGGGAAAAGGTAATAAGGGGGCTACGGTTATTGTAACCGCAGAAGTTGCGGTCCTTCCTAAAAAAACAGAGGAGGGGTAAAAAGAGAACTTGAATACCATTTACTAAAGAGCCACAAGGACATTATATCAATATAGTTATGAGTATAAACAGGCTTGTGGACCTCTATATCGCGACGAAATGATTTCTTAAAGATAAATCATTTATTTAAGCAACGGTTAGCAAGGACAAATGCGTACCTCGATAGGAAGTTGGTTCGATTACTCCTGCCCGTGATTGAGTCCTGAAAGTAAATTTTAATTTACGAATTAAGTTACAGATGCTACATTGCTTCCCTTCTAATAAAATTTTCGTCCTCGAAAATCACAACATACCTGAGTCGAAAAGGAACGCATAATCTGCATTGCTTCGAAGCTCATCTTCTCTTCCCCAAGTATATTCTGGTCGACCACAATTTATCCAAAGAACCTTTACAAAAGGGATCTCTCTGTTTCAGAGCTTCTGAATTCTTGTGTCTACTATTCTGACCGGCTTAATATTGATATTTAGATTTGGTTCGATGGGTGCTTCCTCAGAATTGATTATCTGCTTAGGATCTCTGACTGCTCTCCTCAGATAGGAGACGTGGAATACATCATGTAAACCACCCATTTCCTCGGGCAAGGCCAACCTATATGCAACCTCACTAATGCGCTCTAGTACCTCGAAAGGACCAACGAACCTTGGACTCAGCTTCTTCATCCGCTTAATTCGAGAGACTCCCTTGACTGGCCTGACCTTCAGATACACATAGTCTCCTACACTGAATTCCACTGCTCTATGCCTCTTATCATAGTACTTGGCCTGACGATCCTGAGCCATCTTCATACGCTCCTGAATGAGTTTGATTCGAGCTGTAGTCTTGTCAACCCATGATTCTTTGTTGGAAGACCTCTCTTCACTTTCAGCCCAACACAACGACGTTCGACAACGCCTGCTATAAAGAGCCTCAAAAGGCGTCATCCCAATGCTTGCCTGAAAACTATTGTTGTAAGAGAACTCTACTAAGGTGACATACTTCTCCCACTTACCTCCAAAGTCTAGAATGCACATACGAAGAATATCTTCTATGATTCTATTTGTGCGCTCTGTCTGCCCATCTGTCTGGGGGTGGAAGGCTATACTGAAAAGTAGCTTAGTGCACAAACATTCCTGAACGTATTTCCATTCCTTGGAGGTAAACCTGCCATCTCTGTCTGAGATTATAGTCTTTGGAACACCATGGAGTCGGACTATCTCATCTACATACAACTGAGCCAATTTCGGGTCTTGATCCATTTTCTTATTAGGAATGAAATGGGCAACCTTGGAAAGACAATCGACTATCTCATTCCCACTCTGCGATCGGGGAAGGCCGTGAATAAAGTCCATCGATATATCCTCGAAATTCCATTCTGGAATAGGCAGTGGCTGCAACTTGCCCATGGCCTCTGGCATTCAGCTTTAACTAATTTGCAAACTTCGCACTTACCAACATACTCTGCCACATCGCTCTTTAGACCAGGCCACCAGACTAACTGCATACATCTTTGCGCTACCTGGATGTATCGAATATCTTGAGTTATGAGCTTCAAAAAGTATGTCCTCTCGGAGGTGACTAACATCAGGAATGCACACACTACTATCGTGTAGAAGTAAACCCTCCTGAATGCTGAACTTCTCCTTCTGCCCAGCCTGGGTCAAATCCCATAACTCTACCATCTTCGGATCTAGGGCAAAGCTGTTCTAATCCTGTCTTTAGTATCACAAGTGATTTTATCCATTTTAACCTTGCAGAACCAAGACTGGAGTGTGGTATGATACTGATCTCCAATCTCTCCAGAGCTCGCACAAGCTCTTCCTGCTGAGTAATGAGGGCATAACTCGAACCTCTTCTACTAAGTGCATCAGCTACCACGTTTGCTTTCCCCGTGTGGTACTGGATACCAATATCATAATCTGAGAGGAATTCTACCCACCTACGTTGCATCATATTAAGCTCTTGCTGATCATATATATACCTGAGACTTTTATGATCCGTAAAGACCTCACAACGAACTCCGTAGAGGTAGTGTCTCCAAATCTTCAAAGCATGGATGACAGCTGCAACTTCCAAATCGTGTACAGGATAATTTTTCTCATGAATCTTTAACTGTCTGTAAGAGTTTAGCGTGTTCTTCTTGACTCTTTGAATACACCAAAATGTCGTCTATGAAGACGATAACGAATCGGTATAGTAATTCTCGAAACACCCTATTCATCATATCCATAAAGGCGGACGGGGCATTAGTTAACCCGAACGGCATGACCACGAACTCATAGTGTCCATATCTAGTGTTGAACACCGTCTTCTGAATGTCCATATCTCGAATTCTCAACTGGTGGTAACCCGACCTCAAATCTAACTTGGAGAACGTGCTAGATCCCTCAAGCTGATCAAACAAATCGTCTATCCTGGGAATATGGTACTTATTTTAAACTGTTAGTTTGTTCAGCTCTCGGTAGTCTATGCACAATCTCAGGCTACCATCTTTCTTCTTGACAAACAGTGCAGGGGCACTCCAAGGGGAAATATTGGGGCGAATGAAACCCAAGTCAATCAATTTCTGCAGTTGAACCTTCAACTCAGCAAGTTCTCTGGGAGCCATTCGGTAAGGACTCCTGGCCACTAGCGTAGCTCCAGGTACAAGATCTATCTGGAAGTCGATCTCTCTGGTAGGAGGGGCACCAGGTAACTCCTCTAGAAAGACATCAGGGAATTCCTTAACAAAAGGAACTTCTAGAAGATCAACCCTGGCTTCAGTATTCATCAGTACCAAGAAGGTTGCACAACCCATATTGATACATCTTATAGCCTTGATTGAGGAAATTATCAAATTGGAGACTCCCTTCATGCCTTGGAAGGTAAAGGTAACTTGGCTGGGTCCTTCGAACTGTATCACCTTATTCCGATAGTTGATTCTTTCATTCATAGCTGAAAGCCAGTCCATACCCACTGTCAGATCAAATCCTGCTATCGGGAGGAGTGAAGCTTCTATTAAGATTTCAGTTTCTCCAAACCGCACTGGCACTCTACACTTATTTCTAGTCTGCAAGAGGGACCCATTTGGCATCATAACATCTGATGTTGTTGACTCTGGGAGAACTCCTAAATCCAGCCTATGCACCAGAGATTCTGCTATGAACGAGTGTGAGGCACCCATGTCAAAGAGAATCTTGGAGGGAACGTTTCGTATCAAAAGTATTCCTATATGCAGGAATGAACAATGGGTTTATTTTTAGTGTCACTAAAAGGGAAGTGCTAAATCGTCTAGGATATACACATACCTGTCACCACATCCTCCTGCTCCTTAGCCTCCTGCTGGCCTAGTCCATAAGCTCTGGGTTGCATCGGACCACGTCCTGAAGTTGATTTCACCTCAGATCCAATATGAGTCTTCCCCTTGTCGGTTCTGCTACGACCACCAACCTCAAACTTCGACTATAAAAGATTCATAATTAGGACTAGTGTGGGAAAGGGAAAAAATTAAGATGATTGCACGAACGAACTTTCGTTACCTGAACCACGGGAGTTCCCTGGCAGTAGATAGCTATATGCCCCGGTTGCTGGCACTTGTAACAAACTCCTGCAGCACTAAACACTTACCCAGATGGTGGCGGTAGCATTTAGGACAGAGGGGCTAATCCTTGACCTTGGACCCGGTCTGACCACCCTTCTTATCATCAGTTCTCTGCTTCTTGTTCCAGTTCTTTCCTTGATTATTCATGTTCTGCTGCTGCTGTGGTGCATCCTGAGGCCGCTTCGAATGGAAATTATTACGCTTTTGCACCTTTTGTTGATCAGTCTCCAGCTTCCTTGTTGTGTCCACCAAGCTCCTGTAATCGGTATTGACCATCATCATCAAAGGCTGCCTTAGAGAGTCACGCAGTCCGTCTACGAACCGGCTACATTTCTCATTCTCATCCCCTTGCATATTGCTCGCATAACGAGACAAGTGAGTTAACTCCCGCTCGTAGGCTATTACAGTTCTGCCCCCCTGAATGAGCCCGAGGTACTTATCCTAGAGACTGCGGCGCTCGGACGGGGGCACAAACCAGCTAGCTAGTGCCGTCGAGAAATTGTTCCACGTGAACATATCTGCTGTACGACCTAACATAAATGAAACCCATATTACCATTACGCTAACATGACAAGTATTCTAAGAAAAAGGGTAATCTAAACAACGTTACTTACCAGCGGGATCGTCCGCCAAATGCCTGGTCCACCACAGATTTGCCTCGCCCTTCAGAAGGAAGGCAGCTAGAGGAACCTTCTTATTCTCTGGGCACTGCATCACTTCGACTAGGTCGCGGGTCTTTATCAACCAATCATCGTTCTCCATCGATGTTTCTTCTCCATTGAAATTGGAGGGCTGGAGGTCCTGTAAATTTCTCAGATAGCAATCCATTCCTAAGTCCCCGACAACTGGCATTGGGACCGCTGCTGGATCTGCTACTGGCAGTCCGTTTCTGAATTCCAACAGAGCTATGGCCACTGCCCTTGCAATAACAGCCGCTAAGTCAGCAGGTTCTGGTACTGTCGGTGCTGCTGGTGCTCCACCGTCATCCATGACTATCTCAGGAGTGGTATTCTGCCGCGAAGGCTCGCCCGCCTCGCTTGTATGCGGTGCCTATATGATGGAAGGGAAAATGGGTTATTGACGTACGTAACACAAGAAGGATCTACCAGCAAGATATTTCGCTTAGCTGAGCTAAAAGAAATTTGATGACTCTAACGTCAAGGAAAGATTCAGTTAAAATCCTAAGGCTCTGTGAACTTTCTGGGTCGTGGGATCGTAAACCTCTCTTCGATACCAATTGAAATTTCTTACATTGAGATTACTGTTGGGAACAGTGCCCAACAATGTTCCTGATTTGAAGAAGTGCTCAGCTCAATGATAAGTGCAAGTTGTATTTAATGTTCCATCTAGTTCATGCTTGCAGAGATCGACAATATGTCAAGTACTTTAGTTATTTTTGTAAGCACTATATATATCGTCAAGAAGAACAGGAGCTGTCATCGACAAAGTATGCTTGTCGTCATAATGATGGGCAAAGCAAAAGCCGAGACTTGGCGTGTTCGTCGAACGCGGAAGCAAGATCGCCGAACTCAGAAGGAAGATCGACGACCGCTGAGAATTGGCGTGTTCGTCGAACGCAGAAGGAAGATCGTCGAACACAGAAGGAAGATCGACGACCGCTGAGACTTGGCGTGTTCGTCGAACGCAGAAGGAAGATCATCAAACTCAGAAGGAAGACCGTAGACCGCTGAGACTTGGCGAGTCAGTCGACCGCTGAGACTCGGCAAGATCGTCGAACGCAGAGAAAACGTGGTATCGTCGACTTCACCAAAGTGGCCTTGTCGTCGATGAGAACAGACATCGTCGTGAAGAAGCCTTGTCGCTGAAAAGGCTAAGTATGACTGATGGCGTTGAACATAGTCGTAAAGAAGGCATGTCGTCGAGAGAACAAGGTGATTACGACGACACAGTCAGAGATAGTATATCGTCGTATATGCAGAAGCGCCAGAATGTCTCGTATCGTCGAGATATCAGCATCAGAGGCAGAAGCAAGGAGAATTGAAGATCTATCAAGGTGTAAGGGATCGACAAAGTCCTGTCGTCGAGATATTGTTCATGACGTCGTAACAATGGAAATATTGTCGAGATAGATTCAAATGTTGCGGACGTACTATCAGCATTTAATGCCGCCGCCTGATTGTCCAATCAGCGCGTGCTCTTACGGAATGAGGCGTCTGACATTAAAGGACATTACATGTGACCGTTATGCGGCTCATCATTCCTATAAAAGGGAACAGTGATGCCCTAGAAAAAGAGTCTTCTTTGAAAGTAAAAAAAAAAAAGAACGAAAAAGAATCCCGCCGCTACTCTTCAATAGAATAGTATTTTCAGCGGAGAAGAAGAAGATCAAGGAGAGAACAAGCATCAAGTGTTCTCTGAAGAATCAGTCATCTTCATCGACTAAAAAGTAGCCGATCAATATCAGGCAAAAGAAGAGGAGACTGAAGAAGATCCAGTGCTGAAACTCCAAATCAAGAAGCATCTTCTTCAACCTAAAGAAGCCGATCTTCATCAGGCTAAAGTTGTCAATCTTCATCAGGAAAAAGAAACAGTCTTTTTACTGTAATTTCTTGTAAAGGCTTGAGGGCCAATTTGTCTAGCTTGAGGGCTGGAGACCTGTGAGGCTTGAGGGCCATGGTAGAGGCTAGACTTGCGGGTCTGGCTAGGTAGGGATTGCTGGCCTGATTGTCAAGCTTGATGGCTCGGGTGTAGTAGGGGCTTGCGGGCCTAGGCTGTAGGACTTGCGGGTCCGTGTTGCAAGGCTTGCGGGCCTGAAGTTTTTGGCGGCATTTGCCGAGCCTAGCACACTACTAGGTAGGCGCAGAGGGAAAAATGACTACTCAAGACACCCGGTCTTGAGGAACCTCTATACATCTTTGTGTGCTTTTCTGTGTTGTGCTTTCTACTTTATAGATCTATTAACCAGAAATCAAGAACACCAAAAAGGGGATATTAGAATTTGAAAAACCTATTCACCCCCTCTAGGTGATAAGTTGACACCCAATAAACAACAAGTGGTACCAGAGAGAAATTGTTCAAAGAAAAGCTTAACAACTTGAACAGATCTGCCATTGGGTGTCCAAGTATCACAGCTATAGAGTCAAGGATAGCTGTTTGTTCGAGAGAGAACTTTGCCCTTTGGAAATTTAGAGCAATAACTTACATGGAGGCAATGGATCCCAGAATATTTTTAATTACTCAAGAAGGACCCTCCATGACTATAATAAAAGATGAGATCCTCCTATCCAGCTTGGACAAAGAAGCCAAAAATATTCTTGCTGATGTAGTTGGCATCTCAACATTTCAAAAACTGGCTCACTGCACAACAACAAAAGAGATGTGAGACTCTCTAACAGTCCTTATGGAAGGATCAGAAGAAGAAAGAAGCAAAGCAACTAAGAAGAAAGTCAGAACACTGAGTGACAGTGAACCAAGCTGTTCAGACTCGGAAGAGAAGACTCAGTTTGGACTGACTGTCCTATCTGAGTCAGAGGAAGAAGTCCAGGATGAAGTCTCATCTGGACAGGTAAGCATAAGAGCTCCTATATCTACTTCAGACTCAGAATCAGAGACGAGCTCATCTGGTAATGATGACTGGTCCAAGTCATACAATGATCTCTTAGAAGATGTCAAGATGCTCAAGATGCTGTGCAAGGAGCAGGATGCAAAGATCTCCTCTCTTCAAGCAAGAAATTTTGATCTCTCAGAGAAAGCAGAAAGGCTAACTCTAGAGAATGCAGAGTTTTGTCAACTCAAAAAGGACTTCAAGGCAAGCTCCAACCTTGACTTGATAGAAAAATTTGGAAAAACTATGAAGGCATTGATTGAGAGCAAAGAGCTGTGCTTCTCACTAACCAGAGAAGTAGTTCTTCTGAAGAAGGACAAATTTCAGCCCAAAGTCCTGAAATCTAAAAATGACAACATCAGAAGGGTGGAGAGTAAACTCCCCTTTATGGTAAAGCCTATGACAAGCTCCTCCAAACCAGAGACCTCTCCTCTACTGGTAAATGGTTGCTGCTCCACTCAGAGAAGGGAGCAGGGATGCTTCTAGGAAGACAGATCAGGCAGACCATGTGGGAAGAAGGCTAGCTTGAGGAAGGTAATCTCACCCTCTAATAAGAATGCTGGGCAAACCAATCTTGGGCATTTCAAGATTGGGAGCTTCACAAGTGGAGCAAAGAACATGCCAAAACCCACAAAGGTACCTCAGGAAGTTATGAGGAGGCAGAAATTTGCTGAGCCCAGAGAAGAGAAGAAATCCTTAGAGAAGACTAACTCCAGATGGAAAACAGTGAATGGTGACAGCAAACATCATATCTACCATCAACACAGTTCACCTTCTCTGCTTCATTCATTTGTTCACAAACAAAGAACTCCTGCTCATACAGTCAGCCAGAAAAGAAGATATAACAGGTATGAATGTTGGTGCTATGGAAAGACTGGGCACTTTGCAATTGATTGTTGGTACAATCCAACTACTCCAAGGGTAACAAATGCTAAACTGGCAAATAATATCTTTCATAATCACTATGCATACCCTGGGGCAGTTATATCCAGTATGCCCATCAAAGCTAACAATTTCCTAGGACCCAAATTCACTTGGGTTCCTAAGGGATTGTAATCTTATTTTGCAGGTAGTCCAAGTGCCCACCAGAAGCAAATCTGGTCCTTGGACAAGGTGGCTGTTCTGACCCATTGGCAGAACAGCAAAGTCTATTTACTAACAAAACTGATGCATGTATCTTACTAAAAGAGGGCAAAAAGCTGCATAGGGTTGGTGCCAAAGGATAACTCCCAAGCAGAGCGAAAGAATGCCTTAGGCAGACATATAAGGAAGAATTGACTCGTCAATACAAGAAGTTGTTACGACGACACAATAGACGTTACGACGACAAAGATTCGAGCTGGGAGGATACGTATCCAAGGATCATTTCGACAACAATAACCGCATCGACAAAATATAATCGAGCCATTTTTATCAGGATTAGATGTGTCCATCGGAGCCGTCTGATCGTTGTTTAAGGTACGCGCCTCTTCATCTACCGACACTATAAATAGAGTGAATGCTCGAAAATAAAAAATTACGTTATCATTTGCCCTAAGCCATTCCGTCGACAAACCCTCGCCTTCTTTGTCGTGCTGCCTTCTCTCTCACTCCGAATCAATGGCTCCCAAGAAAGAAGAAGTGATCTCAGGTTGTGAACTTCAGCGAGGAGGTTTCAATGCCTGCTCCGACGAAATAAGATCAGTAATAGGATTGTTGGAGGCATCGAGACTAGAATATGTCCTATGTGAACCCTCAGTTCTTCTCCTCCCGGAATTAGGCGAGTTCTTTGCCGAAGCAAAACTCGACCACACTGAATCATAGATAAAGTCCTTGGTGGGAGGCAGTAAAGTCAAGATATCTGTCAAAAGCCTTGGAAAAGCACTGAATTTGCCACAAATCCAAGGGGGTACGAAGAAGAAGAGCTGACTTCAGAGAATGTGTCCACGAGCTACACCTGGTGCGGCCACACAGGGAAGACCTACAGGTCCATTAAGAGAGCGAAATTCAATCAAAAGGGGAAGTTGATGGCCGACATCGTTGGCAAAGTTCTGCTATGCAAACCTGGGTCTTATGACCGAATCTCAAAGGACATGTTTGTTGTCATGACCCGGATAATCCACACTAAGAAGACCAACTGGAGTGAATCCCTCTTCCAGAGGATGAAGAACACCATGAAGTCCCCCTCCTACGAAAGAATACTATCCCTCTACCTGCTAAACACCCAGGGGGGAGTACTGAATAAGAAAATGGGAGTTTCTCTACACTACTCCAAGCGTCTGGATGCAAAAATGCTAGATCGATGGGATAGGTCTATCCCCAAACCATCATATAATGTCCAGCCTGCTTCAAAGAAACATGCATCTCAACCTGACCACTCGGAAAAAGAATATTCATCCAGCAGCTCTGATGACATACCACCACCCCCACAAATCCCTGGTACAACTGAGGGGGAGACTTCCACCCAATGGAATTATCCAGAAACAGTTCCAGAACCTGCTCCCACAAAGGTCATTGAAGAAAATAGAAACCCCAACTTGGGGAGTGTTCCTGCTGAGGGGGAGTCCCAACTTGGGAGCTCAGCCCAAGACGTAGAGATGTTTGATGGGGAGCTCTCATCTGGAGGCTAACATCAGGAGAATGCACAAGATGAGGGGGAGACCCAACTGGGAGACTCTGCCCTAGATTGTTGGAACAACCCTATTTCTGATTTGGGCTAGGATCACTACATGTTGACTAAGGACAAAGTTGACCCCAATGTATAGTTTATGGGTCAAGAGTTTAGGCTGTTAGAACTAAAGATTTCATTCAGATTCTGCGTTCGATGAACTCCACACTGCGTTCGACGAACGGCTATCTGCGTTCGACGAACGACAAGCTCTCTGCGTTCGACCAACAGACTTGTTCTCAGCGGTCGACGAACCCATCTCAGCGGTTCAGCAGTCGACAAACAGATTGTCTCAGCGGTCGACGAACAGAACCCGGCTCAGCGGTCGACGATTTTACTCAAGCTCAGCGGTCGACGAAATTATCCAGGCTCAGCGGTCAACGAATCCTTCCATTCGACGAACTCCAGTCTTCGTTCGACGAACACCTTCAGATCGATGAAAGTTCTCATAGATCAACAAAATTAATTATTCCAGCAAGATTCAATTGAGGTTGACGAAGTAAATTTTGTGTTCGACGAAAATCTTGAGGTCGACGAATCTGCGTTCGACAAATTTTGTTCAGATCGAAGAATTATTATTTAAGTTCAGAAATTTCAGAAGGATTATATTCATTTCATTCTATGAACTCAGATCGACTAACATCAACGACTCTTTCCATCAGATCAAGTAAGGAAAATATATTCCTTATTATTCCAAGTTTATAGCCGTTGACACTTCCTCAGAAAAGGACATATTCATGGAAAAGGAAAGAAATTAAATGGCGCAACAGTTTTATGTTTTAAAAAATAGCTCTTCAGCGTATTATATTCCTTAATATAAGGGATCTGCAATTAATGTCTGTCAGAGATTTTAAAAAGAAAAGGAAAGAAGATATAGCAGATTAATATACAGCTTTCACGACAGATCAAATACAGAAATTATTACATTTTGTTGTACAGAAAAATACACAGAACTTCATCTTCTTCCTCCTCCAGCAGCACAGATTTTCTAAGAACATCTTCAACACTATCTCTCAGATTTCCTGGTGCAAAATAAGAATCTAGAAAGGAGAAAGCTTCAGGAAGAGAAGAGAAAGAAGAACAAAAAGAACATCATCTTCTTCTTCCTCAACAACAGCAACTTCATTCAACTGAGAACAACATCAACATTATTCTCTCAGTCATTAGCTGCAAGCACAGATCTTTCAAAAGAGCAACAAAAATCTGAAGAACTCTTTCTTCCAGATTTATCTTCTACAGGAAGATCATTTCTTCAAAGAGAAAGCTCCAGCCATTTAACTGTCAAACATCTTCAATCAGACAGAGGAGCCTTTCTACAACATCAAATCCACTAGAGTCTTCTCTATACATCTTGACAGAGAAGACCATCTAAACCACTCTCTATCCCATTTTGTACAGGGTTAAAACTCCCTTCAAAAGTTTACTCCATTGGTGGCAAGACACCTGATCAAAAAATCTACTTGGTTTTTGGGCACCTTATCAAAAGCTCATTGGTGTGAGGGCACCTTGTTGGAACTGCGGTTCAGCAATTGCCCCGGTGTTGCGGCACTAGTCGAAGCGAAAGGGCGTGTCCCCCGCGGGCCTAACTGGCTGCCACGTGGATCCTGCTTGGGTGACCAGCTCTATTAAGGAAAGGTAGCACCTTCACCAACAGTCCGGGCTTTTGGTCGAGTTGGTTGCGCCGAGTCCCCAATATGTGGTATCAGAGGGGGTCGCGTGTTCGAAACCCCGGGTCGTTGCTGGGGGGGGGGGATTGTTGGAACTGCGGTTCAGCAATTGCCCCGGTGTTGCGACACTAGTCGAAGCGGAAGGGCGTGTCCCCCGCGGGCCTAACTGGCTGCCACGTGGATCCTGCTTGGGTGACCAGCTCTATTAAGGAAAAGTAGCGCCTTTACCAACAGTCCGAGATTTTGGTCGAGTTGGTTGCGCCGAGTCCCCAACACACCTGATCAAAAATCCCAGTGGATTCCTACCAAGGGTGGTAGAAGAGTAGACGTACCCAAGTTTAGTGGCGAACTACTATAGCTCCTTGTGTCTTCTGTGCTAGTTTTACTTTTCTGTGATTGTGTTGTGTGTTGTTTTCATTATTTGTTTTTATTTAGTTTTTATCACTCACTCTATACACATATACTTATATCAGTATTTTCAATTCCGTTATAAAACTAAGGGAAAAGTTTTAAACTATATTCACCCCCCTAGAGTTAATTTAAGATCTAACCTCCACTTTCAATTGGTATCAGAGGGAGGTTGATTCTTTACAGGCTAACACCTGAATCACAAAGATCAATTAGATCTTAAATTCTTTTAGAGTTTTTATATTATTTATATTTCTGTTAAAAACTCATGGCACAAAACAAAGAGTATTCAAGCACAAGACCTCCTATGTGCAATCTCAGTAAGTTTGCACTGTGCAAAGCAAGGATTAGGTTATACATGAACTCAATTGATGAAGAAATTTTTAATGTGATTTTGACAGGGCCTCCAACACCTACAACATCAGCAAGTACTGGAACAACAACTACCAATAATGATGTTCCACCTCCTGAATGGACTGAAGCTCAGAAAAAGCAAAGGAGTGCTGATGCAAAAGGCATGAACATTCTGGCTCAAACAATGTCTGATGACATTTTTCAAAGAGTGGTGGAATGCAACTCAGCAAGAGAAATATAGATTTCTCTCAACAACATGGTTGAGGGATCTGCTGATGAAAGGAAAGACAGGAGATCACATCTTATTTCTCAATATGAGAATTTCAAGAAAGGAGAATCTGAAAGTGTTGCTGATATGTACAATAGGCTCAGCCTCATAATAAATGAGCTGAAGACCTTGGATAAAGTGATCTCTATCACTGAGATCAATGACAAGATCTTAATGTGCTTCCCCAGCACATGGGATTCTAGAAGCTGGCCAATCAAGGAAGCTAGAAGCCTCAATGAGATTACCACTGAAACTTTGTTGGGCAAGATCAAATCCTATGAGCAGCTCATCAAATCCAGGGAAGCTGAATCATCCACTTCATCTCCAGCAACAAAGAGAGAAAAGAGCATAGCTTTCAAAGCAGCTGAAGAAGAAGAAAAATCTCCAAGGGATGAGGAGTTCATGAGCCTACTTGCCCAAAGATTCTACAAGATGGCAAGAAAAGACTTCAGGAAAAAGTCATCCAGGAGCCATGAAAAGCCAAGGTATGACAAGTCAAATTCTAAAGAAATCATTTGTTATGGTTGCAGGAAACCTGGACATATTCTGCCAGATTGTCCAGAAAATCAGAAGAAGGAGAAGAGAACTGAAAAAGAGGAAAGAAGACACTCCAGTAAGTCTTCCTCCCACAAACACAAAAAGAAGGGAAGAGGATTTGTAGCAGAAACCTGGAGTGAAACTGAATCAGAACAGTCATCCAGTTCTTCAGATGATGAAGAAGAAACAAAAGAAAATGAACAATGTTTGATGGCCATTTATGACTCAGGCAGTGAGTCAGGAAATGCATCATCATCCAGTGATGATGAAGTTAATGAAGAAGAGAAGAACTTCTGCATGATGGCAATCAATGCCTCAGCCAACAATTCTGATGAAGAAGAATCAGAATCAGAAGCAGAAATTGATGCAGATCAGGTATTATCTAACTTTGATTTTACTTCTGTTGAATTCAAAGCTGAATTCAAGGTCCTTTGCTCAGACTTAATTAAATCTGAGAAAGAAATAATCTCACTCAGACATAAGCTAGCTGAAATGAATCAAATAAGTGAAGAAAATGTAAATCTTAAGAAAGATTTGGCTGCCTCCAGGGAACATATTGTTCTCATTGAGAGCAAGTTGTCTGAAGCCAAAAAGTTTGAAGAATCCCTAAATGGGAGAAGCATCAAACTGATGGACATTATAAGCACAGTAAATGCTAGACTTAATAGCAAACTAGGCTTGGGTGCTTCATCAAGTGAGTCACATCTGATTAAGAAGAATATATTATCTACGCCAATAAAATTCATCTCTGCTAAGAGCAAAGAGGTTGTAGGAGTAAATAAAAACACTTCAAGTAAGACTGTCGAGAATAGCAGAATTCAACAGAATTCGTCGAACGGAGCTCGACGAAATGTACCCACTTCGTCGAACGGAGCTCGACGAACTCTGAAGACAGATTTTCAATATAGTCATTTTATGAATGGGGCTCGACGAACTCAGCCCAGTTCATTGAACAGAAACTATACAACAAATCTGAACAATTCTCATTCTTCACATTCTATCAATCCTTTCACTGAATGGATAATACCTCCAAGGAGATATCATCCACAAGGTTACAAGGACCAACCTGAAATGTCTTTTATTTCAGATTTTTGTGGAAATACAAAAAGACCCAAGGTAATCCGGGTCAAGAACAAATAGATTGTTTTCTTGTTTTTGCAGGTAGATAGCTGTCCAAGAATAAATGAAAAATGGTATTTGGATAGTGGCTGTTCAAAACATATGATAGGGAACAAGGCCAACCTGAACAACTACAAGGCAAAGCTTGGCCAAAAGTTATATTTGGAGACTCCAACTGTGGACAGACCAAGGGCTATGGAAAAGTCAAGGTTGGAGAAGTCACCTTCAAAGAGGTAGCTTATGTCAAGGGACTGAAGCACAACCTCATTAGCATAAGCCAATTATGACTCTGTTTGGGTGGACTTATTTTCACCGGTCTAGCGGTTACGACCGCATGAACCGGACCTTAATTAAGGTCCGGTTCATGCGGTCGTAACCGCTTGACCGGTGAAAATAAGTCCCCCCAAACGGAGCCTATGTGATGAAGGGTATCAGGTAACCTTTAATAAATTAAAATGCCTTATTAAATCTTCTTGTAATGTTATTTTTTTATCAGGTATTAGGCAAGGTAATATTTATTTAGTGAATTTCAATTCATCTAAATCAGAAATTTGTTTATTTAATGAATTAAGCAAACCTAGTGAACTTTGGCATAAGAGATTAGGACATGTAAACCTTATGACCATTGCTAAATTATCTAAGGACAATCTTGTTAGAGGTTTAACTTTAGGTTCATACAAGAAAGAAGGTCTTTGTAGGGCATGTCAACTAGGCAAGCATACTAAAAATAGTTTTAAATCATTATCTAAAAGTGATTCACCTAGAATCTTATATTTGCTACATATGGACCTTTTTGGATCTATTACAACAAAGAGTTTAGGGGGGAAGTCTTACACTCTAGTTATTGTAGATGACTTCTCTAGATTCACTTGGGTGCTCTTTTTGAGAGAAAAGTCAGATAACTTTAAAGTTCTTACAGACTTTCTTAAGAGCATAAAGATTGAGTACTCTACTGAAGTTGCATTGATCAGAAGTGATCATGGCACTGAGTTTGAGTCTCTTCTTATGCAAGAATTCTGTGAGAAGGAAGGTATCAGATATTGCTTCTCAGCTCCTAGAACTCCTCAACAAAATGGGGTAGTTGAAAGGAAAAATTGAACTCTAATTGAATCAGCAAGAACATTGCTTGCAGATGCTAATTTGCCCCTACCTTTTTGAGCAGAGACTGTTAGCACAACAAACTATGTATTGAATAGAAGTTTGATACACAAACTTAAGGGTAAGACTCCTTATGAATTACTTAAAGGGAAGAAACCTAAAGTTAACTATTTTAGAGCTTTTGGTTGTAGATGTTTTATTCGCAATAATGATAAATAATACCTTAGGAAATTTGAACCAAAATCTGATAAAGGAATTTTCTTAGGCTATTCATTAATCAGCAAAGCATATAAGATTTATAACAAATCTTCTCTTAAAATTGAAGAATCTATGCATGTTTCCTTTGATGAAACTAATATGTTTTACAAGGAGAAGAATTCTTCTACCATAGAAAATCTATAGGTACCTACACTATGTGAGCAGCTAAAGAAGGATTTCTAAATCCTGTACAGCAGAATGCTGAAGAAAGTGAAGAAGAAAATCACCCAGTTTTTGCTGACAGTTTAAATCAGATAACAACAGATCATCCTCCACAGGATATAGCAGCTGAACAAATTCCCCAAGTGGAAATTATTGCTGAACCCACTCCAACTGTTGATCACATCACAGTGAGAGATCACCCAATATCTCAAATTATTGGTGATGTTTCAGCAGGTGTGCAAATAAGACATCAAGTAAATCAGAATATGATGCACACTTGTTTTCTCTCTCAGATTGAACCTCAATCCCTACAAGATGCAGAATAAGATCCCAATTGGATCATTGCTATGCAAGAGGAGCTCAATAAGTTTGAGACAAATAAAGTTTGGGAATTGGTTCCTAGACCAAAGAATTATCCAGTTATTGGAACTAAGTGGGTCTACAGGAATAAGGTAGATGCAAATGGCAACATTGTGAGAAACAAAGCTAGACTAGTAGCTCAAGGATACTCACAAGAAGAAGGAATAGATTATGATCAAACTTTTGCACCAGTTGCAATGTTAGAAGCAATCAGAATTTTCCTTGCATTTGCTGCATACAAGAAATTCAAGGTTTATTAAATGGATGTAAAAAGTGCATTCCTGAATGGAGAAATCAAAGAAGAAGCCTATGTGGAACAACCACCAGGTTTCATCTCTCCAACTCATTCCTCTTTTGTATTTAAGCTTAAGAAAGCTCTCTATGGCCTCAAACAAGCTCCTAGAGCATGATATGAGACTTTAGCTAGTTTTCTTTTAGAGAATAAATTCTGTAGAGGCATAGTAGATAAAACTTTATTTTCAGGATACATAAAAATCAAACATTGCTAGTTCAAATATATGTAGATGATATTATCTTTGGCTCTACTGATTCAAATTTATGCAAAAGATTTTCTAATCTGATGCAATCTAAATTTGAAATAAACAGTATGGGTGAATTATCATACTTCCTTGGTCTTCAAGTGAAGCAAACTTCAAATGGAATCTTCATATCCCAATCCAAGTATGCTAAGGAATTAGTGAAAAGATTTGGTATGTCTGATTCTTCCACCATGAAAACACCCATGCCCTCAAATGCTGTTGTTGATGCTGATGAATCAGGGAAACCTGTTGATCAGAAGGTATACAGAGCAATTGTTGGCTCTTTACTTTACTTAACAACAAGTAGGCCAGATATAATGTTTGCTACTTGTATTTGTGCTAGGTTCCAAGTTAACCCCAAAGAATCTCATCTAATTTTATTAAAAAGAATTTTGCGATATATAAAGGGTTGTCCAAATCTAGGACTTTGGTATCCAACAACATCTGAATTTGAATTAACTAGATTCTCAGATTCAGATTATGCTAGATGCAGAGTAGAAAGGAAAAGCACATCAGGAACTTGTCAGTTTCTTGGTGATAGGCTTGTGTCTTGGTTTTGTAAGAAACAAACATCTGTGTCTACCTCAATAGCTGAAGCTGAATATATAGCTGCAGGCAGTTGCTGCTCACAGATATTGTGGATACAAAATCAGCTCCTAGACTATGGTGTCAACTTAAATAATTCAATTATATTTTGTGACAATACTAGTGCAATATCTATAACACAAAATCCAGTTCTCCATAGTAGGACTAAACACATAGAGATTAGGCACCACTTCCTTAGGGATAATGTGGTAAAAACAAATTTTGCCTACAATTCATCTCTACTGATTTGCAAAGAGCTGACATTTTCACCAATCCCTTGGATGAAAAGAAACATATCTTCTTTATAAATCAGCTAGGTATGATAGATGGAGATTCAATCTGTTAAAAAATTAAGTTTTCTACTTACCCATTTCTTCATTAAACTCAGTTTTCTGAAGCTTTTTATTTCAGCCTGTTATCATTTATCAAATATTTTATTATATATAAATGCCTACAAAATTGTTTCTCTTTCTAGTTCCCTTTGCACTTGATCTCTATTTTCTTGTGCAGGAACAACAGCAATATAAATCTTGCATCCTTCCCTACCTCCATCAAATGTCCCTTCTTCAAGGGGCCTAGCTTCAGGCCTTTCTAAAACTAGGCAGGGGGAAAAGTTTGTATGAACAAGCTCCATTTGATGCACTGCTTTGCTCAGGGGGAGTTATTCTATAAACTAGGCAAGGGGAGAAAGCTGAAGAACCTCCAGTCTCAGGGGGAGACACTTTCAGGGGGAGTTGCTGTATGAAGAAGCTTGATAAAGCCTACAGCAGTTTGCTGATTGCAGTTTCTGTTTTAGAAAAATTCAGATACAACTCATAATAAGGTTCAGATGCAGATACAGCTCAGAAGAAGAATTTTGATATAGCAAATTCAATATCAGTTATTGCTACAGCTCAGCTAATCAGAAATTCAGAAATCAGATAAAGATTCAGATCAGAGTTCAGAACAACACAGTTCAGACAATATCAGAATTTCTATCAGAATTTCAGAATTCAGAAAGAAAGAATTCAGAGAAATCAAAGGTTCTGATTGTATTTCTATCAGTTTTTATTTTCATTAAAAACTTTCGAAACTCAGAGTACTATTCATTTTATATCTGATAAAATATTTAAAATATATCAGATATGTTCATGCTCTGTTGTTTTGCTATTTTAGTGTTTGTTTATTTTCAATTTTTGTCAAATAGTGTCCAAACCCAAATAGGGGAAGATTGTTGGAACAACCCTATTTCTGATTTGGGCTAGGATCACTACATGTTGACTAAGGACAAAGTTGACCCCAATGTATAGTTTATGGGTCAAGAGTTTAGGCTGTTAGAACTAAAGATTTCATTCAGATTCTGCGTTCGACGAACTCCACGCTGCGTTCGACGAACGGCTATCTGCGTTCGACGAACGGCAAGCTCTCTGCGTTCGACGAACAGACTTGTTCTTAGCGGTCGATGAACCCATCTTAGTGGTTCAGCGGTCGACGAACAGATTGTCTCAGCGGTCGACGAACAGAACCCGGCTCAGCGGTCGACGATTTTACTCAAGCCCAGCGGTCGACAAAATTATCCAGGCTCAGCGGTCGACGAATCCTTCCGTTCGACGAACTCCTTCAGATCGATGAAAGTTCTCACAGATCAACAAAATTAATTATTCCAGCAAGATTCAATTGAGGTCGACGAAGTAAATTTTGTGTTCGACGAAAATCTTGAGGTCGACGAATCTGCGTTCGACGAATTTTGTTCAGATCGAAGAATTATTATTTAAGTTCAGAAATTTCAGAAGGATTATATTCATTTCATTCTCTGAACTCAAATCGACTAACAACAACGGCTCTTTCCATCAGATCAAGTAAGAAAAATATATTTCCTTTATTATTCCAAGTTTATAGCCGTTGACACTTCCTCTGAAAAGGACATATTCATGGAAAAGGAAAGAAATTAAATGGCAAAACAGTTTTATGTTTTAAAAAATAGCTCTTCGGCGTATTATATTCCTTAATATAAGGGATATGCAATTAATGTCTGTCAGAGATTTTAAAAAGAAAAGGAAAGAAGATATATCAGATTAATATGCAGCTTTCACGACAGATCAAATACAGAAATTATTAAATTTTGCTGTATAGAAAAATACACAGAACTTCATCTTCCTCCTCCTCCAGCAGCACATATTTTCTGAGAACATCTTCAACACTATCTCTCAGATTTCCTGCTGCAAAATAAGAATCTAGAAAGGAGAAAGCTTCAGGAAGAGAAGAGAAAGAAGAACAAAAAAAACATCATCTTCTTCTTCCTCAACAAAAGCAACTTCATTCAACTGAGAACAACATCAACATTATTCTCTCAGTCATTAGCTGCAAGCACAGATCTTTCAAAAGAGCAACAAAAATCAGAAGAACTCTTTCTTCCAGATTTATCTGCTACAGGAAGATCATTTCTTCAAAGAGAAAGCTCCAGCCATTCAACTGTCAAACATCTTCAATCAGACAGAGGAGCCTTTCTACAACATCAAATCCACTAGAGTCTTCTCTATACATCTTGATAGAGAAGAACATCTAAACCCCTCTCTATCTCATTCTGTACAGGGTTAAAACTCCCTTCAAAAGTTTACCCCATTGGTGGCAAGACACCTGATCAAAAAATCTAGTTTGTTTTTGGGCACCTTATCAAAAGCTCATTGGTGTGAGGGCACCTGATCAAAAATCCTAGTGGATTCTTACCAAGGGTGGTAGAAGAGTAGATGTACCCAAGTTTAGTGGGGAACTACTATAGCTCCTTGTGTCTTATGTGCTAGTTTTACTTTTCTGTGATTGTGTTGTGTGCTGTTTTCATTATTTGTTTTTATTTAGTTTTTATCACTCACTCTATACACATATACTTATATCAGTATTTTCAATTCCGCTATAAAACTAAGGGAAAAGTTTTAAACTCTATTCACCCCCCCTCTAGAGTTAACTTAAGATCTAACCTCCACTTTCATAGATGATCAAGGAAATGAGCCCACAGAAGACATCACTCTCTTAGACTGCAGAGAGTTAGTAACAGCAAGTAAGATTGTGCTTGCATGCCCCGACGAAACAGTACCAGAAAATATCAAGGGAAAGGTCAAGGTAACAACACATATCAGTGAGGAATCATCTACAAGTATCTCTGAAGGAATTCCACTGGAAAGAGAAGAGGAAGATGAACAAACTGCTGAGCCATCTTCGGCTCAGTCAGGTTCTCTTTTCAACATGATGTTAGCCCTGCTAAATGCTACTATTTGAAATGATATATTTTTCATGAGTGGCATTTATCATTGAGGTAAGTTAGGGCTTCTTCAAATAAAGGGAGATTGTTAGGAACAGTGCCCAACAATGTTCCTGATTTGAAGAAGTGCTCAGCTCAATGATAAGTGCAAGTTGTATTTAATGTTCCATCTAGTTCATGCTTGTAGAGATCGACAATATGTGAAGTACTTTAGTTATTTCTGTAAGCACTATATATATCGTCAAGAAGAACAGGAGCTGTCGTTGACAAAGTATGCTTGTCGTCATAATGATGGGCAAAGCAAAAGCCGAGACTTGGCGTGTTCGTCGAATGCAGAAGCAAGATCGCCGAACTCAGAAGGAAGATCGATGACCGCTGAGAATTGGCATGTTCGTCGAACGCAGAAGGAAGATCTTCGAACACAGAAGGAAGATTGACGACCACTGAGACTTGGCATGTTCGTCGAACGCAGAAGGAAGATCATCGAACTCAGAAGGAAGATCGTAGACCGCTGAGACTTGGCGAGTCAGTCGACCGCTGAGACTCAGCAAGATCGTCGAACGCAAAGAAGACGCGGTATCGTCGACTTCACCAAAGTGGCCTTGTCGTCGAGAAGAACAGATATCGTCGTGAAGAAGCCTTGTCGCTGAAAAGGCTAAGTATGACTGATGGCGTTGAACATCGTAGTAAAGAAGGCATGTCGTCGAGAGAACAAGGTGATTACGACGACACAGTCAAAGACAGTATATAGTCGTATATGCAGAAGCGCCAGAATGTCTCGTATCATCGATATATCAGCATCAGAGGCAGAAGCAAGGAGAAATGAAGATCTATCAAGGCGTAAGGGATCGACAAAGTCCCGTCGTCGAGATATTGTCTATGACGTCATAACAATGGAAATATCGTCGAGACAGATTCAAATGTTGCGGATGCGCTGTCAGCATTTAATGCCGCCGCCTGATTGTCCAATCAGCGCGTGCTCTTACGAAATGGGGCGTCTGACATTAAAGGACACTACATGTGACCGTTATGCGGCTCATCTGTCCTATAAAAGGGAACAGTGATGCCCTAGAAAAAGAGACTTCTTCGAAAGTAAAAAAAAGAACGAAAAAGAATCCCGCCGCTACTCTTCAATAAAATAGTATTTTCAGCGGAGAAGAAGAAGATCAAGGAGAGAACAAACATCAAGTGTTCTCTGAAGAATCAGTCATCTTCATCGACTGAAAAGTAGCCGATCAACATCAGGCAAAAGAAGAGGAGGCTGAAGAAGATCCAGTGTTGAAACTCCAAATCAAGAAGCATCTTCTTCAACCTAAAGAAGCCGATCTTCATCAGGCTAAAGTTGCCAATCTTCATCAGGCAAAAGAAACAGTCTTTTTACTGTGATTTCTTGTAAAGGCTTGAGGGCCTATTTGTCTAACTTGAGGGCTGGAGACCTGTGAGGCTTGAGGGCCAGGGCAGAGGCTAGACTTGCGGGTCTGGCTAGGTAGGGCTTGCGGGCCTGATTGTCAAGCTTGAGGGCTCGGGTGCAGTAGGGGCTTGCGGGCCTAGGCTGTAGGACTTGCGGGTCTGTGTTGTAAGGCTTGAGGGCCTGAAGTTTTTGGTGGCGTTTGCCGAGCCTAGCACACTGCTATGTAGGCGCAGAGGGAAAAAGGACTACTCAAGACACCAGGTCTTGAGCAATCTCTATACATCTTTGTGTGCTTTTCTGTGTTGTGCTTTCTACTTTATAGATCTATTAACCAGAAATCAAGAACACCAAAAAGGGGATATTAGAATTTAAAAAACCTATTCACCCCCTCTAGGTGATAAGTTGACACCCAATAAACAACAATTACGACGCTCATACACTTGATGTGGCAACATGATTCCTCCTAGATTGCTTGACGAAGGACGACCTTCTTAATTATATCTCCGAACGCGTCCTAACTCACTTCCAAACGATGGCCACTACTACGCGGGTGCGGAATCACTTGGTTAAGTTCAGATTCACAGCTTCTGTAATACACAAAATTGTAAATCAAGCCCCCAAAAATTATTTGTGAGAGAGACGGAAGAGTCTGGGGTAGAAATCACTTACAGAAATGGGATAAAAGTGTCACTGTGCGTACAACCGATCGAGACAGCACAGAGACAGGGGGGAACCTGCGGCTAAAGTCCTGCTTCAGTCGGGAGGAGCACAGAGACGAGCCGACGCTCACGATTTCTAATTGGAGTAAGGAGAGGGTCGACTGAGCTTGGAAATATCATCGATCTTTGGAGGGCTTCGAAACGAAGACTCGGATGATCGCCGAGTACGTCTCCTGCGATGTGTGACTGCGAGCGATCAACGAAGTGGAGGAGACATCAGTTTCCCTTCTTACGAGCGATTGGGAGAAAGGTGAAACCACGCACTCATTTAATCGAAGACTAAAAGGCGCAAGAGGATGTGCCGGTTATGGGAAAAGGTAATAAGGGGTCTACGATTATTGTAACCGCAGAAGTTGCGGTTCTTCCTAAAAAAACAGAGGAGGGGGAAAAAGAGAACTTGAATACCATTTACTAAAGCGCCACAAGGAGATTATATCAATATAGTTATGAGTATAAACAGGCTTGTGGACCTCTATATCGCGACGAAATGGTTTCTTAAAGATAAATAATTTATTTAAGCAACGGTTAACAAGGATAAATGCGTACCTCGATAGGAAGTTGGTTCGATTACTCCTGCCCGTGATCGAGTCCTGAAAGTAAATTTTAATTTACAAATTAAGTTACGGATGCTACAAAGAGTGTGGAGAGTAAAGAAAGAAGCTCTTCCACGTAAAGTGAGCCAGTGCACAATCGCAATCTATCAAGCTCTGAGGAGGAGGTGGAGCAGAGGGATGTCACAATCCAAACTTCAGCACAGAGCACTAAGTCCATGGCCACTGAAGGTACTGGTCAAGATAATGCGGCAGGTGAGGGGGAGCATGAAAATGAGCTCCTTGCTCATGTAGAAGAAGCGATCAACAAGATCACTGAGGTTGAGGATGATGTCCATCCTGGGTTAGTAGTCCAAAAGGACACAGTTGAAGCTGAGAAGGAAATGAACTAAGAAGAGATTGATGTCAACACAAGCAGAGAGTTGTTAGTTGTTGAAGCATTCACTATTCCCGATGATGAAGTGAGACAATCTTCTATCAGAAGATCTCCTTCTCCCATGTTTGAAGAAGCAGAAGGAATGGAAGACATTCTATTTGAAGTAATGAAGAAGAAAGCTGAGGGAAAACCTGAAAATCCTGGCTCCTCCAAAGGACAAATGCTAGAAGATTCCTCACTGCTGGTCCAGATAAAGATGCTCTTGGATGAGCAAAGAATTAAGCTAGAAGGCTATGTTGGCACTGTTATCAATTATTTAAGAAGAGACCTATCCAGTGAGACTGTTAGTCTGAGAATATAGATGAAGTATCTACAAGAGAACCCCATCAACTTTTTTAAGAAAGCTTCTCCAGCAGTAGATCACACTACCAAACAGCTAGAACTCACTCACAAGGGTCTAACTGATATCATTGAAAATCAATGTGCAACATCTGACAATCTAGAGAAAGCCTTCACAGCTACTGCCAAGCAAATGACTGAGCATAAAAGGATCATCCAAGAAAGATTGGATCTCTGCAGCCAGGAGCTGGATAGTCATCTACTAGAAACAGAGAATCATCTGGAAGATGGAATTCACATGCTAAAGGACAAAATTCTTAATCTTCGGGTAAAACTGCAAAAGTACATATCAGAAGAAGTCATAAAGGGGGAGAGATTTATGATAAAGGCTAGTGGTGAACATGTCATATGGACCTCTAAAACAACCAGGGAAGTAATGAATCTCCCTCATATCTTCTATGATGATCATGTTGATACATCTACTGATGCACCTGCTGCTGTTGTTGATCAAAGGAAAGGAAAGGAGATTGCTGATGAAGATGAGACAAAGTTATGAAAGAAGATATATAGAGAAGAAATGGAAAAAGAAAGAAGATTATGAGCAATGGAGCCCTAAATCAAGGGAAATAATCTTAAGTGCATAGAAGCATATCAAAACAAATTAAACTGAAAGGAGCAAATTGTATAGCACCCATGAATGGACAAAGTATGAAAATCAAGAAGAGATAAGAAGAAGTCATAGAAGAGACAAGCTGGCAGGAAAGATCCCAACAGATGTACAAGAACCACTCAGATATCATCCTCAGCTCAATGGCTATTTCACTAGGCAATCTGAAAAGAAAAAGGAGGCCGCTGCCAAGAGAACAAGAAGTGGATTAGTTATAAAGGAACCAGAAGCATAGTTGGATTTTTTATTTTTGGGCAAATGTAGAAATGCTGGAAATTTCAAAACATTTCAATATTTATAATTTTATAATATGATGGTGATGATGCTTCTTATGTTGTGAACTGAAAGGACTATTTCATATTATCTGTCATATGTTAATGCTATTATTATCTGAACTGAAATGGTCTTATTATCTGTTGATTTTCATTAATGTGGTTTATCATTAACTGGGTTATGACTTCTTCAAATAGAGGGATGTTGGAGCATGCGTTCCGCACTCGTACGATTTGAGAATAACAAATCCCAAATGTATTTGATCCTATTTTGATTAATGGTGTGCAGATAACATGTGCAAGAATAACATGTTTGCAATTGGAGCAAAATACCAATTTTCCAGAAATTGGAGCTATCGGATTTCCGACAGCAGTACCAGATTTCCGACAGCGCACGATTTCTTCCGTTCTCCGATCTCTACTCAACGTTTTAGAGCTATCGAATTTCCGACAGCAGTAACGGATTTCTGACAGCAGTAACGGATTTCCGACAGTGCACGATCTTCCCGTAACTCTACGACGTGCAACAGTTATGCAAGCTAACGGATATCCGATAGTGCTATCAGATATCCGACAGCCCACGTCTCAACCACGACTTAATCGCGATCGCCACTCTCAGCAAAAATGCCGAATACATGGGACATGTGGCACCTCTGGAGCTATCGGATTTTGGCGATAGCTAGCTAACAGATAGCGTTATCTCTCTTTTATAAAAAGGGCTCAGAACTTCGTGTAATGAAGTTTTTCAGATCTCCAAGTCCTTTCCTGAGTGCATAAGAACCAGAGAGCTCCAGAACCTCATCAACTCCCATTTGTGCTTAGAAGGTTTGAAATTGAAGACGAGAACGGACGCGCTTCTACATCAACGATCATCTCGAGGCTTCAACCTTCCTTTCAGAGATCTAAATTTCTAGGGAGTTCTTCATTTGATTTTGTATTTTCATTTATATAAATTTCACTTTGTATTGGTAGGGAAATCATCTCCTTGTGCGTGACGTCTAAGTCCTTGCGTGTCTTAGGGCAAAATCGCTTCCTTGTGCGGAGCGTCCAAGTCCTTACGTGGCTTGGTAGGAAATCGTGGCCTTGTGTGCTACGTCTAGATCTTGGGAAGATCTAGAGGATAGGCTTGGGCTTGGTCTAGGGAGAGACAAGTGATAGCCTTCCGATCCTTGGGAGAAGGATTGGTTAACTCAAATTGTTAAAAGTTTACTATCATATTTGTGCCTTGATCTTAAGCATTGTTAAGATCATTTTTATTGTATGTGAATTTCATGATTAAAAAAGTATGACTTTTTATTTAATTGCAAATTTGGTTGCTTAATCTTTAACTTAGAAATTTGTGTTTGAATTAATTTAAAAATTACATTGGTTTGAAATTTTTATAAGTAATTTTTAGAAAAGTAAAATTTGTTTAAAAATTCTTAAGTTAAAAATTATAATTTAAACACACCCTTATTCACCCCCCCTCTAAGGGCGTCACACGATCCAACACGTGGTATCAGAGGGAGGTTACTCCAAAATGGTTTTACCACCGGGAGTAATGGCGCACAACGATCACGCGTTCGTTGAGTGGCAAGGAATTAGTAGGCCACCACTTTTTATGGGCACAGACTATAACTATTGGAAAACCCGAATGCGGTGTTTTCTAATAGCTCTCAACATAGAAGTTTGGAATATGGTCGAGACGAGTTATACTGCCCCAACAATTGTTGTAGGAGATGTAACTATGGACAAACCCAAAGACAAGTGGGATGACAATGATAAATTAAAATGTAAGAACAATGCAAAAGCCATGAATGCTTTATTTTGCGCACTAGATCGCACTGAATTTAATAGAGTTTGTGCTTGTGATACTGCATTTGAAATTTGGAATCTTTTAGAAATTACTCATGAAGGTACTTCGCAGGTAAAGGATTCAAAGCTATTTCAACTGGAGTCAGAGTTCGAAAGATTCAAAACGGAGGTGGATGAAGAAATTGATACAATGTACACACGATTCACTAAAATCGTGAACGATTCAAAGGTGCTGGGTAAGGTTTTCTCCAATGGAGATTTAGTAAGGAAAATCTTAAGATCACTTCCCCCGAAGTTCAATCCTAAAGTGACTGCAATTTCTGAGTCACATGATCTTAAGACCTTATAATTGGAGAGCCTCATTGGGAATCTAAAAACCCATGAAGTGGAGTTGAAGATTCAAAGCCAAGAGTACAATTTGGAGCCCAAAAAGAAGAGCTTGGCGTTGAAATCTAAAAAGGAAATTGAAAGTGAGACTGAAGAAAGTGAGGAAGATGAAGAAGGACTGTTTGTGAGGAACTTTAAGAAGTTTATGAGAAATCCTGAGAGGAGAAACTTATTTAGAAAATTTTTCAAAAAGAAGGATTTTTCCTACAACAAAGGCAAAGGAAAAATGGATGATGAAGAAGAACGTCCGCTACCGGAATGCTATCATTGCAAAAAGTTTGGACATATAAGAAGCAAGTGCCCAAAATATCTGAGAGAGCAGAAAGAGAAGAGGCACGATAAGAAGTTCAAAAAGAAGGTTCTGAAGGCGGAGACTTGGGATGACACAACTTCTGAAGGCTCAAGTGAAGCAAGCGATGAAGATAAAGAAGAAGCAAATGTATGCTTGATGGGGAAAGAAAATGCATCATCTGACGAAGATAGCAGTGTCCAAAGCGACAATGAGGTAACTCCTCCATCTTATGATGATTTATATTCTAAATTTATGAAAACTTGCAAATTTTTGGATAAAAGCCTAAAGGAAATTGATTTTTTAAAATGTGAAAATAAGGATCTCTTGAAAGTAAATAAAAAGTTATCAAATGAGTTGAAATCTATTGGGAACGAGAAGGTAGCTTGTCAAGAGTGTGATCACTCTTCGACAAGGATAAAAGAACTTGAAAGTACTATTTCTAAGTCCGATCAAAAAATTGATCTACTTGTAAAAGAGAAAAAGGACTTAGAAAAAGTTGTTAAAACCTCTCATTCTCAATTAGAGAATTATAAGAAAAATTTAGCAAATAGATGTGGCATGATAGTAAAAGAAAATTCAATTTTAAAGTCCAAAGTAAATGAGTTGAACATGGCAATTGGAAAATTTGGTGTTGGAAAAAAAAATCTCTAGATATGATTTTAGCCAACCAATGCCATGGGACAGCAAAATTTGGGCTAGGATATGTTTCTGGAAGCTATTGGAAAATTCTGACAGCTGCTGTCGCCAGCGACAGCTCCAGGTTCAGAAAACCTCTTTTTCAAAATAAAATTTTTTCTAAGTCCACACATAAAGATGTTTCCTCCAGCAAGAGTCTAGAGAAACCATTAAAGAATGGTTCCTCACTATTCATTGCATGTGCCAAATGTCATCGATTTGGTCACATCTCGGACTCATGCTGGAAGAAAGGAAAAGTTAATGTTAAACAAATCTGGGTACCTAAGGCTTCCACCTATACCATGGAAGGGACCACTTGGGTAACTAGATCTTTACTCTCATCATCTTTTTAGATGTCCGTGCAGGCTAGGAACAAGGAAGACGTGTGGTATTTGGACTCTGGATGTTCAAAACACATGACGGGCGATAAATCAAAGTTCCTTAGCCTGGAGATGAAGAAAGGTGGAACAATGACATTTGGAGATAATGCCAAGGGTAAAGTCAAAGACATTGGAGTAGTAGGTAACGAAGAATTTAAAATTTCAAAATGTTTTATATGTTAAAGGTTTGAAACATAATTTAATTTCTATTAGTCAACTATGTGATAAAAATCTAAATGTTTTATTTGACTCTAGCTCAAACCTTTGCAAAATTATTGATTCTAAAACAAACGAAATCGTACTTACTGCACCAAAAATAAACAATGTCTATACAATCACTTTTCATGATTTATCTCATTCTACACTTAAATATTTTATTTCAAAGAATGATGAACTTGAATTATGACATAGGCGACTAGGACATTCTAGTGCTAAACGAATAGTAAAGCTTTCAAAGAATAAAATAATTAAAGGTTTACCGAATTTAAATGGAAAGCTTTCATCATTGTGTTCACCATGCCAAAAAGGAAAGTTTACAAAATCATCTTTTAAAAGCAAAAATGTTATTTATACTACTAGACCTTTACAATTATAACATATGGACTTGTTTGGTCCAATTACTACACAAAATCTAGGAGGTAGAAAATATACGTTTGTTATTATTGATGATTATTCTAGATTTTGTTGGATACTGTTTTTAAATTCAAAATCTGATGCTTTTAATGAATTTGTAAAACTAATTTCACGTATTCAAAATGAACTTGATTTAAAAGTAAAATGCATTAGATCAGATCATGGAGGAGAGTTTGATAATGAAAAATTTATTTCATATTTTAATGAATTTGGGATAAAACACGAATTTTCCGCTCCTCGCACACCACAGCAAAATGGTGTAGTGGAGAGGAAAAATAGAACACTTCAAGAATTAGGATGTACTATGCTTTGTGAATTTAAATTGCCAAAATATTTTTGGGCCGAAGCGGTTAGTACTGCATGCTATATTATTAATCGTGTCATGATTCGTCCTACATTACAATTAAATCCTTATGAAATTTATTTTCAAAGAAAACCAAATGTATCTTACTTTAAAGTTTTTGGTTGTAAATGCTTTATTTTGAATACAAAAGATAACTTAGGTAAATTTGATGAAAAATGTGATGAAGGAATTTTCATTGGTTATTCTTCAACTAGCAAGACCTATAGAGTTTATAATAAACGTACTAAAGTGGTTGAAGAAACTATTCATGTAAAATTTGATGAAAACATTTCTTGTGTAGAAAATACTAAAGTTGCAGGTAATGAGAAAAATGAAGAAGATGTAGAACAAAATCCGAGGAAAAATGATGATGATGATGAAGAAAAAGTAGAGAAAGAAGACGAAAAAGATGGTGAAGAAGAAGAAGAACAAGGATATGTACCTCCAACCGAGCTAAGGTTCTCAAAAGATCATCCACAAGAATTTGTTATTGGAGAACCAAAGTGTACGTACACGTTCTAGTTTACATGAAAGTTTTTCAAATTTATGTTTTGTCTCTAATATAGAACCAAAAGATGTTACTACCGCTTTAAATGATGAATCTTGGTTTTTAGCTTTGAATGAAGAACTTAACCATTTTGAAAGAAATAAAGTTTGGACTCTTGTTGATAGACCTAGTGATCATCCAGTGGTAGGAGTCAAATGGTTTTTCAAAAATAAATTAGATAGTGACTCTAGGGTCACTAGAAACAAAGCTAGGCTTGTAGCGAAAGGATATAATCAAATTGAAAGGGTAGATTTTGATGAAACATTTGCACCCGTAGCACGATTGGAAGCAGTTAGAATTTTTGTTGCATTTGCTAGTCATAAAAGATTCAAATTGTTGCAAATGGATATTAAAACTGCATTTTTAAACGGGTTGATTAAAGAAGAAGTTTATGTTGAACAACCCCCAGGATTTATAAATGAAAAATTTCCTAATCGCGTATATAGATTGCTAAAAGCTTTGTATGGTTTAAAACAAGCACCACGAGCATGGTATGATAGATTGAATTTATATTTATTACAAAATGGTTTAAAATGGGTGGTGTTGATTGTACACTCTTATTAAGCAAGTTGATGATAATTTAATTGTTTTACAAATTTATGTTGATGATATTATTTTTGGAGCCACTAATGAAGAGTTGTGTAATTATGTTGTAAAAATGATGGAAAGTGAATTTGGGATGAGTATGGTAGGAGAATTAAAATATTTCTTAGGATTTCAAATTGTTCAAAAACATGATGGAGTTTTTATTAACCAATCAAAATATATTCATGATGTTTTAAAATGATTTGGATTTGAAAATCTCAAACAAGCAAATACTCCTATGAGTGTATCTTTAAAATTAGGAAAAGATGAAAATGGAATATCTATAGATCAAACTTTATATAGAGGCATGATAGGTTCACTTTTATATTTGACTGCATCTAGACCAGATATTATGTTTTCAGTTTGTTTATGTGCTAGATTTCAAGCTAATCCCAAAGAATCTCATTTAAAAGCGGTTAAAAGAATCTTTAGATATTTAATTGGCACATCTAAACTTGGTTTGTGGTATCTACACTAGGGGTGTAAACGAGTCGAGCTCGAGTCGAGCTTGGCAAAAATCCCAAACTCGAGCTCGAGCTCGAGCTAAATATTTCGAGCTCGAGCTCGAGCTCGAGCTCGTCGAGCTCACCCTGCTTGGCTCGAGCTCGAGCTCGAGACCAGTATATTGAGCTCGAGCTCGAGCTTTCGAGCTCGCGAGCTCGAGTCGAGCTCGAGCTGCTCGCGAGCTTTTTGCTCATGAACCCATTTTTATTTTTATTTATATATTTTTTTAAAAAAAAATACCCAAAAAAAAGCTCACGAGCCGGCTCGCGAGCTCATGAACAAGAGTAATCGAGCTCGAGCTCGGCTCGAAATCGAGCTCGAGCTCGTCGAGCTCGAGCTCGAGCTCAACTGGTTCGAGCTCGAGTCGAGCTTTTTTCGAGCCGGCTCATCGAGCTCACGAGCCGGCTCGACTCAACTTGCAGGGCTAATCTACACAGTGATGATTTTACTTTATTTGGTTATTCTGATTCTGATTATGCCAGTTGTTCACTAGATAGGAAAAGCACCAGTGACACTTGTCATTTTTAGGCCCCTCACTTATCTCTTGGTCGAGTAGGAAATAGAATTCTGTTGCCCTCTCAACCACCGAGGCCGAATATATCGCACTTGGTAGTTGTTGTGCACAAGCTCTTTGGATGAAACAAACCTTAGAAGATTTTAATATTAAACAACAAACTATTGAATTATGGTGTGATAATAAAAGTGCAATTGATTTAACATACAACCCGGTCCATCTTTCAAGGTCTAAACACATTGGTGTGAGACATCATTTTATTAGAGATCATATTAAAAATAACCACATTAAAATTTCATTTATAGGCACGGATAATCAACTAGCGGATATATTCACTAAACCGTTACCGGATTCCCGTTTTTCTATGCTTAGGCTAGAATTGGGAATCCTAGACATTTCACAATGATTATATCACTACTTATAACCTATAAAATTAAAAACATCACAATAGCTACACATTTTAAAAAAAAGGAAAAACTAAATCTTAAACGATCAAAACATAGACATTCACCAACATAAATCATGTCCAACTATTAAAAATTATTACAGAACTTTACTAAAAGAGTACTTAAAATGTCTCATAAAAGAAGTTCACAAAATTAAAGAGAGATCTGGGCTGGGAAGGTGTCGGATGGCGACATCTAGCTGTCGGATATCCGACAGCTCCCAAAAAGAAACTTCTATTCTTCTCTAGCTTTTTCCATTCCCTGTTTCTATAAATGTTCATATGAGAATTTTTTAATCTTGCATAAATGATTCTTCATGTGTTATTTTTCGTAAAAATAACTTAACACATGATTATGATGTTCAATCTTAAGTTATCATTGTAATGACACTTTCATATTGGAATTAAGAATTGTTTTCGCATGCCTCTAAGTATAAGAAATCTTTTATCTATGACAATGAGCAATCACAAACACTTACTTTGCAAATACATGTTAATAAAATTTATTTTATACATACATCATGATTGATCGAACATAACAAAATACATTTCATAAATGCTACCTTCAACTTTGCTACTTTGCACTTATTCAAATTATACCATTTTTTGCATGCAAGTGAATTCGGAGATCCTTTACATACATAAATATTCAAAAAAAAAAACAAATTCAAATGCAAAACATATATTTTGCCAAAAATTTTGAAAGAAATAAATTAAAAAAATTGAAAAGGATCCTCCACCAAGCACTACTTAGCCTCCCGATAAGTCTTAATGAGCATTATGAGGTTAAGCACCTTGGAAAGAATTGTAAAGTGTCTTGTTATGCAAAACCAAAATTGTCCTTTTATGTATACTTGCAAAGTTTCTATAAGTTCATAAGTTTGGCTTTATGTATTTTAATGTTATGTTTAACAATTCCATGATCATGTATATTTTAAATATACGCATATGTATTCTTTCTCAAAGTATCACTACTACACTTCATTGTTATTTATAAAATTTCTTCATATGAGAATTGGACCGAAATGATTCAATATTCTATCTGCTAATATGTCTTTATCTGATAATTGAACTTGAATCTCATAAGGGATAAGTATATTTGCTTTATGTATATTGATAACAGATAACTAGAATGCTTGGCCTCATCTCTAAGGTTTCCTATCTCGATATCATATCACTTACAAAGCTTCTGCTAGTGTACTCCAACTTTCCCTATATTCTTTCTTATTTTCTACCATATCTCTATGATACTCCTTCCTCGTCTCTATTCATTACTTTTGATAATATCAAGGGGGGAGAAGATAATAAGAAATCACTTAAAATACTTAATTAATACACAGAACATACATGTAGGGGGAGTTTATATGTCGGGGGAGAATATTTTTAGAAGGAGCTAATATTAAGGGGGAGATCATATTAAGCGGGAGATCATGGAGATCATATGTTCACACTTGTAGACACATGATATACTTTTCAATATCTCTATAGGATTTATTTGATTTCTTTTTATAAGGATTTGTTATTATCAAAAGGGGGAGATTGTTGGAGCATGCGTTCCGCACTCGTCCGATTTGAGAATAACAAATCCCGAATGTATTTGATCCTATTTTTGATTAATGGTGTGCATATAACAGGTGCAAGAATAACATGCTTCCAATTGGAGCAAAATACCAATTTTCCAGAAATTGGAGCTATCGGATTTCCGACAGCAGTACCGGATTTCTGACAGCGCACGATTTCTTCCGTTCTCCGATCTCTACTCAACGTTTTAGAGCTATCGAATTTCCGACAGCAGTAACGGATTTCCGACAGTGCACGATCTTCCCTTAACTCTACGACGTGCAGCAGTTACGCAAGCTAACGGATATCCGATAGTGCTATCGGATATCCGACAGCCCACGTCTCAACCACGACTCAATCGCGATCGCCACTCTCCGCAAAAATGCCGAATACATGGCACGTGGCACCTCTGGAGCTATCGGATTTTGGCGATAGCTAGCTAACGAATGGCGTTATCTCTCTTTTATAAAAAGGGCTCAGAACTTCGTGTAATGAAGTTTTTCAGATCTCCAAGTCCTTTCCTGAGTGCATACGAACCAGAGAGCTCCAGAACCTCATCAACTCCCATTTGTGCTTAGAAGGTTTGAAATTGAAGACGAGATCGGACGCGCTTCTACATCAACGATCATCTCGAGGCTTCAACCTTTCTTTCAGAGATCTGAATTTCTAGGGAGTTCTTCATTTGATTTTGTATTTTCATTTATATACATTTCACTTTGTATTGGTAGGGAAATCGTCTCCTTGTGCGTGACGTCTAAGCCTTTGCGTGGCTTAGGGAAAAATCACTTTCTTGTGCGGAGCGTCCAAGTCCTTGCATGGCTTGGTAGGTGTTGGATCTTGTGGCGCCCTTAGAGGGGGGGGGGGGGGGGTGAATAAGGGCCTTTTTAAATTATGATTTTTTACTTAAGAATTTTTAAAACAAATTTTGCTTTTCTAAAAATCACTTATAAAAATTTACAAACTATGAAATTTTTAAATTAGATCAAACACAGATTTCTAAGTTAAAGATTAAGCAACCAAATTTGCAATTAAAGAAAAGGCATAATATTTTAATCATGAAATTCTCATACAATAAAAATGATCTTAACAATGCTTAAGATCAAGGCATAAATAAGATAATAAACTTTTGATAATTTTTGTTTACCAATCCTTCTCCCAAGGATCGGAAGGCTATCACTTGTCTTTCCCTAGACCAAGCCCAAGCCTATCCTCTAGATCTTCCCAAGATCTAGACGTAGCACACAAGGCCACGATTTCCCACCAAGCCACGCAAGGACTTGGACGCTCCGCACAAGGAAGCAATTTTCCCCTAAGCCACGCAAGGACTTAGACGTCACGCACAAGGAGACGATTTCCCTACCAATACAAAGTGAAATGTATATAAATGAAAATACAAAATAAAATGAAGAACTCCCTAGAAATTTAGATCTCTGAAAGGAAGGTTGAAGCCTCGAGATGATTGTTGATGTAGAAGCGCGTCCGATCTCGTCTTCAATTTCAAACCTTCTCAGCACAAATGGGAGTTCTTGAGGTTCTGGAGCTCTCTGGTTCGTATGCACTCAGTAAAGTACTTGGAATTCTCAAAGCTCTAAATGCACGAACAAAATGAACCCATTTATAGATTTTCACTGTCGCCTGGGTGACATCGCTGTCGGAATTCCGACAGCCCCAAACTGCTGTTCATCGTGCTATCGTGCAGGCAGTTGCTGTAACTTCTGCGCTGTCGCCTGGGCGACATCGAGTGTCAGAATTCCGACAGTGCCAAACTGTTGTTCGTCGTGTTGTCGTGCAGGCAGTTGCTGTAACTTCTGCGCTGTCGCCTGGGCGACATTGAGTGTTGGAATTCCGACAGATCCTCTTTATTTTTGCCATCCGAAACTTCTCCAGACTGTAGATTGAGTCGTTCTCATCTCTGAAATGGGGTGGCACATTCTGTAACTCTTCCTAGATTGAAAGTTATGGCCATTTTAAGATCAGCACACAAAACTCATCCTTTTGCTTTTTCTAATGTGTACACACTCTCGGATCATGCCCATGAACGAGGACTTGTCTCCTCATTGAACCTGTACAACCTGGACACTATAAACACACAAAAGACTAGATCAAATACAACACGGTATTTGTTATTCTCAAACCAAGAGATGCGGAACATAGGCTCCAACAATCTCCCCCTTTTGATAATAACAAATACCCGTATGAGAAATTAGTGAGATTAAGACAATTTGTGTTTATAGATAAGTGCGGTAATAAGATATGCATGAATAACATATTAAGAGCGTGATATAATTGAAAGCGATAATGCCTACTCTTTTTATATCAAGTCCTCCCCCTACATTAGTGTCTCTTATAAACTACTCCCCCTAAATATCTATTTTACTAGATTTCTCAATTTCTTCTCCCCCTTTATTATTAACAAAAGTGGGTAGGGATGAGTGTATATCTTTTAAGATAGGTAAGGAACCATTTATTGAAGGATTTTCATGATCGAGCATATGATAGTGTATGCACCTCCTATATGATTACTCCCCCTACAAATATACCCATTTTTTTGAGTTTAATATCATTATAATGCACTCCCCCTAAATATTAGATTTATGCAATTTAATCTCCCCTTTTGGTAGAATCAAAAGAGGGTTTAGGTGAGGGTAGTAAGGAGCCATTTCTTATAAATGATAAAACATGATTGAGATTTTGTAATATAGATAATGATAGATTTTAAGCATAGTATATAAGAGATTTCAAAAAAAAAAAAAAAGAGTTGTAAGCAAGCGGAAGATTATAAGAAACATTTTTTTGTAAGCATGAAAATCAGTGTTATAAATATGAGTTTAAGTGCAAAATGTAAAGATGTTTTAACCTTTTTGAAATCTCAAGTTTTTTTTTTCATAAATATACCAAGCATGAAATGAACACATCAAAAAGAAAATATACTACAATGTTACTTAATTTTAAGTTCAAGAAATACCAAAACATTGTAGAGATCATGCTAGGTTATCTAGTGCATTTCTGATATAAAGAGTAGTATATATAAAGCATTAGAATCCAATACTCATGAGAAGAAGTGTTATGAAAGATAATGATGTGCACATAAGTGTATTTTGGGCAATGTTAACAATTTATTTAAAAGACAAAATACAAGACATATGTAGAGTAAAGTGCACAATAAAACACAAGTATATTTACTTTCACACACTTTAATGCACACTATTTTATAAAAAGTGGTGTACTAATCAAGGGTTGCACAAGACACTTTACTATTCTTTCCAAGGTGCTCAACCTCACAATGCTTATGAAGACTTATCAGGAGGTTCAAGTAGTGCTTGGTGGAGTTATATTTGTCTACATATATAATTTTGTTTTAACATTTGTGAGACAACATTCTCCGAATACACTTGTTTTGCAATCCCAAAAAATTTTAACTTAACCACTTTTCTAAATTTCACAAGTGCAATTCAAATATAGTGTAGGCAATAAACTTATGCAAGATTTAATTCATTGTACAAATACAATACACAAGCAAGCATTTTTAGATTTAAACATACATGTTGATTACCAAAATAAGTGAGTGAAAGGTATCATTATCAATCATAATACATTTACTCATACTTAGAGGCATGCTAAGCTTGGTTCTACACATATTTTTCAATACAATTTATGCACTTTAAATAGATATATCAAAGCATGATAAACAAAACAATGTTCATAGTAATTTGAAGGAATAAATTTTAACATTGTAAAAAATTCTAAATAATAGAATTCATTCATGCTTGTTATTGGCAATAAAGATCATACAGTTTTTTTGTTTTATCATTTTTAAATCAATTAAAAAAAAGAAAATCACAAAAAAAATATTTTTGTAATTTTTGAATTTTGAATTTTTATTTGATTTTTCATAATATGAATAAAAACAAAATAACAAAAAGTCAAAAACACAAAAACTAAGTAGTACATATGAACTAAAATATTTTTATAGATTTGTAGAAATTTTAAAAATCAGAAAAAGATAAATTATGCAAACACAAGAGGACATTTTTTTATTAAATAACCCAAAATATGCATGATTTAAGTGATAAGTAAATAAAATGATCATGCAAAGAGTAAAATAAGTATGTCCTAAGATTCAAGACTACCCCGACTAAATGTCTACACCCTAGCCCCGTACTAAGTGACGGATGGGCATGAGGAGCTGCACACATGCCGTAGGTTGGGGTGTTAGTCCCATATGCACACACTAGAGAACACTCAACCTAGCACTCTTTCTCCCAGTGCCTCGCAAGGCCCCACTAGAACCCTCCCCGGTTAAGGACAAGACATGGCTTAGAGGTTAGGTCTCTAATGCATACAACCCTACGCCCCCGCTATTGTGAGATAACAAGTCATAGGTGAATAATCTTTGTACAACCTATGCTTTTAAACTATGGGTTGATTTATAAACTATGGGTTTTATTTAATGTGATGAGTATATAAAGCCGCATAGTTTTTCTACTATTATGAGATGACGATATGAGATAATTAGCACAATTACTAATATTCAATAAGTGACAATGCTAGTGTGATGAGTTTTGGGTTTAATGTCATGTCATAAGATTAACATTTATATTGCATGTATTCCAAACTAGAGTTTCAAGTTATCGATATAGAATAAGGTGATGATATTAATTTATTCTTATTATTACACAATTGATTCTAGAATCTATATATATGTGAGATACATGCAATCAATAACAAAGCATATCTATGCACCAAATGTGAAGAAACAATTATTCATATTTCTATCATAATATTCATAATTCCTAGCTAATAGACATTATTGATCTTAGATATTTTTTGATAAAACATGAATTATGATTTATGATTACAGAGAATTTTGCATAGAATAATTGTTGGATACCATGATTTATGTGAATTCTATTCTTTCTAGACATATGACAATACGATTTGATGATTTTCTTTTGAATAAGCATGTTTGATTTTTTTTTTAAGTCTAGAAAAAGATGACCATGTAATCATATCACAGACAAAGATCACATATAGAATGTTTTGAAATTGTTTAATAAAATTGCATTCAATAATTAAATTTATTGATCTTTGGTTTTGCATGATAATATATGATTCATGATACAATATTCATATATATTCTAATGATTAATCCATAAACTATGTGGTTGTTGGAATTTTAGTATTCTATTATAATTTCAAATCACATAGTTATCATCAAATTTAAATAACATTGTACATGTTATACCTAGCATAAATATATAAGCATAGACCAAGAAGTGATGCTAGAATGATGAGTTTGAATGCAATGTTATTACCTAGGATTAATGGAGATAATGTTGCATGTAATATGAGAAGTTTTCAAATTAATTTTCTTTAGACCTAGAATGAAATGATTAATCTTTTGATTTGATCTTAATGATACAAGATGATTCTAAGGTCTAAATTTCATGCAAACATTGGTGACACACATCACACACATAATATCTAAATTAATATATGAATCAATTATACTAGGGATAGCATGTGATGAAAAATCCATAAACACAGAAATTTCTAAATCAAGCTAACTAAGATAGCTTTTAAAACGGAGTTGAAATTGGGCAAGTTGACAGCACCAAAAGAACTCAAATGAGCAAGCCTAGTTTGCCGTTCGATGGAGATTTTTGTGCTCTTTCCGAAAATATATTAAACGCGAAAATCAGGCGAGCGGATCAAAAGATATGGATATTTGAAGTTTTGATCATAAACTTGCATTTTTGAAAGATTAAAACATGCGTTTAGATGAATTTTTGTTTTCAATTTTTCTAGATAATATTCTTCATTATAAGGGCTATCATATGCAGCAAACAAAAATAGAAAAGAATCAAAAATGTTGCGCATTTTAATTTTTAGTTTAAGCCCTTTAATAAACCATTTAAATCCAATCTTTAAAATAATTTCAATAGTCTTGATAATAATTTCAATATTCAATTTCTAATGATAATTCAAGACAATTAAGGGTAAAGGATTTAAAAAGAATAAAGACCAATCAAAGATGAGAGATAGATCACTTTGAAAATAAAAAATATATGACTTAATGTTCAATTTTAATACAAATTTGATTTGATATAAACATTAGGCTTAATATATGAAAGTCATATTTCATGATATATAAAGTGATCATAGCATGTTTGTTCAAAAAAAATAAAAAATAAACAAAAGAAAAGTAACAATAAGCATATCATGAAGTAGAGTAGTGATATTTCATTTTTATTTGTTTCTACTTCATGCAAATGATGGGATACTAATGAATAAGAGATTTAGGTATCCAAAGGGGACCAAGTGGGATGGTTACTTTGGGTACCCAAATACATCGTGGTGGCTTTTGAGAAGATAATGATGAATGGGCTTTTTCAAGTAAAGATGATATGTCATTTTTCTTTATGGGTCTCCATTTATACATTGGTTGTTTATCACTTAAATCCATATAATGATTATATGACATCTTTTTGTGATGATAGTTGTTTGAAAAATAATTCATTTGAGATTTATGTTTATTCAAATTATTTTTCAAAATAGATTGATGTTGATAATCATAATGAATTTTATTATATGGATTCTTTGAAAATTTATACGAGTGATTGTCTTTCTTTAGAATTGAATGTTGAAAGAGAGGGTTACAATAAATTTTAAATGATTGATTCTTAATTTGATGATTTTCATTTCCACTCTTTCTTATAGACATACTCTTATAATATGAAGGAAAATATTTTATAGTTTGATTTTCATGAAAAGGAGTTTTTAAATTTGAGTCATGATTGAAAATATATTGAGACTTATAATAGTGACTCTTAAGAATTTTGTGAGGGTCATAATTCTTTTTGAAACTAAACTCATTTTGAGTTGATGTATGAAAATGATCCTTTTTAGAAATGATTTTGTAAGTTAATTTATCTTTGTTATTTAAAATCTTATGATGAAAGTTATTACAAGTAATTAGAACTTTTTCAACAAAAGATTTTAATTGTCTTAACTTACAAGTTAAAGCATCATTTTTAAATATTAATTTTTCATTATGCTTTTTAGAAACTAAGAGCCCTTTTTAAATTTCCTTGAATTGTCCTTTTAATAAATTGCAATCAAAACAAGGAGTAGGAATTTCAACTAAAGAGCAAGATGGAGAAGCCACATCATAATTAGATTCTACATTAACATTAGCTTTTAACCTTTTATTTTCTAAACGTAATTTATCATTTGTAATTTTCAATTTCTTAATTTTACGTTTAGCAACTTGTAGCATATGTAATGTGGAAATAGAATTAGTCACAAGGATAGAAGAATTTGATTTACTTACATTGCTATCGGGAGAGGCAAGATTTGAACATAAAGTTCCTTTCACATCTTTTTGGCACTCCTCTTCCAAAGACAACATTTCTTCTTCTCTTCCACTTGATGTGCTCTCCATGGTTTCATCCTGAGAGATTCTTTCTTGATTGCTTGTGCCAATTTGAATGTTTTCCAAATGTTGTGCATGCTCCAAACCTATACACGGAAGATCAAACATTTCATCAAGAAATTTCCAAACTTTGTAAGCATTAGTAAAACAATAAATCAATTTGGAAATATCTTTTGATAAAGCACAAAATAAAGTATTCATAGCCTTCGCATTTAAATGACATTCCAATTTATTTGATTCATCCGCTGGTCTTATAATTGCCGTATTCCAAATTTTGATATCATATGAGTCATAAAAAAATTTCATTAAAATTTTCCACCCTTTATAATTTTTGCCCATAAATAAAGGAGGTGATAATACTTTTTCATTTATATTAAGATTTTCCCCACTAGTAGAAGCGAGATCATGATCAAGAGGCACCATTATTCCCGGTTGTTAAGCCGATTTGGAATAACCTGGCTCTGATACCACTTGTTGGATCTTACGGCGCCCTTAGAGGGGGGGGGGGGTGAATAAGGGAATAAAAATCTTTTTATAATTTTATGGAAATTACTAAATTGTTTAAAGTAATATTAGAACACAAAATAACAATTTAGCTAAAGGAAGAAAAATATCATAATTTGCAAGTTTAGGATTTAGAAACAAGTGCTAAATTGTTATATGATGAAATAGATTAAGATAAACCATTTAGACAAAGTGATTTGAATTGAAAGCTTTGTAACCAATATTTTAGAGATAACGCCAAAAGTGAGAAATCAAGTAAACACAAATAGAGACATGATTGTATTTATATAAAAATAGTGTTTACATAAATTTGATTTCTTTATCGCTAGAAATCGGAGGCGTACAAATGAAAATATCTTTTCCTTTTCTATACCGACTCGTATCCCCACGAACCGGTTGGCTTTAGCCTATCCTTCCCCGGATAATGCCTCAAGCCGCTCTAGCCAATCCTTCCCCGGATATGGCCTCAAGCCCCCTAGATCTAATCACCTTGAACTAGTCGCCAACACAAGGCGAATTTCCCCCTAAGTCCTACCCAGACCTAGTCGCCAACACAAGGCGAATTAACTAAACGGTTTACAAAGAAAGTATGGAATGAATGAAGGATAAAGATGACAATAGTAAAACTCCCTATATGAGATTTCTGAAGATGAGGATGAAGGATCGCTGTAGTATAAGCGAGGTCGAAGCGATCGTCCTTCGGATGTAGCGTGACGTAGCCCTCCTCCAGAATTCTCCTTAAGCTTTTTGTGGGAGATCCAACTTCGGCAGCATAACAGCACTGGAATTGTGACAAAAGCCACCTCTCTGGGATAGATTATCAAAATGATCGAAGTTGGCTCATTTTATAGAACTTGGAGCTAGCGCCTGCGGTAGCGTTCGTGTGGAGCAGTTGCGAAACCATCGGCGGCATGGCTCTGTGCACGAACTTGAGATAGCGCCAGGCAGTAGTGCTAGCACTGGCGGTAGCGAAAACTGTCGGTGGCGTGGCAGAACGAACTTTCGTCGGTCGGAGCTTCAAGTTCGTCGAACAGAGCCAAATTCGTCGAACGAAATTTCGTCGAACGCAGCTTCAATTTCGTCGGACGGCTAGCGCCTGGCGACAGCGTTAGCGCCGGCGGTAGCGCTGCTCCATTCAAAAGCTTGATTCCATGCTGCCTTCTACCAGTGGAGTATTGCACCTATAGTTCCTGCACACTATAAACACACTACAAGCAATATCAAATACAATATGGGATTTGTTATTCTCAAACAAAGGGATGTGACACACATGTCCAACAGTAGGAAATCATGGCCTCGTGTGCTATAGGCTTGGGCTTGGTCTAGGGAGAGACAAGTGATAGCCTTCCGATCCTTGGGAGAAGGATTGGTAAACTCAAATTGTTAAAAGTTTATTATCATATTTGTGCCTTGATCTTAAGCATTGTTAAGATCATTTTTATTGTATGTGAATTTCATGATTAAAAAATCATGACTTTTTCTTTAATTGCAAATTTGGTTGCTTAATCTTTAACTTAGAAATTTTTGTTTGAATTAATTTAAAAATTACATTGGTTTGAAATTTTTATAAGTAATTTTTAGAAAAGTAAAATTTGTTTAAAAATTCTTAAGTAAAAAATTATAATTTAAACACACCCTTATTCACCCCCCTCTAAGGGTGTCACACGATCTAACAGGGGAGAGTGTTGGGAACACTGCCCATAATGTTCCAAATTTGGAGAAGCCCCAAGTCAATGATATGTACAATTTGTATTTGATGTTAATTTGATATGACATGAGCAGGTAGGGACATAACATATCATATATATAATGGTTGGAGATCAGGCAAAATGTTTAAGTTCAATATCGTCATGTATATAACACTCACTCGATGATATCATTGTCATCACTCACAGAAGATAGCAGAAGAAGTCAGTCAAGAATCATCGTGACAATAAGAAGAACACGAAAATATCATTGTGTCAACAAGGTATACACGACGATATCATTGTGAGAACAAGAAGAAACAACTAAGTCAAGAATTGTCATGACAATAAGAAGAACACGACGATATCATTGTGTCAATGAGGTACACACTACGATATCATTGTGAGAATAAGAAGAAACAACTAAGTCATATATCATCATGACAACAAGTATCACATGACGATATCACTGTGAAGATTCAAGAAAGGCTGGCTAAGCAATATATCATTATGACAACAAGTATCACACGATGATATTGTTGTGAAGACTCAAGAAGGGCTAGCTAAGTCAAATATCATAGTGACAAGAAGTATCACACGATGATATTATTGTGAAGACTCAAGAAAGCTGGCTAAGTCATTTATCATCATGTCAACTATCTTCACACGATGATATCATCTTGTCAAGCTTAGAAGGCGGGAATTCAAAATAACAAAGACGACAAAGTCAGATGTCAAATCAACCACTTCTATAAAGTGCTCTGACATTAATATTTTAAGGATTTGACCGTTTAATGGGTCGTAACTATAAAAGCAGAAGATAGGGTCGGCAAACCCCAACGACTTGAAAAATCTCGTGCCCTAGTATTCTTCGAAAGACTTGATGACAGAAAGGCAATAGAACAGTAAAAAGAAAAGCTTTTTCGAAAAAGAAATAAGAAGAAGAAGAAAAGCTTTCACTAGAAAGCTCTCATTCTTGAGAGAAAGAAGACTTATTCATTCAAGAAAGCTCAGCACAAATACATATCTGAAGGTTCATTTTATTGAAGATCTTGTGTTGCTGCTAAAGAAGGCTTTCTATTCAGAAAGGCCTAAGAAGACTCAAGCTATTCAAAGCTCAATCTTTAAGAGTCAAGTCTGTAAAATCATCTTTTAAACATGTTTTGTAGGATCTCTTTGAGATCTAAGATGTAGGAGTGCTTGCACTCTGAGTGTAGGGTGTTTGAAGACTTGAGTTGTAGGATTTCTTAGGAAATCTGAGGTAGGATCCCTGCTGGGGATCTGAGCTATAAGAGTGTTTGTACTCTAAGATAGGATCTGCTGAAGATCTGAGCTATAGGGTCTGTTGTGCTTGAGTTGAAGGGTTCTGGGAACCTAAGGTAGGATCCTAAGTGGATCTGAGTTGTAGGTATGGTAGTGCCCGAGCTGTAGAGTCGTTATGCCTGAGGTGTAGGATCTGTGAAAGAGATCAGAGATATTGGAGGAGTTGGCCGAATCTAGCATACTTCTAGATATACGAAGGGGACAGTGGAGTACCCACACTGGGGAAGCACTATAAATCCTGGTGTACTTTCTGTGGTGTGATTTCTGGTTGTGTTCTTTCAAGATAATTTAGTCTTAAACTCTAAGAGACTAAAACAATTTAAAACACTTATTAACCCCCTCTAGGTAATTAGACTACACCCTAGACTTTCAAGTGGTATAGAATCCTGGTGTACTTTCGGAGGTTTATGAAGCCCATATTGTAAAGTCTACCCAAATCTTCTCCCCTGCTATTTGTTATCTCTAGTATCTTATCAGTCATTCTATTGTTGTTCGAGCCCTAAGACAAAATGTGGCAGGATGGCAGGATCTTCTTTATATGTATAGTATGTGTGATTGTGTTCCTCTATATTTGGGATGCGTGATGGCGGGATACTTGGATTACCAAGGTTCCTACGTCCCTTTGAAGGCCATTGGGGGTGCACACTTTGTAACTCGCTTCGTAACGGGGATGCGCCAGTGGGAATCATTGCCCCCATGGATCGAGTCACTCATTGGGGGAAGATCACTTATACTATGATGGTTTCATTCTGTCTCATTCATTCCGTTGGACTTAGACCGCAAAGATGGTACGAGATCATCCCTCCTGCTCAGGAGGCCCCTATTCATACTGCTAAGGATCCTGGCCATGACCCAAGCTCGGAGGAGTATGTACCTATGGAGATGCCCACACTGCCACCGCCGCACCGCATCACTAATCGACACTATGTGGAGTAGGTTCTTAAATTTTCTCGGTGATTTTCTGACCTGAAGGAGGCTGTCTTTTGGATACAAGACCAGGTATTCTACTAGTTCAGGAAATCGGGTGTGACTCCTACACTACCTCCAGGATCTGATGTCGGATCATATCGTCATAGGACACCCAAACCCCCTTCTCCTCCTGATGAGAATGTCTGATGTCACATTTTCGTTATGTGCCAACTTGAGAGACTTTATCTCTTCTTCCCAGTTATTATTAGTTATATTGTAATAATTTTTAAATTTTATCCGTCTTGAGCAATTTTATATTATTACTATATTTGGATCTACCTATGGACCCCTTGTGGTGTTATATTATTAACATTATGCACTATTTTTTTTATTTGTATATGTGCTCGTGTTGTGGTCTATTTTTCTATGTTCTGCGGTAGCCTTTATTTATTTTGTGCTAGCCCATACTTGTATGTTTGTCAATTTTATTTTGTCTTGTTTTGGCGCTAATCCTTTTTGAAGGATCTAGACTGTTCGCATACTTCTCTTGGCCGAGCCCACGATGGGTGCACATTCTTTATTTGATTCAGTTTTCATGTCGCCTCGGAATGCCCCATTCTTAGGCATTGGGTAACGCTTTCTATCACACCTTGTTTTTAAAATTCTATATAATGCATTGAGGGCAATGCATCATTTAAGTCTGGTGTGGTAGATAGTGTTATCTGACTGCTCACTTTGCACATATTTGCATTTCGTTACGTTATTTTCCAAACTGTTCCCAATTTTAAAAAAATCTTGCTCATATGTTTTCATTTATGCACCCCCATGCATTATTAGTTTGAACAATTGTTAGTTCTCTAGCTTTCTTGCTTTATTTCATAATTGTTAGATTAGACTAAATTTCTTTTAGAAATGATTACAGGAGTGAATAGTGACTCATACAGTGTTCCTAGTTTAGTGCACTTGTGTTAAATAGAATTTATTTCTAGAATTAATTTGTATGTATGCTTCTTTGTTTATACCTCTTTTTACTCAATATATTCAGTGAAAGTGGAGTTTTAGTTCTTATTTATCTTATTAAAAGATCTTGCTTAAATTTACTTTCAAAGTAAGTGATATATCTATTTTTATGAGTGAGTTTGCTGATTTCTTTGTGAGTAATAAAACCAAACAGTTAAAGTGCATCTAAATAAATACATCACATAAGGTAAAACAAAAAGATAAAAATAAGCAATCCACAGATGACACAAGGAAATATAGTAGTTTCCCTCAACTAGGTACATCTACTCTTCTACCCACTGGTAGGAATCCACTAAGAGGTTGTTGATAAGGTGCCCTCACACCAAGGTGTTTTTGATAAGGTGTCCACACACCAGGTGAGCTGTTGATAAGGTGCTCTAACCAAGATGCAGGTTTTTGCTAAGGTGCCCTGTCATCGGGAGTTAACTTTTGAAGGGAGTTATAACCCTGTACAGGATGGGGTAAGGAAGTAAAATAAAGACAGAAATTATATTGTTCTTCTCTGTATAAGAAGACTCTTGAAGATCCAAATGTGGTGTTGAATAGATCTGATGTTGAAGTGCTCCCCCTGTCTGATATGGTTTAATGACAGTTCTGGAGGCCTCTTCTTTTAACCACTTCTTCCTTCTTTTGCAGTGATGATCCTGAGCAAGTAGTTGTGATTTGTGTCTCAGGATGTTTTTAATCTGCAGGAAGATGTTAGCAATAAAGAACAATTGATTTTCTCTTTATTTCTGTCGTGTGTTCTCTATTTTGCTTTCTCTGTAACTATCTTTTTATAATCTGAGAACCTTTTCTCTTAATTTGAATTCTTCTCTTGGGAAGAAGGAAAGAGCTGGGGTCTCCATCAATGCTTTGACTCCTCGAGAAGGTAACCTGTCATTTCTTTTTATTAAAGCTAGTTTGCAACGGCTAATAGTATTGATTGATCTGCAACGGCTTAGAGGAATAGTCAAAAGACAGTGAAAAAGATATTAAAATAATTCAGAGAGAAATTCGTCGATCCCAGCTTGACATTTGTCGGGCTGAGCTCGCCGTCTGATGTACTGAGCAATTGTGTCTATCTTGGAATTCGTAGACCGCTGAGATGGCTGGGTTGAGTTTGTCAAGCGACGTTTAGAGAATGCCTGGCCGCTGAGATTGTTCTGACTGAATTCGTTGAGTGCAGTTCGCCATTTGTCGAGCGCTGTACTGATGAAGATTTGTCGAGCGCTGTCTGGCTATTTGTCGAGCGCCTTTCGACATTCGTCGAACGCAGAGAGCTTATTTTATTTGCTTAAGAATATTCTCCGATTCGATTGCATCATATTTAATTTATGTTTTCTTAGATTTCTTAATTGATCTAAGTTATTAGATGACTTATTGACAAGAGGATGGATCCTAACTCAAATCAAAAGCTAAGGTTCCAACAATCTCCCCCTATTTGAGTTGGGATCCTAAATCAAATTAAAACTAGTGGCCTGGTGGTCTCCCCCTATTTGGATTAGGATGCCGACAGCTTTGATTTTTATTTTCTCCTTTTCTCTCTCACTTGGTTTCTCTGAATTTCTCATTTTCTCTCTCACTTGGGCTTTTTGTTCTTAAATTATTTGAGCAACTCTGCTTTCCTAGACTTTGATTTCTAAGGATCTGAATTAAAATTTTTAATTGCAGCAACCTTTAATGGATTTTAAGGAATCTTTGTCTGATACCTTCCTTCTTAAGAATCCCCTTATCAGAAGAGACTCACACTCAGTGCTTCTGATTATTTCTAATCAATGCAACTACAGTAGAATGCTCAACATAATTTGGAGAAGGTCTGTAAGAATTTTAAGGTTATCTGACATTAATATTCAAATGAGTTTTATTCTTTAGGAATGGAGTTTAATGGTGAAAAACTTTTTAATACCATTTGAAAGTTCTTTTAGAAATATATGTCTTAAGAACTTTAAAATCTGATTTTTGATACTAATTGAAAGTTTTCTTTTGTAGTCATTAAAATATATGTTTGAAATTATTTTAAAGTTTTCTTGATATTCATTAAGTAAATTAGTCTTAATTGATTTATTTTGTGCTGTATTTTCTTTAGGTTTATTATCTTCAGAAGTTAAGTAATTTATGTTTGTTAACTTCTTTTTAATTTCTTTGTTTGATTTTATTAAATCTGTAATTGTTATTTTAAAAACAGTTTTAGAGGTAGAGTTATGATTTGTTTTTACGTCATTTACCTTTCCTAACTCTGCTTCTGCCTTTTGATTTTGGTATGATCCATTTATGGCCATCATGCAGAAAGCTCTAGCTCTGTGCTCCTTTTCTTTTTCTTCTTCACTCAGATTTATTGATGGTTCTGCATCATAAATACATTTAGCTAGATCAATGGAAGAAGAGGGTTCATTTACCATCCTAGAGAGGGAGATCCAGATTCCTCTTGCAGAAGTGCAGTCTTCAACTCTTTGAAGAATGTCTTTTGACACAGATTGAGTCAAGATCTGCATAGCTTTGGCATCTGCATCTGTTGAGTAGTCTGAAGGTGGGGATGGTTCTGTAGATGGGGAAGGTCCTTTATGTTTATCAGTCTGCCCATCATCAGTACCAGTTTTGAATTTATCTGGCTTCATTTTGCAAACACGGGCAGTGACATCAATTTCTCTGTTGGTAGTCTTCTTTGAAGAAGATATATCAGCTCCAACATAAACATGCCCTTTCATTGCTCTCGAAGGGGACATGAGACTCGTGGAACTAGGTAATGCAGGTGTAGCTGCCTTTAATGATATGAGGGGAGGTCCTGTCAAAATAGATTTGTAAATTTCTTCATCTATAGCATTTATATATAACTTAATTCTAACTTGCCATAATGAGATATTATCTAAATTAAATATGGGTGGATCTGAGAACAGAATGGTTTCTTGTGTCATTTTGAAAACCTTAAGAACTAAAAGTGATCTTTGTGATTTCAGGTGTTAGCCTGTGTGAGAAATCAACTCCTCTGATACCAATTGAAAGTGGAGTTTTATTTCTTATTTATCTTATTAAAAGATCTTGCTTAAATTTACTTTCAAAGTAAGTGATATATCTATTTTTATGAGTGAGTTTGCTGATTTCTTTGTGAGTAATAAAACCAAACAGTTAAAGTGCATCTAAATAAATACAACACATAAGGTAAAACAAAAAGATAAAAACAAGCAATCCACAGATGACACAAGGAAATATAGTAGTTCTCCTCAACTGGGTACATCTACTCTTCTACCCACTGGTAGGAATCCACTAGGAGGTTGTTGATAAGGTGCCCTCACACCAAGGTGTTTTTGATAAGGTTTCCACACACCAGGTGAGCTGTTGATAAGGTGCTCTAACCAAGATGCATGTTTTTGCTAAGGTGCCCTATCACCGGGAGTTAACTTTTGAAGGGAGTTATAACCCTGTACAGGATGGGGTAAGGAAGTAAAATAAAGACAGAAATTATATTGTTCTTCTCTGTATAAGAAGACTCTTGAAGATCCAAATGTGGTGTTGAATAGATCTGATGTTGAAGTGCTCCCCCTGTCTGATATGGTTTAATGACAGTTCTGGAGGCCTCTTCTTTTAACCACTTCTTCCTTCTTTTGCAGTGATGATCCTGAGCAAGTAGTTGTGATTTGTGTCTCAAGATGTTTTTAATCTGCAGGAAGATGTTAGCAATAAAGAACAATTGATTTTCTCTTTATTTCTGTCGTGTGTTCTCTATTTTGCTTTCTCTGTAACTATCTTTTTATAATCTGAGAACCTTTTCTCTTAATTTGAATTCTTCTCTTGGGAAGAAGGAAAGAGCTGGGGTCTCCATCAATGCTTTGACTCCTCGAGAAGATAACCTGCCGTTTCTTTTTATTAAAGCTAGTTTGCAACGGCTAATAGTATTGATTGATCTGCAACGGCTAAGAGGAATAGTCAAAAGACAGTGAAAAAAATATTAAAATAATTCAGAGAGAAATTCGTCGATCCCAGCTTGACATTTGTCGGGCTGAGCTCGCCGTCTGATGTACTGAGCGATTGTCTCTATCTTGGAATTTGTAGGCCGCTGAGATGGCTGGGTTGAGTTTGTCGAGCGCCGTTCAGAGAATGCCTGGCCGCTGAGATTGTTCTGACTGAATTCGTCGAGCGCAGTTCGCCATTTGTCGAGCGCTGTACTGATGAAGATTTGTCAAGCGCTGTCTGGCTATTTTTCGAGCGCATTTCGACATTCGTCGAACGCAGAGAGCTTATATTATTTGCTTAAGAATATTCTCCGATTCGATTGCATCATATTTAATTTATGTTTTCTTAGATTTCTTAATTGATCTAAGTTATTAGATGACTTATTGACAAGAGGATGGATCCTAACTCAAATCAAAAGCTAAGGTTCCAACATTCAGTATATATCCACTCGTAGTTAAAATATGGTATCGTCCGACGATTAGTGTATGGATTTGTGTAGTGAGTCGCTAGTTGGGTTATCCGATTTTGATGAAAAGGCATCCTTTCTCGGTGTCTAGAACTTGCCCCTAGCGACTCTCGAAGTGTTTGCATAGGCTAATTTAATTTCACGAATATGACTTAGGCCTTTCATTGGATCGATTATTCCTTTGCTTCCTATCTTACATATGTCTACCATTTCTTACACATTTGGGTCTAGCACCCATCCTTTTGATACACCCCCACCTAAAAAATACCAAAGCCTAAAATTCCAACCTAATCTCACACTTAGATTTGAGCTTAAATAAAAAAAATATGATTTTCTACTTGTGTTTTGAAAGTTGAAATTTTGTGATTGGGTGTGCGCATAAAATCTATCATGTGGGTGTTTTGTTGAAAAAGCTTAAAAGAAAAATCATTTGGAAAAGAAAAATTGAAAATCAAAATAGAAAAGAAAAATATGAAATTAGAGTTTGTGTGCTTGGCTAGTTGAGTTTGACACCCTATTTATACAAGTTCACGTCTGGGGTGTCACGTCTCACATTTTATCTCTTTGGTGGAATCATTTTTTATGCAAGCTCGCATTTTTAAGTGTGATTTATGGTTGTCATGTTTATCTTTTGCTATACCTCACCTTAAACCCAAGACAAAATGTTTCGTCCCAACTCTAAGCCCTAACGATTCATATAGTTAGATTTTGCTAGTGTTGTAGAGAGAGTGTGACCCGACAAGCCTGTGGCCATCGTCACTGATGGTTTTATTTGGAAGCTTCCTGTTGTCTTAGGAGGATAATGCTAAGCTTAGTGACTGTGCTACCTTCTCCTTGTGCTCAATCTAGGATGATCCGTGCAGTTCTTTCATAGAAGTGGATATTGCATGCAGATACAATGTTTAAAAAAATTGTAGATATCTAGTACGCATAGAACATTTTCTAGTATTCTTTCTATTTCACCTCGGGCGTGGAACTTTCCTATCCACTCCCTATTTTCAGTTTCTAATTGAGTATTTACTCTTGTCTAATTCCCGTGAGTAGAGTGGTTTGCTCGGGACGAGCAATCATTCAAGTTTGAGGGTATTTGATGAGCATATTTCATATAGTATTTTTGATACTCTTCTAGCATTGTTTTCACATTATAATTGCTCATCTTCATTAGTTTTTCATAACGAAGCATTGAAAATATTCAAAGTCACCATTTTAGCATTTTCATGCTTGTTAGAGTAAGCGCTAGGTATTTCATGCATGATGGAGACCACATCTCCATCTCATTCATGTTTCATATGTTGTATAGGCCATAATCTTCATGATAACATTTTGTTTGATTGTAATTATGGGTTCCGGGGTGACTGCGGTTGATTTTGAAGTGAAAATGCATATGCCCGTGAGTTTTGTACACGCATGGTCGTGCATTTGTATGTGCACGAGCAGACGTTGATTTGTTGATCATCACACGATCAGAAGCAGTTTCAACATACACTGGGTGAGCACGATTGTGCGCATTTTACCGTGATTGACCCAAATCCCCCCTTATTTTGGGCCTCATCGTGCGTTTTAAGAATGATCATGCGTTTTCCTTCGCGCATGGGCGCTGTGCAATTTTCAGGGCACCTCATTTTATGCACATTTTCATCTCCTTCATGCACGATCGAGCACATGACCAATGCTCGATCGTGCGCGTTCAATTTTGGTGGCAGACTATAAATACAGATTTTTGCAATGCCTTCCGTATTTTCAATCTCGGGCGCCGTTTTCACCCTTATTTTGCCCTAAAGCTTCAAGACTTCGCCCTAGGTATTCTCCTACCTCACCAAGCACCCTAAAAGTATAAGAAAGTGATTTGCAAGGTTCTATTGGATCTTCAAGTCAAGGCACTTGATGTGGAGGTGAACCGACCAGAGAGAAAACATTACTAGGAGGAGGTTACAACTCTCTCCCGTATCGTGGAAGTTGCCAAGGAGGAGTTGGAAGAGTTGGTGCACTAAGTCGTGCTCCCCTTCGATTCCAAGGAAGTGTGTCTTATTTCATCCTTATCAAGGAGTGGTAACTTGTATTTCAACCTTCTCTTTTAGAGTATTTGAAATCTTATTGAGGTGTATTATAAAGCATCTACAGACCATGATCATTGGGTGTAGAAGTTCATTGTTGCATTTTTTTTATTATGGATGGTTGGATGAAATGGTTTTTACTTGTTGTGTTTTGAATGAGCTTTTGGTCTTGATGTGTTTGGATGTTATTGTTGATGAGATCCAGAGCTTATTGTGACTTCGTTGCAGTTTTTGTGAGGTAGGCCTTCACAAGAGTGAAGTGCGAGTGCGAGGCAGAGAATGCGACCTGCGGAGTGAGCGAAGAGGTACTTGCGACCCTCAAGTGTGATTGAGAGTATGAAGCGGTATTGGCGACCCACGAAGGAGAGAAGCATGGTAAGACGACCCACACCATTAGCGTAATTCACTTTCTTATTGTAGTTGCTATAAAACCTCTATCAAATCAACGCTTCCCATCGAGACTTTTATTTCAAGTCTTTATCAATAGATAACTCCACTCCGCCATGTTCTGCGTGAGATCGATACTCAAGGATTCACTTTCCATTTTATTATCACTTGTACGATCGTGATATCCTTGTAGTGAGATGCATCAGGCCTCTCTAAAATTAGAGGTTGATTGTCTTGCCCATGGAAATCGGAGTGGGGTGGAACCCCTGCAGTCTAGCTAAAGAGAGATAGAGAAAAAAACTTTAAATTAAAATAAAGAAATCTATACTTTATTACAACATAAAAATAACTATTTTTCACATGATAAATTATTATATGTTATCTTTTATTTTTTATTAAAAAAACAAATCAATGCATCGAAATTTATCTTAGTTTAGGACTTTATCCTCATTTAAAATTGACATGATAATAGAGAGAGAGAGAGAGAGAGAGAGAGAGAGAGAGAGAGAGAGAGAGAGAGAGAGAGAGAGAGAGAGAGAGAGAGATAAAGGTGCTTACAAAGGCCGCGTGGAATATGACTTTGATATAAACGAATTATATACTACACATGATAGGTGTGTGTGCTTACAAATACACACTCTACCTATTTAAATTATAAACATGAATTGTGCGTATAAAGTTTTTGGCGTCATTGTCAGGGAACTCAACTTTGTAATATCTGAACATTTTCACTTCCTATTAATCATGTCAAAAAATTAAAGAGTCTTCGTTTGTTGTGTTATATGTTTGTTTGTGTGAATTGTTTTTGTCATTTGTTTTTCTTCTGCAACTTAGATAATCTTTGTTTGATCTAGTTAATGGTATAAAGCACGGGAAATTTTTCTGAACAACGCAAAGAAGTTGAAGAAATCCACAACTATATCAAAAAGATTAGCGGTCATGCGCAATAAATTCAAGTATTTAATGGAATTGAGCCAACCACATGATGGAGTCACACATACTCTGGAGACTCCATGAAACAAGGGTAAAAAGAATTGAAGTCTCGAAACAAATCATTATAAGGGTCACGAAAGTTTTTATCGCATTTCATTTATTATCTAGTAAATTATATTCTCCTTTGTTTGAAATTTTAATATTTTGAAAATTGCTTAGTTATTTAACTTTGGGTTGGACAAATCTAGACTATCTTCACAATTAGGCAAGATTTAGCAGATATTCTTGTGAAGTATTGTTTATTAGAAATCAATAAATTCAAAATGTGATAAAATAACCATCCCTTATTTTCAATATCTAAGCTAATATAATTTTGATATTTGTTCGTCACGTTTTTAGATTTAATTAAGTACCCTGATTAATTGAAAAAATATTGTGTGTGGGTAGTTTAGCAAAAGTAATTGGATGAATTTGAAATGCATTGACACAAATTTTGATATTTGTTCGTCACAATGCATTTCCAAATTGTGGAGGATGTTTGAGATCTGATCGATCACAATAGTTTTGATAGGCTTTTTGTGATCGATGGGTTGGGGTATCGCGAAATTACGCTCGAGTTTTTGACCACTCTAGTCCAGTCTCATGTTGTCGGGGTGAACGAGGTGGATGCTTCCTACTCCTTCCGTCTGCTGGGTCAGACTTACACAATCTCTGTAGGGTAGTTTAGTGTCTGTATGGGACAACATTTATAGACACTCCATAGTACATCAGCCTACCTTCATCATTCCCTTCGCTGATGATTGATGTTGCATACTGGGATGTGCTCAATCGTACCCCCGAGGCATACGAGGACAAGAGGAGTAAGGCCTCTTCTATCCAATTACCAACTCTGTAGATTGCCCATGTCCTCCTTAGTCATACTTTAAGTGGTCATGGAGATAGTTTGGTGTTGTTGGCGCCAAGGAGGTTCTATACTTATTCAGCATGGCAGAGCGTATAATGCTCAACCTTGTCCATTATCTCTTCCAATACCTCCCCCATCAGGCAAAGTACACTAGGGCAGCAGTTATTTCCATTGCACTCTACATCACACGACTAGCTAGGGGGATGAGACTATTCGAGCAGGTACTTGCTATGGAGGTGGTTTCACAAATGACCCCCATCACCTTAGCTACTTTCAGTGCTCGCCAGATAGTCCAAAGGAGATAGGGTCATCATGGATCCGAATATTTAACGAGATACAATCTAGCCGCACCTGCACCACCTACACCACCACGATAGGATTCTCCACCACCACCACAAGCCACCTTCCATCATGGAGAGTATTCCAATCTTGCTGGCGACAGGTACAACGAGTTTGGGAGGATCAATCGAGCTAGATGTCCTCCTGGTAGGTCGGTATCTCGACCAATATGGCCACAGTTATGGAGTACTAGTTGAAGATGGGGGCTATTATGGAGCAAATGCAACAGAATGAAATAAACATTATGCAAACACATAATACTATTTTGGATAACCTATCGGTGGAAAGTGCCTCGACACATGACTACCTTGCTTATTTGTGTGACCGCTTTGATGAGACATCTCCTCCCTTCGCAAGTCATCCTCAGCATCATCAACCACATCATTGGTGCTCGCCAGAGAAATTTATCTCTTTTTCGAGTACTATTTCCATTATTTTTTTCGATGATCTACTATATTGATATCATGGACATGTGATTCTGATTTTCTATTGGACATCTATTGTATGGTTTTCCATGCTTTTACTTACATCTTTATTTATCTGCTATTTAGTGCCCCAATCATTAAACCAGCTTATATTATCACTTCCATAAATTAAGAAATTATCATCATTAAGTATGGGTGATAAAAAATATTTTGGTCAGTTTTTAACATAATTTTCATTTGATGATAATGTAGAATAAAATCATTATTTTTCAAGTAGATTCAAGTATCTTCCTGCTTACATTTGCTATAAATTGATACAACACAGTTAGGTTTTAAGTTTTTAACAAATTTAAGGAAACTTTTTAGACCAGTTGTCGCAACGAAAAGTACTCTTTTCATACCAGAGAGTCTACATTTGTAGCATATGAACTAATAACTAAAATTTTATAAATAATTTAAGCCATATTTTTTATAAAACTCTTATAATTTGTTCACCTCTTCAACTTGCCTTGAAGAAAAATATAGTAATTCGACCGTCAAATGCTAGACAGGATTATGTTTGCTCTTTACATTAGAAATGTCATGAAAACTAAAACTTATTACCTCATACCTCTGAAACTTAAGTTTATGAACTGGCGATCGATGAAATGAAACCGCTGAGAATGGAAGCTGCGTTAGACAAAATGAAAGCTGCGTTCGACGAACTGAAAGCTGCGTTCGACGAACTGACGATCGACGAAATGAAACCGCTGAGAACGGAAGCTGCGTTCGACGAAATGGAAACTACGTTCGACGATCTGGCATTCGACGAAATTGTGGTCGACGTAAGAAGAAGCTCGTTCGACGAAATGTGTTCGACGAAATTGTGGTCGACGAAAGAAGAAGCCCGTTCGACGAAATGTGTTCGACGAAATTTTCAGTTCGACGAATTGGCGTGCCAGCTGATTAAAGATGAAACTCAACGCCAGGCGTTAGAGCTTAACGCCGGGCGCTATCCGTTCGACGAAAATGGCATTCGACGAAGATGTTGTTCGACGAAATGGCGTACCAGCTGATTAAAGAAAGAAACTCAACGCCAGGCGTTAGTCTTAACGCTGGGCGCTATCCGGTCGACGATTTTGGCAAGGAGAAAGCAGCCGTGATTGCAGGAGAAACTTTAGGAATGATTTGCCCAACGCCCGCGTTAGCCTTAACGTCGGCGTTGATATTGCCTAAAATAAAACATTTCCTAAAGTGCAGAATCTCCTTCCTCTTCTGATGATCCGAGCAATAGATATATTGTTATACATGGTCAACGCGCGGCGTTACCACTTAATGCCGGCGTTAGCTCAAAGTCTATAAATTGGATGATTTCAACGTCTCTAACTACCGATCAATAAGAGCCCTTGTCCAGCACTTCAGAAACTCGGTCAAGGCCATATTTTCCAGATCATCATCTCTCACACATATTCGAGCAAAGAATTCAAGGAGGACCGGATCAATGCTTACACAACGCGAAGAACGCACGCTTCGACTTCAAGAATATTCAGCGTGCCTTCGCCATATCCAGAATTCTTCTAGGGAGTTTTTACTTGAATTTAATATTTGTTTGTAACCACTTTTTATTGTAATCGGTTTATAAATTCGCCTCGTGTTGGCGACTATGTCTGGGTAGGATTTAGGGAGGAATTCGCCTCGTGTTGGCGACTGGGTCTAGGGAGTAGATCTAGGGGTTGCTCGAGGCCTTTCTGGTGATAGATTGGCTAGAGCGGCTTGAGGCCGTATCTGGGGAGAGATCGGCTAAAGCCAACCGGTTCGTGGGGATAAGAGTCGGTATAGAAAACAAAAAGAGTTTTCATATTATTCGCTTTGATTTCTAGCGTCATAGAAATCAAATTTTGTAATCAAGTTTATTAATGATAATCATGTCTTTTTCTATTTAATAAAATTGATTTACCACTCTTTGTTTTATATTCACTCTTATTCAAATAAAATATCAAAAGTTTTCTATTTAAGTTTAAAGTTTTTAAAACCCTTATTCACCCCCCTCTAAGGGCGCCTCAAGATCCAACAAGTGGTATCAGAGCCAGGTTATTCCAAAAATGGTCTAACAACCGGAAATAATGGCGTCTCGTGATCTCACTTTTTATGAGGGGCAAGGAATAAGTAGACCTTCACTGTTCACCGGAACTGACTACAACTATTGGAGAACGCGAATGCGTTATTTTCTAATCAATTTAGATCTAGATGTCTGGGCGAGTGTTGAAACACAGTATACGACTCCAACATATATTGTTGGAGAAGTTACCATGGAAAAGCCTAGAGATAAGTGGGATGATGGGGATACAAATAAATGTAAAAATAATGCAAAAGCTATGAATGCCTTATTTTGCGCATTAGACATGACTGAATTTAATAGAGTTTGTGCATGTGAATCTGCTTATGACATTTGGAATTTGCTTGAAATAACTCATGAAGGTACCTCGCAGGTCAAAGACTCTAAGTTATTCCAACTGGAATCAGAGTTTGAAAGGTTCAGGATGGATCCAACCGAGGACATCGACTCAATGTATTCTCGCTTTACCAAGATTGTCAACGCCTCAAAAATTCATGGAAAAACCTTCTCAAACGGTGACTTGGTGAGAAAGATCCTTCGTTCTCTCCCTTCGAAGTTCAATACAAAGGTGACCGCAATTTCCGAATCGCATGATCTAAGACGACTCCAAATTGAGAGCCTCATTGAGAATCTCAAAACCCATGAGGTCGAACTCAAAATTCAAGATGAAGAATACAATAAGGAGCCAAAGAAGAAAACCTTGGCACTAAAGTCAAGAAAAGAGGATGACGATGAGGAAGATGACGAGGAGAGTCTCTTTGTGAAAAACTTCACAAAGTTCATGAAGAATCCAGAAAGGAGGAACACCTTCCGGAAGTACTTTCGAAAAGGATCGTATTCCAAGAAGGAGAAAAAGGAGAAATCAAGCGACGATGATGAAGAGCGACCTCCTCCCGAGTGCTTCCACTGTAGGAAGACCGGGCATATAAGAAGTCAATGCCCAAAATACTTAAAGGAGCAAAAAGAAAAGAAGCATAAGGGAAAGGAGAAAAAGAAAGTCTTGAAGGCAGCTACATGGGATGATTCTTCATCCGGATGCTCAAGCAAATCAAGTTCAAGCGAGGATGATGAGGCAAACTTGTGCCTCATGAGGAGGAACCAAGACTCAGCTGACGATGAATGCAGTGTACAAAGCGACACTGAGGTAATCCCTTCCACTTATGATGATCTTTATGTCGAATACATAAAAACGTGCAAATCATTTGGTAAAAATTTAAAAGATCTTGATCTTCTTAAAACTGAAAATAAAATCCTTTTAAAACAAAATAAAAAATTAAATAAAGAACTAAATACATTGGATAAAGAATTGGTGTCTTGCCAAAAGAATGACAATCATTTAGCAAAGGCAAATGAACTTGAATGTGAACTTTCTAAGGCTCTCTTGAATATCGAATCACTCATAAAAGAAAATGGAGACTTAGAAAGAAGGTTGAAAATATCGCTTTCTCAAACTGAAAATGAAAAGAAAAATTTTGCAAAGAGACGTGGAAATTTAGTAAGCGAAAACTTTGCCTTGAAAGCACAAATAAATGATCTTAATATGGCAATAAAAAAATTGGAGTTGGCCAAAAATCACTGGACATGATTTTGGGCAGCCAGTGCCATGGATCTGCAGAGTTTGGGTTGGGTTATGCATTGGAAGCCTACCGCCCAGCGTTGACTACTAACGCTCGCGTTAGCTCAGCTTCCAGAAATCAAAACTCTTTTCTTCAAAATAATACCTTCACTCCCTCTAACTCTGCATCTACCAGCAATGGTCAACAACATTCTCTGAAAAAGGTCTCAACCCCTTTTGTTGCGTGTGCCAATTATTTATTTTTTGGTCACACCACGGATTCTTGCAGGAAGAAGGGAAAGCGTATTGTAAAGCAAATCTGGGTACCTAAGGTCTCCACTTATGTTATGGGAGGAACCTCATGGGTATCCGGATCTTCACTGACTTTTTCCTCTTAGGTTTATTGGCAGGCTAAGGACAAAGAAGACATGTGGTACTTGGACTCAGGTTGCTCCAAGCACATGATGGGCGATAAAGCAAAGTTCCTTAGCCTCACTAAGAAGAAAGGAGGAACCATGACATTTGGTGACAATGGAAAAGGAAGAATACTGGGCACCGGTACAGTGGGTAACGACTCCTTCACTCTTACTAATGTCTTCTTTGGAGAAAGCTTAAAACATAACTTAATCTCTATTAGTCAATTATGCGATAAAGGCCTTAATGTGTTATTTCAGTCTTCTAGTAATTTGTGCAAAATAATTGATCCTAAGTCTAATAATATAGTACTCACTCCACCAAGAATTCATAACATTTATTTAATTGCATTTCACGATCTATCACGTGTATCTCTTAAATGTCTTATATCTAAAAATGAAGAACTTTGAATTATGGCATAGGCGTCTTGGTCACTCTAGCACAAAGTTGATTTTAAAATTATCAAAAAATAAAATTATTAGAGGATTGCCAATCCTAAATGGAAACCTCTCTTCCTTATGCTCGCCATGCCAACAAGGAAAATTTTCAAAAACATCGTTTAAAAGTAAAATTGAAGTATCCACCTCAAGACTATTGCAACTAATTCACATGGACCTTTTCGGGCCAATTAGCACTTATAGCCTTGGTGGTAAAAAGTATACTTTTGTATTAATTGACGATTTTTCAAGATTCATGTGGACTTTATTTCTTACATCCAAATCCGATGCATTTTCTGAATTTTCAAAACTGTGCATTCACATTCAAAATGAATTAGACTTAAAAATTAAATGCATAAGGTCGGATCATGGAGGGGAATTTGAAAATGATAGTTTCACCACTTTCTGCAATAATCTAGGCATTAAACACGAATTTTCCGCTCCACGCACCCCCCAACAAAATGGTGTGGTGGAGAGGAAAAATAGAACCCTTCAAGAACTCGCACGCACTATGTTATCTGAGTATGAGTTACCTAGATCTTTTTGGGCTGAAGCAGTAACTACATTGTGCTATGTTATAAATCGTATCATGCTTCGCCCTATTTTGAAATTAACCATATGAATTATATTACCAAAAGAAACCTAATGTATCTTACTTTCATGTTTTTGGATGTAAATGTTTTATCTTAAATACTAAAGATGCATTAGCTAAATTTGATGAAAAATGCGATGAAGGAATCTTTCTTGGCTACTCTTCTACTAGCAAGGCATATGATATATAATAAAAAGTCTAAAAAGGTTGAAGAATCTATTCATGTGAAGTTTGATGAACTTGTGCCTTGTGTAGATGCTAACAGTGCAGGAAAGGAAGATGAACCCCTCTCATCTTTGGTGCTTGATGATGATGAACCACTTGGAGAGGACAAAGTTGGAGATTCGGTGCAAGAAGAAGCTGTGCCTCCAAGCGTGCTTTGATTCACAAGAGATCATCCAAGGGAGCTTGTCATTGGAGAACCATCAAGAGGGGTAACGACACTGAAAGTGCACAGTTAACCTCACTAGAATCCTCTAGAGGGGGGGGGGGGGGGGTGAATAGAGATTTAAAAATACTTTGTGCAATTATATATATATATATATATATATATGTGTGTAATAATCATATATTCAAACTTCCCACAAACCAACAAGAATTAAGCAAGTAAAGAAGAAAAATAGCAAGAAAATCACAGCACAACACAAAGAAATATAGTGGTTCCCCAAACTTTGGGTAGTCCACTCTTCTACACCCTTTGGTAGGAATTCACTAACTTGCACTGAGTCTTTTGATAAGGAGACTCTTAGAATCAGACTGAGTCTTTTGATAAGGAGACTCTTAGAACCAGACTGAGTCTTTTGACAAGGAGACTCTTAGAACCACTACAACTGAATTTTTTGAAAAGAGATTCTAAAAACTCTTTTACACAATTAGAAAATGAAGTAAGAATGAGAAGAAGAAGTAGAACAAGTAGAAGAACAAAAGACAATATATGTAAGAAAGAATATTCTTCCTAGCAAGAAGATTAGAAGCACAAGTATAGTGAATATGATTTCTCTTCTATAGTGAGAAGGAGATTGTAAGCTTTTCTCTCTTTTGTGAGAGCTATCAGAATTTGCAGCAGAATGGCTTGAGAAGATGAAGGCTTTTTCTGTGCTGCTGCACACTATCTCTTTTCTCAATTTTCTCACTCTTCACTTGGGAGCACTTCCTCTTTTTCAAATGTATATGGTGGATCACTTCTTGTCATTCTCTGTCGACCTCCTTCTTATTTATAGCTCTGCTTAAAAGATATTGCTAAAGGAGAATAATCAATTAGCAGACAGAGAATTAGAAAGAGATTTAGAGTTTCCATAATCAATATTTCTGTAGAAGGAAAGGAATTCATTCTGATTTCAAATAATATCCATAATAATCTTAATTAAATTAGCCAAGAATCAAATAGAAGGAAAGACTGATTCAGAACGGCTATAAAAGAATAATATCATTCCATAAAAAGTAGATCTACAAAAAGAAGGAAAGAGATCTGGCGTGTTTTTTGAATTACTTATAGATATCGACGTGCGTCGATTACTATTCGACGTATACGTCGATTTCATCCTGGCTGGGCATCGAGTTGAGAATAAGGAAGGTGCGTCGACAAAGGTGCGTCGACTTTATCAAATGCGTCGACTAGAAGTCAGAGGTACGTCGACAAAGATTACGTCGAATTCTTCTTAGAGTTATTTCGACTCATTCTGAGAGAAACGTCGACTATATTTCAACGTTGCGTCGAATACTATTCGACGCATATTTACTTAGCCTAGTTTTTCATACTTAGAATTTATATTCTTCTTAATTCTAAGGGTTAAGATAAATCATTTCCCCAACAATCTCCCCATATTTGTCTTAACCCTATATAGAGAGAAATTGTATCAGTATTTAATCAACTCAGCAAGACATTCATATAGGTTAGAAATATGTTAAATAATCAGAAGAAGTCATATAACAAGTAATTGTCTTTCACAAGATTTAAACTAGAAACTTCTTGTTATATATGAAATTGACAAAGGCAGAATAAAGTTTTCTAGATAAATTTTCAATAGCATCAAAAATATAGCCCCTGGCCCTATCAGGATGCTCCTGGACATTTCTGATGATTGTGTGCAATTTCTCTAGGACTTTGTTAGCATCAGGGAGAGTGTCATTTATAGAATAACCCTTGCTGATGATAATTGCTGCCTTTTCATCAATCATCTCAATTGTAATGTTTTGAGGTTTCTTTTGTGTAGGCTTGGGCTCAGGTGGTCCTTTGTTGTCAACCTTTGGCCTATATTTTCTCTTCTCTGATTCCTATTTCTCAGGGATCTCAGGCATTTTTCCTTTCCCTTTCCAGGGTGAGTCATGCCATTTGTCTAATCTTGCAGGTCTTTTTGGCTTCTTATAAGGAATGTAAATATATTCTGCACACCCTACACCCCTCTTGTGCATTTGTCCTTTTTCTAGGATGAGCCCTGCCTGAGGATTTTTCTTTTGATAAGCTTCAACATCAAACAATTTCTTTGGAAGTTTGATGGAAGATTCTGCAAGAATCTGTTCTTTAGTCATCCCTTTCTTGATCTTTTCCAACCAGACATTCCTCTTATCTTCTACTTTTTTCCTAGCTGCTTCATATTCATACAGCTCTCTTTTTTCTTATTTCTTCATGCCTCCTTTCCATGTCAGGATCATGGTATTCCTTTACAGGACTGTTAGGAGTGATATTAGGCATTTTTTCAAACCTCTTTATCTCCTCAACAGCCTTTCTATATTTCTTTTCCTTTGCATATTCTTTTCTTTCTTCTTTGGAAATTTTTTGCCAATGAGGGATTGGTTCACTTCTTCTTTTCATTTGTTCTCTTGGTTTTTCCTTAGATAGCTTTTATGGAGGTAAAGGTAGTAGAGGAGGTAGAGATGGAGGTTGAAGTGGTGGAAGAGGCAGAGGTGGAGATGTAGTTTTCTCTTTAGAAGGTGAAGGTGGAGAAGGGACTTTTGTAGGAGAGGGAACAGCAGGCAAAATGTCCTCTGGAGGAACATCCTCAAGTAAGGGTGTCTTGAGCTTGATATAGCTGGCAGAGAAGCCAGGAGAATGAAGCTGATATTCTTCCACACACAAGGGTGCCTCAATCCAGACTTGCCCTTTTAGGTCATCAGAAAAAGCAGTTTCTTCCTCCCCCTGGACTTCTATATTTTGTACTGCAACAATCTCCCCCTGAACATATGGGGAATCTATTCTGAATGCTGAATCCATAACATGATCTCCTTCTGTATGATAGGAGGAGGATTCACCAAGGTGTTTGTTGAAGGTATAATCAGAATGATTGGAGAAGATTTGAGCCTAAGGTAAATGAGAAAATGAAGTTGGTTTAATACTTAAAGATAGAATTTAGAGATTGGAGAAGAATTAGCCCTGAGTTTTAAGAAAAACCTGGATAGGGGGGTTTCTGGAGCAACTCTCCCCCTGGTTTATATCCTTCAGAAAGGATGTAAACCCCTTTGGCGACAGAGGTTGTTCTTGAAGAAGAACATGAAGCTCAGGAAGAGAGGCAGAGAGGTTGGCCAATTTGGCTTCACATGTGGTGAGCATGTCGGCGCACTCATTGGAGAAGGTGGTCAGACGTGTCTGGAAGTCATTCAGAAGTTGTTCCAGAGCGTCGTTGATTGTTTTGAGGAGAGCAGATTGAGCAGGGGTTGGCACCATTGATGTAGAGAGAGAGAGGTAGAAGATGAAGATTTTGGCGGTTTGGGAGAGTATGAGTTATGAAATAAGAGGTGTTATTTAAAGGAGGTGAAGCGTCGAAAAGGAAACAGAAATCAAGGTATATTAGGTAACCAATCGTCAAAAGAAGAAGGGAAGATTTGTTTCCAGTTTTATTATGCAGTTGACGTTACGTCGAATTGGAGTCGACGCATGGTCGATGTGTCGAAGCATCTGTGACATTGGTCATTGATGTCGACGTGTGCGTCAATATGAAGTCGACGCTTCATCGAAACATTGTCAGCCCAATGTCCTGCCGACGTGGTCGCAGAATTGCGTCGAGATTAGATCGACGGTGCGTCGATAAGGGATCGACGCATCTTTGTCTTTAAGAAATCAATGCTAGCGCCGAGTTCCTCTCGACGGTGCGTCGATAGGAAATCGACGTGTCTTTTAAATACTTGCTTAGTTTTTCTAATCTCTTTTAGATTTCCCCAACAATGGTGTTTACAAGCTTCCATCAAGCATTCCCAAGGTGTTGATAAAGTAAGTATGCTTAGTTTCATCTAAGGGTTTGGTAAAGATGTCTGCTCTTTGACTATCTGTAGGAATGTATTCTAAGGTTATCTTACCTTTTTCTACATTGTCTCTAAGGAAGTGATGTCTGATCTCTATATGTTTGGTTCTACTATGAAGGACTGGGTTGGATGCTATGGATATAGCACTAGAGCTATCACAATAAATTTTAGAGTTATTGACTTCTAGTTTATAGTCAAGAAGCTGATTTTGCATCCAGAGGATTTGTGAACAACAGCTCCCAGCAGCTATATATTCAGCTTCAGCTATTGAGGTTGAGACTGAAGTTTGTTTCTTACTGAACCATGATTTTAGTCTGTCACCTAGAAATTGGCAAGTACCAGATGTGCTTTTTCTATCAACCCTACATCCAGCATAGTCTGCATCTGAGAATCCTATTAATTCAAAATATGTTTCTGCTGATTACCACAAACCTAGTTCAGGTGTTCCCTTTAGGTATCTAAGAGTCCTTTTTACAGAGGTGAGATGGGATTCTTTTGGATTAACCTGAAATCTAGCACATATGCAGGTTGCAAACATAATGTCAGGTCTGCTAGCTGTTAGATAGAGAAGGGATCCTATGATTGCCCTATATGTCTTTTGATCTACTGATTTTCCCTTATCATCTTTTTCTATAATGGCATTAGTTGTCATAGGTGTTTTCATGGTAGAGGCTGATTCCATGCCAAACTTTTTGATTAATTATTTAGTGTATTTAGATTGTGAAATAAAGATTCCCTCACTGCTTTGTTTCACTTGTAGCCCTAAGAAATAAGAGAGTTCTCCCATACTACTCATTTCAAATTTTTATTGCATCAAATTAGCAAATCTTTTACAAAGTTTGGGATGAGTGGAGCTAAAGATGATATCATCTATATAGATTTGCACAAGAAGGAGTTGATTTTTATGGGTTCTAGTAAAAAGTGTTTTATCTACTCTTCCTCTTTCAAAAGAATTTTCTAAAAGGAAGTTGGAGAGAGTTTCATACCAGGCTCTAGGTGCTTGCTTAAGGCCATAAAGTGCTTTGTTGAGTCTATAAACAGAGTTAGGTGAGGAGGGATTGACAAAACCTGGTGGTTGCTCTACATACACTTCTTCTTGAAGGTCACCATTCAGAAAAGCACTCTTGGCATCCATCTGGTAGACCTTCATCTTCATGAAGGCTGCATAGGCAAGAAAGAGTCTGATTGCTTCCAATCTGGCTACTGGAGCAAATGTTTGATTGTAGTCTATTCCTTCTTCTTATCTGTATCCTTGTGCTACCAGTCTTGCTTTGTTCCTGACAATTACTCCAGTGGAATCTAGTTTGTTTATGTATACCCATTTTGTAACAATAACTGGGTAGTTTCTTGGTCTCTCAACTAAGTTCCACACTTTGTTTCTCTCAAATTGGCTTAGTTCTTCTTGCATGGCTATAATCCAGTGGGGATCACAATTTGCTTCCTCAAACTTCTTTGGTTCAACTTGAGATAAGAAGCATTGGAGCATCATCCCATTTGAGACTTGGTGTCTTGTACTTACTCCAGTATTGGGGTCTCCAATTACTTGGGATTATGGATGATGGTGGTAGAGAAGGGATGCTTGTTTGAGGAGGAGGAGGAGGTGAAGATGGATGAGCAGGAGAGTTGGGAGGAGATGGAGTCCTTTCAGGAATGGCACCAGGTTTGGGGATTTGCCTGGTCCATTTTGAGAAGAGAGCAATGGACATCCTTTTACAGGAGGGATGAGGATTCCTTTTGACCTGCATAGGTCAGGGAAGGAGTGGAAGAGTACTTGGCTCATAATTCTCATGTAGGCATTCTCTTTGTGAGAATATTTAAAGCCTATCATTTTGAGCAGGCAGCTTGCCCAGTTTACCTTCTTCTTCAGCACAAGGACCCCCATGATGTTCAGTTGCTGCTTGGGCACTGCATCATGGGCAGAGATCTTATATAGTAATATTTTCCCTACTATGTCTGCCAACAGTCTATACTCCTCAGAGAAGTCTATTTTCTTCAGGTGGATTGGTCTATCTTTGTAGAACTTCATGGTGATTAGCAGACTCTTTATTTCATCAGGGGTAAGTTCCATAGGTTCATCACCTGATAGGGGAATTATTTTAGTTATTCTTTAGAAAATGATTTGCTTTCCTTATTTGAACAAAGATAATATTGGACTGTACCTAATGGTAGATCAAAGGTGGTCCTAATGTGTTCTGCAGAAATTGAGACAGGTGTCTCATGAATTGTTCCTGTGATTTCTCCTTGTTCAGATATCTGAACATGAGTCATCAGCTCTATGAGTTCTGTCTCCAGGAGCTTGCATCTTGTGTAGATGAGCTTATCCAGACCAGCTTCAGTGAAGAGAGTTGATGCTCTTATAATTTTCTGCGGCGGCTTGGAAGGATTCGAGGTCAATGTCGAACCCAGAGTTTATCTTGGGAGCCATTGTAGGTCAGTGAGAAAGATGAAGAAATGGCTGGATTGAGAGGTAAGAGGGATGAAAGATGCAGAGTGCGAGAGGATTTCTAACTGAAGAGTCTATTTGAGTCATGTGAAACGTCGAAATGAGACACAATTCGAGGCATATTCGGAACTACAGTGGATGTGCCGCTCTTTTTCATGAAGTCGACGTTACGTCGAGTGGAATTCGACGTAAGCGTCGATACAGTCTGAGGTAAGATGTTAGGGTTTCATATCGACGTATACGTCGATTGGAGTCGACGCATGCGTCGATTTAAGTTGTTATTGATAGTTATCGACGGTGCGTTGATTATAAAATCGACGTGACTTTTATTTTCCTGAAAAATTGTGTTTTCCCTTGAGAGATTATTTCTTCCTGCTCCTAATGTTTTCTAAGACAGTCTTGGACTAATTTTTATAATTAGATGATTGTACCAATATTGTTTGGCAATGTGGCCAGTTTTATTGCATATATAACATCTGACTATCTTTAGATTATGGGATTTTGAGTTTAGAGAGAGATAGTGGTGTTGATTAGGATAAACCTTTTGATTAGAATAAAAATTTTGATTAGGATAAAAGTTTTGACTAGGATATAAATTATGATCAGGATGAATGGGTCCTGAATGGGGGTTAAGATGGAAGGTTTTTGGAGGAAGGAAGTGTTCTGTCTTTATGTTGCTCTGAGTTTGTATGCGTCGATATCTATTCGACGTATGTTGATAGTTGCGTCGATTTATACTCGGTGCTTTCTCCAGATTGCGTTGATTTGGAATCGATGCATGGAAGAAGTTGCGTCGATTTGAAGTCGACGTACTTTTATTCAAGCGTCGAATTGAGGTCGAGGCATCTGAGAGATTGCGTCGAGTAGAATTCGACGCACTATCATTCTTGCATCGATATGAAGTCGACGCAATTGTGTTTTCACAAATTTTATTTTTCCCTTTTTCTGAGTTTATTTCTTTATGAGTTGTTTCTCTTGGCCTAATTTCCTTCTCAAAAGAAGTTTGAGAGTCATCAGCTGAATAGTATGATGTTTCATCAAATTGGTTTATTTCCTTGAAGTCTTCTCCCTTATTTTGTGAGTCTTCTTCTTGGTTTATTGAGTTAGTGGGTTTAGTGAATTTAACAGGGCTCATCCATGCAGGTTTGTTGGATGGATTAAGACTAGCTGAGGGATCAGCTCCTAGCCCAAGATTTTTATGTCTTCTTGTTTGTTTTTCTGTGATTTCTTTAAGTGTTTGGCTTCTCATTTTTATTGATTCTTCAAAAACTTTTGCTTGGGATACCTTATTCTTAAGAAGCTGGTTTTCTATTTTAGCCCTCTCTATTTCTTTTTCTATGATGTTAACCTTTAACTCATGATTTTTAGAACAAGTATCCTTTATATTTCTCTGGTTTTTAATGACATTAATTTGTTCTTTTAGATTCTTAATTTCTTGTTTAGCTCTTAGTTGATCTAAACATAATCCTTTAAAATCATTTTTTAAATCATCACACAGAAAATCTATGTCATCAAAGATACTTACCTCATCCTTATCCTCAGATTCCTCTATGAGAATAAGGCTATTTTCTTTATCATCTTCAGAAGAGATGCTTCCTTCTGATTCTGTCTCACTCCATGATTTAGCACCATGTTCTTCCTTTGAGCTTTCAAAAGCCATTAAGCATAGGTCTTCTTGCTTAGACTCTTCATTGTCACTTTTGGATGCGGTGCTGTCCTCAGAATCTGTTTCACTCCAAGCTTCTGCAATGAAGCCTTTTTCTTTCTTCTTCCCATTTTTCTTGAGATCTTTCTTTTTCAGATCTTTCTTCTTCTCAGTATTTTCTGGACATTCTGGTGCAATGTGTCCAGTTTTCCTGCAGGAATAACAAATGATTTCTTTAGTAGGAGTTTTATCATACCTTGGTTTTGATTCCCTTCTTCTAGACCCATCTGTCCTGACCCATTTCTTGAATCTTCTGGCCAGGAGGCTGAACAATTCTTCTTCAGTGACAGGGGTCTCTTCTTCTGTTGCTTTCAAAGCAATGTTTCTATCTTTTGAGGAGGTTGGAGTGTTTCCTCTCCTTTCCTTCTCTTCTCTGGTTTTCAGCAGTTGCTCATAGGATTTGAGATTTCCTAAGAGGGCATCTGTTGAGATTTCCTTTTGTCCTCTTGTATCTCTTATTGCCCATATTCTTGAGTCCCATGAACTTGGGAGTCTCATTAATAGTTTGTCATTGATCTCTGTGAGAGAGATCTCTCTATCCAGGCTCCTTAATTGGTTTATGATCAGACTGAATCTATCATACATCTCAGATATGCTTTCTTCATGCTTCTTTTGAAAGTTCTCATATTGGGAGATCAATAGAGCCTTTCTATCTTTCCTTTCATCAGCACTTCCTTCTACCATCTTTGTAAGAGCCTCCCAGATTTCTTTGGCTGATTCACAGTAAACAACCTATTGAAAGATTTCATCTGAGAGGGTTGAGATAAGAATGTTCACAGCTTTTGCATCACATGTTCCTGCCTTCTTCTCTTCAACTGTACACTCAGCCTTTGGGACAAGTGTTTGAGTCACTTCACCACTTGAGTCTCTTCTATAAGGCTTGGGAGGACCTGTTAAGATAACATTAAATAATTCTTCATCAATAGAATTCATATAAATCCTAATTCTTATTTTCCAAATTGCAAACTTTTCAAGATTGCACATTGGTGGTCTGGTGGAAGCATAATCTTTGATTTGTGCCATGTGAAAAGAAATAGTTTTCAGAAATATATATATATATATATATATATGAGAGGTAGGATCTTTTTGATCAAGGAGTTAACCTTTTTAGATCAACCTCCCTCTGATACCAATTGAAAGTGCATAGTTAACCTCACTAGAATCCTCTAGAGAGGGGGGGGGGGTGAATAGAGATTTAAAAATACTTTGTGCAATTATATATATATATGTGTAATAATCACATATTCAAACTTCCCACAAACCAACAAGAATTAAGCAAGTAAAGAAGAAAAATAGCAAGAAAATCACAGCACAACACAAAGAAATATAGTGGTACCCCAAACTTTGGGTAGTCCACTCTTCTACCCCCTTTGGTAGGAATTCACTAACTTGCATTGAGTCTTTTGATAAGGAGACTCTTAGAACCAGACTGAGTCTTTTGATAAGGAGACTCTTAGAACCAGATTGAGTCTTTTGACAAGGAGACTCTTAGAACCACTACAACTGAATTTTTTGAAGAGAGATTCTAAAAACTCTTTTACACAATTAGAAAATGATGTAAGAATGAGAAGAAGAAGTAGAACAAGTAGAAGAACAGAAGACAATATATGTAAGAAAGAATTTTCTTCCTAGCAAGAAGATTAGAAGCACAAGTATAGTGAATATGATCACTCTTCTATAGTGAGAAGGAGATTGTAAGCTTTTCTCTCTTTTGTGAGAGCTATCAGAATTTGCAGCAGAATGGCTTGAGAAGATGAAGGCTTTTTCTTTGCTGCTGCACACTATCTCTTTTCTCAATTTTCTCACTCTTCACTTGGGAGCACTTCCTCTTTTTCAAATGTATATGGTGGATCACTTCTTGTCATTCTCTGTCGACCTCCTTCTTATTTATAGCTCTGCTTAAAAGATAGTGCTAAAGGAGAATAATCAATTAGCAGACAGAGAATTAGAAAGAGATTTAGAGTTTCCATAATCAATATTTCTGTAGAAGGAAAGGAATTCATTCTGCTTTCAAATAATATCCATAATAATCTTAATTAAATTAGCCAAGAATCAAATAGAAGGAAAGGCTGATTCAGAACGGCTATAAAAGAATAATATCATTCCATAAAAATCAGATCTACAGAAAGAAGGAATGAGATCTGGCGTGTTTTTTGAATTACTTATAGATATCGATGTGCGTCGATTACTATTCGACGTATACGTCGATTTCATCCTGGCTGGACGTCGAGAGGAGAATAAGGAAGGTGCGTCGACAAAGGTGCGTCGACTTTATCAAATGCGTCGACTAGAAGTCAGAGGTACGTCGACAAAGATTACGTCGAATTCTTCTTAGAGTTACTTCGACTCATTCTGATAGAAACGTCGACTATATTTCGACGTTGCGTCTAATACTATTCGACGCATATTTACTTAGCCTAATTTTTCATACTTAGAATTTATATTCTTCTTAATTCTAGGGGTTAAGATAAATCATTTCCCCAACAGACACGTTCTTCCCTTAATGAATCTTTTTCTAATATATGCTTCGTTTCTGAAATTGAACCCAAAAATGTTTCTACCGCTTTAAATGATGAGTTTTGGTTTATTGCTATGAATGAAGAATTAAATCAATTTGAACGGAATAGGGTTTGGAAGCTTGTTGAAAGACCATCTAATCACCCAGTCATAGGTGTAAAATGGATATCTAAAAATAAATTAGATGGAGATTCGAGAATCACTAGTAACAAAGCTAGATTAGTAGCACGAGGTTATTCTCAAATCGAGGGGGTAGACTTTAATGAAACATTTGCACCCGTAGCTCGCCTTAAATCAATTAGAATTTTTCTGGCATTTGCAAGTTATAAAAGATTTAAATTATTTCAAATGGATGTCAAAAGTGCTTTCTTAAACGGGATACTTAAAGAAGAAGTCTATGTAGAACAACTCCCCAGTTTTATTGATAAAATTTTTCCAAATCACGTTTATAGATTAGAAAAGGTGCTTTATGGTCTAAAACAAGCGTCCCGTGCATGGTATGAACGACTAACATCTTTTTTTATTAAAGCACAGTTATAAAATGGGTAGTGCCGACAACACACTCTTCATTAAGCATATTGATAATGAAATAATTATTTTACAAATATATGTTGATGATATTATTTTTGGAGCCACTAATGAAGAGTTGTGTAATGAAGTAGTACTAGTAATGCAAAATGAATTTGAGATGAGTCTAGTTGGTGAATTAACTTATTTTCTAGGCTTTCAAAAGAAATGATGGAATCTTCATATGTCAATCTAAATACGTACATGATATGCAAAAATGATTTGGATTTGAAAACTTAAAACAAGCTAGTACTCCAATGAGCGCGTCACTAAAGTTAGGAAAAGATGAAACCGAAATTTCCATTGATCAAACTTTGTATAGAGGAATGATTGGATCCTTATTGTACCTTAGTGCATCTAGACCCGACATTATGTTTGTCGTATGCCTATGCGCTAGATTCCAAGCAAACCCAAAAGAATCTCATTTAAAGCGGTAAAACGAATTTTTCGATATCTAATTGGCACATCTAAATTAGGTCTTTGGTATCCACATAATGACTCTTTTATAATACATGGATATTCTGATTCTGATTATGCAGGTTATTCTTTAGATAAGAAAAGTACTAGTGGTACATGTCATTTCTTAGGTCCTTCTCTAGTTGCATGGTCAAGTAGGAAACAAAACTCCGTTGCACTCTCCACAACCGAGGCAGAATATATTGCACTAGGAAGTTGTTGTGCCCAAGCATTATGGATGACTCAAACATTAGAAGACTTTGGAGTTCATCTAACTAGTATTGAACTAAAGTGTGACAACAAGAGTGCCATTGATTTAACTAATAACCCCATTCATCACTCAAGATCCAAATACATAGACGTTAGACATCATTTCATTAGGGATCATATAAAAAAGTAACATGTTCATGTAAACTTTATTGGAACTGATTCACAACTTACGGACATATTTACCAAACCTTTACCGGATTCCCGCTTTGCCCTACTTAGACTAGAATTAGGAGTCTTAGATATAACAAATTGATAATCACAACATGCTACGTCTCCTTCCAAATATAAAAAAAATATTTATATATTTTTTATATACAAGATACAAATTATCTTAAAAACACTAAAATATGCTTAATTTTGCCTTCAAAACATATCAATTTTCTCTGAAATTTCTACCCTAATAAGGTCTATGTACATACTATCTATGCCAAAGAATTTTTTTTTTCAAAAACCTCAAAAATCAAGTACTATTTCGGCGTTAACTACTTAACGCCGGGCGTTAGCCTTTTTCTCTAGATGAAAATTCTGCGTTCACTAGTATCTTTCTGGTATTTTTCTAATGATTTTTCTCATTTTATTGTGTCTGATTTCAAATTATTTTGTTATTACTTTTGTTGTTTTCCTCCAAAATATAAAAAATTCAAATAATTCAAAATGATCAAAAATATGTTTTTGTTATTTGTTTTTGTTATTTGTTTTTGCTTTAACTCCTTACAAAATTATGGTTTGACTATAAAACTTCACAAGAGCAAACATCTTAGTTATTTTTGTTTCAAAAGGTCAAATTTGTTTTTGGCATACACTTAAAGATAGCCTTCAATGTCTAATTTTAATTTCAAATTTCCTAAACATTGTTTTATCTTCATGCCTTGACCTTAATCTGATTATGTGCAATGAATTAGTCTATAGATAATTGTGTATGATTGCCTAGCATGCCTCTAAGTATGAGTAATGTTTTATGTTTATCAATGATTCATACACTCACTACTTTGATAATCTACATGTGTTCATAATCTTAGTCTTGCATGATTGTGTAGTGTAATAATTTTAACACCTTGAGTTGTATGTCTAAATTACTTACACCATCTTTTAAAAATAAATTTCTTGCACACATAGAAGTGTTGCTCCAAAATTTTAAATGTTTGCAACAACAAGTGAATTCTAAAACCTTTTGGCCCTTAACAAAATATGAAATAAAAAGCCAAAGATAACTCCACCAAGCACTACTCACCCTCCTGATAAGTCTTAATGAGCATTGTGAGGTTGAGCACCTTGGAAATAATTGTAAAGTGTCTTGTGCAAACATATTTCTTTTTATCACTTCTATTTGTACACCGGATAACTAAAAATAAAAATCAATAAAATTGCTTATGTGATCCCCCAAGCAATACTCCACTCACTGATAAGTCTTAATGAGCATTGTGTAGGCGAAGCACCTTGGTAGTTGTACATATGTTATGTGCTTTGAAATTTTATTCTATATGTGATGTGTGAAAGTAATTCTATGATTACAATCTTATTGTTGTTGTTACTATTTCACTACATATGTCATGTGTTTTGATTATTTCACTTGTATACTTTTATCAAAACACCTAATGCACACATCATTGATTTTCATAAAGCTTCTACTCATGAGAATTGGATCATAATGCAAACATTACATAATTCTCTAAAAACTCAAGTAAAAGCACTAGATTGCAATGCATGATTTCAATAATGTTTTCTTTACTTGAAATATGAATTGGTTACATTGTAGTTATTATCTTTTGAATATGTTAATTCATGCTTGCCTATTTTGTTATGAAAATTTTCAAAGTTAAAATGCTCAAATGTGAAAAGTCTAGACATATTGTTGGAATGGTCAAACTATAACAAAAATATTACTCTTATTTGTTTTGTTTTTTGCTTTCCGCATTTCTCTATCTAATCATGTATCCTTATATCATGTGTTCTCATGCTTATTTCTACATTTTGATTTCACTTCTGCTTTTTCAAACAAACTTGCATCTATCTTAACAAGTAGAATCACTCTTAAAATAAATTTAAAAAGCAAGTGATTACATTCCTTTGATATAATCGTTGAATGATGTTCTTTCACGCTTATCATATATTTTTTCACTGTGCTACTCTCTCCCTTAGCTCGATCATGACTTACTTTTTGTTTACACAAAACTCTTAACCCTCTCTTAGTTATGTCCCAACTTTTGTCTTCTTTATTCTAGTTTTGTTTAACTCCACCCACTTTTGCTAATAACAAAGGGGGAGAATAAAATGCTAAATCATATTGATTAACGGAGTAGGATTCACTAGATTAAGGGGGAGCATGTATCTAGTTTATGGGAGTATACACTAAGGGGGAGCATCTTTGTAGGGGGAGCACAATGTTCAATGAAACTACAATTCTTATCATTATCTTATAATTGCTTAGTGTCATATATCCTTTTAAAAACACAAATTTTTTTATCTATGAATCTGATTTATCTCTATTGGATTTGTTATTATCAAAAGGGGGAGATTGTTGGAACATGGTTTTCGGCATCCCTTTGATTTGAGAATAACAAATCCTACTTGTATTTGATCTTGTTTGCCTTAGTGTTTTTAGCATGCAGGTTTGGACAGTTTTGACACCAGGTTGCTGCAACAATGGTCTGACACTAACCACATAGCTGAAGGATTGAAAGTTGTCTAATGCCAGGCATTATGACTTAACGCTGGGCGCTAGCGTTCGATGAACAGAAAGCTGCGTTCTGAAAGTGGAGGGCTATGGTTCCAACACGTTCGACGAACTGGCGATCGACGAAATGAAACCGCTGAGAACGGAAGCTGCGTTCGACAAAATGAAAGCTGGGTTCGACGAACTGAAAGCTGCGTTCGACGAACTGGCGATCGATGAAATGAAACCGCTGAGAACGGAAGCTGCATTCGACAAAATGGAAACTGCGTTCGACGATCTGGCGTTCGACGAAATTGTGGTCGATGAAAGAAGAAGCCCGTTCGACGAAATGTGTTCGACGAAATTGTGGTCGACGAAAGAAGAAGCCCGTTCGACGAAATGTGTTCGACGAAATTTTCTGTTCGACGAATTGGCGTGCCAGCTGATTAAAGATGAAACTCAACGCCAGGCGTTAGAGCTTAACGCTGGGCGCTATCCGTTCGATGAAAATGGCATTCGACAAAGATGTTGTTCGGCGAAATGGCGTGCTAGCTGATTAAAGAAAGAAACTCAACGCCAGACGTTAGTCTTAAAGCTGGGCGCTATCCGGTCGACGATTTTGGCAAGGAGAAAGCAGCTGTGATTGCAGGAGGAACTTTAGGAATGATTTGCCCAACGCCCGCGTTAGCCTTAACGTCGGCGTTGATATTGCCTAAAATAAAACATTTCTTAAAGTGCAGAATCTCCTTCCTCTTCTGATGATCTGAGCCATCATTATATTGCTATACATGGTCAACGCGCGGCGTTAACACTTAACGCCGACGTTAGCTCAAAGTCTATAAATTGGATGATTTCGACGTCTCTGACTACTGATCAATAAGAGCCCTTGTCCAACACTTCATAAACTCAGTCAAGGCCGTATTTTCCAGATCATCATCTCCCACACATATTCGAGCAAAGAATTCAAGGAGGACCGGATCAACGCTTACACAACGCGAAGAACGCACACTTCGACTTCAAAAATATTCAGCGTGCCTTTGCCATCTCCAGAATTCTTCTAGGGAGTTTTTTCTTGAATTTAATATTTGTTTGTAACCACTTTTTATTATAATCGGTTTATAAATTCGCCTCGTGTTGGCGACTATGTATGGGTAGGACTTAGGGAGGAATTCGCCTCGTGTTGGCGACTGGGTCTAGGGAGTAGATCTAGGGGGTGCTCGAGGCGTTTCTGGTGATAGATTGGCTAGAGCGTCTTGAGGCCGTATCTGGGGAGAGATCGGCTAAAGCCAACCGGTTCGTGGGGATACGAGTCGGTATAGAAAACAAAAAGAGTTTTCATATTATTCGCTTTGATTTCTAGCGTCATAGAAATCAAATTTTGTAATCAAGTTTATTAATAATAATCACGTCTTTTTCTATTTAATAAAATTTATTTACTACTCTTTGTTTTATATTCACTCTTATTCAAATAAAATATCAAAAGTTTTCTATTTAAGTTTAAAGTTTTTAAAACCCTTATTTACCCCCCTCTAAGGGCGCCTCAAGATCCAACACATAGTGGCCTGCATAGTAGTGTTAATTTAGGTTTCTTTTATTTTGTTTCCACAACCCAAAACCAAATCCCCCACATTCCTACCGCTAGAAAGGACTTCAATCTCAAGTCCTACCTCAAAAGTAAACTCTACCTTACTGTGTTCCTTCGAGATCGATACTAGGGGAAATTCACCCATTTTATATTACTTGAATGATCGGTACACTGTCGTTTCGTGCTGAAGTCTCGCTCCCGCCTATAGCAGTGTGTAGATTCGCAAAACATGTTTTTGGCGCCGTTCTCGGGGAACACAGTCGTGTGAGTTTCTGGAGAGGGAGACGAGAGGTAGAAGCCCTTCCATTTGTAAATTGCATCATTTTTGTTTTGTTTCTTCATTTTCTGTTTTCCCTGCTTTAAATATAAGTTGCTTTGTAAATTATTGTTGGGTGCAGTATTTTGCGCAATAGTGTTTTTCTTTTGAATCTAGTTCTCTTCACGCAATGTGGGCCGCATTTAATATTCGTTGGTGTGGAGACGTTTCCCACGCTAGTGATAAATGCCCTACTATAGATGGTGGGCATAATTCTCGTGGCCCAGTGTATGGAGCACCGTTCTCCTACGGTCCTTCATACCCCGTGCCCAAGTCTTATGGCCACTCATCCTCATCGCATTTACCATTTTTATATTCCTCTCCGGCCCCACAAGGACCAAGGAGTAATATAAAATATTGCTTGTTTTGTCGAAGCACAGATCACGCTCCAAAGGATTGTACCGAGTATCTTTGCCAATTGGACGAGGATGATAAGCCGGATATCTGGATCATCCCGACTCCTAACTCTGGCAGCACACCTTCTACCTCTGATTACGTATATGTGTCACCTTCATGTGTTGAAGGGAATGATGTAGACACGCTTATTAGAGTTGTGGTGGATGTATGTTCTGTAACATCCCCCAAACTACTAGACCCCTAGGATGGTTTTGTCATGACTAGGGCATAACAAAACCATAGGAAGCACAAAGGGAGCATAAAAGCTTAGGAAGGAAGGAGGAAACCACCTTGGTGTGCAAATAGATATTTCTTGTTACCAAGCTAAGGGTTGGATTTTAGGGCCTCACCTTGACCCTTTGGCCCCACCATAGCATACCTAACCCTTTAGGGGTCCCCTTAGAGCACTAAGGACCCATTGGGGTCAACCAAAGAGCCCAAATTGACTAAAGTCAACCCTAACCCCCAAATTGGTCAAAGTAGCCTAATTAGGGTCAATTGAACTCCAACATGCCAAATTGACCTTTCCCCTACCCTTATAAGGATATTAGGGACCCAATGGACAAAAAACCCCCATCATGGGGCCAACAATTTGGCCAATTTCACCTAAGTCAACTCTAGCCCTATTTTGGTCAAATTACCCTATTGTGGGTCAATTGACCCTCACTTTGCCAAATTGACCCTACCTAGACCTTCCTAACCCTTAGGGGAGGCCAATGGGTCACTAACCACCCATTGGGGCCAACCCAAACGGTCAAATTGACCTAAGTCAATTTCACCCTAAATCTAGGTCAAAATGACTTATTTTGACCTAATCAAGCCCAATCCACTTGGGATAGACTCAATTGAGGTGGTACACCACCTAATGGGGTTGGGAATTACTAAAATTGACATTCAATTTTAGAGAATTCGGCAAGGAGAGAGAAAATCTCATTTTCCCCAAAAAATGGAGGAGAGAGAAAGAGAGAAGTAATGACATTCATGGCCAAGGGGAGGCTAAAGGCTCTCCCAATTGATGAGATTCACTCCCTCTATCAGTTATGAGAAGTTTAGGAGGTTTTCCAGCCCACATGGGGGCTGATTTTGGCGGTTTTACCATGGCCGAAATTTTCCTCTGATGGCCATTAATGACATTCAAGGTATAACCCCCCCTCTCCCTCGATTAAGCTCTCTATCATCTTCAAAAGACTGAGAGGAGTGAAACCCCAAACTTTCCAGAAGAAATCATGCAGTGGAGGCTCGGATCGGCATGGCTTCCAAGCTCCAAGGTCGGCCATGGTGATGGGCCAAACGACAAGGCTTCAAGGCTCCAAGAAGGTCTGGTTCTCCTCCTCCTCTCTCTCTATGGATATATCTTAGATCAAAATAGGTGAGAAATCAGGCTCAATTGATCCCGATCCAAGTGAGAAAAATCTGAACATTTCCATGAAAAAGACTTGGTCGGGTTCACCGAAAACTGCCCCTCCGGCGGCTGTGCCGCCGCTCGGCGATAGCCACCACCTCTCCCGCACCATTTGTAAGATCTCTTTTCTCAAAACCTGTTCGGGTATATGAAAACTCAAACCTCTCCTGCATCGCACGGTTGAGGTGGATCTTCGCCCATAATCGCTGCCTTGCAGTGTCACCAACACTCGGGTTGGCTAACCCCGCTCAGCACCGACACTGCCGGCTATACGATCATAAGTAAATATATGCCAAAAGTAAGTACAGAATTAAAGGCATGTCCACATGTCACAACATCATATAGATATATAATGAAACAGAAATGTCCAAAAAGAGACAGTACAAGCAAAAGGGGCTTAAGCCCGATAGATATCCAAAATGAGTACTCTCTCTCTCTACAATATGCGGAAACTACAAAACTCTCTAATACTAAAATCTAACTATCTAATCATCAACCTGTGGCGTCATGGTAGTACGCTGCATCCGCTGCTTGGGTCCTGCCATCTCGTCCGGCTGCGCGTGGGACAACTCCGTCTCCTCGGGCTCCTGCGGTCACACCGACCGTTAGTCATAAAGACTAAGTCGTTTTGTCCTCGCCTCCCTCCATGACTACTAGGAACCGAGCGGGAGGAAGAAGCGGAGGACAATAAGGGGTAAACAAGGAAAGAGGTGACATGACACTAATCTAGCAAGTATAGGAAAAGCAGTAAAACTAGCTAGCAATATAGTGCAAATAAATGACAGTAAAGTAGAGCATGAAGTAAACCAGTAATAAAAATGCGGTGCAGTAAGTAAAACTAATCAACCATCACAGATTCGTACCTTAACTTATATGAATGCCCATACGACATATAAGTTAAGATGTCCAGGTAACCCATCATATAAAAGAGCCCATACTAATTTATATGATGGGGGTATGCTAATGTATATGTTATGTTATGTTATGCTTATGATGACTTAGTGTGTTATGCAATGTGACTCACCCACACGACTCTATGCGCACAGACCTTTATAGTTCCCAATTTGTTTGAAAGGAAGCCAACCTTTCGGGTACCGACCGTCGTGGCTCACTGTGGCAGTGGATCGGGCACTCCACATCCTAGGCGGGTATGGTCACTACCAAGCCTAGACCTCATGTACGCCTCAACGCTAAGAACACAACAGCGGAGCTCCTGCGTACTCTTGCTGGAATCCACAAGACTTTAAGGTCGGGGTGGATTATTAGGGATTGTCCTCCAGACCGCGGTACTCAAACTTACCGGCCCTTTAAACCTCACCCTCACCTGAGTCAACGTACTACCGTCGGTGACACGACTAGCCTAGTACCGAAGACTCGCCACTATTTGAATAAGTAACAGGTGTTAACAAGTCCACCCGAGCTTCCGGCTCAGGGACTAACACACAAGTTGATCCAACTCATCTCCTTCCCGAAGGAGATCCATACTAGTTTTCAGACCTACTTAGGCTACTCTTGCCTATAATTTAGTTAGTGTTATATTAGGGTGAATCTTGGACTTCTCGCGGTGTACCCCGTAAAGGGGTTCCCAACGGAACTACGGATTCAATGGGGTCAACCCCACCATCCTCCTCAAGACAATTACTTTAGTTGGTGATTATCATTTGGTTCACCCCTCATTATTTCATATACTTAAAGTGACTTAGCTCAACACCCGTCCCACCCAATTGGGTTGGACGTACCTCCATACCTCATACACTGACCCTAGCACAAACTCACTGCTAACCCTAGGTTTGACCCTCCTTGAATCATTGTGAGTTATCACTCAAATACTGAATGGATATAAGATCTAAACACTACTTAGGGGTCTGAATAGTCTAAAATTCAAAATTCTGTTTTTACTAATCGCAGACCACTAAGTTGAACTAACCTCAAACCTCATAAGGGAATCCTTCTAAAAACTCATCACCAAGGTCTGGTATTATTATCCTAGGCTCCCAATATAACTTCTAAACACTACTTAGGGGTCTGAATTGTCTAAAATTCAAAATTCTGTTTTAACTAATCGCAGACCACTAAGTTGAACTAACCTCAAACCTCATAAGGGAATCCTTCTAAAAACTCATCACCAAAGTCTGATATAATTATCCTAGGCTCCCAATGACTTTAATAAGGTATGTTCCAATTTCCATAATTTTCCATATTAATTTGGTATTTATTATAATTTAAAGTAGTTCAGGCCTTAAGTCAAATTACACATAAACTACCCTCAAAATGCTTCTACGTGCTACGTGGAAATTATCAATAAGGTAATATACCATATCAAGGTAGTTCAGTGAGTTCCATGACCCTAGGGTGTCATTAGGCATACTAAATCATCATAGTTGTATAATTACCAAAATACCACTATAATTAGGAAAAATAGTATTTTACATCTGAAAATTCTACAAAAATTGCGAAGTGTCCAGATAAGGATTTAGAGTCCTCTGTCAAAGGATTGTGTCATTATCATATGATGTGACATTTTAAAATTATTTAACTTCCAAGTGTTGTAAATACCAATTTCTACATGAGGTGCAAGAAATACAAATCTGCAAGCTTCCCAATAATTATCATGAGCATGTATCAACATAAAATGACAGATAACCAAGTTTCATAATTTTACCCAATGATTTGACATTTTGCATAATTAATTACCTCTAAGCTAGTAAGCATTTAAAAATTCCTCCATAAGGGATAACACTTCAATGAATCATACTAAAATTACCATAGCCTATTCTCATCCCAATACAACCACTGCTAAAGTTCCAAAGCCCTACAAGGTCATATGACCATGCATTTTATTTATTCAAGGAAAAGTGGCAATTTCATTTATAAAGAGGAAAAATACCAAAATGACTCTAAAAATTCCCATTAAATTAACTAAGCCATTTTATGCTCTTAATAACATGCCTACTAAGTTCTGATCCAAGGCAAGGACATTTGGTCCTATGTCCTTCACATGCCACAAAATTGCAACCTTAAGGGTTTACCCTTAGGGTTTTAGGACACACCACCCTAATGGCTCCAAAGGCTCCATTAAGGTGTGTCACATGCATTTGTATATCAATACCTACATAATCATCAAGGTGGAGGAGGCTAACTCACTCAACTCCTCAAAATGGCCTAAGCCCTAATTTGACCCTTAAAGGCCCTCCTTAGGGTTTCCGATTTTCCATAGCAAATCAACTCCGAATGGAGTGAAAATTTATGCAGGCACTAATCATGTACTAAAGAGCATGCCACCAAAGTTTGGTGTCATTAGAACATCATATGCTCCAAAAATCAACATAATTTAAAAACTCTAGTTACCACAAAAACCCTAGGTAAACGTACCCATCAAGGGCTGTCCTTTGGGCAGGGTGTGCCCCTTGGGTATACCTACCCATGTTTAAAAGCTCAGATTCAAAGCTTAAGGGGTTTGGGCTGGGCAATTATTTTAGTGGACTGACCTAGTGTAGGACCAGTCCTAGTAAAACAGCTCCCCATGGAGCTGTGGGTCACCAAATGACCTGAACTTAAGCCCTAATGAAAGTCAAGACCAAGGTATACAACTTTTATGTTGGGCACTTTTTCTAATTCAGCCATTAAGAGGCCTTAATTAATATTTGAAGTGGACTGATAGATAGAGGCAGAAAATCCAAGCTTTGAATTAAATTAATACAAAGAAAATAGGATCTGCACGGATCTTAAAGCAGATCCTACCCTCCCCCTTCATCTTCTTCCTCCAGCCAATGACTGGGATTTGCCCGAGCTGGGCCAACTTGCTCCTCCTTTTCTCGGCCACCTAGTGGCCACCATGGCCGACCACCACCTCCACTACCTTTGTGGTGGTCGGGGCTACAACTTCCCGACGACATGGCGGCCGGAGGAGGCATTTTTCGGCGATCCTAGCAAGGCCAAAATTCACATTTTTCCATGGTTTTGAGGTTTTGGATTCGGCTCAATTGAGACCTATCCTTCAAATTAAAGAGATAAGAAGCTAGCATAGAGGGAGAGGAGGAGAAACGAACCTTAAAGGGGGCTTAGCGGCGGCGGCGGCGGTGGTTGGCCATGGTTTCTCCTTGCTCCGATGATCCTACTCACAGCCGCGATTATCCACCAATCTCCCTGCTCCAGTAGCTGATTTCGACTGCTCTCAGCGCTCTGAGGCTAATGGGATGGATAGAATGGGGTGGGGAGGAGTGTATACCCGGTTTTGAACTTAGGTGCTCACGAGTTTGCATGGTTATCACCATGGCTGCCACCCCCTGCAACCTCATGCTCCTCCAGCAATCAGCCAGGACATTTCCCAAGCCCCAAGAGTGATTGGCTTGGGTGAAAAGGTGGTCAAGCTTTTGCTTTCTCTTTTTGTCCCCTTACTCTCTCTCTTCCTTTTGCTTTTTAATGAATCATGCACACATGTGACCTTTGCCTTTCATAAACAGGTGCCATAGGGTATTAATTTGATGAAGATATTTGGTGGGGTCACTTGGTTTGAGCTTGGTTCAAGTGTATGAGGGCTAAGTCACTTATTTTGGGCTATGTTGACCATGATTGACCTAGGGTTGACTTTGGTCAACAAGGTGAGTGGGTTGACCCCACTTGGGGGTCATGGGTCCCTTAACTTCACCCAACATTGGTTGGTCCATGGTGGGGCCCCATTTGGGCTAAATTAGCCTTAAGGTGTGATTTTGACCTAAATTAAGCTAGAGTTGACCTTGGTCAAATTTGTCAACTGGTTGACCAAGGGATGGGGGTCTCAGGTCCAATGAGTTCCTTAAAGTGTTTAGAGTGTGGTGGTAAGGTTAATTTGAACATCTGGGGTCAATTGAACCCTAATTGACTTAGTTTGGTTAATGCTGACCAATATTTGACTTTGACCAAATTCATGTAATTGGGTCCCACCCAAGTGCAATTTCCATGGTTATGGTCTTCCTTAGTGGTTAGGGTGGTATGGGGGAGGTCAATTTGGTGGATTGAGGGTCAATTTGCCTAAGGGAGTGACATTGGACTATGTTAGTTTTTGTGCCCTTGGTGTGCACTTAGCACACTCCACTTGATCCAAGGGCCTTAGTGGCCACTCTGCACACCACCCATGCCCTAATACCAACTAGGGGTCTAGAAGGATTGGGGATGTTACATAGTGGAGGCTCGGATTGGCATGGCTTCTAAGCTCCAAGGTCGGCCATGGTGATGGGCCAAACGACAAGGCTTCAAGGCTCCAAGAAGGTCTGGTTCACCTCCTCTCTCTCTATGGATATATCTTAGATCAAAATAGGTGAGAAATCAGGCTCAATGGATCCCGATCCAAGTGAGAAAAATCTGAACATTTCCATGAAAAAGACTTGGTTGGGTTCACCGGAAACCGCCCCTCCGGCGGCCGTGCCGCCGCCCGGCGATAGCCACCACCTCAACGGAGGTGGTGGTGGTGGTGGCCGTCCAGGGAGGTGGCCGGATGGTCGGGAAAATGAGGGAGGAGGTGCCACAGGTCGGGGAAATCTGGACCCTTGGCTGGAGGAGGACGATGACCAACTACCCTACGATTTTGCTTTAAGATCTGTGCACAGATCTGGTAATTAGTTTATTTGGTATTGTATTTTTTTGTCCCTTTACTGGCAACACCTAGAATTATTAAAAATACTTAGGCCCCTCTACAGAAAAAGTGGTAAACACAAAAGTTGTAGCCCTTGGAGTCTAATTTAATTTAAAATTTATTTCAGCCCAAAAGGAGCATTGTAGCTCCTTGTAAAGCCATTTTGGTGGGACTCGTTCTTAGGGTAGGATAACCACTAATTTTGGAATAACTTTTGATTGGGTCATGGGATTGACTTGAAAGTTGAAAAATCGGCTACTTGTACCTACACCCTAGACATATCCAAATATGGGAATTTTAGGAGAACATTTTTCTAAGGTTTTTGTAATAATTTAATAATTCATATATTGTTTAATTATAGGGTCTAACGACCTCCAATCCCCTCCAAATTTTGGTGGGTTCTCTTTAGGGTTATTTTATGACACTGGTAAAAATTTCAGTCCAATTGGGTCTGATTTGTTTGGGTAATTTGTTAACCTAAGTTTGGTCAAACTAGGTGAAACTAGATCAAAAGTGCACATGATGGAATTAGGTCATCAGATCTCATCCAAGTGGTATGAAACTTTGTCCACTGGTTTAGGATCACATAAGACACCCCCATGAGTAATTTGGGGTGATGTGGGGTGGATATGCCCTAGGACCCTAGTTTTAACCATAGGGTTGCACTTTAAGCCTTGTGAAGGACATAGGGGCATATTTCTTTGAATGGTCATGAAACTTGGTAGATAAGTTTATAGGGTGTAAATATTCCCTAGGAAATTTTAAGGGAATTTTAGGACCACTTATCCCCTCTGATTTATGTTATAACCATTTTTGGGAACCTCCTTATAAGAGACATTTACAGGCTCAAATGATCTTGGATGTTGATTAAAGTTTGGTGGAGCCCTCATAATCATGTAATAGATCTCTGGTAATTTTTGTGTAATTATTGAATTAATTTAATTAGCACTTCATTCACAAGTCATCTTTTTGGTCTTAAGAATATAATAAATAATTAAGGGCCAAATACCCTCTGGAAAATTATTAAACTTGGTGGTAGGATATTTTAGGGCAATATATAGCTTTGTGAATTTTTGTATAATTTTGGAATTATTCATCAGCAGGTTCCTTCACAATTTCCCCTAGAATGAGTTTATTTGGAATATTTATTTATGTGATTAATTTGCCTTGATAAATTCTGAAATTTGGCCAGTAGACTTTTCTCATTATTTTGAAGGATTGGTAATTTTCCCATAATTTTTAGACAAGTATTTTGGGTGGTTCTTTCTTTAAATTCCAATTTGGGGTAATTGTTCAATATTATAATTAGAGGTCAACCCCTTACCACAAAACTGTGATATTAGGTATTTACTGTTATTTTGACATCATAGATTTTCTATAATTTTATGGGGGCCATATCATAAGAAGATCTTACACTTCCTGTTCAATTTCATGCTTTGCCAATGTTGGAGAAATTATAATAAATGCCAAATAAATAAGGAAAAATATGATTCTCTGGATTTAGTCTTACAACATCACGATAGACCTCCAGTAAATAGCTTGAGTCAGTTGTATGAATATTTGGAGTACCTCCTCTTATGCAACTCATGTAAGTCATTTGGTCTGCGTATAGTAAAACAGTAAAACTTGAGTAATTTGTGGATTATTAGGTGGGAATGAAAGGTAGAGGATGTACCTATACTGGTTGAGAGATTAAAGGTCACCAAGAGGAGTTTATGTGATGATAGTGTGCTTGGTGAGTTAAGGGCAAGCTTGTACTCAGGATTGATGATAAATCGCCTTCCCCTTGGAGGGTCATAAAGTACTTAGGGTAATCTGAGTGTAATGACAAGAAGGGTATTCTTATGGGTAGTTACAAATAACCTTAAATGCCTTGGAAAAGGAGCTTTGAGGTGTCATCCCATTATAGTTCTTAGTACTTTAGCGAGCCCTTTACGGGGTAATCCTCGGGAAGTCCAAGATTAACCATAAATTGTAGGGATAAGTTGATGTACACGACTAAATTAATAATGCGTACACCCACACCTCGTGGTTATGGGTGGTTAGTTAGTTTGGTTTTAAGAGCGGTAGGTGTTGAAACCAATAACTTGGTCTCTGTGGAGTTAGGGCTCTCAACAAATTGGGGGGTGACCTCACACTTACTTCTCCCAAGGGAGAGCTCTAGGCTAAGAGGCTAAGGAACTAGAAATGAGACCAAGGGCTTAGCGAGGAGGTCCCACCACACACCGGGAAGATCTTAGAGCGCTTCCCCTCCCAAGCCAATGCTAAGCTTGGGCACCTTTAGAGGCTCTCCTCACCCACTAAAGAGACTTGGGGAGAGAGATAACCAAAAGAGATCCCCCTCCAAATGGTGCCCCCTTGGTCCTATTTATAGATTTCTGGACTTGGTCTACCGATAGCCACATTCTGGCCCGCGAGATTACGAAATACCCTAGTATTTGGCCTGCCAACAGCTAAATCCCGCCATTCTGAGACGCTAAACGCAGACTGCCCCCCTCTCCTCGGGGCTGGGCGAGAGGGGGCAGGCCGCCCTTACTGGAGCTAGAACGAGAGGGGGTAGGCCACCCTCTCCTCTCACCCCCTTGCTGGGACGGGGGCAAGAGGGGGTCAGCGGCCTCCTCCTCTCGCCTCCCCTGCTGGGGCGGGGGCGAGAGGGGGCCAGCGGCCTCCTCCTCTCGCCCCCCTGCTGGGGCGAGGGCGAGAGGGGGCCAGCGGCCTCCTCCTCTCGCCCCCTTGCTGGGGAAGGGGCGAGAGGGGGCCAGCGGCCTCCTCCTTTCACCCCCCTGCTAGGGTGGGGGCGAGAGGGGGCCAACGGCCTCCTCCTCTCGCCCCCTGCTGGGGCGGGGGTGAGAGGTGGCCAGCGGCCTCCTCCTCTCGCCCCTCTTGCTGGGGCGGGGGCGAGAGGGGGCCGACGACCTCCTCCTCTCGCCCCTCTTGCTGGGGCGGGGGCGAGATGGGGCCAGAGGTCTCCTCCTCTCGCCCCCCTGCTGGTTGGGCGAGCGGGAGGCTCCCGCCTCCACCGATCGCCTCCTACATTAGTTGGGTGAGCGGGAGGCCTCCGCCTCCATTGCTCACCCCTCTCTCCCTGCCATGGACCGTGCAGGGAAATAATGTCTTAAAAGACCCCTTGGGTCCCGGGAGCCCACTCGGCGAATACAGGGTTGTACACATACCCCGCTCTCTTCGAGCGGGGTACACACTCAAAAAGAAAAGTCCAACCGTCATATTCGGCGAGTGGCGTTGAGTGAAATTGAGAAGACCCCACATCATCTCGGTGGGAAAAATTTACTTAAGCCTTCCAGATAGGCCAATCCTGCCCTGCTGGCTAGTGATAGCCCGGCTAGCGGAGCCATCTCGGGGGAAAAACCACTTAACCTCCCCGAGACGTCATCCTGCCCTGCCGGCTAGTGAGAGCCCGGCTAGCGGAGCCATCTCGGGGAAAACCACTTAGCCTCCCTAAGAGGTCATCCTGCCGTGCTGGCTAGTGAGAGCCCGGCTAGTGGAGCCATCTCGGGGGAAAAACCACCTAGCCTCCCCGAGAGGCCATCCTGCCCTACCGGCTAGTGAGAGCTCGGCTAGCGGAGCCATCTCAGGGAAAAAACACCTAGCCTCCCCGAGAGGCCATCCTGCCCTGTCGGCTAGTGAGAGCCCGGCTAGCGGAGCCATCTCGAGGGAAAAACCACTTAACCTCCCCGAGAGGTCATCCTACCCTGCCGGCTAGTGAGAGCCCGGCTAGCGGAGCCATTTCGGGGGAAAAACCACTTAACCTCCCCGAGAGGTCATCCTACCCTGCCGGCTAGTGAGAGCCCGGCTAGCGGAGCCATCTCGGGGAAAACCCACCTAGACTCTCCGAGAGGCCATCCTGCCCTGTCAGCTAGTGAGAGCCCAGCTAGCGGAGCCATCTCGGGGGAAAAACCACTTAACCTCCCCGAGAGGTCATCCTACCCTGCCAGCTAGTGAGAGCCCGGCTAGCGGAGCCATCTCGGGGGAAAACCACCTAGCATCCCCGAGAGGCCATCCTGCCCTGCCGACTAGTGAGAGCCCGGCTAGCGGAGCCATCTCGGGGAAAACACCACCTAGCTTCCCCGAGAGGCCATCCTGCCTTGCCGGCTAGTGAGAGCCCGGCTAGGGGAGCCATCTCAAGGGAAAAACCACCTAGCCTCCCCGAGAGTCCATCCTGCCCTGCCGGCTAGTGAGAGCCCGACTTGCGGAGCCATCTCGGGGGAAAAACCACTTAACCTCCCCGAGAGGTCATCCTACCCTGCCGGCTAGTGAGAGCCCTGCTAGCGGGTCTGCTCAGGGCTAACTTCCTTTGAAACCTGCCACCGAGTGAGCCTACGGCCCTGCCAGCTAGGTGAGAGCCTGGTCAGAGGCTCTGCTCGGGGCTAACTGCCTTTGAAACCTGCCACCGAGTGAGCCTACGGCCCTGCTTGCTAGGTGAGAGCCTGGTCAGCGGGTCTGCTCGGGGCTAACTGCCTTTGAAACCTGCCACCGAGTGAGCCTACGGCCCTGCCAGCTAGGTAAGAGCCTGGTCAGTGGGTCTGCTCGGGGCTAACTGCCTTTGAAACCTGCCACTGAGTGAGCCTACTGCCCTGCCAGCTAGGTGAGATCCTGGTCAGCAGGTCTGCTCGGGGCTAACTGCCTTTGAAACCTGCCACCGAGTGAGCCTACGGCCCTGCCAGCTAGGTGAGAGCATGTTCAGCAGGTCTGCTCTGGGCAAATTGCCTTTGAAACCTGCCACCGAGTGAGTTTATGGCCCTGCAAGCTAGGTGAGAGCGTGGTCAGCGGGTCTGTTTGGGGCTAACTGCCTTTGAAACCTGCCACCGAGTGAGCCTACGGCCCTGCCAGCTAGGTGAGAGCCTGGTCAGCGGGTCTGCTCGGGGCTAACTGCCTTTGAAACCTGCCACCGAGTGAGCCTATGACCCTACCAGTTAGGTGAGAGCCTGGTCAGCGAGTCTGGTCGGGGCTAACTGCCTTTGAAATCTACCACCGAGTGAGCCTACGACCCTGCCAGCTAGGTGAGAGCCTGGTCAGCGGTCTGTTCGGGGCTAACTGCCTTTGAAACCTGCCTCCGAGTAAGCCTACGGCCCTGCCATCTAGGTGAGAGCCTGGTCAGCGGGTCTGCTCGGGGCTAACTGCCTTTGAAACCTGCCACCGAGTAAGCCTACGGCCCTGCCAGCTAGGTGAGAGCCTGATCAGCGGGTCTGCTCGGGGCTAACTTTCTTTGAAACCTGCCATCGAGTGAGCCTACGGCCCTGCCAGCTAGGTGACATCCTGATCAGCGGGTCTGCTCGGGGCTAACTACCTTTGAAACCTACCACCGAGTGAGCCTACGGCCCTGCCAGCTAGGTGAGAGCTTGGACAGCGGGTCTGCTCGGGGCTAACTTCCTTTGAATCCTACCACCGAGTGAGCCTACGGCCTTGCCAGCTAGGTGAGAGCCTGGTCAGCGGGTCTGCTCGGGGCTAACTGCCTTTGAAACCTGTCACTGAGTGAGCCTACGACCCTGCCAGCTAGGTGAGAGCCTGGTCAGCGGGTCTGCTCGGGGCTAACTGCCTTTGAAACCTGCCACCGAGTGAGCCTACGGCCCTGCCAGCCAGGTGAGAGCCTGGTTAGCGTGTCTGCTCGGGGCTAACTGCCTTTGAAACCTGCCACTGAGTGAGCCTACGACCTTGCCAGCTAGGTGAGAGCCTAGTCAGTGGGTCTGCTCGGGGCTAACTGCCTTTGAAACCTGCCACCGAGTGAGCCTACGGCCCTGCCAGCGAGGTGAGAGTCTGGTCAGCGGGTCTGCTCGGGGCTAACTGCCTTTGAAATCTGCCACCGAGTGAGCCTACGACCCTGTCAGTTAGGTGAGAGCCTAGTCAACGGGTCTGCTCGGGGCTATTCTTTTTCACATTCTAAGCATCATCACCTTGTAAGTTGACACCAACCGTCCATAAAATAAAAACAAAGTTCAAAAAACAAACCTGAGCAAAGCAGCCTTGCATCTCACAAAAAGGATTTCCCTCTCCCATTCAGTGAGTGGTATGATCTCGCAGAGTCCACTCGCACACTCAGCACTTGCCGGGTTGGGGAATTTGTCACCCGGGAAGATCTCGCCCATTTCATTCCGCCACCGCCTCCTTCCCGGGTCGCTTGCCTGGTGCGTTCCCGCCTAATAGCTGGGATGCCACCACTGGGACCGCGGGTGTCTCGAACTCGCTTCTGGAGGCGAATGCGAGATGCAAAGTGTGTAGGACCTATCACTTGAAATCTTCAAACATTCATATCGTCACCCCACTCGCGAGTGGTTGCGAGTGGCCTAGGTCAGATCTTTCTCCTCCATCTCCAGCCATGGAGCTCAGCTTGAGATTTTCCGTGCTGGTCACTCTCCACGCTCATCGCACCATAATGTTGAAACCAATAACTTGGTCTCTGTGGAGTTTGGGCCCTCAACAAGTTGGGGGGTGACCTCACACATACTTCTCCCAAGGGAGAGCTCGAGGCTAAGAGGCTAAGGAACTAGAAATGAGACCAAGGGCTTAGCGAGGAGGTCTCACCACACACCCGAAGATCTTAGAGCGCTTCCCCTCCCAAGCCAATGCTAAGCTTGGACACCTTTGGAGGCTCTCCTCACCCACTAAAGAGACTTGGGGAGAGAGATAGCCAAAAGAGATCCCCCTCCAAATGGTGTCCCTTGGTCCTATTTATAAATTTCTGGACTTGGTCTGCCGATAGCAACATTTTGGCCTGCGAGATTACAAAAATACCCCCAGATTTGGCCTGCCAACAACCAAATCCCTCCATTCCGAGATGCTAAATGCAGACCGCCCCCTCTCCTCGGGGCTGGGCGAGAGGGGGCAGCCCGCCCTTACTGGAGCTGGGGCGAGAGGGGGAAGGCCACCCTCTCCTCTCGCCCCCTTGCTGGGACGGGGGCGAGAGGGGGACAGCAGCCTCCTCCTCTCGCCCCCTACTTGGGCGGGGGCGAGAGGGGGCCAGCGGCCTCCTCCTCTCACCCCCTACTGGGGCGGGGGCGAGAGGGGGCCAACAGCCTCCTCCTCTCGCCCCCCTTGCTGGGGCGGGGGTGAGAGGGGGGCAGTGGCCTGCTCCTCTCGCCCCCTGCTGGGGCGGGGGAGAGAGGGGGCCAGCGGCCTCCTCCTCTCGCCCCTCTTGCTGGGGCGGGGGTGAGAGGGGGCCAGCAGCCTCCTCCTCTCGCCGCTCTAGCTGGGGCGGGGGCGATAGGGGGCCAGCGGCCTCCTCCTCTCGCCCCCTGCTGGTTGGGCGAGCGGGAGGTTCCCGCCTCCACCGATCGCCTCCTAGATGAGCTGGGCGAGCGGGAGGCCTCCGCCTCCATTGCTCGCCCCTCTCTCTCCCTGCCTGGACCATGCTGGGAAATAATGTCTTAAAAGACCCCTTGGGTCCCGGGAGCCCACTCTGCGAATATAGGGTTGTACAGTAGGCTCGGTGGTTGTAGCAGCAGACTAATTAGTCTGGTGAGCTTGTGACTCAGTAATGCTTGTTGGTGCTGATGGGTTGGTCCGGCGAGCTGGTGGCTCGGAAGGTTATGGTGACGGGTGGGTTAGCCCGGGGAGCTTATGGCTCGGAGATAGATGGTAAACATGTTTGCATGTGCATAAAGGTAGTGGGTCTCCGGTATTGGATGGTCGTTCACACCAACGTCGATATGTTGACTCGGTAAGTGTGGAATTTGCACTTAGCCATGAAAGTTTGGCGGTCCAGCCAGTAAGAGTACGCAGATGCTCCGCGGTTTTGTGTTGAGGCGTATGATAGGTCTAGACTATGTAGTGTGAATACCAACCTAGAGGTGAGCGAGGCCCAACCCACCGCTTCCGTTTGCCACTACGGGAGTATCCTGGGAGTCTTGCTAGCTCCAAAAAGGGGGAGCTAAAGGTCTGTGCGCATAGAGTCAAAGTGTGTGAGTTGCACTTGTATGAACATATCATTAAACTGCATAACTCTGCATGTCATGGCATAAGCATTGCATTTCAACCCCTACCCCTATCATATAAATTGGTTATGAGACTTTTTATACGATAGGCCCTACTAAACGACCCCTTGGTCTATAGGTTTGTATAGGCATTCCTATAAATCAATGGTTACATTTCTATTGTGTACTTATCTTTACCTACTGTTCTTTACTTGCTCTTTACCATGCTTTATATTTCTGCTTCAATTATCTATATACACGTGTAGTTGTAGACATTTCCTGTAGACAAGATCCGCCGTCATCTGCTTTGTTTTATACCCCTTGCCGTCCTCCGCTTCATCCTCCCGCACGGTGCCTAGGAGCCATTGGGGGTGGTGTGGGGAACATAAGGCTTAGTCTTTTTGACTAACGGTCGGTGGACTATATCATTTTAGGGGATCGAGGAGACGCAGCAACACCAGAGGCCGGTGCAGACGGAGGCGGGCCAGTCTAGTACATGATCACAAGTTTCAGGATCATTAAGTGATTAGTAGTTAGCTTCCGTGAGTGATCTTGTAGTGAGGACATGATGTACAGGGCATGAGCCCTTTATTATTATAACCTTTGTTATTTCAGTTATACCATGTGGACATTTATTATATATAGCATGTGATTGTGGACTTGAACTTCTTTTTGTTCGTTTATATTTTTCTTCTTCTGTGATCGATATGGCCGGCAGGATCAGCTTTTTGTAGTGACGACCTTCCCGAGTGAAGATGTCACAGCAAAGCGGCGGTTCTGGGCATAAGACCCAGTTTTGTAGCAAAAAATGGGGTCTTACAAACTGGTATCAGAGGAAACCTCGATCTGAAGAAAAGAAGTCCACAAACCTTGGGCCACCCCGCGCGAGTTTAGTTTGAGGACAAACCAAGCAGCGGAAGTAATGGTGTGCCCATATGGGAAATCACATGAAAAAGTCCACTTTTAACTGAATCTTTTTGACAAGTTCTCTTTTGTAGCCTGCAGCGAACCCTGCCCCCAGTAGGAAATTCCTCCGGCTGCAAGGATCTCTTTAGATAGTCCTTTAGTAAATAAGTTAGACTAAACCCCACTAGGACACGTGACTTACCATGACAATTTACCCCATGACCTAGCCTAAAATAGACCGTAGGTATAAAGTTGATTAAGGTACGAGGATACCCCAAAGAGGCTAGAGAAAGAGAGATTGACACATAAGCAGAGTGGTATGGGACTCGTAGATCTAACCCTCGTACCGGCGATATATTTACATTAAGACAACCACCATGACAAACACCGAGGGTAAGATGAGAATTCAAGTTCAGAAGAGACCCGTTTGGGATTGGGTCACATGTTGACCCTGATAAGGTTGCCGTAGAGGGTACCTTGAAGAGTCTAATGTATAGAGTATACCAACAAGTCTCAAGATAGAATTCAAAGTCTAAGGTTGCGTGCCCTAAGGATTGTTTGCATACTTAGGATGAATATAACATGGTGATTGAAGTATCTAGTTGCCTACCTAAATCACCTAGAGGGGGGTGAATAGGTGATCTCTACGTCTTTTGCGGAATTAAAAATAAACGTAAAGCACAGCACACAAAATTAATCACAGCCACAGATAACACCAGGAATTTATAGTGGTTCCCCGTACTTGGGTACTCCACTGCCGGCCTCGCCAATCTAGCACCACAGCTAGACTTGACTACTCACTAAATCTCGGATCAAGAGCGATCCTACAGTCTCGGAGTCAAACTCCTACAAACTCAGAGAGAACCTCTCTTACAACTCGGAGAAAACTTCTCCTACAACTCGGAGAACAACCTCTCCTACAACTCGGAGATAACAACTCCTACAACTCGGAGATAACAACTCCTACAATAGATTGAAAAGGGTTTGAACAATACTAAACCAGATCTGAATAACAGAGGCGTTTTCTTCCTTCTTCTTGAATGGCTTTTGAGAACGATGAGGAAGAACAACGATCCTTCAAATCTGTCTTTGGCAATCCGAAACGATCCAATAGAGATTGTAGAACCTGAGTATAGATCAATCGAACCCTTCTTGATAGAAATCGCCAACTCCAATGAGAAGAACGATCTCCAATCGTAGGCGACGGCGAGCGGCGCTTTTCACGTCCTTTTTGATCGGGAGAGAGATTAGGTCATGAACGATTAGGAAAAGGAACTTCTAAATAACCCAAGATCAACCCTATATATAGAGAGGATCAATTTAGGGTTAAATCGGTCTTAAACGTACTCAAAATAGCCGTTAGAAACGAAGAGGGGCGATCACGATCCGTCAGAACAGAGAAAACGAAATTAGAAATTTACGGACAGATGTCTCGAGACATGAGGGATCTCTCGAGACATAAGGGATCTCTCGAGACATGAAATGGAGAGAGCAGGAAAGAGATGTCTCGAGAACTTGATGATCTCTCGAGACATTGCAAAGAATTCAGACTTAAGATCTCTCGAGACAAACACGATCTCTCGAGACATGTCTGATCTCTCGAGACATATCCTTAGGAAAAAAAATTTCACAAAAAATTTCTTTTCTTCTCTTGAACACATGCAGCAGCCGCACTCCAAAGTCTTCAATAGTCTTGAAAAAGAAGTGTACCCCAATAGTGAGATCACACATGAGTCATCACCATGTTTCATATAATGAGGGATTACATTTTATGAAACTGTGTTTGCAGACCCATTGTGACCTGACATTGGCTTACACTTAGCCATGATAATCTGCAAGACAATACTAGAAAAGCATATCAAATACAAAAGCAATTCAATCTTAGTTTAAGGGTGACTTCTCACAAATCAAGGTAATTGTGAATGCAATTTCCAACAATCTCCCCCTATTTGTAGAAGTCAGAACCCTGTACACTAAGTTGAATTACAGCAGTTAAAGAATAAATATGCTACACTACACAAAGATATAAAAATGAAAAAGTAAAGAACATCAAAACATCAAATATATATATATATATCTAAATTGAATTGTTCAGAAGACTTGATGTTCACTAAATCATAATGAAAACAAAATATGTCTTGTCAGCATCACCATCATCATCCTTCAAGACCTCATTTTCCTCTTTTCTTCTTGTCTGGAGAAAAAGGCATGAGGCTTGGGATGGTAAAACGAAGGGGGTTCCGGAGCATCAGCATTATTATAACCAAAAGCTCTGAAATGAATCCTTCGCTTCCTTTGAGCTGTCTCATGTTTTTCCCATTCTTGAGAGCTGTAGCATTCAGATCTGTTCATTTTACCTTCATGAACTAACTTGTAGGTTTCAAGAATAATGTCTTTTGAGACGGGGCTCCAGATTTCTGGATAACTTTTCTCAACCTTAGCTTTGCACTGACCTGTAGAGCTAGAACTAGGAACTGGTCGACTGGCAGAAGAACCTTCACCAAATTTTCTTTTACCTTTGGTCCCAGCCCTATCTGATTGATCTTCAACTATAGGAGCCTTCCCAAGTAGTTCTTCTGGCCTGGGAGAAAACTGAGGAACAGGAATATCTGGATCAATCGCCAACTCAGGAAAAATCTGATTATGAAGCCACGTTGCTGTTTTGAATGAATAAGCATTAATATCAGCAACTTGCTTCAACATCCTGGAAGAGAACCGCTCAAACTGAGAATTCCATGAGCTTTGAAGAGCAGAAACGGAGCTTTCAATCAAATCTGTCATTTTAGCTACTATATTTTCCTCCCCCTTTCTGACTTCTACAGAGAGGGTTTGGAGAGTATCATCTTTGAACTTTCCGACTTCATCAACCATTCTGAATGTATTGGCTTCAGCCTTGTCAGACACTGATTCTTGAAGCTTTGTCAGTATAACAGTCTGAGTCAACACCGTGCCTACACCTTCAGTTGCATGATAAATTTGCTTGCTCCCTAGGCTCATCAAATCAGAGAGATTTTCATAATTGGATTTTATCTTAGCTAACTCTCTGCCTAGTTCACTTTCAACTGAGGCAATCTTCCTGTGAACAGTCGTCAAAGAATTTTCAAACTGTGCACTCTGCTTCTTGAGCAGTGCTTCAATCTTTCCTAGAAGAGAATCTTCTGCACAACTTAGCTCATCTGGAGCATTCTTGGTTGTAACATACTCTGACTCCCCCTCAACATGTACTAGGGGAGGTGACAATTCATGAACTGACATGACATCATCATCATCTATGTTAAAAACAAAATCAGCACCAGACCCTGCCTGTTGGCCACTGGGACTGTGCTCTTCAGATACTGGAGGGGATTCTGTTGGAGCTGATGAGGATTTACCTTTGGCTTTTGAACGAATTGGCAGCTTGGCACGACTTGAAGCTTTAGAGCGAGTTCGAGAGGAAAGTGGCAATGAAGTTACCAAGGGTGCTTGATCTTCAGAAGAAGGAGCTGGAGTTTCTGCTTCTCTTACAACTGCAGATCTAAGAGTCTCCCCCTCAGAAGGAGCACCAGCCATTTCCGGCTTCTTGATACGAATGTCCCATCTCTGCAAGGAGCTGACATCGATCTTCTTAAGGTGATGGATAACTGTACCTTTGGACATGTTGAAAATAGCAGGGTTAAACTGATTTAGAAACAGTGAGATAATCCGGGCAAAGTTAGGAGTATTTATGCAAGCTTTGATATTTGAGAATAAGATTGAGGCCCAATCTCTCTTCTTTCCAGTAACAATGCCAATCATCAACAGAAACATCTCTTCAGACACATGTCCTTGAGATCCTGTCTTGCAGAAAAGTGCCTTTGAGATAATGTCCAGCAGGAGCTTCCCTACAGCATTCAACTTATTCCTCTTAACTGTAGAAAAATCTGAATCTAGACCACAGAACCTTGTTGTAGTCAACCAATCAGTGTCAACTAGCTCTTCTTCAGCTTCCACTTCAGACAACTGCAAATACTTAGCGAGAGTCTCTGGAGAGACTTTGATTTTGATACCCTTAACGAAGGAGATCAACATACTTCCTTCCTTGATTGGCTTCACATTGATGAAGAATTCTTCAACCTCATCAAACAGTATCCGGCAAGGATGCTCGAGAACGAAGGTGAGACCAGCGGCATCAAGCATACAAAACAGAGTCTTGAAATCATCGGATAAACTCGCAAGACCTAACCGAATTACCTCGTTGCCGACTCCAATTTTCGGATGAGGAGAGGGAGCCATAGCAGCATGAGGGAGGGAGAAATGTTGAACGAAGAATCACCGAGAACCACCGCAGCACTGAGACCGGTCGCAGACGATCGTCGCTCGAGAGGGAGACGAAAGGTCGAGGAGGTCTCGGGAGATGACTCGCGTGAACATCAAGTTTTCCGATTTCGTATATATATATATATATTTTTGATTTTACGGAAAATAGAAAACTTGAAATAGGAAATAGCGCGTACCTGTCGGTTGGATTCCTTTTTAAAAAAAATAACCTATGTCACGAGACATCGGTTATGTCTCGAGAACTCAGGAGTTATTTTCTTCAATGATGTCTCGAGAGATACACCGTGTCTCGAGACATTACCTTATCTCGAAATTTTCTTCTTGTCTCGAGTGATGACCTATGTCTCGAGACATGACCTGTCAAAAGAGAACTTCCTGTCGCCAAGGTCTTGATTGACTTGACCATTACTCCATGTTGAGCATTCCAAGTTCCGTCTTGAAGAAAGAGAACTTGGTCTCATCCAGTGGCTTCGTGAAGATGTCTGCAACTTGCTTATCCGTGGGGACATAACTCAGATTTATGTCACCCTTCTCCACATGCTCCCGGATAAAGTGATATCGTAGCTCGATGTGCTTTGTCCGACTGTGAGAGACTGGATTATTTGCGATAGCGATTGCACTGGAAGAGTCGCAAAACATAGGAATGTCTTTGAGCTTCATGTTGTAGTCTTGAAGTTGATTTCTTATCCAGAGAAGTTGTGCGCAACAACTGCCAGCAGAAATGTATTCCGACTCGGCGGTTGAAATTGCAACACAATTCTGCTTCTTGCTACTCCAGGAAATAAGTCTCCTTCCGAGGAATTGACACGTCCCAGAAGTGCTTTTCCTGTCGTCTTTGCTACCTGCAAAGTCTGCATCTGAAAAACCAATTAGTTCACTATCATTACTTCTTGGGTACCATAAGCCAAGATTTGGTGTGCCTTTAAGGTATCTCAAGATTCGCTTTGCAGCAGTATAGTGGGATTCCTTAGAGTTCACCTGATATCTAGCACATACATATGTAGAGAACATTATATCAGGTCTACTGGCAGTAAGGTAGAGCAATGAGCCAATTATGCTTCTGTACTTGGTTTCATCAAAAGGTTTCCCTTTCTCATCCTTGTCCAGAGACGTAGCTGAGCTCATTGGAGTCCTCATAGAGGTTGCACTCTCCATTCCAAATTTCTTAATCAACTCCTTAGTGAACTTTGTCTGAGAAATGAAGATTCCATCTTCAGACTGTTTCACTTGAAGTCCTAAGAAATATTTCAGCTCACCCATACTGCTCATTTCAAATTTCCCTTGCATAAGTTTAGAAAACTTTTTGCAGAGGTTATCATCCGTAGAGCCAAATATGATGTCATCGACATAGATTTGCACTAGAAAAATCTTGCCTTTTACTTCCCTAAGAAATAATGTCTTATCTATCTGTCCTCTTGTGAACTTGTTCTCAAGAAGAAAGTTAGACAGCGTCTCATACCAAGCTCGAGGAGCTTGTTTCAAACCATATAAAGCTTTCTGTAATAAATAAACATGATTGGGATGATCAGGATTAACAAAACCTGGGGGTTGTTCAACGTATACTTCCTCTTTAATGTCTCCGTTTAGGAACGCGGATTTGACATCCATTTGATATACGGTGAAACCCTTGAAAGCAGCATAAGCAAGGAAGAGTCTGATCGCTTCGAGCCTTGCTACTGGAGCGTATGTCTGATCGAAGTCGATGCCTTCCTCTTGTCTGTACCCTTTAGCTACAAGTCTGGCTTTGTTCTTTATGATTGTTCCTTCTTCATCCAGCTTGTTTCTAAACACCCACTTTGTTCCTATGACATTTTTGTCTTTTGGTTTTGGAACAAGTGTCCATACTTTACATCGTTTGAACTGATTCAATTCTTCTTCCATAGCAATTATCCAGGATGGATCTTCATTTGCCTCTTGGAATTTCTTTGGTTCGACCTGCGAAAGAAAACTTAAATGCATATTTTCGTTAATGGTACCTCGTCTTGTTCTTATTCCTTCATGAGGATCTCCTATGATTTGATCAACTGGATAATCCCTCATGTGTCGTAGCCCGAGGTTTCTTGCATGATTTGGACCAATAGGAGTTTCTTCTGCTGTTGGAGTATTTTCCTCCACTTGGAGTGGCTCTTCATCAGGATGATCTTCTTCATAGATTGTTATTGGGGGAAACTTGATGAAGTTTTGAGAATTTTCTTCAACTGGCTGATCCAAACTTAAGTCCTGCAGCTTTGAACCTGTGTCTACAGAAGAAATGCTAGAGGAGCTGCTTTGAAGCATGCTCGTCTCATCAAATACAACATTAATAGATTCTTCTACCACCAGGGTTTTCTTATTAAAAACTCTATATGCCCTACTATGGCTACTATATCCTACAAAAATACCTTCAAAGCTCTTTTCACTAAACTTAGTTTTGTAATGCTTTCCATTGTTTAGCACAAAGCATTTACTACCAAAGATTCGAAAATAAGAAATGGTCGGTTTCTTGCCTTTTAGAAGTTCATAAGGAGTCTTTTCATGGTTTTTGTTTATGAGTGCTCTGTTTTGCACATGGCATGCAGTATTGACAGCTTCAGCCCAGAAATATTCAGGTAGTGAAGAGTCACTCAACATGGTTCTGCAAGCCTCAATAAGTGTTCTATTCTTTCTCTCAGCTACTCCATTTTGTTGTGGAGTTCGAGGAGAGGAAAACTCATGAAAGATACCGTGGCTTTCACAGAATTCTGTCATGGCTCCAGATTCAAATTCTGTACCATGGTCACTTCTGATTTTGACCACCGAACAGTTAAATTCATTCTGGACCTGCCTGACAAAACTAGTGAAAGTGTCAAAGGTATCTGACTTATGTTTCAGAAAGAATACCTAGGCAAAACGAGAGTAGTCATCTACAATAACCAATGTGTAGGATTTTCCTCCTAAACTTCTAATTTGCAAAGGACCAAACAAATCCATATGAAGTAGGTATAAACACCTGGTTGAATCTTTGCCAATAGTGCTCTTAAAGGTAGCTCTTGTTTGCTTGCCTTTTACACATGCATGACAAGGTCTATCTTTAATGCACTTAACATCTGGTGCATCTCGCACTAAGTTTTGAGAAAACAATTTATTAATAGTTTTGAGATTTATATGTGCTAATCTCTTGTGTCATTGGTCAACAAGAGATGCACTATCTTTTGCCAAAAGACATACTGGTGTAGAAGATGATATGCAAAGAAAATTTAAACAAAATATGTTTCTACAGCGAATGCCTGATAAAATCGTTTCATGATTTTCAGCCGACTTTATCAAACATTTATCTTTATGAAAATCAACAATGTATCCTTTATCACAAAGTTGACTTATGCTTATCAGATTATGTTGTAATCCTTCCACATAAGCTACATCGGAAAAAGATACATTTCCATTAGAAATCATACCATAGCCTTTAGTTATTCCTCTGTCTGAACCGCCAAAAATAACTTTTGGACCGTTCGCAACTGGAATGTAGTTTTGCAAAAGGCTTCTTGTCCCGGTCATATGCCGAGAGCATCCACTGTCCAAGTACCAGATAGGATTTTTATTGGCCTTTGGACATACCTGCAAAAAATAAATCATTTCGCCTTAGGAGCCCAAACAGATTTGGGTCCTTGGTCCCGTGTCAGTTGAGCACCACGATAAATGTTAACATTGCGAGTGGTCTGCCTTGCAACGTTCACTTGTGGTCTCCTAGTATACGTTGTATTAAACCAACAATCAACGACAAAGTGACCAATTTTACCGCAGCACCAACAGTTGAATCTGTTGTACCTTCTCTTTACACTCTCCTGCTTAACTTTTTGAACGTTAGCTCTTGCAGGAGCAGCCCTTTTCGATGAGGATGCCTCATGGGGGCAACACACACAAGGTGGTACTGTCCTCTTCGGCTTTGGTGCAACAGCATTCACTTTTGGTGCTTTCTTAGCACTCGGACCATGAACAAATGGACCGTACCCTTTCCGATTAATCTCTTGATAGGGTGCTTGAAAAGCACTATCACCAAAGTTTCGGGGAGGAGCCCATTCCTTATGATCATTCACAGGTGAAAAAGGAATTGGTCGTGTGAAATGACCATAGGAACTCTCCATATCATAAGCATTCGTAGGGAATATGACTTTCTTGAATGCTACAGGCTCTTGATGAGCTTTCCCTTTTTCTTTGGCGGTAGCTTTCTTAGCAACCAGACCATTCTTCTTAGCAATTGTATTTTTTGAAGAATTGCTAGTACTAGCTTCATGTCCTATACCGCTTCCTTTTGCCTTAGTGGTAAAAGTACCAATAATTGGCAGAACAGTTTTAGGTTGAGAGAATGCTTCAACCAATTTCTTCTCAGCCGCAAGCTGTTCCTCCAAGACTTTTATCGAATTATCTCTCAAGGCAAGAGTCTCTTCCGAGCTTTTGATCTTGTCTTTCAAGGCTTGGACTTCCTCTTTGAGAGAAGAAAGTTCTTCAACTTCTTTTCTCAAGTTAGATTCCACCTCCTTGAGAGCCATGATCTCCTTACCCTGAGTTTTGACAACCTTTCGGCACTTGTCAAAGCTTTGGAGCATTTTGGTATATTGAGACATGAGCTCAGATTCATCGTCTGAGAGGTTATCCTTTTGTTCAGCCGAAGCATAATCAGAATCAGATAGGATAGTGTGATCATTTACCTTTCCGGTGTACGGGGGTGCTTCTTCATCATCAGACATAGCCATCAGACCGAAGTAAGCTTCTTCTTCATCACTCGACTCATCGGAGTCACTGTCGCTCAGAGTTTTGGCTTTCTCGGCGACGAAGCTTCTATCTGATTTCTTCTTTCCATGAGTGGATTTCTTGTCTTCTTTTCTTCCACCTTCTTTCTTCTTATAGGGACACTCAGCAATCATGTGCCCTGGCTTATTACAACAATAGCAAATAATGTCAGAAGAAATGTGTTTGTTCTGTTTGGATTTATACCTGTCATTATTGCTTGAGCCCTTCCTGTGATATTCGCCATCACGACGAGAATATTTATGATCCGAGGAAGACGGCTTGTTGTTCATGTGCCTCCGCTTGTTCAGCAGTTTCTTAAACTGACGGGAGATTAAAGAGAACTCCCCATCAGACAGTTCGGAACAGGAGGAGCTGGCTTCCGATTCTTCTTCAATATCAGATTCCTTTTCTCTGATCGGTATCACTGCTTTGCTCTTCTTTGAATTCTCTGCCTTCAAAGCTAAGGTTCTTTCTTTGATTGAAGCTCGATTTACATCCTCTTCAGACTTTCGGATGTTCATTTGTAATTCATGAGACAACAGCTTCCCGAACAGATTTTGAGGTTCTAGACTTGGCAGCTTTCCAAACTCTCTAATAGCAACAATCTTGCTATCCCAGTCTTTTGTCAGGGAATGCAAGAATTTGTCATTTAGTTCACCGTTTGTGAACTCCCTGTCGTAGTTCCTCAAACCATTGACTATCTTGAAGAATCTTTCGTACGCATCAGCAATGCACTCCTTCTTATTCTGCTTGAACGCCTCGTACTCTTGATTAAGTAGAGACCTTCTATCTTCTCTTACCTCGTCAGTACCTTCCATTAGAACAATTAAGGATGTCCACATCTCTTTGGCTGATTTGCAGTGAATTAAGTTTTGCAACATGGAATCGTCCACTGCACTTGCAATTATGTTTTTAGCCTTCTTGTCAAGAGCAACAAGAGCTATCTCATCCTTAGTCAAATCCATCATTTTCTTAGGTATCTGAACAGTAGGATTTGTTGACGAAGCGGTCATTGGCACATGGGGACCTTCTCCCACAACTTGGAAGATTCTGGGATCTGCAGCTTCCATATAAAAACGGACTCTTTCCTTCCACATAGGAAAGTTGGCCTTAGTGCAGATGGGCAATTTCAGAGAGGATTCCTTGACTCTATCCATGGCTTGCTAGCAACTAGAAGAATGGATCCTGTTCAAGGTGTAAACCTAGCAATGAACAGCAACCCTCTGATACCAATTGAAGTATCTAGTTGCCTACCTAAATCACCTAGAGGGGGGTGAATAGGTGATCTCTACGTCTTTTGCGGAATTAAAAATAAACGTAAAGCACAGCACACAAAATTAATCACAGCCACAGATAACACCAGGAATTTATAGTGGTTCCCCGTACTTGGGTACTCCACTGCCGGCCTCGCCAATCTAGCACCACAGCTAGACTTGACTACTCACTAAATCTCGGATCAAGAGCGATCCTACAGTCTCGGAGTCAAACTCCTACAAACTTAGAGAGAACCTCTTTTACAACTCGGAGAAAACTTCTCCTACAACTCGGAGAACAACCTCTCCTACAACTCGGAGATAACAACTCCTACAACTCGGAGATAACAACTCCTACAACTCGGAGATAACAACTCCTACAATAGATTGAAAAGGGTTTGAACAATACTAAACCAGATCTGAATAACAGAGGCGTTTTCTTCCTTCTTCTTGAATGGCTTTTGAGAACGATGAGGAAGAACAACGATCCTTCAAATCTGTCTTTGGCAATCCGAAACGATCCAATAGAGATTGTAGAACCTGAGTATAGATCAATCGAACCCTTCTTGATAGAAATCGCCAACTCCAATGAGAAGAACGATCTCCAATCGTAGGCGACGGCGAGCGGCGCTTTTCACGTCCTTTTTGATCGGGAGAGAGATTAGGTCATGAACGATTAGGAAAAGGAACTTCTAAATAACCCAAGATCAACCCTATATATAGAGAGGATCAATTTAGGGTTAAATCGGTCTTAAACGTACTCAAAATAGCCGTTAGAAACGAAGAGGGGCGATCACGATCCGTCAGAACAGAGAAAACGAAATTAGAAATTTACGGACAGATGTCTCGAGACATGAGGGATCTCTCGAGACATAAGGGATCTCTCGAGACATGAAACGGAGAGAGCAGGAAAGAGATGTCTCGAGAACTTGATGATCTCTCGAGACATTGCAAAGAATTCAGACTTAAGATCTCTCGAGACAAACACGATCTCTCGAGACATGTCTGATCTCTCGAGACATATCCTTAGGAAAAAAATTTCCACAAAAAATTTCTTTTCTTCTCTTGAACACATGCAGCAGCCGCACTCCAAAGTCTTCAATAGTCTTGAAAAAGAAGTGTACCCCAATAGTGAGATCACACATGAGTCATCACCATGTTTCATATAATGAGGGATTACATTTTATGAAACTGTGTTTGCAGACCCATTGTGACCTGACATTGGCTTACACTTAGCCATGATAATCTGCAAGATAATACTAGAAAAGCATATCAAATACAAAAGCAATTCAATCTTAGTTTAAGGGTGACTTCTCACAAATCAAGGTAATTGTGAATGCAATTTCCAACAGTGATATTGAAGATACTTAGCCCAAAATAGGTAGTGGCTTATCTTTTGTTTATTGGGGCTTATCTTTTGTTTATTGAGGGCTTACCCATTTGTTGATTGGGCAAATTAGTCACTGGCTTGGGTTTCCCTTAAATCTAATTTAGAAAGTGTTGCGTCGTGAACATAATGATTTTGAAGTTCATCATATCCGACGTTACTCGGGCAAAGATGAGATGGTGTAACAGTACGTTTGAAATAATGATCCGTAGTATTACCAGGACAATGGATATACATCATTGATCGAACAACAACTTGACCTTAGTTAAATCATTGGAAATGTAAAGTCGCCAGGATTAATCACTTAGGGATGTAGATGTCCTAGTCTAGAAGTTTAGGACGGAAATTAGATCTTACAAGTTGTAGTTATATCCGACAGTTCTTGAGGTTTGGGGCATTCAGAAGATATCAACTTATGATTTGTTAAAAATCACACCCTATCATGGTAGAAAATTTTAACTACAATAATAGCCCTTATGCCTTGGGAGCTATGATGATGAATAACCAAAGATCTTAGACGATGACTTATTGGATTTAGAATATAGTGTTTGAGTTTACTATGATAAGAACGATCAAAGTTTATCTTACATTGGACCATTCGAAAGTGATCAAGACTAGCGTATGTGGAAGTGATAAGAATTTGGTGAAATAAACGTGATGATATTTCCTTGATGAAATTGACTTGTGAAAAATCTTAGGGTTTCAAAAGAATTTTACCCTTATACCTTATGAATCGAACTCCACATAGAAATTGATTGGGAGTCATCTTATAAACATTGATACTAGTGTTGGTTGGTTAACATATGTTCATAAGATTCACAAGTGCAACTCTTGAAATTTTGAGGATGATTGGAACGCTTGATTATCTGATTAGTTCCACCAATGGTAAGAACTGGATAAGTTGTAGAGTGGAGTTGATTGATTATTCGGACATACTTGAAGGAGTAAGAATCTTAACGTGTGGAGAAAACTATATAGAGACGTCGTCTACCCACACAAACAAGAGCTTTAGTCACCAAAAAAATGTTTTTTCAGAGCATGTAGTTTCCTGAAATAAAGAAAGACGTCATAGGTTTTGTGATGCACAGTGAGATCTGTTGACTGGTGAAGGCCAAGTGCAAGACCCTTTGGGGAACTACCATAGTCACTGCCCGTGTTAGAGTGGAAGCTCGAGGATATAATTATGGATTTCATACACAGGTTACCACATCCCCACTCTGGGCACAAGTTCATTTGGAACATCGAGGATAAATTGACCAAGGTAGCTAAGGTCACCCTGGGCTGGAAGGACGCTCCCGTTGGTGTTTGATGGGATTTTTTGAGCAGTTTGTCTGTTATCTTGGTGTGACCAGGACGATCGTGTCGGATTGGGATGAACGGTTTACGACCAAAAAGTAAAGATCAGTCCAAGCTTATCTGGGCTCTTGGTTGACATCAACACAACTTTCCACCCTCAGAGGGACAGGGGCACGGGACTCCACTATCTTGGATCCAAGATGAGGATCCCAAGGCACTTAGCTCGGAATTTGTGGAGGACCTAAATACCCAAGTGCAATTGATTAGAGTTATGATGTTGGGGCCCAGAGCAGCAAGGTCAGGTATTACGATGCCTAGTATCGTCAGGTAGAGTTCTAGGTTGGATACCGGGTGTGCCGAAAGATACGTCCGATGCAGGGAGTCTCGCGGGTTTGCAGGCGGAAGAAGCTCAGTCTGAGATAGATGGGGCTCTACAGGATCCTGGAGTGGATCAGCCTGTTGGCTTATAGACTAGAGCTGCCCCCGGAGTTAGCAGGATTACACGACGTCTTCCATGTATCCTCCTTTAAGAGAGGTCTACTACGACTGGAGCAGCGGATTTCTACTATAGACGGCCCGGTAGCCTCCGATTGATTGATTCACTGGAGCTGGTCTGGATAGATGATACGACGGTGCGAGTCTTGCGGCGCAAGAAGGTTCCGTAGGTAAAAGTCATGTGGTAAAATTATGGACAGGAGGAGCACACCTGAGAGCCAGTTGAACTGGTGTGGTAGAGATAGTCGGTGCACTTCGAGTTGGGAATAACTTCAATTCTTAAGGGATGTTACATACAATCGCTTGCGGTAGAAACCCCGCAGGCCTAACCTGAATTTCGGGGACGAAATTATTATTTTTGTTTATTGAGATTTGTAACATACCCCAAACAACTAGACCCCTAGGATGGTTTGTCATGACTAGGGCATGACAAAACCATAGGAAGCACAAAGGGAGCATAAAAGCTTAGGAAGGAAGGAGGAAACCACCTTGGTCTGCAAATAGCTATTTCCAGTTACCAAGGTTAGGGTTGGATTTTAGGGCCTCACCTTGACCCTTTGGCCCCACCATAGCATACCTAACTCTTTAAGGGTCCCATTAGAGCACTAAGGACCCATTGGGGTCAACCAATGAGCCCAAATTGACCAAAGTCAACCCTAACCCCAAATTGGTCAAAGTAGCTTTATTAGAGTCAATTGACCTCCACCATGCCAAATTGACCTTGCCCCTACCCTTATAAGGATACTAGGGACCCAATGGACTAAAAAACCCCATCATGGGGCCACCAATTTGGCCAATTTGACATAAGTCAACTCTAGCCCTATTTTGGTCAAATTGCCCTATTGTGGGTCAATTGACCCTCATTTTGCCAAATTGACCCTACCTAGACCTTCCTAACCCTTAGAGGAGGCCAATGGGTCACTAACCACCAATTGGGGCCAACCCAAATGGTCAAATTGACCAAAGTCAACTTCACCCTAAATTTAGGTCAAAATGACCTATTTTGACCTAACCAAGCCCAATCCACTTGGGATAGACTCAATTGAGGTGGTACACCACCTAATGGGGTTGGAAATTACTAAAATTTCCATTCAATTTTAGAGAATTCGGCCAGGAGAGAGAAAATCCCATTTTCCCCAAAAATGGAGGAGAGAGAAAGAGAGAAGTAATGGCATTCATGGCCAAGGGGAGGCTAAAAGCTCTCCCAATTGATGAGATTCACTCCCTCTATCAGTTATGAGAAGTTTAGGAGGTTTTCCATCCCATATGGGGTTGATTTTGGCGGTTTTTACCATGGCTGAAATTCTCCTTTGATGGCTATTAATGGCATTCAAGGTATAACCCCCCCCCCCCCCCCTCTCTCCCTCGATTAAGCTCTCTATCATCTTCAAAAGACTGAGAGGAGTGAAACCCCCAACTTTCCAGAAGAAATCATGCAGTGGAGGCTCAGATCGGCATGGCTTCCAATCTCCAAGGTCGGCCATGGTGATGGGCCAAACGACAAGGCTTCAAGGCTCCAAGAAGGTCTTGTTCTCCTCCTCTCTCTCTATGGATATATCTTAGATCAAAATAGGTGAGAAATCAGGCTCAATTGAGCCCGGTCCAAGTGAGAAAAATCTGAAAATTTCAATGAAAAAGACTTGATCGGGTTCGCCGGAAACCGCCCCTCCGACGGTCGTGCCGCCGCCCGGCAATAGCCACCACCTCAACGGAGGTGGTAGTGGTGGTGGCTGGCCAAGGAGGTGGCCGAATAGCTGTGAAAATGAGGGAGGAGATGCTACAGGTCGGGGAAATCTGGACGCTTGGCTGGAGGAGGAAGATGACCAGCTGCCCCATGATTTTGCTTAAAGATCTGTGCACAGATCTGGTAATTAGTTTATTTGGTATTGTATTTTTCTGTCCTTATACTGGCAGCACATAAAATTAATTATTAAAATTACTTATGCCCCTCTACAGAAAAAGTGGTCAACACAAAAGTTGTAGACCTTGGAGTCTACATTAATTTAAAATTTGTTTCAGCCCACTAGGAGTATTGTAGCTCCCTGTAGAGCCATTTTGGTGGGACTGGTCCTTAGGGTAGGACAACCACTAATTTTGGAATAACTTTTGATTGGTTCATGGGATTGACTTAAAAATTGAAACATAGGCTATTTGTACCTACACACTTGACATTGCCAAATATGAGAATTTTAGGAGAACATTTTTCTAAGGTTTTTGTAATAATTTAATAATACATATATTATTTAATTATAGGTTCTAATGACCTCCAATCCCCTCCAAATTTTGGTGGGTTCTCTTTAGGGTTATTATATGACCCTGGTAAAAATTTCAGCACAATTGGGACTGATTTGTTTGGGTAACTTGTTAACCCAAATTTGGTCAAACTAGATCAAAAGTGCACATGATAGACTTTTCTCAATATAATAAATAATTAAGGGCCAAATACCCTCTAAAAATTATGAAACTTGGTGGTAGGACATTTTAGGGCAATATAGAGCTCTGTGAATTTTTGTATAATTTTTGGAATTATTCATCAGTAGGTTCCTTCCCAATTTCCCCTAGAATGGGTTTACTTGGAATATTTATTTATGTGATTAATTTGCCTGGAAAAATTCTGAAATTTGGCCAGTAGACTTTTCTGATTATTATGAAGGTCTGGTAATTTTCCCATAATTTTCAGACAAGTATTTTTTGTAGTTCTTTCTTTAAATTCCAATTTGGGGTAATTGTTCAATATTATAATTAGAGGTCAACCCCTTACTGCAAAATTGTGATATTATGTATTTATTGTTATTTTGACATCATAGATTTTCCATAATTTTATGGGGGCCATATCATAAGAAGATCTTACCCTTCTTGTTCAATTTCATGCTTGGCCAATGTTGGAGAAATTATAATAAATGACAACAAAGTAAGGAAAAATATGATTCTATGGATTTAGTCTTAAAACATCATGATAGACCTCCAGTAAATAGCTTGAGTCAGTTGGATGAATATTTGGAGTACCTCCTCTTATGCAACTCATGTAAGTCATTTGGTCTGCGTATAGTAAAACGATAAAACTTGAGTAATTAGGTAGGAATGGAAGGTAGAGGACGTACCTAGACTGGTTGAGAGATGGAAGATCACCAAGAGGAGTTTATGTGATGATAGTGTGCTTGGTGAGTTAAGGGCAAGCTTGTACTCGGGATTGACGATAAATTGCTTTTCCCCTTGGAGGGTCATAAAGTACTTAGGGTAATTTGAGTGTAATGACAAGAAGGGTATTCTTACGGGTAGTTACAAATAACCTTAAATGCCTTGGAAAGGGAGCTTTGGGGTGTCATCCCATTATAGTTCCTAGTACTGTAGTGAGCCCCTTACGGTGTAATCCTCGGGAAGTCCAAGATTAACCATAAATTATAGGGATAAGTTGATGTACAAGACTAACTTAATAATGCTCACACCCACACCCCGTGGTTACAGGTGGTTAGTTAGTTTGGTCTTACGAGCGGTAGGATCGGTGGTTATAGCAACAGAATAATTAGTCTGGTGAGCTTGTGACTCAGTAATGCATGTTGGTGCGGACGGGTTGGTCCGGCGAGCCGGTGGCTCGGAAGGTTATGGTGACGGGCAGGGTAGCCTGGGGAGCTTATGTCTCGGAGATAGATGGTAAACATGTTTGCATGTGCATAAAGGTGGTGGGTCTCCGGTATTGGACGGTCGTTCAGACCGACGTCGATATGTTGACTCGGCAAGTGTTGAATTTGCACTTAGCCATGAAAGTCTGGCGGTCCATCCAGTAAGAGTATGCAGATGCTCTGCAGTTTTGCGTTGAGGCGTACGATAGGTCTAGGCTAGGTAGTGTGAATACCAACCTAGAGATGGGCGAGGCCCAACCCACCGCTTTTGTTTGCCACTATGGGAGTATCCTGGGAGTCTTGCTAGCTCCAAAAAATGGGAACTAAAGGTCTGTGCACATAGAGTCAAAGTGTGTGAGTTGCACTTGTATGAACATATCATTAAACTGCATAACTCTGCATGTCATGGAATAAGCATTGCATTTCAACCCCTACCCATATCGTATAAATTGGTAATCGGACTTTTATACTATAGGCCCTGCTAAACGACCCCTTGGTCTATAGGTTTGTATGAGCATTCCTATAAATCAATGGTTACATTTCTATTATGTACTTATCTTCACCTACTGTTCTTTACTTGCTCTTTACCATGCTTTCTATTTCTGCTTCAATTATCTATATACAATTGTGTAGTTGTAGACATTTCCTGTAGACAAGATCCTCCGTCATCTGCTTTGTTGTATACCCCTTGCTGTCCTCCGCTTCATCCTCCCACACGGTGCCTAGGAGCCATTGGGGGTGGGGTGGGGAACATAAGGCTTAGTCTTTTTGACTAAAGGTCGGTGGACCATATCATTTTAGGGGATCGAAGAGACGCAGCAACATCAGAGGCCGGTTCAGACAGAGGCGGGCCAGTCTACTACAGGAGCACAAGTTTCAGGATCAGTGAGTGATTAGTAGTTAGCTTCCGCGAGTGATCTTGTAGTGAGGACATGATGTACAGGGCATGAGCCTTTTATTATTGTAACCTTTGTTATTTCAGTTATACCATGTGGACATTTATTATATATAGCATGTGATTGTGGACTTGAACTTCTTTTTGTTCATTTATACTTTTCTTCTTCTGTGATCGATATGGCCGGCAGGATCAACATTTTTAGTGGCAACCTTCCCGAGTGAAGGTGTCAACGCAAAGCGGCGGTTCTGGGCATAAGACCCGGTTTTGTAGCAAAAAAAATGGGGTCTTACATGTTCTGACATTGCTGAGCCTATCTCCCCTGTGCATATATCACCTTGCGCTGATTCAATTCTTTGTGAGGAATTGGCTTGACTTTTTTTCGAGCACTATTCCTCCCCCTTTTGTGCATACTACTACATTCGTCTCTGACGATATTATTGATGATGCATCGCAGGATGAGGCATGTGATCTATGTGTTTTTCCTGCTCCTATGGAGGAGGACAACCTTCAAGGTGAAGAGGATTTTTCCTCAGCACCGGTTGTGGAAATTCAAATCTTGGGCGAGACCACTGTTGATCCTGCTGAGCCTTGCAACATTGTCGACAATGATGACAATATCTTACTTCCCCAACCTCTTGGGAGTGAGACCGGGACCACTCCCCCGATTGATGTTTACTTAAGTTTTTCTTTTCTTTTATTCCCTGACCCCCGTTCTTCATCTGAGCCTGTGCGGGTTGAGTCTTCACAGGTACTTCAAGAGGACATGGAGCATGATTCTCAAGTCAATGATGAGCGTATCCTCATATGTGAGGAGGTTGATCCCTCCTCCATAGTGGAAGCCTCACTCATTACCTTCTCCTCCTGCCGCATCCCTGAAGACCACACCTTGCTGGGCAATGATATTTTTGGTGAGTTGAGTAAGGACATTTCCTCCTCCACTTATATTCTTTTCCCTCTACCTGTGAGGAGCAGGTGTTATTATTTAGGTAGAGGGGTAGCTGTTCTATCGTTGTATCGGTACCCACTACCGACAAGGATATTAGGCCAGTTACCTGTCCACTTCTCCTTCCATACTCCCATCAGCTAGAACTGTTAAAATTTTGAATTAGTCGTGTTGGGAGGACAATAACCAGAGTAGTTATCTTATCTTTTTCATGAGTTTTCATTTTTTCCAGTTCTGTTTAGTTAGTTCCACTTCAGTTTAGTTTGTATATTTTCTTTTATTTTTGCGGAGCTCACCTATGCGGGTATTTTCTATTTGTGAAGGTGGTGATCGTGATTCTTCATATGACAGCTTTGCCCTAGATTTACACGCGTCTTCTGGTATGCTCACTTGATGAGCATTGGGTACTCTCTTCCCCTAGCTTTATTTTGAATTTCATAGTCATATATTGTGTTGGATTGCTTAGATTAAGGTTGGGGGAGAGCCGTTATGTGTTACCCACTACACGTGCACATATCATTTGTATACTAGAAGTACATTTTAGTTCAGTTTTATAATTGTTGTTTCATATGCACCGCACACCACAGTACCCACTTGAGCGCGTGCTTAGTCATTAGCGTGTCATGAGTTGAACTCATTTCTTTTGTGTGATTTGGGAAAAATTATTGTGCTAGCTTAGGATTGTGAGACAGAATAAAATGTTGACTCCCGTTGTGCTCCTAGTCGAGTGCTTGTGTCTCGCGTAGAAATTCATGTAGAATTAATTTTTCTTTATGCTTATAGTTTTATATTTTTTTTCTATTTGCGTAAATATTATTTATTCTACTCAAAATTGGTGAATTCGGTGTGAATTCGACGTTAGCATAGGGATGTGTGTAGACGGTTGCTAGGCTCATATTGCTCGAGTCGGGAGAAAGGATTATCATTCTCGGTGGCTAAGAACTTGCACTAAGCGACTCTTGAAGCATTGGTACAAGTTAGTTCAATGCGTGAGCATGATGTAGGCCATCATTTTGGCCAGGTTGAGCTTTTGTACCGTTCCTAACGTCTTACCCTCGCTAGCCCCTTTGTTCCTACCCCTTCCTCTTGATTCAGCTCTACCTTTATATCTCCAAAGCCTTTAAAAGCCATGCCTAATCGCACACCCATGTATGAGCTCTAGTTTGTATTATATTTTTATGTTGGGGTGTTGATGTGGTAATTTTTATAGTGGAAATTGTGGGTGTGTTTATTGAAAATTTGCTGAAAAAGAAAAGAAAGAAAAAGAAGAATGAAAAAAAAAATTGTTATGAAAAAGTTAAATTGAAAATTTTATAAATATTTGTGTTGGGAGTAGGCAGTGCACACACCCGTGTTGCAAAGTCCAAGTCTGGGGGTGTGGAGCACTCACGTGTTTTGTGGTGCGCGGGGAGTTTCTTTGTGTGCTCATTTGGGTTAGGTGCATTTTAGCCTTCTTGTTTACCGTTGCTTACCTCACTGTGACCCAAGCCCAATTAAAACCTAAATTCCTACTGACTCGCGCAGTGAACCGATCTAGTGTCGTGGAGAGAGTGTGAACGGGTGAGCTTATGCTTACCGACACTAATGGATTTTGGTGGAGGTTGTTCTGAACCCCGATCTTTGGCAATGCGTATCTTAGTGATCAGTCTATTTTCTCCCTATGCATGACCGAACGATTCACAGTGATTCACATTTTGAGTAGAAGTAATAGATATTAACTCTATTAGAAATTTATAAACTATCTTGTATAATTAGAAATCTTTTCTAATGTATTTCTGCGCACGTGAGCATGCGACTTTGCATGGTACTTCGTGTCTTAATTTCTTTGCTAGTTAGTTTTTTTCCCCATCTACGTAGAATGGTTTGCTCAGGATGTGTAAACAGGTAAGTCTGGGGTGTGATGGGTCCAATATTTATAGTATTTTTTGGACTCATCCGGGCTAGTTTTCATGCACATGCACTTCACTTGTAGTTCATTATTGCTCATATTTCACTTGTTCATAGTTCTGACAAGAAGTGTACATTTAGGCCCGTTGTGGTGTGCAATTGCGCACTATTTTGCTCGGGGTAAGCAGATTATGCTCCCCATTTTATTTCTACTATTATCTTGTGTTATAGGTGTGTTCCCAGCATTTGGATATGTTGTGCAGGTGAGCAGATCGTCCATATTGCCCAAAATTCATGCCTGCATAAATCGCATGGTCGTGCGTTTTCTTCACGGACGGTCGGCTACGACCGTGCACGATGATCGGCTGGTCAATATGGTGTTATTTCCCTGCTCGTGCGATTTGTTCTCACACGGGCAATTCGCTCGTGCGTGAGTAAAATCACACGAGCTCTCTTGTTGTCCAAATCTATATATTTCTTATTGCCCGCGTGTTTGCTTCACGCACATTTGGATTCAACCGTGCACGAAGGAAACACATGATCTCCTGTTGATAGCCTATTTTACGTGCGGTCTGTTTTGACTGCGCGTGAGTAAAATCGCACAGGCACTTCTGGGTCATCTTCATGGGCTTCTTGTAAGTTAAATATCTCACGCTCCACGCACAGTCGTGCACATCGACCGTGCGTGGCCAAATTCTGATTGTTTTTTCTATAAAAGCTGCAGACTTCGCCCTAGATAGTATCGATCATCTTGTTCTGCCATTTCCGCCGCCGGACGAGCTCTAGTTTCATTTTTTTCTTCCACCCTCCATGGGGGCTTTGCCCTAGGCCGCTTCCATCATCCAAGTGCTTCAAGGAGAGGATTTCACCATCATCTTCATCACCAAGCAAAGAGTTCTTCGCATTGGACGTGGCTAGATTGTAGTTTACCAGAGAAGACAGGTCCATTGGGAGGAAGTGACATCCCTTCTCTACCCCGGACGATAGTTGAGACCGATCTAGGACGCGGATTGACAACCCGACGATTCCTATCAAGAATCTACAACAAGCCTCCAGATTCGGTCGTATCTCTTTCCTTTTTCTCTAACTTGTGTGGATGTATATGAATGTAATTTTCATTTTATCGATGATGTTTGCGCTATAAACATATTTGCTCTTCATGATAATTCATATTTATAAAATGTTGTTGTATGTTTATTAGTCACTTGAAGCGCGCCGATTCCGCACCCACTCTATTCCACTCTGCAACCCTCCATTCCATTCCACAAGCCTACTCTTCCACTCGCCAAGCTAAGCGGTGCTAACGGCCCATATAATCCACCTCACTTCCGCCGGTGCGAACCACTCCATTCGCTTGCCTTCTCTCCCATCCGCCTTGCGAAGTAGTGCACCTAACTGCTCGAAGGGCGAGTCGTTAATTTACAAAAAATGGCAATCTGTGTGCTCCAAATCGACCAGCGTGATTCGCCCATCAGGTGGTTATGGTGGTTACAATGGCAAAATTACCGGGCTACCCCCAACCAAAGCAATAAAAGGAGCCCCAGACCTTCATTTCAGAGGACCTTATCTTCTGCACTCGAGAGAGCTCCTTTGAAGATTTCCTTGGAATTCTCCCTCGGCGGTTGAAGATCTCCTTCGAGTCTTCGAAGGTCGCGAAAGGCGACTCAGCCTTCTCACTTTTGTTCTCACCAGCATTCTCACTTTTGTTCTCACTACTGTTCTCAGAAGGAAAAGGACTTAGCTTTCCGAGAGGTGGTCTATCACCTTTGGAAATCTCTCTCTCTCTCATTGTAACGAGCAGCGGCCTGTCGTGCTCGAGCTCTATGTCTCTAATTATAATCCACCATAAGATAGTGAAAGTTGGCTGGCACAACTCCAGCCGCGTGGTTTTTCACCCTTTTCGGTTTTTTCACGTTAAAAGCTCTCGTGTCATTTGCTAGCTTACTCTTTGACTGTTAGCTCACTCAGTTCGCTTCCGAGCTAATACGGTTCAAGTCGACCGGTCTACCAAAGCACCCGAGCGACCCGCAATAATTTGGCGCCATCTGTGGGGAATGGATTCCCAAATACCGTGCAAAGGATGTCCGAATGTAGCGCACACTTCGCCTAAGTTCACGGAGCCAGCAGGAATGGACACCCCCTGGAACTATATGACGCGTGCAGTTCCTCCATTCCTGAAAGCCCAGAGAAGAGAGCGCTCATCACTGCACCCATCCTGCCCCAATGGCTTAGATCAGCCAGCAAGCAGACCCCCCTCACGACGGAACAAGATTCGAATGATGCCACGTACCAGCAAAGGCGATCCCCCCTGTCGAAGTCAATCTTGGCTGAAAGTGAGGTATTAGATCTTAGATTTACTCTAAAGGGGGGGGGGGGTGAATAGAGTATTAAAAGTTTTATCTTATTTTATAGCGGATTTAAAATAATGATATATATATGCAATTGAGTGAGTAGAAAAATAAAACAACAAACACAGCACATAACAGAAATAATCACAAACACAGCAAAGACACAAGGATCTATAGTGGTTTCCTAATCAACCTGGGTAATCCACTCTTCTATCACCCTTGGTAAGAATCCACTAAGGTTTTTGATCAGGTGCCTTATCACCACTGAGCTTTTGATCAGGTGCTCAAATTAAACCATAGGTTTTTGATCAGGTGCCCTGCCACCAAAGGCTAACTTTTGAAGGGAGTTAAAACCCTGTACAAGGTGGGGTAAAAAGAATGAACCAAAAAAAGGTTATGAAGTTCTTCTCTCTCAATAAGATCTGAGAGAAGACTAGTGGATTGCTGTTGTTGTAAAGCTCCCCATGTATGATAGATTTTGTTGACAGTTGGTGAAGCTTCCTCTTGGATGTAGAAGACTAAGAACCAGCAGATGCTTTTGAGAGAAGATTTCAGTTATTCTCAGAGAATGAAATTGCTGCTGTAGATGAAGATTTCTGTATTTCTCTTTTCTGTCTATGTATCTCACAAGTATATCTTCTTATATCATGTATCCTCTTGTATATATCTTATATATACTGCTTCATCCTTTTTCCTTAGATATATAATCTGATTTGAAAATTCAAATCTTCTGATAAGGAATAAAATAAACTGAACTAAATCATTCTTGGAACTGCAATAACAACTTTTTGATTCTGCAAAATTCTTTAATTCCTTTTCTGTGAAAGTTTCCTTTTCCAATATATGTCAACAGCTAGATTCTCGGATGAAGAGAATAGGACGGATATAAAAAGGAAAGATGAAATCTTGACTTATCTGAATATGAATAGGTCCAAATATTTGAATAGATCCGTTGCTGAATAGTCGATCTGAGTTCAGGGAAAGAAATAACTGGTCTTCAGGATTCATCAAGCTGAAGAGGAAATTCGTCGAACTGAGATAGGAAGTTCGTCGAACAGAAAGTTACTCATTCGTCGAATAAAACAATGAGTTCATCGATCTCAATCAGGAGTTCATCGAACTAAAATATAGAATCCGTTGAACTGGCTTGGAAGACTGAGTTCGTCGAGCTGGAGATCAAATTCGTCGAACTGATACACGACGTTCGTCGAACTCAGGAAGGCGTTCGTCGAACACAGAAAACTTGGAATTTTCCTAAGTTTCAACTAACTTAGACAGGCTTAGACCTTGAAACTAAGACTATACATTGGGGTCAACTTGAGTCCTAACCACAGATAGTGATCCTATCCCAAACTAGTAATAGGGTTGTTCCAACAATCTCCCCCTATTTGGGTTAGGATACTATTTGACAATAATAAAAATAAAATCAAACAACAATAAACACAGAGCATATATATCTGACAAAATTTAAAATTCATTTCAGCAGATAAAGATATAATACTCAGAGTTTAGAATTTTTTACACTGTAAGCATAAATTAGTACAACCAAAAATCAGGAGTCTTTCTCTTTCTTTGAAGAAGGTTTGAATATAATTTCTCTGTTGGGATTTTCAGATTCTCTCTTGCTCATATATAGGTCATTTGCTCCCAGCAGGGATTGAGATGAAGTATGAGGAACAACTGCAGCTGGGTGCAACCTCAGATAGTCTTCAGCATTGAAGAGATGCCTTGAACAATATCTTTCAAACTCTTGTCTTCTGAATTCTGACATAGTTGTAAACTGTGAATAATCTTTTCCTTCAGCTTTGGCTTTATTAATTTGAGCAGTAGCAATTGTTTCTCTATATCTGGCCATGTGAGCATTGTTTTCTAAGTCTGGATTAATGGGAGATGAAGGTATTTCATCATATTCACTAGACTGATAAGAAGATTGATGATCTTGAGAATTTCTTTTCCTGTGCATAGATCCATTAGAGATATGATATTTGTAAACTGAAGATGGAGCTCTAGCTGATCCTGAGGGTGGAGCTCTGGTTGATCCTGAACTGTAAGAGCCACTGGAACTTCCATGCTTCTCCCTTGTTCTCCTTGAGTACTGAGAGGAAGGTTTCTGAGATGAGGAGGAGATGCCTGCAGATCCAGCTGCTGGAGGAGGAGGAGGATTAAATTTGACTGGTTTGTCAGAATAAAATCCTGTTTTCTTCATTTTCTTTCTCCTATTATTCTCATTCCTTGAGAATCTCATCCAGGCTGGAGAGTCTTTGGTGAGAGTGATGTTTTTCAATATGTAGTAGGGAATATCATTGGTAAAAGAAGGAGGTTTGGGAGCAGCCTTAGCTTTGCTTCTTGATTTCCTTTTCTTTGAAGATTTTGTATCAGAATCATCATCATCATCATCTAAAGGTTGTGCAGGTTTATCATACAAGTCATCAAGATCTTTAAGAGCATTATCAACATCTTGCTCATCATGCTCTGATAGAGGGGAATCATCATAAATGAATGTTGGAGGTGAATTCACCAAGCCAACTTCCTCTGCAACTGCTACTGAAATACTTTTGATGATTTGTTCTAACAAAACAAAATCTATAGGAGCTGAATAAGGAACTATGGCCTTTGAAATAGCTTAAGGCTTAGGTAGACAACTGAAAACCAAACAGAATTTTGATAATAAAGAGAGAATATCTATTGAAGGATTAATAGAGATATTATTTACTGAATCTATAACTGGAATAGTTATTTCTGAAGCTGCAACTGAAGCTGTATCAACTGTATCAATAACTATATCTGATAACCATACTGAAGTTGTGTCAACTGGAGCTTCTTCATTGAGCATCTCCCCCTGCCTAGGTTCAGGGAGACCTAAATCTAGGCCCCTAGAAGAAGGGACAAGTGATGAGAAGGTAGGAATGGAGGCAAGTTTGGAAGTGAGTTCTGAGATGGCTTTAAGAACTTGAGAGAGCTTCTCATCCAGAAGAGTTGTCAGTTTTAGAGTGATATGATTGAAGATTTGCTCAGCAATGGAGGAGAAATCAACATACACATATTCAGATGTATGCTGAGAGGATGTGGATGCTGGAATGGAAGAAGAGGGAGTAGAGGTGTGAGCCTGGTTGGTACAAACAAATGAGGGTAAGAAGATGTTTGTAGCATTTGAGATGGGTGGAATGGAAGTGTTTGAGAGAATGGTTTGATGATTATCCTCATTGATGGGTGATTGAGGTGGAGAATTATGTTGAGGAGACAAAAGTTCAAATGAAGGAGGTGGGATGAATGGGGGAAGAGAATCATCATCTGGAATAGATGAGGATAGAAAATTTGCAGACTGATTAGACTGTAGAGGAGGAGAAGAAGGTATTGAGGAAGATGTGTCTATGGGTGTAACATCCCCCAAGCAACTAGACCCCTAAGTTAATTTTGCCATGACTAGGTCATGACAAAACCATAGGAAGAGCTCAAGACCTTTTGAACTTAGGTGAGAAGGAGAAAACCCAAGTGGTCTGCAAATAGCAATTTTCAGATACCAAGCCTAGGATTGGGCTTTAGGGACCCACCTTGAACCTTGACCTCACCATAGCAGTCCTAACCCATTAGGGGTCCTCATGGAGCACCAAGAACCCAATAGGGGTCAAATTAAGAGGTCAATTAGACCAAAGTCAACTTTAACCCTGAATTGGTCAAACTAACTCAATTAGGGTCAATTAGCCTCCACCATGCCAAATTGACCTTACCCCTTCCCTAATAGGGCTACTAGGAACCTAGTGGACCAAAAAGCCCCATCATGAGACTTGCAATTTGACCAATTTACCCTTAAGCCTAATTTAGGTCAAATTACCTCAAAATAAACTAGTTTGCCCAAATTGGACCCAATCCATTTGGGTTAGGCCCAATTAAGTGATCCATCATCTAGTGGGCCTGCTGATTTCTGGATATTACCACTTAATTTCTGTAATTGCTGAGTAGGAGAGAGAAAAGGGAGGTTTCTCTCAAATCGGAGAGAGGGAAAGAGAGCTTTCATGGGATTAAATGCAATTGATCCTTCATTTCCCACCCAATAGATGTGCATTCGTTCCTCCCTTCAGTTATAATTATTTTTCTGGAGTTTTCTATGGCCAAAGGGGGCTGATTAAGGGAATTTTTAGAGTAACTGAAACCTTGTTAATGGCCATTAATGGCTTTTAGAAATAAAGCCATCCTAGCCGATTGAAACCCCTCCCATTTCCTTCAGTGCTCAGAGAGGAAGAGATCCCCCTTTTTTCTAGTGAGTTTCGTGCAGAGAAATCCTAGATCGGCATGGCACCGAAAGCTCCAGCACCGTCAATGGCAACTCGCCGGAATTCGCGCAACCAAGCCCCTGCTCAGGTCCGATCCTCTTCTCCTCCCCTGGTGCTAGATCTCTTCAAAATTAGGGGCTTGATCTCTGCTCAAAAGAGCCCGGATTGTGCTTCCGAAAGGGGTGCGATACGTACCCTTTTTCCTCCCTCTAAAACCAGATCCGACCACCTTCGGCCGGCCAACCACCCCTATCGCCGGCCACCACCTCAACGGAGGTGGTGGTGGCATTGGCCGGCCGGAAAGAGGCGTAGGTGGCCGGGAAATCACCCCGCAAAGAGGCCCAGGAAGGGCTGTCGCGAGCCATCCAACGATTGGGGACGATAACGGAGAACCGTCAAATCTGTTTATTATTGTTTACGGTTATAACATTTTTTTCATCGAGCGCTGTAAGAAATTTGTCGAACGAATAATTCGTCGAACGGGAGGCGTTCAGCTTTAGTCGAGCGCTGTTATAATAGGATTTAGTCAAGCGCTGAATATTAAAATTTATTCGAACGAAAGGTTTTCGTCGAGCGCTGTTTAACTCTGTATTAGTCGAGCGCTATTATGCTCTGATTCAGTCGAGCGAATATTTCGTCGAACGCTAATGTGTTCAGCGTTCGTCGAGTGCTGTTATTCGTTAACTTAGTCGAACACAGTTAGATGTCAACTTAGTCGACCGCAGTAAATAATTCGTTGAACGAATATTTCATCGAACGCAGAGTTGTTCTGCCTTCGTCGAGCGCAGTTAAGATTGTCGAACGCGGAGTTGTTCTGCTTTCGTCGAGCGATATTTAATTTTCGTCGAATGCAGAAACAGTTATATAAATAAATGTTTATGCAATTTCTGTCACTTATTTTTCTGTACCTAGATCTAATTATAAAAAATACTTAGGCCCCTCTACAGAAACAATGGTCAACACCAAAGTTGTAGCCCTTGGAGTCTATTTTATTTTAAAATTTATTTCACCCCAAAAGGAGTTCTGTAGCTCCCTGTAGGTCCATTTTGGTGGGGCTGGTCCCTAGTGTAGGACATCCACCATTTCTTGAATAACTTTTGATTGGGAAATGATATGGACTTGAGATTTGAAACATAGTCTACTTATACCTACACACACATCATATCCAAAGATGGGATTTTTAGGAGAACCTTTTTCTAAGGTTTTTGAAATAATTTCATAAATCATCTAATAATTAATTCGTGGGTTAAATGACCTCCAATGACCTCCAAATTTTGGTGGATGCTCCTTAGGGTTACTGTATGACCTTGGTAAAATTATCAGCCCAATTGGGACTATTTTGTTTGAGTATTTTGTAAACCCAAATTAAGACAAATAGGGTCAAAGTTAGGGTATGATGTTTACCTTGGGGTATGGTGGTCAAAACTCATCACCATCAAGTGAAACCTTGGTAACCGGTTTAGGATCACCTAAGACACCTCCATGAGTGATATGGGGTGGTGTGGAGGTGGTTAAGCCCTAGAACACTAGTTTTATTCCTAGGTGTGCAATTAGAACCTTGTGAAGGCCATGTGGTCAAAAGACCCTTGATGGTTATGAAACTTGGTGGATAGATTCATAGGGTGTAAATAGGCACTGGGTAATTTTATAAGAATTTTAGGAGTCAATTTTTCCTTTGAATTAGGACATAACCCCTTTAGGGAAACTTCTTATAAGAAACATTTACATGCTTAAAATGTCTTGGATGATGATGAGACTTTGGTTGTGCCCTTAAAATGTCTTGGTAATTTTTGTGAATTTTTATTAAATGATTTAATCAGTACTTCTTTCATAGGGCACTTGTTTTGATTTAAACTTAAGAAAAATATTTGAGGGTCCAAAACTCATTGTTAAATTGTGCAAATTGGTGATAGGACCTTTCTGAACATTAGGAGGCTCTTTAAATTTTTATAGAATTTTTGAAGACTTAAATCAGTAGGCTACTTCACAGTTCATTTAATTTGAAGTTTTCTTGATTTATTTATTTTAGTGAGAAAATGATTTCCTTAAATCCTAAAACTTAGTTAGTAGCCTTCTATGATGAATACAAGAGCTTGGTAATTTTCCCATAATTTTAGTGTTGATCGTTTTGGTGGTTCCTTCATAAAACTATGATTTTGGATAGATGATAAATAATTAAATTAGAGGAGAATTTCTTACTGTAAAAATATGATATGATGTTTCTGATGTTATTTAGTCACCATAGATTTATCATAATTTTTGGAGAGCCATATCATAAGATTTACTTACACTTCATGTTCATTTTCAAACTTGGCAGATGTTTGGAGAAATTAAAATAAATATTAATTAATTAGGGAAAAATATGATTCTCTGGAATTAGTCTTATAACATCATGATAGACCTCCAGTAAATAGCTTGGGTCAGTTGGATGAATATTTGGAGTACCTCTAGTTGTGAGCTTCATATAATTAGTTTGGTCTGCGTATAGTAAAACTGTGAAACTTAGATTTTTTAGTGACCTACTAGGTGTAAATGGTGTGCAGATGGTGCACATGGGTTGATTAGATAGTTAGAAGTCCACCCCAGGAAGTGTATGTGAAGAAAGTGTACTTGGTGGGTTAAGAGTAAGGTTGTCCTGGGGATTGACGTAGATCGTCTTGCCTCTGGTGTGTCTTAAAGCACTTAGGTCTAATTCAAGTGAAACGGTAGAAGGGAATTCTTAAGGGTAGATACCAATAACAGTAAGTGTCTTGAGAAAGGGAACTTTGGGGTGTCATCTCATTACAATTCCTAGTACCGTAGTGAGTCCCTTACAGGGTAACCCCCGAGAAGTCCAAGATTAACCATAAGTCGTAGGAGTATAGAAGATGCTCAAGATTAACTAATAACACATTCACTCACACTCCTTTGTCACGGGAGTTTAGTTAGTTTTGGTACCCCGGGTTGTAGGCTCGGAGGTGGTTTGTGCGGATTGTTGATCCGGTGAGTTTGTGACTCAGGTATGTTTTTGGCTTGTCAAGTTAAGCCCATGTGGTTTATGTTTGGAGTATGTAGATAGATAGTAGAACATGTTGCATGTGCACAAGGTGGTGGGTCCTTAGTGTCGACGGTCGTTGCACCGACGTTGGTACTCGGGCTCGGCAAGTGTGAAATTTGCACTTAGCCATAAAAGTCTGGTGGTCCAGCCAGTAAGAGTACGCAGATGCTCCGCGGTTTTGCGTTGAGGCGTACGATAGGTCTAGGTTAGGTAGTGCATATACCAACCTAGAGGTGGGCGAGGCCCAACCCACCGCTTCCGTTTGCCACTACGGGGGTATCCTGGGAGTCTTGCTAGCTCCAAAAAGGGGGGAACTAAAGGTCTATGCGCATAGAGTCGCAGTGGGTGAGTTGCACTTGTATGAACATAGCATAACTGCATACCTTGCCTGTCATAGCATAAATATTACATTTCAACCCCTACCCCTATCGTATAAGTCGGTTATGGGACTTCTTATACGATAGGCCTTGCTAAACGACCCATTGGTCTATAGGTTTGTGTGGGCATTCCTATAAATCAATGGTTACTTTTCTATTATATACATGTCTTTATTTACTGCACTTTACTTATTCCTTACCTGCTCTTGCTATGCTTACTAACTGTTTTATTTATAATCAAATATACTTGTGTGGTGGTAGATCTTTTCATGTAGATAATACCCTATCATCTGCTATTGTTGTTACCCCTTGTTTGTCCTCCGCTTCATCCTTCCCGCTCGGTGCCTAGGAGTCACCGGGGGAGGGGTGGGGGATTGGCTTAGTCTTTTTGACTAACGGTTGGTGGACCTTATCATTTTCGGAGACCGCGGCGACGAAGCAGCACCAGAGGTCGGTGCAGATGGAGGTGGGGCAGTCTAGTGCGAGAGCACCGATGACAGGATCCGTGAGTAGCTATTAGTTCTAGTTATTTTGCTTCCGCGAGTGAATTTGTAGTGAGGCTTGATGTATCGGGCAGGAGCCCTTGTTATCTCTTTCTTTATTTCAGTTATATTTATGTGGACATCTCTTCGTGGATGTATTACTTTTTATGTGATGTGGACTTGGCTTTCTTTTTAGCTTATCTTTTTTTGCTTCTTGATGATCGATTTGGCCGGCAGCATCGATGTTTTGTAGTGGAGACCTTCCGGAGCGAGGGTGTCACCGCAGAGCGGCGGTTCTGGGCCTAAGACCCGGATGTTTGAGAAAAAAATGGGGTCTTACAATTGGAGTGTTGGAAGGAAGAACTTCTTCATTAGTATTGGTCTAAAGAGGTTGAGAATGGATAGGAGTTGAAGATTCAGTGGGAGGAACTTCCTGTGGGGTTGAGGGAGTGACTGAGTCAGTCCTTGTGCTCTCAGAAGCCTTCTTGGATGTTTCTGCCCTTGGAGTCCTTTTGGGTATTACTCTGTCCCATTTGCCAAAGAGTGCTGAAGTTAGCCTCTTGCTTGCATTTATGAAGACTGTTGGTGACACCAGCAGCTCTGGGCATTTTTCTTGAAGTACAATCCCTAAAACCTTGCCATAGCAAACACTCATCTTGCTTTGCTTTTTCTTGATAGATTAAAAAAGAATTAATCCCTAGTTAACCTGCTTCTTTTCCACTAAGGCCACCATCAACAGAAATTGGTGCCTTGTAATGTAATCATGTGCAGAGGTTTTTCCAAACAAAACCTTGCCAACAACATCAGCTAAGAATTTGTATTCAACAGACAAATTCTTCTTCAGATGATGGTTAGGGTTTCCACTGGAGTGACCCATCTTATCCAATTGAATATTAAATTCATCAGATGTGATGTCCAGATCATCTTCACCATTTATCAAGCCAAAAATCTCTGATAAAATTTCTGGAGGAAAAGGAACCTGATTGCCTGAAATAGTTCCTGAGACAGATGTTGCATTTAGTGTCTGAAGAGTGTATACCCATTCTTTAATCTCAGCAACTAGAAGCTTAATCCTCGTTGTCATAAACTTTTTCAACTGTTGTTCTTCGAAGAGTTGAAGAATATCCTTGAAAATCTGATCAGAATGAGCAAAGGATTCCATGTCTATATCGAATCCGGCATCGAACTTCATTGAAGAAAGCACTGACTGAGAAATTGCCATGAGTACCTGCAAGAGAAAAATGATCAAGTGCAAAGGAACTGGATGGAGGCAAGAGCAACTTTTGTAGGCGCAAAAATGAAATGGAATCAAAATTTGATTATAAAGAAAGGGTTCGGAGAAGGCGCAAACTTTCGTTGAACGGGGTTCAGCTAAACCTAATAAAAATAGAAGTCGAAGAGTCTGGGGCTTCGTCAAACTACGTTCAACGAAAGATAAATTTTCGTCGATCTCTGTTCGACTAACGCACTGGCTTCGTCGATCTCTGGATCTAATAGGTTTCGTCGATCACCGTTTGACGAACAACTAATTTTCGTCGATCTCCGTTCGACGAAATGAGGGGATAAGTACATTTTTTTTTAATATATTGAATCTCCATCTATCATTCCTAGCTGATTTATAAAGAAGATGTGCTTCTTTTCATCCAAAGGTTTGGTGAAAATATCAGCCCTTTGTAAGTCAGTAGGAATAAATTGTAGGCAAATTTTTGTTTTTATCCACATTATCTCTGATAAAGTGGTGCCTAATTTCTATGTGTTTAGTCCTACTATGGAGTACTGGATTTTGTGCTATAGATATTGCACTAGTATTATCACAACATATAATTGATTTATTTAAGTTGATACCATAATCTAAGAGTTGACTTTGTATCCACAGAATCTGTGAGCAACAACTGCCAGCAGCAATATATTCTGTTTCAACTATTGATGTAGACACAGATGTCTATTTCTTACAAAACCAAGACACAAGCTTATCACCAAGGAACTGGCAAGTTCCTGATGTGCTTTTCCTGTCTACTCTGCATCCAGCATAATTAGAATCTGAAAATCCAGTTAATTCAAATTCTGATGCAGTTGGATACCAAAGTCCTAGATTTGGACAACCCTTTTATATATCTCAAAATTCTTTTTAATAAAATAAGGTGAGATTCTTTGGGGTTAACTTAGAACCTAGCACAAATGCATGTGCAAACATTATGCCCGGTCTACTAGCTGTTAAGTAAAGTAGAGAGCCAACAATTGCTCTATACACTTTTTGATCAATAGGTTTCCCTGATTCATCATTGTCGACAATAGCATTGGAGGGCATGGGTGTTTTCATAGAAGTGGCATTAGACATACCAAATCTTTTCACTAATTCCTTAGCATACTTGGATTGTGATATGAATATGTCATTAAGAGTTTGCTTCACTTGAAGGCCAAGGAAGTAAGATAACTCACCCATACTACTCATTTCAAATTTGGATTGCATTAGGTCAAAAAACCATTCGCATAAATTTGAATCAGTAGAGCCAAATATAATATCATCTACATAAATTTGAACTAGTAAAGTTTGATTTTTATGTATTCTGAAAAATAAAGTTTTATCTACATTGCCTCTACAGAATTTATTCTTTAAAGGAAAATCAGCTAGGGTCTCACACCATGCTCTGGGAGCTTGCTTGAGACCATAGAGAGCTTTATTAAGCTTAAAAATATAGGAAGAGTGAGTTGGAGAGATAAAACTTGGTGGTTGTTCCACATATACTTCTTCTTTGATATCTCCATTTAGAAATGCACTCTTCACATCCATCTAATAGATTTTAAACTTCTTGAAAGCAGCAAATGCAAGAAATATCCTGATAGCTTCAAGTCTTGCAACAGGAGCAAAGAATTGATCATAATCAATCCTTTTTTCCTGAGAGTATCCTTGAGCTACCAATCTGGCTTTATTTTTGATTATCAAGCCTTGATCATCTAGCTTGTTCCTAAAGACCATTTGGTGCCAATAACTGGATGGCCCTTTGGTCTTGGAACTAAATCCCAGACTTTGTTCCTTTCAAATTGATTGAGTTCCTCTTGCATTGCAAGAATCCAGTTTGGATCTAGTTCTGCATCTTTTATGGATTGAGGTTCAATTTGTGATATGAAACAAGTATGCATCTGATTTTGGTTGAGTTGATGCCTTGTTTGAACACCTGCTGAGATGTCTCCAATAACTTGGGATATTGGATGATCTCTAACTGTGATGAGATCAACAGTTGGAATGGGTTCAGCAAAAGTATCCTCTTGAGGGATTTGATCAGTTGTCATTTGATTAGCATTATCAACAAGAACTTCTGGATTATCTTCTTCTTCACTGTCTTCAACAATTTGAGTTGATGAGAGTAGAGAGTCTTTATTCTGTAGATCCAATCCATTAAGATCTTCACATAGAGCTGGTGCCTGCAAAATATCTTTGGTAGAGGTGGTACTCCTCTCCTCATTCGACATGTTAGTTTCATCAAAAGAAACATGCATGGACTCTTCTATCTTAAGAGTTGATTTGTTATAAATTCTATATGCTTTACTAGAAAGAGAGTATCCAAGGAATATACCTTCAGTAGCCTTTGCTTCAAATTTCATTATATATTTCATATCATTGTTATGCACATAGCATTTACAACCAAAAATCTTAAAATAGTTAACCTTAGGCTTTTTATTCTTAAGCAATTCATAAGGTGTTTTACCCTTAAGTTTGTGTACCAGACTCCTGTTTATCATTTAATTTGTTGTGTTCACTACCTCTGCCCAAAAAGAGAGTGGCAAGTGAGCATCAACAAGCAATGTAGTTGTTGATTCAAGTAATGTTCTATTTTTCCTTTCAGCTATCACATTTTGTTGAGGAGTTCTAGGAGCAGAGAAACATTGCCTGATTCCTTCTTAACCACAGAATTCCCTCATCAGAAGAGATTCAAACTCAGTGCCATGATCACTTCTGATCAATGCAACTAGAGTAGAGTACTCAATCGTGATGGACCTGAGAAAGTCTGTCAGAACACTGAAGGTGTCAGACTTGTTCCTAAGAAAGAACACCCAAGTGAATCTAGAAAAGTCATCTACAATAACTAAAGTGTAATGTTTCCCTCCTAAACTCTGTATTGCAATGGGTTCAAAGCGATCCAAATGCAGCAAGTACAGAATCCTAGGTGAATCACTCTTGGATAAAGATTTGAAACTACTCTTGGTCTGCTTTCCTTGTTGACAAGCCCTGCAGAGTCCTTCCTTCTTGTATGAACCAGAAGGCAGTCCTCTTACCAGATTGTCCTTGGAGAGCTTAGTGATAGTTCTAAGGTTAATATGTCCTAGCCTTTTATGTCATAACTCATTTGTTTTACTTATTGAATTAATTAAACAAATGTCTGAGTTGGCAGAATCAAAATTGACTAAATATATATTTCCTCGTCTAATACCAGATAATACATTGATGTTCTTATTATTGGTAATAAGACATAAGGAATGATCAAAAGTTACCCGATAACCTTCATCACATAGCTGGCTTATGTTGATGAGGTTATGCTTGAGACCCTTGACATATGCTACCTCTTTGAAGGTAACTGCTCCAACTCTGACTTTTCCATATCCTTTAGTCTGTCCACAGTTGGAGTCTCCAATAATTACTTTGGGTCCAAGCTTTTCCTTGTAATTACTTAGATTGGCCATATTTTCTGTCATGTGCTTAGAGCAGCCACTATCCAAATACCAATGTTCATCTATGTTTGGACAGCCTTGTACCTGCAAAATAGAAAACAGACTAGTTGTTCTTGACCCAGACTATCTTGGGTCCTTTTGTCTAACCACAAAATTTTGAAATGTAAGAGATCTCAGGTTGATCCTTATAGCCTTGTGGATGATATCTCCTAGGAGGAATAGTCCACTCAGTAAAGGTATTCTTAGTATGTTGAGAATGAGAATTCTTTAGAAATGCAGTACATTTTTTGTTCGACGAACTTGGCTGAGTTCGTCGATCACCGTTCGATGAATTGAAGTTATTTCATCGAGCGTCGCTCGAAGGATAGTGATGCGCAAATCTTAGCACACCGATATAGGCGGTAGTAAGACTGCGACACGAAACGGCAGTGAACCGATCATTGTCAAGTAATAATATGAGGAAGAAAATCCCCAAGTATCGAATCTCTCAAGGAACACAGTAAGGTGGAGTTAACTATTGAGAAAGGACTTGAGATTGAAGTCCTTAAGTCGGATGGATTGCGGCAAAAGGGGGGTTTGTATTGTGGAAATAAAAGAAAATGCTACAACTACTCCTATGCAATGCTGCTATGCAATGTTTCGCTTGGGGGGATGGAGACTAGGCAGGCCTTGAGCGCACTGCGTCACAAGGGCGGATGGACGAGTAGGTAAGCGGAATCAAACTGTGCAGGCCTTGAGCGCGCTGCTTCGTTAGGCGAATGGATTACACGGGACGCTATGCCACGCTTCACTAGGCGGATGAACGAGTAGGCTAGCGGAATGAGGGTCGCAAGCACCTCATCGAAAAGCACGCCACTAGCAATTGCTAGTGCGGCACACGAACATGATGGCGGGACCGAAAATGGATGGCGGCGCACCTCATACACACATATAAACAAAAGATAATTTCACATAGACATGAAATAACTTATATAACAAGGTTTATAGTGCTCATCATCAAAATACAAGAGATCTAATAACTACAACTACCAATATAAAGATAGGGAGAGCAAGAAATCGACCGAATCCGAAGTCCTGTTGAAGATTCACGGTTGGAATCGCTGGGTTGTTAATCCGCATCCAAGCTCAGTCCTCAACTGCGTACGGGGAAGAGAAGGCTGTCACTACCCTCCAATGGCCCGCCTTCTTCGTGTCACGATCCGAAACCGACCTAGCTTCCTTCTCCTTGGATCTTGTGGATGTAGGGTTGAATCCCTCTCCTTAGAGCTTGAGGATGATGGAGGAGGCCCAAAGGGACGAAACCTTAGTGGAAATGGAGAAAATTGCGCAGCTGTATGGCGTGTACGGTCTCTCCGGTTTAGGTCGAAAGTTGCAGCTTTTATAGAAAAAGATCAGAAAATAGATCACGCACGGTCGAACGCACGACCGTGCGTTGCCCGTGTATTATTTAATGAATAAACTGTCGTGACGAAGAAGCAGCAGCGCCCGTGCGTTTCCTTCGCGCACGACTGAATCCGCACGTGCGTCAAAACGCACGGGCAAATTCAGAAAAGCTAAAAACAAGGCTGAATAGGTCGATCGTGCGATTCCTTCACGCACAGCCAACTGCCCATGCGTAAAGACGCACGATCAAAATCAGATCATCATTTTCTACCCAGATGAAGGCGCACGACCGCAGCCATCCGTGCGTCAATAAAACGCACGACCGTGCGTTGTACACAATCATGATTTCTGGGCAAAAGGAGATGGATCAGCCACCTGCGAGCATAGTAGCCCAGCTGGGAATACACCTCCAGCACCAGCATAAAAAAATAGAAACAAAACGATGGGGAGCACAGTGTGCTTACCCCCAGCAACGTAGTGTGCAATTGCACACTACAACAGACACTTCAAGCACAAGTATGAATAAGGTGAAAATAAACAAATATGAACAAAAACTGAAGTACAAAAGCAAGAAAAGCAGCCCGGATGAGTCCGAAAACAGTATATAAATTGGACTCATCACACCCCCAGACTTACCTGTTTGCACGTCCCGAGCAAACAAATCCTAAGCAGGCAGGAACATGAAATAGCTAACTTAAAATTACAAAGTGAAATACCATGCGAAGTCGCATGCTCATGTGCATAGAAAAATACTAGAGAAGATTTCTAATTTATACACATAGTTTATAAATTTCTAAAAGAGTAAATAAATATTACTTCTGCTCAAAATGGGAATCACGGTGAATCATTCGGTCACACATATGGAGAAAGTAGAATAATCGCTGAGACAAGCAGTGCCAAAGCTGGGGTTCCGGACAAACTCCACCGAAATCCATCGGTGTCAGAGACCACAAGCTCACCCGTTCACATTCTCTCCACGACACTAGATTGGCTCATAGCGTGAGTCGGTAGGACTTTAGGTTTTAAAATGGGGCTTGGGGTTAAGGTGAGATAAACAAAGATAGAAATGACGGCTCAAACACTAAACCCAAATGAGCTTTTAAAAACAACTCCTCGCACACCAACATCGAATGCAAGTGCACCACACTCTCAGACTTAGATTTTTGCAACATGGGTGTGTGCACCGCCTACTCTTATTCATAAATTTACACAGATTTTCAATTAAACTCATCTTTTTCTTTTTTTCTTTTTTCTTTTCTTTTATTTATTTTCAGCAAAATTTGGCAAGAAAGCACAACCACATTTTCACAAAATAAAACACCACATCAACACCCCAATCATGAAAATAATAAACAATTAAAGCTCAAATTTGGGAGTGCGACTAGGATTGGCTTTTAGGCTTTGGTGAGATAAAAGTGGGGTTGAATCAAAGAACGGGTAGGCACAACTGGGCTAATGAGGATAGAGCGATAGGAATGGGCACAAAAGCTCAACCGGGCCAAAATGATGGCCTACGTCATTCTCACGCAAAAGAACTATCCTATGCCTATACTTCAAGAATCGCTTGGGGCAAGTTCTTAGCCACCGAGAAAGATTATCTTTCCTCCTGACTCGAGCAATATGAATCTAACAATCATTTACACACATCCCCATGCTACCATTTGATTCACACCGGATTCACCATTTGAGTAGAGTAAACAATATTTATGCTAACAGAAATGCATAAAGCTAGCAGTATAAAAGAGAAATCAAATCTACATGAATCCATATACTCACATGAGTATTTGACTAGAAACACCGGAGTCAACATTTTATTCCACTACATAATTTTAAAAGCTAGCACAATCATTTTCCAGACTACAAAAAGAAATGAGTTATACTCGTGACGCACTAAAGGTTAAGTACGCGCTCAAGTGAGTGCATTGTGTGCAGACAAAATGAACAAAAATAATTTAAATAAAGACTTCTAGCATGCTAAATAAATGTGCACGTGAGTGGGTACACAAAAAGGTCTCCCCCAGACTTAAACTATGCATTAAGATATTCTAAAACAAAGTTAGGGGAAGAGGGTACTCAATGCTCAGCAAGTAAGCATGCCGGAAGCCTGGAGTGAAGCTCTACGAAGAATCACAACCACCGCCTTCACAAATAGAAAATACCTGCAAGTGGTTGTCTCCGCAAAAACAAACTAAAATAAAATCTAACTAACTAGTTAGGGTAGGCGATAAAATAAAAGACAAGAAAAAGTAAGATAACTACTGGGGTTATTGTCATCTCAACACGACTTATTCAGGAAGGCGAGGGTCTTAGCTAATGGGAGTATGGAAAGAGAAGTGGACAGGCAACTGTTCTAATTTCCGTGTCGGTAGCGGGTACCGATACGGTGATAGAACCACTACTCCTCTACCTAAATAATAATACCTGCTAGACACAGGTAGAGGAGAGAGAAAGAAAGAGGTGGAGGGAGAGTCCTCCACTCTACTTTTACCAAAATAAATTTCCTTGCCTAGCAAGGTGTCAACTTCAGGGAGGCAGTATGAGGGGAATACAGTACATGGCATATCCTCTGTGGAGGGGGAATTAACCTCCTCACACAAGAAGATGTGCGCGGCACTGAATGGTGCAATTTGCACCACCTCCTGCATAACCTGTGAAGGCTCAACCTGCATAGGCTCGGAAAGGGAAAGGGGATCAAGAAATAAAAGGGAAGAATGACATAAACAATCAAAAATCGGGGGAGTGGTCCCGGTCTCACTCCCATTAGATTGGGGAAGTAAAATAATGTCGGCATTATTGACAATGCCGCAAGGTTCAGTGGGATCAATGGTGACCTTCCCCAGGAGTTGGACTTCCTCCACCGGTGCTGAGGAAAAATCCACTTCACCTAGAAGGTTGTCCTCCTCCATAGGAATAGGCACAACACAAAGATCGCCCGCCTCCTCTTGCGACGCATCTTCAACAATGTTATCAGAAATAAATGTAATAGAATGCACAATAGGGGGAGGAATAGGGCTTGGAAAAAAGTCAAGCACCGACTCCTCACAAAGAATCGAATCTATGCATGGTGATATATGTACAGGGGAGATGGGCTCCGAAATGTCAGAGTCTAGATCAGCCACACATCTGGTGACTGTGTACACATCATCCCCTTCAAAACTTGAAGGTGAAATGGGCACATAACCAGATGTTGAATGTGTGCTGCCAGAAGTAGGAGTCAGGACGATCCGGATATCCGGCTCGTCATCCTCGTCCATTTGGCGAAGGAATGCAGCACAATCCTTCAAAGCATGGTCCATGCACCGACAAAACAAGCACTGTTTTGCATTTTTCTTCGGCTCAAATTGAACCGGAGATGAATGCGAAAAGGTCATGTGCGAAGCGGCCGAGTAGTTGTAGGACTTACGCACACCATATGGAGTACCAGACGAATTCGGTGCTCCATGTACTGGGCGTTGAGTGCTAGGGTTACTATCTCCCTTTGGACATCTATCACTAACATGAGATATATCTCAACAAAAGCGGCAACGAATATTAAACGAAGCCCACATAGTGTGAAGATGAAAAGCTTCAAAATAAACACGTTATTGTGCAAAACAATACACCCAACAAAAATTTACTAAGCAACCTAATAAAAACAGGAAAAACATACTAAGAAGAAATAAAGCAAAAGAATGCAATACACAAATGGAAGGGCTTTAATCTCAGATTCTCCCTCTCCAGAAAACTCACACAACCGTGTTCCCCGGCAACGACGCCAAAAACTTGATGCGCAAATCTTAGCACACCGCTATAGGCGGTAGCAAGACTGCGACACGAAATGGCAGTGAACTGGTCGTTGTCAAGTAATAATATGAGGAAGTAAATCCCCAAGTATCGAATCTCTCAAGGAATACAGTAAGGTGGAGTTAACTATTGAGAAAGGACTTGAGATTGAAGTCCTTAAGTCGGATGGATTGCGGAAAAAGGGGGGTTTGGTTTGTGGAAATAAAAGAAAATGCTACAACTACTCCTATGCAATAACGCTATGCAATGCTTCGCTTGGCGGGATGGAGACTAGGCAGGCCTTGAGCGCACTGCATCGCAAGGGCGGATGGACGAGTAGGTAAGCGGAATCGAACTGTGCAGGCCTTGAGCGCGCTGCTTTGTTAGGCGAATGGATTACACGAGCCGCTATGCCACGCTTCACTAGGCGGATGAACGAGTAGGCTAGCGGAATGAGGGTCGCAAGCACCTCGTCGAAAAGCACGCCACTAGCAATTGCTAGTGCGGCACACGAACATGATGGCGGGACGGAAAATGGATGGTAGCGCACCTCATATACACATATAAACAAAAGATAATTTCACATAGACATGAAATAACTTATATAACAAGGTTTATAGTGCTCATCATCAAAATACAAGAGATCTAATAACTACAACTACCAATACAAAGATAGGGAGAGCAAGAAATCGACCGAATCCGAAGTCTTGTTGAAGATTCACGGTTGGAATCGCTGGGTTGTCAATCCGCATCCAAGCTCGGTCCTCAACTGCGTCCGGGGTAGAGAAGGCTGTCACTACCCTCCAATGGCCCGCCTTCTTCGTGTCACGATCCGAAACCGACCTAGCTTCCTTCTCCTTGGATCTTGGTGGATGTAGGGTTGTATCCCTCTCCTTAGAGATTGAGGATGATGGAGGAGGCCCAAAGGGACGAAACCTCAGTGGAAATGGTGAAGATGGCGCAGCTGTATGGCGTGTACGGTCTCTCTGGTTTAGGTCGAAAGTTGCAGCTTTTATAGAAAAAGATCAGAAAATAGATCACGCACGGTCGAACGCACGACCGTGCGTTGCCCGTGCGTTATTTAATGAATAAATTATCATGACGAAGAAGCAGCAGCGCCCGTGCATTTCCTTCGCGCACGACCGAATCCACTCGTGCGTCAAAACGCACGGGTAAATTCAGAAAAGCTAAAAACAAGGCTGAACAGTTCGATCGCGCGATTCCTTCGCGCACGGGCAACTGCCTGTACGTAAAGACGCACGATCAAAATCAGATCATCGTTTTCTACCCAGATGAAGGCGCACGGCCGCAGTCATCCGTGCGTCAATAAAACGCACGACCGTGTGTTGTACACAATCATGATTTCTGGGCAAAAGGGGATGGATCAGCCACCTGCGAGCATAGCAGCCCAGCTGGGAATACACCTCCAGCACCAGCATAAAAAATAGAAACAAAACGATGGGGAGCACAGTGTGCATACCCCCAGCAACGTAGTGTGCAATTGCACACTACAATAGGCACTTCAAGCACAAGTATGAACAAGGTGAAAATAAATAAATACGAACAAAAACTGAAGTACAAAAGCAAGAAAAGCAGCCCGGATGAGTCCGAAAAATAGTATATAAATTGGACTCATCAGATAGCTATACTGAAAATCTGTATTCAGCGTTCGTCGACCACCGTTCGACGAATTCATGTGATTTTGTCGAACGCCATTCGACGAAGGCTTTTGAATTCCTTTGTTCTTAACAGCCTTGCTTGAGATGTTCTTACCTACTTCTACTGCCTCTTTGCCTTTGGCAGAAATGAATTTCACTAGAGTAGATAGAGTGTCTTTCTTAAGAAGGTATGGCTGACTTGATGATGCACCCAAGCCCAGTTTACCATTGAGTCTGGCATTTACAGTGCTTGTGATGTCCATCAGTTTGATGCTTCTCCCATTGAGGGATTCTTCAAACTTTTTGGCCTCAGATAATTTGTTCTCAATGAGAACAATATGTTCTTTGGAGGCAGCCAGTTCTTCCTTAAGATTGGCATTATCTACAGTCAGTTGGTTCATTTCAACCAACTTACTTCCGAGGAAAATTATCTCCTTCTCAGATTTAATCAAATCTAAACAAAGAGTCTTAAATTCATTTTTAAAATGATTTGAAGTAAAATCAAAAGTAGAAATTACCTGATCACTATCAGTGTCAGATTCTGATTCATCAGAATTATTTGCTGAGGCATTGATAGCCATCATGCAAAAACTTCTTTCATCTACATCATCTTCATCATCACTTGAGCTGGATGATGATGTATGTTCTGAATCACTGCTTGAGTCATGGATAACCATCATACATAGATCCTTTTCATTTGAATCATTTTCATCTTCAGAGGAGCTGGATGATGACTCTGATTCAGTCTTACTTCATGTCTCAGCCACAAATCCCTTTCCCTTGTGTTTATGTTTGTGGGAGGATGGCTTGCTAGAGTGTTTCTTTTCTTCCTTTTCTTTTCTTCTGTCCTTCTTTTGATTTTCTGTACAATCAGGTAGGATGTGTCCAGGCTTCCTGCAACCATAAAAAATAATTTCTTTAGAATGTGTTTTGTCATACCTTGGTTTCTCCTTGGATCTGAAGTCCTTCTTTCTGAGGTCCTTTCTAGGCATTTTGTAGAATCTTTTGGCTAGGAGGCTCATGAACTCCATTTCTCCTGGAGCTTTTTCTTCCTCTTCTGTTGCCTGAAAAGCAATGCTTCTTTCCTTTTTGGTGGCTGGTGAGGAGGTAGACTGTTCAGCTTCTCTTGATTTGATAAGCTGCTTATAGGATTTCGGTTTGCCTAATAAGGTCTCAGTGGAGATCTCATTTAGGCTTCTGGCTTCCTTGATTGGCCAGATCCTTGAGTCCCATGTGCTGGGGAAGCACATTAGGATCTTATCATTTATTTCAGTGATTGTGATCACTTTTTCCAAAGACTTCAGCTCATTGATGATGAGACTGAGTCTGTTATACATATCTACAACCATTTCAGTATCTCCCTTCTTGAAGTTCTCATATTGGGAGATGAGGTGGGATCTCCTATCCTTTCTCTCATCTGCAGATCCATCAACCATGTTGTTGAGAGAGTTCCAGATGTCCCTGGCTGAGGTGCAGTCCACAACCTTCTGGAATATGTCATCATACATGGTCTGTGCCAAGATGTTCATAGCTTTGGCATCAACATTCCTCTGTTTCTTCTGAGCATCTGCCCACTCAGGAGGTGGAACAACATTAGTATTGGTTGTTGTTTCATTAATTGTTGATGCTGATGGAGTAGGAGGCCCTGTCAAAATAGAGTTAAAAATATCTTCATCAATAGAGTTCATATATAGTTTGATTTTTGCTTTCCATAATGCAAACTTGTTAAGATTGCACATAGGAGGTCTTGTGCTTGAGTAATCTTTGTTCTGTGCCATTAGTTTTTCTTTATTTTAGAAAAAGAAAACTCTACGAGAAGTTAAGATCTAATTGATCTTTGGATTCAGGTGTTAGCCTGTGTAACCAATCAACCAACCTCTGATACCAATTAAAAGTGAGGTATTAGATCTTAGATTTACTCTAGAAGGGGGGGGGGGGGGGGGGGTGAATAGAGTATTAAAAGTTTTAACTTATTTTATAGCAGATTTAAAATAATGATATATATATATGTAATTGAGTGAGTAGAAAAACAAAACAACAAACACAGCACGGAACATAAATTATCACAAACACAACAAAGACACAAGGATATATAGTGGTTCCCCAATCAACCTGGGTAATCCATCTTCTACCACCCTTGGTAGGAATCCACTAAGGTTTTTGATCAGGTGCCCTATCATCACTGAGCTTTTGATCAGGTGCTCAAACCAAACCATAGGTTTTTGATCAGGTGCCCTGCCACCAAAGGTTAACTTTTGAAGGGAGTTAAAATCTTGTACAAGGTGGGGTAAAAAGAATGAACCAAAAAAGAGGTTATGAAGTTCTTCTCTCTCAATAAGATCTGAGAGAAGACTAGTGGATTGCTGTAGTTGTAAAGCTCCCCCCGTCTGATAGAGTTTGTTGACAGTTGGTGAAGCTTCCTCTTGGATGTAGAAGACTAAGAACCAGCAGATGCTTCTGAGAGAAGATTTTAGTTATTCTCAGAGAATGAAATTGATGTTGTAGAAGAAGATTTCTGTATTTCTCTTTTCTATCTATGTATCTCACAAGTATATCTTCTTATATCATGTTTCCTCTTGTATATATCTTATATATACTGCTTCATCCTTTTTCCTTAGATATATAATCTGATTTGAAAATTCAAATCTTCTGATAAGGAATAAAATAAACTGAACTAAATCATTCTTGGAACTGTAATAGCAACTTTCTGATTCTGCAAAATACTTTAATTCCTTTTCTATGAAATTTTCCTTTTCCAATATATGTCAACGGCTAGATTCTTGGAAGAAGAGAATAGGACAGATATAAAAAGGAAAGATGAAATCTTGACTTATCTGAATATGAATAGGTCCAAATATTTGAATAGATCCATTGTTGAATAGTCGATCTGAGTTCAGAGAAAGAAATAACTGGTCTTCAGGATTCGTCAAGCTCAAGAGGAAATTCGTCGAACTGAGATAGGAAGTTCGTCGAACAGAAAGTTACTCATTCGTCGAACAGAACAATGAGTTCGTCGATCTCAATCAGGAGTTTGTCGAACTGAAATATAGAATCCGTTGAACTGGCTTGAAAAACTGAGTTCGTCGAGCTGGAGATCAAGTTCGTCGATACACGACGTTCGTCGAACTCAGGAAGGCATTCGTCGAACACAGAAAACTTGGAATTTTCCTAAGTTTCAGCTAACTTAGACAGGCTTAGACCTTGACCCTAAGACTATACATTGGGGTCAACTTGAGTCCTAACCACAGATAGTGATCCTAGCCCAAATTAGTAATAGGGTTGTTCCAGCAATGGCGTATCCATTCCCGTCATGGTTAAAGTTCCCGCACTACAAGGAGTTTCACGGAGCAGAGGACACGTATGAGCACGTTAATCACTTCCTGATAACGATGCAGACGTTCGGACTTCCCGACCAAATCAGCTGCAAAATCTTCGTCGAGACACTACGCGGAGACGCTCTCCGCTGGTATCGATCTCTGCCCAAGAGTGCGATCCACAACTTCACCGAACTGTCCCAGCTGTTCGTTGAATGGCACGAAGCACGCACGCAGAGGATCTGAGAAGAGGAACGGGAAGAGCCCGAGACGGGCAGGAACCCCCGCCTAAGGGAAGCGGAGCAGAGCAAATAGCAAGAAAAGATCTTCATAAGCATTCGCCCGGAGCGTCCCCGTGGGTGGTTGGACTTCGCTTTAGACGCAAGCATAGATGACCCAGCCTGTGAACTAAGGAGGGCGTTGATAACCCATCGCATCTTGTTCAACATCCTGTTCGTGGTAGTCGTGGTGCGACTCAAACTCCTAGGTGGGAATCTTAAGCTCAGATCCAGCGACGCAGAACTCCCAGACGGAACAGTGGTACACACCATAGGAGTCGTCACCCTTCCCGTTCAAATAGGGATACACTCATAGCCGGTCCAGTATAACGTTCAGTTCATCATCGCAGAAGCAGACTCCCCCTACGACGTGATCTTTGGGAGCCTCTTGCTCGACGCCCTGCAGGCTGCATCATAGTTTCCATGTCTGGATGCATGTCCAACAAAGGGAAAATCCTCAAGGATTCAATTTGTGGTCTCGACGCGGCCGCAGCTAGGCTTCCTTGGATCAACTACGACCCATCGACAAATCCAGACTCTGAGAAATGCGGCGCGCAGGAGAGCCGCGCAACCCCTATATTGGCAGAAAAAGCTAATCTCCCGGTATCAGCAGACCCACTACAACTTAAAGATACATGTCGAAAAAGAAAGGGACAACAACAACAGTTCGTGAAGGCCGGACGACCCATTCAGAGCCAAAAAGCCTGCTCCCGAGGGTCGGCGAATCAAATCTCTCAGGTCTACACCCCGTTAAACGCCCCCACGAGCATATACTGTCCGTAATCTACAACAGCAAAATCATCAACTGGTCCAGAGCTCTCTCCCAGCACAGGGGAGACCAATCCCAGTTTTGTAATTTCCACAAAGGCCTAGGACACCGTACGAAGCACTATGTCAGGTTAAAAGAAGAAATTGAACGCCTTGTCCAGTCCGGACACCTTGAGTCTTTCCGCAAAGAAGCACAGAAGGAGGCCACTGAGGGTCGGTCGCCGGAATGATCAACACCCGGGTCACTACTACTTACCACGCTGAACGACATGAAGAGCTCGAGCAGGCACAACGCAAATGGAGCTCGACATCACCTTCTCTCTCATCAAATTTGTATCAAAAACTTGTTAACTCGAAAGCCACAAGATTGCGCTCGCGCATGTATCAATGTTCATCCATTAATATGTTTTACCTGATCTAAACTATTCGACTGCAGGAGCACTTCGGGGCCCTGCCCCGGGGACTTTGCGCTGCCGTTGATTGAAAGTTCGCCCTTCTCCTCCGCAGTCAGGTCCCGACGTCGTAAGGGCCTGCCCCCTTTACGTTCGTCCACGGTTTGAATACACCTGCTATTCACCGGTCACTTTGGGGCCCGCCCCCGGGGACTTAGTGTTGTCGTCAATTGAAGGTTCGCCCTTCTCCTCCGCAGTCAGGTCCCGACGTCGTAAGGGTCTGCCCCCTTTATGTTCGTCCATGGTTTAAATACCTCTGCTATTCACTAGCCACTTCGGGGCCCAACCGCGGGGACTTTGCGCTGCCGTCGATTGAAGGTTCGACCTTCCCCTCCGCAGCCAGGTCCCGACGTCGTAAGGGCCTGCCCCCTTTACGTTCGTCCACGGTTTGAATACACCCGCTTCACCAGACACTCTGGGGCCTATCCCCCTAATTATAACCAACAATAAGTAAGACGCTAAAGTCGCCAAAGACACCATGAAACAAAAGCAAACCGCGCACTCATCCCTCAGCGGCAATTCCTACCCAAGACGCCACAAAGATGATGATGATTGAAGCCGCATCAGAAGAGTCAAGACCTCTGAACTCCTCCATGCAAAAGATCGGACTCCGAAGGTTTGGGGGCTTATGATATGCATATCATACATGGCTCTCATCTATCTATATACAAGTCCAAGAGGTGGTTATTCCCAAAACCCACTAAGGTGATGAGGGAAGAGTGGGCGAGTGGGCAAACCCACTATCTCCGCAACCAACCGCCCATGCAAGACCGCGCGCAACCGTGATGCCCACAACCATGCGCGCTACCGCGCGGCGCTACCGCGTGATAGCGCACAGGCAGCCCCCTGAGTGGGGTGCGGCCAATCCACACCCCCTTGGGGTGCGGCCAAGCCGCACCCTTTGAGGGGTGCGGCCAAGCCGCACCCCCCTTGGGGTGCGGCAAAGTCGCACCCCTCTCCGCAAAGGGATGCGGCCAAGCCCCATCCCCCCCCCCCCCCCCGCCTTTTTTCGCAGGGGGCTCGTGGAGGTCTCAGACGAAGTCACGCCCCTCGTTGGGTGCGATCGGAGACCAATTCCCCTTTTGGGAGCGCTACTCCTCATTCCTACGTTCGCTCAGAACGCTCCGCGTTCATAGCACGCCCGGAACACTTCCGTGTTCGTTGCATGCCCAGAACATTTCTGTGTTCGTTGCATACTCAGAATGCTTCCGTGTTCGTTGTGCGCTCAGAACGCTTCTGAGCGCGCTCAAAGCACTTCCGCACTCTGGCACGCTCACTTTTTGTCTTTCACAATTTCTCAGATTGCAGGACTCGCTTGTCGCCTTTCTTACCTTCAATGAAGCTGCCCGAACTGCCCGAACGACCCGAACTGCCGAAGGGCGAGTCAGTCATTTACGAAAAATGGTCATCCGTGTGCTCCAAATCGACCAACGTGATTCGCCCGTCATGGGGTTATGGTGGTTACAATGGCAAAATTATCGGGCTACCCCCGGCCAAAGCTATAAAAGGAACCCCAGACCTTCATTTCAGGGGACCTTGCCTTCTGCACTCGAGAGAGCTCCTTTGAAGATTTCCTTGGAATTCTCTTTCGGCGCTTGAAGATCTCCTTCGAGTCTTCGAAGGTCGCGAAAGGCGACTCAACTTTCTCACTTCTGTTCTCACCAGCATTCTCACTTTCGTTCTCACTATTGTTCCAGAAGGAAAAGAATTTAGCTTTCCGAGAGATGGCCTGTCACCTTCAGATCTCTCTCTCTCTCTCTCTCTCTCTCTCTTATTGTAACGAGCAGCGGCCTGTCGCGCTTGAGCTCTAAGTCTCTAATTGTAATCTCCCATAAGATAGTGAAATTTGGCTGGCACAACTCCGGTCGCGTGATTTTCACCCCTTCCGGGTTTTCCACGTTAAAAGCTCTCGTGTCACTTGCTAGCTTACTCTTTGAATGTTAGCTCGCTCGGTTCGCTTCCGAGCTAAGACGGTTCAAGTCGACCGGTCTACCAAAGCACCCGAGTGACCCGCAACAGATTCAATCTGTGAATCAAAAGAGATCTAGGTTGAGCAAACCTAAATTATATTGTTGTAATCTTTATTGATTTGATAGTTGATTGTTCATATGCCCCCCTCCCCTCTCGCGTGTTTTTCCTTCATTGCTTTAGAGAGGATTTTTCACGTAAGATTTATGTGTTCTTTGGTTGTGTTATTTTTCTGTGATTGTTACTTTTATTATCTTCTGTTTGTCTGGCTTGTGAAGTGGGTTATATCCCAACTGTTCTCCACGCAACATATGGATTGTTGTGATTTAGAGGTTGCCAAAAATATATTATTTTGTGAGTAAATATTTATGAAATATTCTGTGTGATGCCACATGTATGAGGGTAGTCAAGAGACATAGGCTTTGGGATATACGTTGAACCACGGCCTCTATTTGGCGCGGAGGTTGGGCGGCAGCGAATTTCATCCGCGCTGCTGATCCGCAACCGAGGGAACCTCGGCGCGGATGAAATCTGCGCCCTCCAATCTCCGCTCCAAACAGAGAAAAAACATGGTTGCGGGCTAGAAATTAGATTTTTGATCCGCAGTCGCTGTCCCAAACAGACTCATAATGACCTCCGCGAAAATAAAGACAATGTGCATGTCGATAATAGAGCTCTCGCCCAGGACAAACAATCATAAGCGTATTATTTTATTTATTTGTTACGAATAGAATACATCCCTACAATAATTAATGTTTTAATATAATAAAAGTTAATTATTTAATTAAAGTTAATAAATTATAGCGTTTTATAAAAGTTTATTATAAAGATAATATATTAAAAGTTAATTATAACTAGACTTGGGCTTTAAAATCGGGCCTGGGGCCCGGCCCAGGCCTGGCCTGAGAAAAGCCTGAGTAGGCCCGGTGGCGGGCTAAGCTCGCCCCGGGCCAGGTCGGGCAACGGGGCCTTGATTTTGGGGCAAAGCCTAGCCTGAAAACCGGCTCGGGTCAGGCCGGGCAAAGCCTGATTTTAGGCCCGGGCTGGAACTGGGCCGGGCTTTGCCCCAGCCCATTAATTCCAACGGCTCTATAGTCGTTGGGTTGTTGCCGCCTGCAGCATTTAATGCTGCTGCAGGCGGCAGCAGCATTAAGTGGTTGCTGTCACTTGATTAAAGTGGCAGCAGCCACTTTTTGTTTTATTATTTTAAAAAAAATTTAATTTTAGTTTTTTACTTTTTTTATTTTTATTTAAAAAAAATCTATTTATACCCCCCTCTCTCTTCATTATATCTCTTCTCTCTCTCTCTCTCTCTCTCTCTCTCTCTCTCTCTCTCTCTCTCTCTCTCTCTCTCTCTCTCTTACACTCTCTCTCTCTCTTACTCTCTCTCTCGTAGTCTCATTCAATGTCGTCGAGCATGGCGTCGTCGTCATCAACGTTGGCGCACGAAATTGTGGAGCACAAACACACGGCTCCAGTGTGAGAGCACTTTGAGAAAGTCAAAGTCGGCAACGAACACATAACAAAGTGCAAACTTTGCGCGAAACTGCTCACCCTCAGTGGCAACTCAACACTCGCACGACACATTAAGTCGTGCATGGCGAAGCAAGCTCCCGAGTCCAGTCAGGCGCAATTATCGGGATCCGCACAAATATGGACATACGATCAAGCTCGGCAACGGGAGCTGCAGGTGAAAAACGTCATCAGACGTGGGTTGCCGTTCAACCACTATGATAACGCGGAGGAGACCGAGTACATACATCAAGGGCTTCAACCCAAATATCATCAAGTAAGTCGATCCACCATTAAGCGCGGCGCACTTTAATATTATTTAGAAGCGAAACAATTTTTAATAAATTATTTTGAAATTTTTGAGGGTCGAGTGAGTTTAACGAGCGACGTTTGAACAATTAGTATAAAATTAGGATTATTATATTTGTGTATCACCTATCACTGGGTCCATCCTGTTTCCTTGGATCTAAATAAGCACATAATATGTTTTGAAAGTTTTGAAATTCCGCACACCGGTTAAGCGATTTATCAAATTATTTTAAAATGTGTGCCGGGATTTAAAATAAAAGATAAAATTATGAGTATTTTTTTCGATAACACCATAAATAATACCACCGCAATTGAGTGGTTAAAATGAGATTTAAAACTTATGTTAAAAGGGGCATTTTTTTCATACTCGTTGTGTATGTCACGTTTTAAATTTAATCGTACAAGATAGTTTAACTTATATGGAACCATGTATTAATAGAATTCGTTTAATGTTACAATTTATTTATAGTTCTAAATAACGACGACAAGATTTTAAAAAATTCGTAAACGCACAAGGTGAAATTTTTTTGAAACATTTATTTAACATGTCAATTAGATGAAACTCGACCTACACAATGTTAAAACGGGTGATTCGTCAAAAATCACTACTTATGGAATATTATACTACATTAGATATGTTCGATTTAAGTGAGTCCGATTGGACAGTTTTAGAAAGTTAAATGGAATTATTATAAGTTTTTTACATAACAAATTATTTATCGGGCGTATATTATTCTACTAGCCCGCTAGTTATTGAAAATTTTGTTAATATAACACAAAAATTAAATTATTTTAAACAACATATCGGATGACAAGATTTAATAGAATTAATGGATTTTTTTTAAAATATTATAAAGAAATGCCAGCGATGTTTTCATGCGTCGCCGCTTTGAATCCTCTATTCGGCATAGAAGACATTGAAAATTTAATAGAAGAAATAAATAATAATTTAGGCGAAAATATTAGTTACTCAAATTTGGATAACAATAGTATTTTAAATTTTAACACTATTTTTACTTAATGTTATAATTATTACGATAATTTATACGGATCGCGGCCCCGAGAGAATATGTCGCGACCAAAAAACATGTGATAGTTTTAAGAATAAAATGTTTGAGCTAGCATCTAGGAAAAAAGCGCGCACAACTTCTAGTAGTTTAAATGAAGTAGATTTGTATTCGAAGACACAATTTCGTGATTTTATGAGTACGACCGAAATAGAAAATTTTGATCTTTTAAAATGGTGGAAAGGTAAAGTAAATACCTATCCTATTATGACATATATGGCCCGAGATTTACTAACGATCCAAGCTAGCACAGTAGCTTCGGAGTCTGCTTTTTCTCTTAGTGGCAGGGTGTTGAACGAGCGGAGAAGTCGTCTAAGCGAAGAATCGCTCAAAATCTGCATATGCTACAAGGATCACTTGGCTGCAATGAGGAGGAAGCAGCATACTTCAAATTTGGAGGATAGCTCGTCCGAAATGGAAGACGAGATGGACGCAAACAACCTAAATTAGTTAAAAGCTTAAAGCTCAAAGCCTCAAAGATGGCGAGCCGGATTTTGGAAAGCGGACGAAATATGTAAGCTTTATTTTTGTAATAATTGTATTTGCAAAGTTATTTGATACGAATAATTATTATTATTTATTTTAGAATTCAAATTTTCAAATACGCATATGCATAATTCTGTGTAATTCGTTTTTGTTCAACATTAATAAAATTCGTTTTTTCTTATCTTTTTTTTTATATTTTATAGTTTATAATTTTTTTAATAAAAAATTAAAACAAATAAATATAAAAAAACGAAATAAAAAATATAAAAAAAATTGGGCCGGGCCCTGGGGGCATAGGCAGGTCCCCTTCCATGGGCGAAAGCCCGACCCGGTTGCAACCAAGGCCCGGCCCGGGCTCGGCTCCAAAAAGCCCGAGCCCGGTAAGCTCAGTTTAAGCCCGGGCCGGGGGGGGGGGGGGGGGGGGGGGGGCTTTTTGGTCAGGACTAATTATAACGGTTAATATATTAAAGGATTGATGGGTCACCCTCAATTTATAGAGAATTCCGGGCTACAGATAGCCAGACTTCCATAACCCCACCCCTTAGTGGGGAGTTAGGAGAAAATCACCGCGCACACGATTGCCGCACGCGATCTCCACGCACGATCGAAAGACCAACCGCCACCCGCGTAGGCGAACCGCCGCACCACCCGGCCGACCACCCGGTCGGCCGGCATCGGCCGCGCGACCGCAAGGCCGCTAGGACATTGCGGCCGAGCAGCCAAGGCCTTGTGCCCCTCACGCGCGGCCAAGGCCTCAAGATCGGCCTCCCGGCCGGCCTTACGTCGCGCGCCCATTGCGTTGCGCGCCCGTTGCGCGTGGTCGCCGATCGCCTCACCACCTGGCCGACCACCCGGTCGGCTGACGTTGGCGCGAGGCCGCATGCCTTGCGGCCTGCCGGCCGAGGCCGCGCGCCCGTCACGCGCGGCCAAGGCCGCGAGGCTGGCCTCCCGGCCGGCCTTGGCCGCGCGCTAGGGCGCGATCGCTGAACGTGGTCGTGCACCTGTCACGCGCGGCCAAGACCGCAGGGCCGACCTCCCGGCCAGCCTTGGCCACACGCCCTAGCGCGCAACCGCCGGCCGCCTCGCCACCCGACCGATCGTCCGGTCGGCCGAGCAGGTTTTCCGCCGTGGTCGTGCGATCGCTCCGCGGTGTCTCCACCCTCCGATCGAAGCATACCCACCCATGTAACCGCCTGCATAACCACCCGTAATGAGTGGGTGCGAATATCCAAAAGAATGATGGTTTGCGTTTAGAACAATATCTAATTAATGCGCATTATAGACCTTATGAAATAGGTATACGTTTAGTACTTTTGGTAGTTACGATCTACGTTTATCTGCAGTAACCACCGTAACTACCTCTGAGGCCTATAAATAGGACCCCAAGACTTCACTTTTCTCCATATTTTTCCTCCTCCTCCTTCCTCTTAGGTTTAAGAGAGAGAGAACTCTATTGAAGATTCCCCTCTTCTTCGAAGCCATGCCTGAAGGAATCCTCCAACACCTTGAAGACAGAAGAAGATCTACGTCCTTCTTCAAACATTCCGAAGAACGCCCAAGTTCCGGAGTGTCCATGCTCCAGAACGCCAAGTTCCAGAGCGCGCCGAGTCCAGAGCGCGCGTAAGTTTCAGAGCGTCATGTTCCAGAGCGCGCCAAGTTCCAGCGCGTGCACAAGTCCCGAAGCACGGTGTCCCCCACCGCTGCAAAGAAGAAGTCGAAGCTTCAAGAGCAGTGACCTGTCACCCTCCGAACGCCTTTTTCTCTAACCCATAAAGTTGTAGCGAGGAGCGACCTGTCTCCCTCGGTCTTTCAAAAAAGCTCTGTAAAGAAGCTGCAAATAGTGAAGTTTGGTCGGTACTGTCCGGGCCACGTGGTTTTTATCCCTCTTTGGAGTTTTCCATGCTAAAAAGACTCTTCGCATTCCGTCTCGTCTCTCAGTAACTGATTGCGCGCTCGACCGCTCTCGGGCTAAGACGGTTCATTCTGAACTTGTTTTAGGAGCCTTGAGTAGACCGCAACAAGGATAATTAACATTTTAAAACGTTAATATTAACTTTTTTTATAAAAATTTTCTTAAGAAAACGCACCCGCGTCAAGAAAAATTGGCAGCTTGCCACCACCAACGCCAATATTTTGTTTGGCGGGGTAGCAGAAAAAATGACTGCATGCCGCAACTGTGCCACCGTATATTTTTAAATAAAACTCTTCACACTTGTGGCTCAAGTGTTGTGGTCGTGCAGGTTGCCTCAGTTTGTTGAATTTGCATATGCTCGTGTGAAAGGAGTGTGGTGACAATATTTATTTATGCAGGCTCTTAATTGATATTTGCAGTTCTTGGATATTTGCAACCCACAAATAGATATTTGTGGTCCCACCGTATATTTGCATCCCCTTGTGAAATATGCACTCATCGAAATAATGGCGACAAACCTACAAAAAAAAATTTATGATTAAAAATAAAGAACATATATGTAGAGATAAGCAATCAAACTTTAACCAACCAACGTGCGTACCTTTCAGAGAAAAACCCTAACAATTTGGTCTTAAAGAACACTTAAGATGAACAAGAGCAACAAATCAAGGCAAAAATCTAGGATACAAACACTTAAATAAAAAGTTCTTTTTGAACAAACCCCTAAATCATAGAGGGTAGAGGCCTCACATTGGTGATTTTAGGGATGACTGCCCGGACTGTATGTCGGCGGCGTCAGTCGGCTGTCTTGAACCGCCACGCCAGGCGGTGGGTTCAGGCCTTCCAGCACCAAAAGGTTATTGTCGTGCCAACGAAATGAGGGCGTCAGGCGACTCGGGCAGGTGTCTCTTCCATGCGGCCTCCGGACGACGACGTAGGTCGGAGCTTCCAGGTATGTCACCTTCTTGCACGCGTCCTGCAGGCGAAATCACGAATAGGAGAGATTCAGGGGAAAGTAAGGGGGGGTTGCAATTAGGTCATACGTCATGTTTAAAAAAATTAGTAAATATTTTAAAAAATGACTTGCAAATATCGCCTAATGGCGATATGAAGAGACTCAAACATTAGTAAATATTTATTCCATTTGAAGAGACTCAAACATTAAAAGAATTTTTTTTTACGAAATCAACGTGTGATCATCCACTTAACATTATCATGAATCATGATTTAAATAAACCCCCAATACTATTGCTCTTATTACCTAAATTGTTTAAAATATATTTTTTTAATAAAGAAGAAATCAAAATTGTATGAGTTTTATGCAAATAAACCCCTAAAGAAAAAACAGTAATTTGCAAAAGTTTTTCAGTAATTAATTGCTAGAGAAACCAAAACCCAGCTCCTTCCCCACTATTTATATGCGCCTTCACCCACCTTCTCTCCAACTTTCTCAACCCTCTTCTCTCTCTCTTTTTCCCACGCCTTATCAAATCATCCATGGCTAAGGAGGCCGCCGCCCTCTTCATACTCATTTCCCTCGTCTTCTCCCTCAACTCAGCGCATGCGGCCAGAGCCCACCGTCTCGAAAAGCCCGGCTCCGTGGAGGTGATTAAAATAGGGAATAATCTATTAATTCCCTTCTTCTTCTGCTTTAACTTTCCTTCTCTGTTTCTAAAGAAGTTCAGTTTCTCTAGGGTTTTGATGGGGAGAAAGTGGATTTGAACTGCGACGGAGTTGGTGAAGATGAGTGTTTGATGAGGAGAACTCTTACGGCTCACATTGATTACATCTACACGCAGGAGACCCATGACTGAGTTTGGCGATGCATTAGAGTTTTTCTTTTAGCCGTTTTGGGGCTGTAATTTCTATGATTCTCTTATCAATCATCTGCGTTTGTGAATGATAATGGTTTTGGGGGATTTCGTCATTTTCGGGTTGCTTTCTCTGAGATGGATTTGCTGATCTTTCTTGCAGTTTTTGATGTGTCTGTTGACTAGGGCAAGAAAGGGGCAGATATTGGGGAAAGAATGGTGATCTGATTTCTGAATTTGTCCAGAAATAGAAATTTGGGAGATAAGAACTTGAATGGTTTTCTGTTTGTAACTTCAATATTCCTACCAAATATGCTTGGGCTGTTCTTTTGTTGATGTTATTTTTACCAGAAGGAAAAAAAATATTATTGAAAGTTTGTCACTCTTGAAGAATAAATACACTTGCTATCCATGCATTTCTACATTTATTAAAACTGGCTATTCGCAGTCCATATTTTATGTTTTAAAAATAGAAATCTGATACCCTACCCCCAATATAATGGCAGACCCCTTTCTTTTTCCCGATACGAGCCGCTATTCTCCCTTTTCCGCCCATTTCATCACTGCCCTGCACGCATTCTCGCCGGGGTCCTTCGCCCACTCTGCATTCTCCTCGGAGGTGCTTCGCCCGCTCCTCATTCCACCGCCAATGGCGGAGATATCTCGCCGGAGGTCGTTTTTCCATCTCCCTTGATGCCCTAGGTCATTTCTTCATTTCTTTTTGCTTTTAGGGTTAATCTTCCCAACAAGACATGATGAGAGTTTTAAATCTAGTCATATTTCTGTGATTATAGAGTTATTTTGGATGTTTATGGTTTTTAATCTTCTCTTTTTTGTGGTTTTTAGGGTTCATCTTCCCAACAAAAACTGAAAGTTTGAGAATATAGAATAACTAGGGGGCATTATAATACATGAATGTGTACTTAAAATTTAGAAATCTAATAAACCCGATTCTTTCACAAAATCGAAATTGTGAAACCTAGCTCGTCTGTGATGACTTCTTTCGTGCTCGATTTTAGCGATAATCTGTCGTGATCGCCTCTTTCGCAAGTAAAGCATGATTCGAATGCAGTTGGATAAATGATTCCAGGCAATACATGATCCGGAAGCAGTCAGGGCCGTTTCTTTGAATGTAATTGAAATTGGATATTAGAATTGAGATCAATTACAATACTTCTAGGAATTGGAATTGGTCTAATTCTAACTATAGTGTTTGTCAATAAACAAAATTGAAGAATATTGTGTAATTGATCAATTTTTTGTTCGTTTGTTAGATAAAATTTAATCAAAGAATTATTATTTTTTACATTCGCGATAAAGAACCAAACATCTTCTCACATATATTATGAGAAATTTAATATTCACTCACATAAATATATGAATAACGTAATATTTTCTCACATATATTGACATTAATTATAGCATAATGCGTTCAATAAGAACCTATCATTTTCAACCGGGTGAAAAATGCACGCCCGTGCAAAAAACACGCACTCAGGAGAAAAAAGCGCGCGAAGACAAAAATAGCGCGACCGTGCGAAAAAAGCGCGTTTGGGAAAAAAAGCTAGCCTGGGCAAAAAATGGGCGCCCTGGAGAAAAAATGTGCGCTCGGGCATAAAAGGCATGCCCAGACAAAAAAATGCGCGCCCAGACGAAAAACGCGTGACAGGGCGAAGCGCCCACGCGAAAAAGCAAGCTTTCAGGTGAAAAAAAGCGTCCGGGTGAAAACGCGTACCAGGGCGAAAAAACGCGCGCCCGAGTGAATAAACGTAAGCATGTCAGAAAAGTAAGCACAGACGAAAAAAGTGTGCCCGGGTGAAAAAACGCGCACTCGAGCGAAAAATGCGCCCATGGGCAAAATAGGCGCGTCCAGGCAAAATACGCACGTCCGAGCAAAATATGTGCGCCCGGGAAAAAAACACTCGCCCTGACGAAAAAAAACGCAAGCCTGGGCGAAAAGCGCCCACGACAAAAACAACTCGTTTGGGAAAAAACCGTGTATTCGGGCAAAATACGCGTGCCCGGGTGAAATACGCGCGTCGGGCGAAATACGCAAGTTCAGGCAAAATACGCGTGCCCGAGGGAAAAATGTGCGCCCGAAAAAAAAACACACGCGCGCGCGCGAAAAAAACACAATCCTGTGTGAAGCGCGCAAGGGAAAAAAGTGTGCCCGAGCAAAAAAGTGTGCTAGTGCGAAAAATGTGCTCATTGGCGAAATACGCACGACCGAGCAAAATACGCACGACCGGGTGAACTCCGTGTGCCCTACGAAAAAGCGCACTTCATGGAAAAAAGCACGCACTAGGACGAAAAGCGCGCATAAGCGAAAAAAGCACGCTCGGCGAACAAATCACGCCTAGGAAATAAATGTGCGCCCGGGCGAATACGCGGTCATCGGCAAAAAATGCTCTCTAGGGCAAACAAATGTATTCCCTTGTGAAAAAACGCGCACCGGGGCTAAAAACATGCTCCCGGGAAAAATTCGTGCGTCCTGACATAAATCGCACGCCCGGGCAAAAAAATGCGCCACCTGGTGAAAAATGTGCGCCCGGGCGAAATACGTGCACCCAGAAGAAACATGCTTGCCGCAACAAAAAATTTGCACCCATGCGAAAAAATTGCAGCCTGACAAAAAAATGGGTACGGGCGAAAAAATGCGCGATCGGGAGAAAAACACCCGACAGTGCGAAAAACCCTCGGCTGAGCGAAAAAATGTTGCCCCTGGCGAAAACTGCGCCCTTGGGTGAAAACCCCGACCGGAATTATCCAATTCTTATATAAATTGAAAAGAAATGAATTTAGTTCAAAATGAATTTCATGAAATTTATTAGAATTATAATTCATACGTTTAAGCGCAAACGAACAACAAAATTGAAATTATACATTCAATTCAAATTCAGGATCTCAATTCCGTCCAAATGAATATACCCTTAGGGTCCGTTCGTTTCACGGGCATTGATATTAAAGTATTGACTTTCAATCCAATATCAATACACATGGGAAATGACATTGAGTTTAAATCCAAATCTTTTGTTCGTCTGTATGATGTTTTTCTGTCATAGGAATTGACATTCATCACTTTTTATTGTTCGTTTGCAGAAAGACTTCCTGTCATATGAATTGACATTGATCAATGTTGAGCTTCTAAGCTTCTTCCCGCAAAGTATCATAAGCAGTAACGTGATTTTTTAGCCCGGCTCGTGATTTTTTAGCCCGGCTCGCGATTTTTTAGCCCGGCGCACGCTTTTTTCGCCCGGTCGTGATTTTTTCGCTCCTGCACGTTTATTTCGCCCGGGCGCGATTTTTTCGCTCGGGCGCATTTTTTTTCGCACGGGCGCACGCTTTTATTGTTCGTTTATTTCGCCCGGGCGCGCATTTTTTTTCGCCCGGGCGCGGTTTTTTTTGCCCGGGCGCGGTTTTTTCTCTAGGGCATGCTTTTTTCGCCCGGGCGTGACTTTTTTCTAAAAGATTGCGTCCGGGCGAAAAAATCACGCCCAAGCGAAAAAATGCGCCCGGGCGAAAAAAATGCGCTCGGGGGAAAAAATCTCGCCCGGCGGAACATAGTGCGCCCAGGCAAAAAAATTGCGCTCGGGCGAAAAAATTGCGCCCGGGTGAAAAAATTGCGCCCGGGCAAAAAGATCACGTCCGGGCAAAAAAAAAACGCGCTCAGGAGAAAAAATCACGTCCGAGCGAAAAATATCGCGTCCGGGCAAAATATATTGCGTCTGGCCAGAAAATTCGCTTTTGACAGGAAAAATTGCGTCCGATCGGAAAAACCGCGTTCGGTTGGAAAAATCGCGTTTGGGCAAAATATTTGCCCCTAGCAAAAAAGCCGCGTCCAGACCGAAAAAAATAGTGTACGGGCGAAAAAATCACGTACTGGCCTAAAAAATCGCATTCGGGTCGAAAAAATATTGCTCTCATTTTAAAAAGCCGGAGTTGGCGATCTCAATATCCTCTCCTGTAGACAGACAATGGATTTATGAGTTTTTATGTTATGATGAATATCGTCGACTTTTCACTAGAAAGTCAATTTCATTCTACAATTATTGATACGAACAACAGAAATGACTTTCATATTCTCAAAGCAATACTTCAATATCAATATATGTGAAACGAACGGACCTTTAGAGAAATAATTATTGTTAAAGAAAATCTTTAGGGAGTCTTACGCTAACCTTCACATGGTCTATGTGACTATTTCAAGTCGGCGGTCTCTGGATGCTTGCACCTCTTCTCTATTCTTCGATCTAAATTTTTTTGTGAACGCAAATGAGAAATCAAAAGAGCAGACTGAGAACAAAACAAGTGGGTCATCCAGCTCAACATTTATTTTTAAAATTGAAAAACTAAAACCCACTGGCGTCCTCAATGTGCGCAAATTTACTGGAAACTGTTAGGTTTTTTGAAGTGAGCTAACGCCCGGCGCTAGCGCTACCGCCGTCGTTAGCTCCTTCTCGCCACCCCCTGGTTTTTGTCTATAAATAGAGGGGTACCCCCCCCCCCCCCCCCCCCCAAAGAGCATCGATTCTGAAAGTGGCGAGTATCCTCTACTTTGAGCGAGTTAGAGATACCAGAGTGCTTCTAGGCGAGCATCGAACTTGGAGTAAGTTCGGCAAGCGACCAAGTGACAGTTCCTTACTCGTGAGATAGCGCCGACGCTAGTGCTAGCGCCGCGGTAGCGAGAAGAGGAGGAAGCGAAGAGTGGCGAGCTTGCGAGTAGCGAGAGTGCGAGCAGCGAGCTTGCGAGTTAGCAGAGCTAACGCTGGGCGTTAGCGTTAACGCCGGCGGTAGCGAGGAGCAAGTATCACCTGCGCGGTGTGCTCCGGAGGAGAAGCGGACGTCGTCCATGACCAAGTTCTTTTCTACTATTGGATGCCGTGATTCAAGTTGGATGCAACTTGTATTCAGCCCTGTCCATTTGTAACTAGCTGCCAGAGTTATTAAATTGTGATAGTTTGTGTTCCTTTCTTGGTGTCCTTATTCTCCTGTTGGTTGACGTGTTCTTCCGACTTCAAAATGTTTCACATGGTATCAGAGGGATAGTGGGAACAAGGACTGAGCAACCAAGATGGACGGCGGAGGAGGGTATGCTTGGGGACTTGGCATCGAGCTGCTCACCCAGACCAACTACAAGAAGTGGAAGTCTTGCTTGGAGAGTTACCTGCTTGGAGAGGACCTATGGGAGGTCGTTGGAGGAGATGAACAGGCAAAAGTGTTTTCAATCGAAGACAATGGTCAAGCTGTGAGAGCTTAGAGGAAGACCAATGTCAAGGCGGAGTTCACCTTGAAGAGAGCCATTTCACCTGACTTGTTTGACCAAATCATAGGTTGCAAATCAGCGTCTGAGATCTGGTTAGCCCTCGATGGGTTATTCAACAAGAAGAATGTAGCGCGACTACAATTCCTGGAGAATGAGTTGGCAAGGTCGACTCAAGGCGAGATGGCGATATCCACCTTCTTCTTGAAGGTGAAGAACCTGTGTGGGGAGATCTCGGCCTTGGAACCTGAAGAGCCAATCTCAGAGGCGAAGTTGAAGAGGCACATACTCCGAGGCTTGAGGAAGGAGTATGTCCCCTTCGTTACTTCCGTGCAAGGGTGGGCTACTCAGCCCTCCTTATTGGAGTTAGAGAACCTGCTGTCGTCACATGAGAGCTTGGCGAAACAGATGGCGGGAGTATCCATCTCAGGAGGAGATGGCGAGGCCTTGTTCTCAGGAAAGAAGAGATCCTGGGACAAGAAAAAGAAGAACTCTGGAGATGGACCTTCAACGTCCTCTCAGGGAGATGGGAGGAAGTTCCTCCCTGCGCGCGATGAAATGGGGAGATCCCTTTGCTTTGCCTGTAAGAAGTACGAGCACATGACAAATGACTGCCGGTCCAATCTGAAGGCCGGTCATGTTGCTAACAAGGAGGGAGATCACCAGAGAGGTGGAGGAAGAGGTGGAGGTCACCAGGGTGGTGAGAGGGGGGACATTTGTTTCCTGGCAGAGACGACGGCAACGTCAATCGATGTCTTAGCCTCCATCAACCTCGAGAACGACTGGATAGTGGATTCCGGTTGCGGGCATCATCTCACTGAAGATATGTCCAAGTTTGACTCCTTGGAAGCATATGAAGGAACAGATGCTATCATCACTGCGGATGATACAGTACATCCCGTGGAGCGAGAAGGGAAGGTGTCCCTTGGGAGTAGAGAGACGCTAGTGACACTGAAGAGTGTGTATCACGTGCCTGACATGAAGAAGAACCTCTTCTCGGTGGCTAACGCAGTGGATGCTGGATACCACATGCTGTTTGGACCGAAGGAGGTGAAGTTCCTGAAGAACCTATCGTCTGTCGATGCTGACGTCACGCTCACTGGGAGAAGGGTGAAGGATTTGTATGTTCTGTCTGCAAATGCCTACGTGGACAAGCTGAAGACAAACGACAGCGATGTGATCTGGCATGAGAGGCTGGGTCATGTGGGGATAGACAAGCTGAAGATGATGGCTGCAAAGGGCCTAGTGAGTGGCCTGCCTCATCTCTCTTCCTACGGCGACGACCATGTGTGCGATGACTGCCAATATGGGAAGTCACATCGACTTCCATTTGACATGTCGGAGACCAGGTGTAAGGCACCTCTTGAGTGCGTACATGCTGACGTTATGGGGCAGTGTGCCACCCTTACTGACGTTATAGGGCAGTGCGCCACCCTTATGGTCCGTTCGTTTCACGGACATTGATATTAAAGTATTGACTTTCAATCCAATATCAATACACATGGGAAATGACATTGAGTTTAAATCCAAATCTTTTGTTCGTCTGTATGATATTTTTCTGTCATAGGAATTGACATTCATCACTTTTTATTGTTCGTTTGCAGAAAGACTTTCTGTCATATGAATTGACATTAATCAATGTTGAGCTTCTAAGCTTCTTCCTGCAAAGTATCATAAGCAGTAACGCGATTTTTTAGCCCGGCTCGCGATTTTTTAGCCCGACGCACGTTTTTTTTGCCCGGGCGCGATTTTTTCGCTCCGGCGCGTTTATTTCGCCCGGGTGCGATTTTTCTTCGCACATGCGCGTTTTTTTGCCCGTGCGCGGTTTTTTTGCCCGGGCGCAGTTTTTTCCCTAAGACATGCTTTTTTCGCCCGGGCGCGATTTTTTTCTAAAAGATTGGTCCGGGCGAAAAAATGACGCCCAAGCGAAAAAATGTGCCCGGGCGAAAAAAATGCGCTCGGGGGAAAAAATCTCGCCCGGCGGAAAATACCACGCCCAGGGGAAAAAATTGCGCTCGGGCGAAAAATTGCGCCCGGGTGAAAAAATTGCGCCTGGGCGAAAAGATCACGCCCGGGCCAAAAAAAAAACACGCTCGGGCAAAAAAATCACGCTCGAGCGAAAAATATCGTGTCCGGGCAAAATATATTGCATCTGGCCAGAAAATTCGCTTCTGACAGGAAAAATTGCGTCCGATCGGAAAAACCGCGTTCGGTTGGAAAAATCGCGTTTGGGCAAAATATTTGCCCCCTAGCAAAAAAGTTGCGTCTAGACCGAAAAAATAGTGTACGGGCGAAAAAATCACGTACTGGCCTAAAAAATCGCATTCGGGTCGAAAAAATATTGCTCTCATTTTGAAAAGCCGGAGTTGGCGATCTCAATATCCTCTCCTGTAGATAGACATTGGATTTATGAGTTTTTATGTTATGATGAAATATCATCGACTTTTCACCAGAAAGTCAATTTCATTCTACAATTGTTGATACAAACAACAGAAATGGCTTTCATATTCTCAAAGCCAATACTTCAATATCAATATCTGTGTAACGAACGGGCCCTTAGAGAAATAATTATTGTTAAAGGAAATCTTTAGGGAGATATCGAGCAAATGAGAAATCGAAAGAGCAGACTGAGAACAAAACAAGTGGGTCATCCAGCTCAACATTTATTTTTAAAATTGAAAAACTAAAACCAACTGGCGTCCTCAATGTGCGCAAATTTACTGTAAACACTAAGTGACAAACAACCATCTGAATAAGTAATACATTGACTAAAAGTAAAATCAACATCTTATTGGATGAACAGAGAGATTTTATTCCCAAAAATAAGTGTATCATGACGTAACAATGAGTTGGTCAATCATTATCGTTCCTCATCCGATGTCTAATTGCCTCAATTATTTGCACAAGTACGTCTTTGTGAAGAGTAATTGCTGAGATTTCCATTAATTTTTCACTTTTTAGCTCTTTGCTTAACTGTCCTAGCTTAAGGTCTACATGTGACTATAGGCTTAGATTCATAATGTTTTGACTAGTTTTTGACTACTCTGCACGTAACAATGTAGTCTGCACTTATTTTTTGTGTCTGTACATAACCGTGGTTTGTATATAGTCAAAAGTGGGTTGCACTTAAAATGGTTTGGATACCCAGATCCCATCGATGGCAGAACGGCAACTGGTTCCGAGCTCTAGCCGGAATGATGCATCTCAATGTTGGGTTTTCTCTAATGAATGCCAACGCCGACTATGGTGTTGTTTGGCTGGGGCTCCAACATAGGCCACACGATGGCTCAAAAAGGCCCGAAATTTTGTTGGTGGGGGGGTGGGGGGGTGGGTGGGGGGAGATTTTCCTTTAGGAACATGGACAATATTTCCGAAGTTTTGCTTGAAATTTTAACCACTTAAGTTAGTGTTTAGGAGGCCATACTCACAATACTTAGCTGTGTAACAGACGAGAAAATAAAGATTCTATCTACGGCATAAAATGAAAGCCCTTTTTCGGTATAATAATGATATATTTTTATTTTCTCTTATTTTATAATTTCTTAGTCAATCGGAGTGGGACAGATGGCAAGAGAGGGAGAGAGGGAGAGAGGGGGAGAGAGTGACGAGAAAACACGCTAAGGCCCCGTTCGGCAAATTGGTTTTGGAATTCGGTTTTGGAAATGGCTACAAAGGAATTCTTTTGCGGTGTTCGGCGCACTGGAATTCCAGGGGTTTTGAATTGCGCCCAATTCCAAGGAATTAATATTAGGCGCGGTCCAATTCTTAGGGTCTGGGCGAGTTTTTCATCTGGAAATCGGAGGTCTGAAGACGCGAAGGCATGCAAACTGCGCTCCTCCTTCTCCTCCGCCGATCACGTAGATCCGCAGGTAAAACCTCTTCCCTTTCCTTCCTCCTCTCGTTCCTCTTCTTCTTCTACCTCTCATTCCTTTACATCCACTTCTTCTTCTTCTATCTCTCGTTCCTCTTCTTCCTCTTCTTATTCCCTGTTGCGGGTCGTCCAACGCTCTCTTAGACCGGTCGAGCTGAACCGTCTTAGCTCGAGAGTGAGCCGAACGTGCAAACATTCAAAAATGTGAACCAACAGTAGACATCAGGATTTTTACGTGGAAAACCCCAAAAGGGAAAAAACCACGGGGCCTAGCCCAGTTCAGAACGATCCACTAGTTTTGTGAGTTACAGTGACGATTGTTTTTCGAGGGTGACAGACCACCACTCATTACAAAGACTCTGCTAAGTCCTTTCCGCACTTAAGAGTCGTTTTCGATGAAGTGCCCTCGTGGATCCCCTTCAACACGGAACTCGGTGATGCTTCCTCAAACAGAGCATTGCGGAGCTGCTTTGGAGAAGAACGTTAGGAAGTGGCCTGAAGCTGAACGTTTTGGAGCAGTCTCGTTCCACCCCACTGAGGTCCTCCCAAAGTACTTGGAGCAAAGCTGGGAAGCTGAGGGAGATCTGTAAGAGGGGCTTGAATGCCGATGAAGATCTTCCAAAAATTCTCGCCGGAAAACACAAGAACTCCTTCTTCTCCCAATGCCAAAAAGTGTCTTCAGATAGAGGCCTGACCCTCCTTTTATAGTTTTTTGAGGAGGGCGTTCTGGTAACTGCGTCATGCTGATTCTTGGACAAGCGAATGAGGATGCTTGATTCGGGGCACGCAGATTGTCAACTTTGTGATAATGAGGAGTATAGTTCCTGTACATTATAACCACTCGACAAGCAAGATCAAATACATTGTGGAATTTGTAATTTTCAATTCAAGAGATGTGGAACATAAGCTCCAACAGAATGAACCGACTCAGTTGAGCGGGAGTCAATATGCACCAGGCGGTGACTTGAGTTCGGCTGCGGTCTCAAGCTCTGGGAATCCGGTCTCACATAAAAGCTCAGAAGAATCTTCAGATGAGACCTAGTCCACATCAGAAGAGTGGCCAACCAAGAGGTCCAGGAGCAATCAACGAAGAGTAATTTTTAGATGATTTTTCTTTAATATGCTAAAATTGTAATCAACAGTTGTACTACAGAAATGAAATGAAGAAAATTTTGTGTACCTATTTATATCTATTTTCTGTGTTTTCTGGGAATGAATGAACTTACTACTTATAATGAATATGATCTCATCGATCTCACAACATTTGCTGATTTGCTCATATCATTCGATCACATCATAACTCTTCATGAGATACAGTCGATCTCAGAATTTAAAGACAATGATTACCAAATCTTGAATAAGTGACACCAAATGTATTCAATATATGTGGTCACGCATTCTAAGAAAACAACATATGTGTTGGGTATTGTAGCTACAATTACCTTGATTTGAATAAGTGTTCATGTGAACTAAGTTGAATTGAGATGTATTTGATGTTGTTCTCTAGTTATGTGTTTGCAGGTCTTAATGCTAAGTGCACACCAAAGTCAGGTTGCAACGGATCACCAAACACAGTTCTAAACAGTGTAATCCCTCATTGTGCAGAACAAAGTGTTGGTCCATGTGTAATCTCTCTTTTGGGGTGTACTTCATATACTCATAACTGAAGGTTTTCAAGCTTGAGGAGTGGAGCAGGTTTTCAGGAAAAGAAAAGAAATTTTTGCTGAGTCAATTCGTCGAGATGTCACGTGAACTCCCGACGAATCTCGACGAATCCAGACAGAAGCCAAATTTCCAGTCTGAAGAAGAAATTTCTGTGGCTAAGTCAATTCGCCGAGATGTCACGTGAACTCCCGACGAATCTCGACGAATCCAGACAGAAGTCAAAAAGACAGTCTTGTGAAGAAAAATCTGCAGCTAAGTCCATTCGTCGAATGTTCTCGTGAACTCCCGACGAATCCCGACGAATGAAAACAGAAGGTGTTTTTCACGGGTTGTTCAGTGTTTTTCTGTGGCTAAGTCAATTCGTCGAATGTTCACGTGAAGTCTCGACGAATGACGGACAGACGGATTTCAAATTTCAGTTTCGTTTTCCAAAATTAGGGTTGGCCGACATGTACAGTACACGTGGCGACCCCTCCTTATCTGTCGCCCGAGCCGTTGGAGATTTCCCTATAAATAGTCTTCTATTTTAGGGCAAATACAAGATATCTCTCGATTGTTAAAAGAAAAAGGAGAAGCCAGCCGTCTTCTTCCTCGCGTACTGGAGAAGTTTTCTGAGATCTAACTTCTGCGCCTCTCAAGTTTCATTATTCAGTGGTGCTAAGGATTTCTCAGATAAGAAGGCCTTTGATCAAGTTGCTGCTCTCAATATTGAAGATCTTTTCGATTTTATCAAAGGGCCTACTCAGATCAGGTTTGCCGATTTTTCATTCTTCCTAATCCTTGAAGATCCAAGCTTCCACTCTAAAGGAAGAAGAAGATTCAGTCTCTCCAGATCTGAAGTTAATCTCTATTGAGATTCAAGAGAAGTTTCATTTTAAACTTTATTTAATTTCTGTAGGAGTTGTTTACTCCGAGTTATTTCTGTAGGAGTTGTTTACTCCGAGTTATTTTGTAGGAGTTCTTTACTCCGAGTTGTAGGAGTTGTTTACTCCGAGTTGTAGGAAGTTTATCTTCCGAGTAGTAGGAAGTTTATCTTCCGAGTTGTAGGAGTGTTGTCTCCGAGCTTGTAGGAGCCGTTGTCTCCGAGTGTAGGATTTGTTGATAAATCCGAGTTTTGGTGAAGTTGCCGACTCTAATCCGAAGTGCTAGATAGGCGGAGCGGGAGAGAGGAGTACCCACCCTTGGGGAACCTCTATAAATCTTGTGTCTCTATGTTGTGCTTTATTGTGTTCAATTCTGTGTTATATTTTAATTCCGCGTAAAGACATAGAATCCACCTATTCACCCCCCTCTAGGTGATTTAGGCCGCAACTAGACACTTTCAATTGGTATCAGAGGCAGGTTGTTCGTTAAAAGGTTAACACCTTGAACAAGATCCTTAAATCTAGTTGCAAGAGCAAGTTTGTCTGATATGGAAAAATCCAAGGATTCTGCTAAGATGCTCGTCTGTTCTAAGGAGAATTTCCCTATGTGGAAGGAAAGAATGAAGTTCTACATGGAAGCCACCGACCCAAGAATTTTTCAGATAGTAGAGGAAGGTCCTCATGTTCCTATGAAGCCATCGTCAATAAATTCAGCTATTATGATTCCCAAGAAAATGTTGGAGCTAGACAAAGATGAGATTGCCCTCGTCATCTTGGACAAGAAGGCAAAGAACATTATTGCTGGTGCAGTGGACGATTCAATGCTACAAAATCTTATACACTGCAAGTCTACCAAGGAAATGTGGGACTCCATAGTTGTTCTTATGGAAGGTACTGAAGAAGTGAGGGATGACCGAAGATCGTTGCTGAACCAAGAATACGAAGCATTCAAGCAAGATCCAAGAGACTCCATTTCTGATACTTATGAGAAGTTCTTTAAGATCGTCAACGGTCTTAAGAACTATGATCGGGAATTCACCGTTGGAGAACTAAATGACAAGTTCTTGAGATCCCTAACGAAAGAATGGGATACCAAGGCTATTGCTATCCGGGAATTCGGAAAGTTGGCTACGATGGAGCCACAAATATTGTTTGGCAAGCTTCTCTCACATGAACTAAAGCTGAGTATTAGAAAAGCTGAAGAAGAAGGATGCTCCACTTCTGGAAGGGAGAACTCTGTGGCACTGAAGGCCAAAGAGTCAAGAAGAGGTAAAGCTAGTTCATTTGAAAAGACACAGCCGTCAGATGAAGACGATGAGTCTGTGGATTGTTCATCAAGCTCAGACATGTCCGATGGAGAGTTCTCTTCACTCGCCAAGAAATTCAAGAAATAGCTCAGAAAAAAGAGCCAAAGAAGGTCAAGGCGTGATGATGAACATCACAAGAAAGAACACAGCAACGACAGGTATACAACCAAACCGAATAAACATGTTTCGACTGATATTGTCTGTTATTGTTGTAATAAGCCAGGGCATATAAGTACGGAATGTCCATACAAAGAGAAGAAATCCTTCAAGGGAAAAAGGAAAGAAGAAAAGAGCTTCTTAGCAAAGAAGACCAAGACTCTTAGCGACAGTGACTCAGTTAAGTCAAGCTCGGATGATGAAGCTTATTTTGGGCTTACAGCAAATTCAGATTCGAATAACTATGACTCGCCTCATGAAGGGAAGGAAAACATCGACCTAATAGCTCTTATGGAAGGATCAAAGGAAGACCAAGACACCATAAATGAGAAAAAGGTCAGGACCTTAAGTGACAGTGATTCAAGCTGTTCAGAATTAGAAGAAGAAACACTTCTTGCTCTGACTGCGATATCTGAGTCAGAAGAGGAAATCAAAGATGAAACCTATCCCGAACAAGTCTGCATAAGGGCACCTCTGTCTGTTACAGACTCTGAAGCTGAGATAATCTCATCAGAAAATGATGACACACCTAATCTAGAAAATCAGTATAATGCTCTCCTAGTAGATCTTGAAAAGAGCAAGAAATTGATTGAGTTTCAGGCTGAGGAAATCAGAATCCTTAAGCCTTTCGAATCTCAGGTAAATGAAACGACCAAAGAGGTAATTAGCTTATTCAATGAACTCATTTTACTTCGAATGAAATCTGAGGCTCAAGAAAGAACCATCAGATCTTTAGAGAAGAAGCTTTATATGGAAAGAAAGCCAGTGGCTAAATTCTCTAAACCTGGATCAATTGATTCTGAGACTAGAGGAAAGAGCACAGCTAAAGCTAGGCCTCACACCACCTTTCAAAAGGTGCGAACTCCCTCTAACAGGTATGATCAGGACAACATCCGTGATCACTGGAAGACTGGAAGTTGTTATGGCAGGGAAAATACTCCTAACTATAGTAAAAGAAAGGGGATGGTGGTGAGTACTCGGAATGCTCCCCATAAAGAAATCCAAATGGCCCAACCTGGACCATTTGTGTTCAATGCACCAGCCCCTACATTCAAGGGTAAGGAAGAATCATCCTCCAAATCTTTTCCAGCAAGGAAGCAAACTGGGTGCAACACCATAGCCAACCCTCACTCGAATATATCTGATGCCATCAACACCATAAGAGCTTCTAAGCTTTCATCTGTTGCTGTCAAACAGATAAAACCAAGTGAAAATGGATATGCTCTTGTAACCAATCAGCCACTTGCTATGAAAAATAGAAAGAATGCTCCTGCCTTCTCAACTGAAATCAAGCATTCTGATGCCACTTGCAAATCAAAAAGGGAGGCTCGGAAGAGAAGGTACAACATCCATGAATGTTGGTGCTGTGGTAAAGTGGGACACTTTGCCATCGACTGTTGGCACAACCCTTGTGTGTCTACTGTAAAGAAGAGCTTTTCTACTGGAATTGCAGTTAGTAGAAATATTTATTGTTATGCTAACCGGAACCTAGGACCCAAATCGGTTTGGGTTCCTAAGGGAAATTAATCTGTGTTTGCAGGTATGTCCAAAGGCCAACCAAAACTCTAATCAGGCATTTGGACAAGTGGATGTTCATGGTACATGACCAGAACATAGAAGAAATATAGTATGGTTGCTGAAAAGCTTAGGAAATCAGTCCAGGCACTGAAACTCTAAGGGGGAGATAACACTAAGGGGGAGAAAATATTGAGGGGGAGCAGATTCTACATATACTACTCCTATGCAGTTGCTGAGGGGGAGCTTTGAGCTCTCATGCTTTTTCTTCCCTATCTGAAGTAGTCAGAAAGGGGGAGAGAAGTTGAATTTGCAAGAGAATTTGAAGTTGGGAGGAATTGACAAAGTTAGAATTGGCAAAGTTAGAATTGGCAAAGTTGAAAGAGAAAGTTGAAAGGGAGAGAAACTTGAAAAAGTTAAGTTTATAACTCTCCTTATCTATTTGATACATATTTTTTAAGTGCAATTCAACTCAGTACATAGGTTCTGACTTCTTTAAATAGGGGGAGATTGTTGGGTATTGTAGCTACAATTACCTTGATTTGAAGAAGTGTTCCTGTGAACTAAGTTGAATTGAGATGTATTTGATGTTGTTCTCTAGTTATGTGTTTGCAGGTCTTAATGCTAAGTGCACACCAAAGTCATGTTGCAATGGATCACCAAACACAGTTCTAAACAGTGTAATCCCTCATTGTGCAGAACAAAGTGTTGGTCCATGTGTAATCTCTCTTTTGGGGTGTACTTCATATACTCATAACTGAAGGTTTTCAAGCTTGAGGAGTGGAGCAGGTTTTCAGGAAAAGAAAAGAAATTTTTGCTGAGTCAATTCGTCGAGATGTCACGTGAACTCCCGACGAATCTCGACGAATCCAGACAGAAGCCAAATTTCCAGTCTGAAGAAGAAATTTCTGTGGCTAAGTCAATTCGTCGAGATGTCACGTGAACTCCCGACGAATCTCGACGAATCCAGACAGAAGTCAAAAAGACAGTCTTGTGAAGAAAAATTTGCAGCTAAGTCCATTCGTCGAATGTTCTCGTGAACTCCCGACGAATCCCGACGAATGAAAACAGAAGGTGTTTTTCACGGGTTGTTCAGTGTTTTTCTGTGGCTAAGTTAATTCGTTGAATGTTCACGTGAACTCTCGACGAATGACGGACAGACGGATTTCAAATTTCAGTTTCGTTTTCCAAAATTAGGGTTGGCCGACATGTACAGTACACGTGGCGACCCCTCCTTATCTGTCGCCCGAGCCGTTGGAGATTTCCCTATAAATAGTCTTCTATTTTAGGGCAAATACAAGATATCTCTCGATTGTTAAAAGAAAAAGGAGAAGCCAGCCGTCTTCTTCCTCGCGTGCTGGAGAAGTTTTCTGAGATCTAACTTCTGCGCCTCTCAAGTTTCATTCTTCAGTGGTGCTAAGGATTTCTCAGATAAGAAGGCCTTTGATCAAGTTGCTGCTCTCAATATTGAAGATCTTTTCGATTTTATCAAAGGGCCTACTCAGATCAGGTTTGCCGATTTTTCATTCTTCCTAATCCTTGAAGATCCAAGCTTCCACTCTAAAGGAAGAAGAAGATTCAGTCTCTCCAGATCTGAAGTTAATCTCTATTGAGATTCAAGAGAAGTTTCATTTTAAACTTTATTTAATTTCTGTAGGAGTTGTTTACTCCGAGTTATTTCTGTAGGAGTTGTTTACTCCGAGTTATTTTGTAGGAGTTCTTTACTCCGAGTTGCAGGAGTTGTTTACTCCGAGTTGTAGGAAGTTTATCTTCCGAGTTGTAGGAAGTTTATCTTCCGAGTTGTAGGAGTGTTGTCTCCGAGCTTGTAGGAGCCGTTGTCTCCGAGTGTAGGATTTGTTGATAAATCCGAGTTTTGGTGAAGTTGCCGACGCTAGTCCGAAGTGCTAGATAGGCGGAGCGGGAGAGAGGAGTACCCACCCTTGGGGAACCTCTATAAATCTTGTGTCTCTATGTTGTGCTTTATTGTGTTCAATTCTGTGTTATATTTTAATTCTGCGTAAAGACATAGAATCCACCTATTCACCCCCCTCTAGGTGATTTAGGCCGCAACTAGACACTTTCAATTGGTATCAGAGGCAGGTTGTTCGTTAAAAGGTTAACACCTTGAACAAGATCCTTAAATCTAGTTGCAAGAGCAAGTTTGTCTGATATGGAAAAATCCAAGGATTCTGCTAAGATGCTCGTCTGTTCTAAGGAGAATTTCCCTATGTGGAAGGAAAGAATGAAGTTCTACATGGAAGCCACCGACCCAAGAATTTTTCAGATAGTAGAGGAAGGTCCTCATGTTCCTATGAAGCCATCGTCAATAAATTCAGCTATTATGATTCCCAAGAAAATGTTGGAGCTAGACAAAGATGAGATTGCCCTCGTCATCTTGGACAAGAAGGCAAAGAACATTATTGCTGGTGCAGTGGACGATTCAATGCTACAAAATCTTATACACTGCAAGTCTGCCAAGGAAATGTGGGACTCCATAGTTGTTCTTATGGAAGGTACTGAAGAAGTGAGGGATGACCGAAGATTGTTGCTGAACCAAGAATACGAAGCATTCAAGCAAGATCCAAGAGACTCCATTTCTGATACTTATGAGAAGTTCTTTAAGATCGTCAACGGTCTTAAGAACTATGATTGGGAATTCACCGTTGGAGAACTAAATGACAAGTTCTTGAGATCCCTAACGAAAGAATGGGATACCAAGGCTATTGCTATCCGGGAATTCGGAAAGTTGGCTACGATGGAGCCACAAATATTGTTTGGCAACCTTCTCTCACATGAACTAAAGCTGAGTATTAGAAAAGCTGAAGAAGAAGGATGCTCCACTTCTGGAAGGGAGAACTCTGTGGCACTGAAGGCCAAAGAGTCAAGAAGAGGTAAAGCTAGTTCATTTGAAAAGACACAGCCGTCAGATGAAGACGATGAGTCTGTGGATTGTTCATCAAGCTCAGACATGTCCGATGGAGAGTTCTCTTCACTCGCCAAGAAATTCAAGAAATTGCTCAGAAAAAGGAGCCAAAGAAGGTCAAGGCGTGATGATGAACATCACAAGAAAGAACACAGCAACGACAGGTATACAACCAAACCGAATAAATATGTTTCGACTGATATTGTCTGTTATTGTTGTAATAAGCCAGGACATATAAGTACGGAATGTCTATACAAAGAGAAGAAATCCTTCAAGGGAAAAAGGAAAGAAGAAAAGAGCTTCTTAGTGATGGCGCAAATCTCACACACCGCTATAGGCGGTAGCTCGACTGCGACACGAAACGGCAGTGTACCGATCGTTCAAGTAATATAAAACGAGGAGTAATCCCCGAGTGTCGGTCTCTTGAGGAACACAGTAAGGTGGAGTTAGGTTTCGAGGAAGGACTTGAGATTGAAGTCCTTAAGAGCGGATGGATGCGGAAACGGGGGTTTTGGTTTTGTGGAAAACAAAGAGAAAATGCTATAACTACTCCTATGCAATGCCGCTATGCAAAGCTTCGCTCGGCAGGATGGAAGACTACGTAGGCCTTGAACGCGCTACTTCGTAAGGGCGGATGGACGAGTAGGCAAGCGGATCGAACTATGCAGGCCTTGAGCGCGCTGCTTCGTTAGGCGGGATGGAGTACGGGCCGCGATGCCACGCTTCAGTAGGCGGATGGACGAGTAGGCTAGCGGAGTGAGGGTCGCAAGCACCTCTTCGACAAGCACGCCACTAGCAATTGCTAGTGCGGCACACGACAACCAACAATCCAAGCCACAAGGCACACCTCAAAATAATAAGCAAGAATACTCAAATCACATAGACATAATCAAGTATAAATGCTAATAATCAAGCACGCTTCATCATAATGTTAGATCTAACTACATAGACATCAATAAGAGAAGAACAGAGCAAGAAATCGACCGAATCCGAAGGCTCGTTGTAGATTCACGGTTGGAATCGCCGGGTTGTCAATCCGCGTCCAAGCTCGGTCCGCAACTACGTCCGGGGTAGAGAGAGCTGTCACGACTCTCCAATGGACCCGTCTTCTTCGTGTCACGATCCGGTAGAGGTTGCAAACTTCCTCTTGCTTGATGGTAATGACGGCTAGGTCTACCTTTGAAGCTCTTGGATGAAGGAGGAGGCCGAGAGGAAACTCCGGCTCAAGATTGGCGTGAAGAGCAAGCCCGGAGCACCTCCATATGGTGGGCGACGGTGGAGGGGCGAATCTGGACGGAACCGGGCGGAAAACGGCGGAAGAAGACGATGGATCCGACCTAAATCGCGAGCAGGGAATTTATAGGCGCTGGAATTAAACAGTGCGCACGGTCAGTGGCGCACGACCAGTGGTCGTGCGCACTAGAATCCTGTGATCGTGCGTTCTGCCTGGACGGAACCTGCAAAGACAGAAATTATAAAATAACATGTTCGCACGACCAGTGGCGCACGACCGGTGGTCGTGCGCACGGGAGTTCATGGTCGTGCGCAATACAACAAACAGAACTCAGAATTTCAATGATAAGTGCGCACGAGCAGTGGCGCACGACCGGTGGTCGTGCGCACTGGCGTTGGTGGTCGTGCGCACTGCACCAAACAGAACTCGTGAAAAAGGGTTAAGTGCACACGATCAGTGGCGCACGACCAGTGGTCGTGCGCAATAGAACCGGTGATCGTGCGCAATGTTCCTGTGCAGAATTGCACCGGAAACACCTGCACGACTCCTATTCCAGCACAACCACGAATCTAGCCACTGAAAGTGGCACCTAACGGAGCATGAAAACTACTAAAGAAGAAAAGCAATGAAATCACACCAAAATGGGCCTAGAAGTGCACCTAGCATAGACTGATCAATATGAACTATAACAGGGCTAAAGTGCGGTGAAATGACTGAATAAATGGCCCAGATGAGTCCATAAAAGTGTATATGATCAGGACTCATCACACCCCCAGACTTACCTGTTTGCGCGTCCCGAGCAAACAAATTCTAAGCGTACGGGGAAAGAAAAGTAGATGGCTTAAAACTACAATATAGAGTACCATGCGAAGTCGCATACTCACGTGCATAAGAAGAATAGTAGAGAAGATTTCTGACTATAAAAACAGTTTATATATTTCTAAAAGAGTAAAAGCATATTACAACTACTCAAAATGGTGAACAGCGGTGAATCGTTCGGTCATGCATACGGAGAAAGTAAACTAAACGCTGAGACGAGCATTGCGCAAGATCGGGATGCCGGACAAACTCCACCGAAATCCATCGGTGTCGGTGACCATAGGCTTGCCCGGTCACATTCTCTCCACGGCACTGGTTTGACTCAAATGCGTGAATCAATAGGACTTTAGGTTTTAAATGGGGCTTGGGTTTAGGTGAGGATAAACAAAGATAAAAACGACGGCTAAAGCACTAAACCCAAATGAGCTAATGCAGGAAACTATCCTCATTCACCACACAAACACGCGGGTACACAACACCCCCAGACTTGGACTTAACAGCATGGGTGCGTGCACCGCCTACTCCCAAACATAAATCTCTACATAAAGATTTTCAATTAAACATTCCTTCTCTTTCCTTTCTTTTTAACTTCTTTTCTTTTTCTCATCATTTTTTTTTCTTTTCATTTTCAGCAAATAAACAAAAGGACACAACCACATCTTCACAAACATATTACCACATCAACAACCCAACTCATGAAAATTATAAACAGCTAAAGCTCAAATTTTGGGTGTGCGACTAGGATTGGCTTTTGGGCTTTGGTGAAATAAACGTGGGGCTGAATCAAAGAACGGGTAGGCACAACTGGGCTAGCGAGGATATAGCGGTAGGGATAGGCACAAAGGCTCAACCGGGCCAAAATGATGGCCTACATCACATTCACACAATTGACTAACCGTATACCCATGCTTCAAGAATCGCTTGGGGCAAGTTCTAGCCACCGAGAAAGATTCTCCTTTCTCCCGACTCAAGCAATACGAATCTAGCGATCGTTTACACACATCCCTATGCTACCGTTTGATTCCACCGAATTCACCATTTGAGTAGAGTAAACAACATTTACACTAATAGAAAAAAATATAAAACCATAGTATAAAAAGAAATTTAATCTACACGAATTTCTATACAACCGAGCACTCGACTAGGAGCACTACTAGAGTCAACATTTTACTCTGCTACATAGTCCTAAGCCATCACCTAGACTTTCCCAAATAAGCAGAAGAATTAAATTCACAACAGAGCAAGCAAACAGATGAGTACGCGCTCAAGTGGGTGCTGTGGTGTGCAATGAAAATAAACAAAACATTTTAAATGGAATCTTCTAACATGCAGTGCAATAGTGCACGTGAGCGGGTAAACAAAACTACTCTCCCCCAGACTTAAACTAAACAATCCGCATAATATATGACATGAAATTCAGAAAAAGCTAGGGAAAGAGAGTACCCAGTGCTCAGAAATGAGCACACCAGAAGATTGGCGTTTAAACCACGACTAAGCTGCAGCATCCGCCATCCAGAAAAAGATGCCTGCAGGGGTCAGCTCCGCAAAAAGAAAATAGAAAACTGAAAAAGAAATACTACTAACTAAACATGATTAGAAGAAATAAAAATGCAGAAAAGAAAGATAACTACTGGGGTTATTGTCATCCCAGCACGACTTATTCTAAAATAAAACAGTTCTAGCTAATGGGCCTATGGAAGGAGAAGTGGACAGGTAACTGACCTAATATCCGTGTCGGTAGCGGGTACCGATACGGTGATAGAACAGTCACGCCTCTACCTGAATATAAATACCTGCTCCTCACAGGTAGAGGGAAAAGAAAGTAAGAAGAGGAGGAGGCCTGGTCCTCACTCATCTCACCAAAACTATCCTTGCCCAGCAAGGTATCGTCCACAGCAGGTCCGCAGGAGGAGAAGGCAACGAATGAGGCTTCCTTAATGGAGGAGGGATCAACCTCCTCGCATAAAAGGACACACTCATCATTGACTTGAGCACAAAGCTCCAAGTCCTCCTGAAGTACCTGTGAAGATTCAACCTGCACAGGCTCGGGTGAAGAGGGGGGATCGAGAAATAAACAAGATGAAGAACATAGATAATCAAAAATCGGGGGAGTGGTCCCAGACTCACTCCCATCAGGTTGGGGAAGTAAAATAATGTTTGCATTGTCATCAATGCTACAAGATTCGGCGGGATCAACGGTGGCCAGGCTTAGGATTTGGACTTCCTCCACCGGTGCTGAGGAAAATTCCTCTTCACCTAGAAGGTTGTCCTCCTCCATAAGAATAGGCACAACACTCAGATCAACCGCCTCCTCCTGCGACACATCATCAACAATGTCGTCAGAGACGAGTGTAGTATGCACAACAGGGAGAGGAATAGTGCTCGGATAAAAGTCGAGCACCGATTCCTCACAAAGAATCGAATCCACTAGAGGTGGTGGATGCACTGGGAGAATGGGCTCAGCAATATCGGTGCCCAGATCAGCCACACATCTGGTGACTGTGTCAACGCCATACCCTTCAAGATGTGAAGGTGGCAAAGACACAAAACCGGATGTTGAAGGTGTGCCGCCAGAGTTAGGAGTTGGGACGATCCGGATATCCGGCTCATCATCCTCATCCAATTGGCGACGAAAAGCAGCACAATCCTTCAGGGCATGATCTGTGCTCCGACAAAACTGGCACTGCCTAGCGGGCTTCTTTGGCACAGCGGGGGCTGGAGCCGAAAAGAAGTATGACGGTAAAGGCTCAGCAGAGTAGCCATAAGACTTACGCGCACCATATGGAGTACCAGACGAAGTCGGTGCTCCATATGCTGGGCTATAAGAATTATGCCTACTATTCTCCGTAGGGCATTCATCACTAGAGTGGGAGGTAGCTCCACACCAACGGCAACGGAAATTGAGATGTGCCCACATAGTGCGAAGATAAAACGATTCAAAATAAAAATGCTATTGTGCAAATACTAAACCAAATAGAAATTACTAAAGCAACCTGATATAAAACAAGAGGAAGGAATAAAGAGAACAGAAATAAAATAAAAGATGCAATTTACAAATAGAAGGGCTTTTCTCTCAAATTCTCCCTCTCCAGAAAACTCACACGACTATGTTCCCCGGCAACGGCGCCAAAAACTTGATGGCGCAAATCTCACACACCGCTATAGGCGGTAGCTCGACTGCGACACGAAACGGCAGTGTACCGATCGTTCAAGTAATATAAAACGAGGAGTAATCCCCGAGTGTCGGTCTCTTGAGGAACACAGTAAGGTGGAGTTAGGTTTCGAGGAAGGACTTGAGATTGAAGTCCTTAAGAGCGGATGGATGCGGAAACGGTGGTTTTGGTTTTGTGGAAAACAAAGAGAAAATGTTATAACTACTCCTATGCAATGCCGCTATGCAAAGCTTCGCTCGGCGGGATGGAAGACTACGTAGGCCTTGAACGCGCTACTTCGTAAGGGCGGATGGACGAGTAGGCAAGCGGATCGAACTATGCAGGCCTTGAGCGCGCTGCTTCGTTAGGCGGGATGGAGTACGGGCCGCGATGCCACGCTTCGGTAGGCGGATGGACGAGTAGGCTAGCGGAGTGAGGGTCGCAAGCACCTCTTCGACAAGCACGCCACTAGCAATTGCTAGTGCGGCACACGACAACCAACAATCCAAACCACAAGGCACACCTCAAAATAATAAGCAAGAATACTCAAATCACATAGACATAATCAAGTATAAATGCTAATAATCAAGCACGCTTCATCATAATGTTAGATCTAACTACATAGACATCAATAAGAGAAGAACAGAGCAAGAAATCGACCGAATCCGAAGGCTCGTTGTAGATTCACGGTTGGAATCGCCGGGTTGTCAATCCGCGTCCAAGCTCGGTCCGCAACTACGTCCGGGGTAGAGAGAGCTGTCACGACTCTCCAATGGACCCGTCTTCTTCGTGTCACGATCCGGTAGAGGTTGCAAACTTCCTCTTGCTTGATGGTAATGGCGGCTAGGTCTACCTTTGAAGCTCTTGGATGAAGGAGGCGGCCGAGAGGAAACTCCGGCTCAAGATTGGCGTGAAGAGCAAGCCCGGAGCACCTCCATATGGTGGGCGACGGTGGAGGGGCGAATCTGGACGGAACCGGGCGGAAAACGGCGGAAGAAGACGATGGATCCGACCTAAATCGCGAGCAGGGAATTTATAGGCCTGGAATTAAACAGTGCGCACGGTCAGTGGCGCACGACCAGTGGTCGTGCGCACTAGAATCCTGTGATCGTGCGCTCTGCCTGGACGGAACCTGCAAAGACAGAAATTATAAAATAACATGTTCGCACGACCAGTGGCGCACGACCGGTGGTCGTGCGCACGGGAGTTCATGGTCGTGCGCAATACAGCAAACAAAACTCAGAATTTCAATGATAAGTGCGCACGAGCAGTGGCGCACGACCGGTGGTCGTGCGCACTGGCGTTGGTGGTCGTGCGCACTGCACCAAACAGAACTCGTGAAAAAGGGTTAAGTGCACATGATCAGTGGCGCACGACCAGTGGTCGTGCGCAATAGAACCGGTGATCGTGCGCAATGTTCCTGTGCAGAATTGCACTGGAAACACCTGCACGACTCCTATTCCAGCACAACCACGAATCTAGCCACTGAAAGTGGTACCTAACGGAGCATGAAAACTACTAAAGAAGAAAAGCAATGAAATCACACCAAAATGGGCCTAGAAGTGCACCTAGCATAGACTGATCAATATGAACTATAACAGGGCTAAAGTTCGGTGAAATGACTGAATAAATGGCCCAGATGAGTCCATAAAAGTGTATATGATCAGGACTCATCACTTAGCAAAGAAGACCAAGACTCTTAGCGACAGTGACTCAGTTAAGTCAAGCTCGGATGATGAAGCTTATTTTGGGCTTACAGCAAATTCAGATTCGAATAACTATGACTCGCCTCATGAAGGGAAGGAAAACATAGACCTAATAGCTCTTATGGAAGGATCAAAGGAAGACCAAGACACCATAAATGAGAAAAAGGTCAGGACCTTAAGTGACAGTGATTCAAGCTGTTCAGAATTAGAAGAAGAAACACTTCTTGCTCTGACTGCGATATCTGAGTCAGAAGAGGAAATCAAAGATGAAACCTATCCCGAACAAGTCTGCATAAGGGCACCTCTGTCTGTTACAGACTCTGAAGCTGAGATAAGCTCATCAGAAAATGATGACACACCTAATCTAGAAAATCAGTATAATGCTCTCCTAGTAGATCTTGAAAAGAGCAAGAAATTGATTGAGTTTCAGGCTGAGGAAATCAGAATCCTTAAGCCTTTCGAATCTCAGGTAAATGAAACGACCAAAGAGGTAATTAGCTTATTCAATGAACTCATTTTACTTCGAATGAAATCTGAGGCTCAAGAAAGAACCATCAGATCTTTAGAGAAGAAGCTTTATATGGAAAGAAAGTCAGTGGCTAAATTCTCTAAACCTGGATCAATTGATTCTGAGACTAGAGGAAAGAGCACAGCTAAAGCTAGGCCTCACACCACCTTTCAAAAGGTGCGAACTCCCTCTAACAGGTATGATCAGGACAACATCCGTGATCACTGGAAGACTGGAAGTTGTTATGGCAGGGAAAATACTCCTAACTATAGTAAAAGAAAGGGGATGGTGGTGAGTACTCGGAATGCTCCCCATAAAGAAATCCAAATGGCCCAACCTGGACCATTTGTGTTCAATGCACCAGCCCCTACATTCAAGGGTAAGGAAGAATCATCCTCCAAATCTTTTCCAGCAAGGAAGCAAACTGGGTGCAACACCATAGCCAACCCTCACTCGAATATATGTGATGCCATCAACACCATAAGAGCTTCCAAGCTTTCATCTGTTGCTGTCAAACAGATAAAACCAAGTGAAAATGGATATGCTCTTGTAACCAATCAGCCACTTGCTATGAAAAATAGAAAGAATGCTCCTGCCTTCTCAACTGAAATCAAGCATTCTGATGCCACTTGCAAATCAAAAAGGGAGGCTCGGAAGAGAAGGTACAACATCCATGAATGTTGGTGCTGTGGTAAAGTGGGACACTTTGCCATCGACTGTTGGCACAACCCTTGTGTGTCTACTGTAAAGAAGAGCTTTTCTACTGGAATTGCAGTTAGTAGAAATATTTATTGTTATGCTAACTGGAACCTAGGACCCAAATCGGTTTGGGTTCCTAAGGGAAATTAATCTGTGTTTGCAGGTATGTCCAAAGGCCAACCAAAACTCTAATCAGACATTTGGACAAGTGGATGTTCATGGTACATGACCAGAACATAGAAGAAATATAGTATGGTTGCTGAAAAGCTTAGGAAATCAGTCCAGGCACTGAAACTCTAAGGGGGAGATAACACTAAGGGGGAGAAAATATTGAGGGGGAGCAGATTCTACATATACTACTCCTATGCAGTTGCTGAGGGGGAGCTTTGAGCTCTCATGCTTTTTCTTCCCTATCTGAAGTAGTCAGAAAGGGGGAGAGAAGTTGAATTTGCAAGAGAATTTGAAGTTGGGAGGAATTGGCAAAGTTAGAATTGGCAAAGTTAGAATTGGCAAAGTTGAAAGAGAAAGTTGAAAGGGAGAGAAACTTGAAAAAGTTAAGTTTATAACTCTCCTTATCTATTTGATATATATTTTTTAAGTGCAATTCAACTCAGTACATAGGTTCTGACTTCTTCAAATAGGGGGAGATTGTTGGGTATTGTAGCTACAATTACCTTGATTTGAAGAAGTGTTCCTGTGAACTAAGTTGAATTGAGATGTATTTGATGTTGTTCTCTAGTTATGTGTGTTGGATTTTCGGTGTTGCGTAGCGATGAATTTTAAAAAAAAAAATTATCAAAACAAAAACCCAAAACCGGATCGAGAACTCTCATGGCAATTGCGAGAAGTAACTACTAGATTCCTACGTAAAATAAATTACGGCTACCATCCCAATCATCACAGAAAAGGATTAAGGATTTATACCTCTAGAAATAAATTGCTAGGCGAAGACGGTCTCGACTTGTGAATCCGTACACGGATAGAGAAGAGGAGGCGGATGATCCAACAGAACGCCGAAACCTCTAGGTTCACCTTGAACCCAAACAGCCCCGCGACCTCAACCTTGATGAAGACGGAGGAAGGGGATGAAGCTTAGACAATGCTCTCACAGCCGGAGATTTCAGATTGGCGAGACCCTCTCCAAAACGCCGACAAGAAGAGAAGAAAATGAATAAACTGCTCTCCTTTTCACCCGGGAAGAAGTTGCCGAGCACAGTTTTTACCAGGCCACCACTCTCTAAAACGAGAAGATGAACCACCCTTGGAAAACCCCAGGCCGGCTATTTTAAAGGAGAGTGGTTTTTTTATTCTTTTCTTTTTGCTATTTCTAAATATAGGAGAAGATCCGTTTCAAAAGATTAGGATATAAATTTCCTCTTAAAACTTTAATAACCAATTAAAGTTTCCTCTTATGATAACCGAAATTATCAATCAAGACTCTCTTGTTTAAAATGGAAATTTCATTATATCCAATTAGTGGCGGTTTTATTGTGCAAATAAAATATTATTTACACAAATGCCAACCGGCACAAAATCCCCTTCTTGAAATATCATTAATTAATGCGATCATATGTAACGTCGCATACGTTACATATATTATTCCGCCTAGTTATTGATTTCGTAACGAACTCAATTCATTATATCAAATAACGCCCGAATAAGACCGCAAAATCATAATTGTCTAAACACGCCGATTCACGACGTTTTGCATTCGCACTCAACCACGTATTTGGATCACTTAACCATGAAATTAAATACACAATATGAGTCGAATGCGGCTGTTTCTATTCATTTGGTGTGACCTTTACAGAGGAACTGCGTTGCCTAGGCGATAATATAACAACATATATTATGTTCTAAAAGAGGCTTTATCACGGCATTATAGACGCCTTGGCAACACAGCAGCCATGCAGGTAACAAATTTAAATGACCTGTGTCTATGCATGTCGCATGATATTATAAATATTGCGCGAAATAAGATCGTGTCATTTTCGCACAATGTTTATCTTTCTTGATTTCTCAAACGAGTCGTAATTATAACTACTTTAGTTATATTGCATGCTATACAACCTCGTTTTACCAAGGGGCCCATTAATATCATTACTCAATAAAGTTGAGTGACACTTGATAACTCGATATGTAGATTTCTTACGCATAAGTGTGTGCAACGAATCACCGTGTGTATCACTATCATGAGATAGTCTTCAACTGTGATCACATTGCGCGCACCGATGCGATAAATTTACACATCTCATATCTCTTCATAAGACACGTTGAAAACATTAATGACACTAAACACAATCCATATAATGTTACAACATAAGATAGGTCGAGCTCAATGTGTATAAGATTCACTCATATACACATTCATGCGATCAAACGATAATCATTTATCAATATTTATAGAACTTCAAATATACTTTAATCGACATGACAATCTTAACTCGGTAGTCAATGTTCCTCTTCGATTACCACGATTGTGAGCACAAGGAATATGATTATATTACCAGTCTCAAGTGCTCTATAGTTCAAGACCAAGAGCATCTTCCTGAACTTTTCATGAGATGTATAGTAAATAATCAAAGGAACAAAATGTAAAAATCATTTTATATCAAGAACACATAAAAGAGGACAACTTTCAAAACACTACATCCTTCAATGTGTTTGCAGGTCTTAATGCTAAGTGCACACCAAAGTCAGGTTGCAATGGATCACCAAACACAGTTCTAAACGGTGTAATCCCTCATTGTGCAGAACAAAGTGTTGGTCCATGTGTAATCTCTCTTTTGGGGTGTACTTCATATACTCATAACTGAAGGTTTTCAAGCTTGAGGAGTGGAGCAGGTTTTCAGGAAAAGAAAAGAAATTTTTGCTGAGTCAATTCGTCGAGATGTCACGTGAACTCCCGACGAATCTCGACGAATCCAGACAGAAGCCAAATTTCCAGTCTGAAGAAGAAATTTCTGTGGCTAAGTCAATTCGTCGAGATGTCACGTGAACTCCCGACGAATCTCGACGAATCCAGACAGAAGTCAAAAAGACAGTCTTGTGAAGAAAAATCTGCAGCTAAGTCCATTCGTCGAATGTTCTCGTGAACTCCCGACGAATCCCGACGAATGAAAACAGAAGGTGTTTTTCACGGGTTGTTCAGTGTTTTTCTGTGGCTAAGTCAATTCGTCGAATGTTCACGTGAAGTCTCGACGAATGACGGACAGACGGATTTCAAATTTCAGTTTCGTTTTCCAAAATTAGGGTTGGCCGACATGTACAGTACACGTGGCGACCCCTCCTTATCTGTCGCCCGAGCCGTTGGAGATTTCCCTATAAATAGTCTTCTATTTTAGGGCAAATACAAGATATCTCTCGATTGTTAAAAGAAAAAGGAGAAGCCAGCCGTCTTCTTCCTCGCGTGCTGGAGAAGTTTTCTGAGATCTAACTTCTGCGCCTCTCAAGTTTCATTCTTCAGTGGTGCTAAGGATTTCTCAGATAAGAAGGCCTTTGATCAAGTTGCTGCTCTCAATATTGAAGATCTTTTCGATTTTATCAAAGGGCCTACTCAGATCAGGTTTGCCGATTTTTCATTCTTCCTAATCCTTGAAGATCCAAGCTTCCACTCTAAAGGAAGAAGAAGATTCAGTCTCTCCAGATCTGAAGTTAATCTCTATTGAGATTCAAGAGAAGTTTCATTTTAAACTTTATTTAATTTCTGTAGGAGTTGTTTACTCCGAGTTATTTCTGTAGGAGTTGTTTACTCCGAGTTATTTTATAGGAGTTCTTTACTCCGAGTTGTAGGAGTTGTTTACTCCGAGTTGTAGGAGTTGTTTACTCCGAGTTGTAGGAAGTTTATCTTCCGAGTTGTAGGAAGTTTATCTTCCGAGTTGTAGGAGTGTTGTCTCCGAGCTTGTAGGAGCCGTTGTCTCCGAGTGTAGGATTTGTTGATAAATCCGAGTTTTGGTGAAGTTGCCGACGCTAGTCCGAAGTGCTAGATAGGCGGAGCGGGAGAGAGGAGTACCCACCCTTGGGGAACCTCTATAAATCTTGTGTCTCTATGTTGTGCTTTATTGTGTTCAATTCTGTGTTATATTTTAATTCCGCGTAAAGACATAGAATCCACCTATTCACCCCCCTCTAGGTGATTTAGGCCGCAACTAGACACTTTCAATATGTGTTCGATTATAAGCTTTGAAGTAATTGATCTAAAATCATCAACCGCATAAGAGATCTCAACAACTTTTGATCGTATAATAGAATCCCTTCAACTTGAAAAGCAAGAACATCCAAAGATAGCGATCTTTGGAATACTAGATCTTTGCAGTAAGTGTTACCGCCTGTCGCTAGCCACAGAGAATGAAATCCATGCGTGTATTATGAAAAGTAATTTACAATATGTTTTGCTTTTATTTTTTGAGGGAGAAATATTATTTATAACATCTTAGAACGAGAAATAAAATCAATATGACAAAAAATGAAAGACATGATTTTATTTCAAAGAAACTTGTTTACATGAATATTAATTTCTATAACGCTAGAAATCTAGGCGAAATGTAAAAATCCCTTTTTTGTTTTCTATACTGACCCTTCTCCTAAGGACCGGTTGGTTGTAGCCTATCTCTCCTGAATAAGGCCTCGAACAGCCCCCATAGATCTATCGTAGACCTAGTCGCCACAACACACTGCGAATTACGAATTCCTCCCCGGAATCCGACTTCCACTCCAGATGATTTTCCCCCCTAAGTCTCGCAAGACTTAGTCGCCACAAAACGCGGCGAATTTCCCACAGAATCTTTCTTTGACTCCGACGTTCTCCCCGAACGATTTCTTCATACTCGTTACAAAAAAGATAAAATAGAAATAGAAAATATGTAAAAGAAAAACTCTCCAAGAATATCTGAAGGGGAATACAAAGGCGATGAAGACTTTGGCCTTGATGCGCTCATTCTTCGTGTTGAATATACATGGTAGCACTTCTCCTTCAAGATCTCCTTTTGATCATCGTGTTCGCCCAAGGGGGTTCTCTAAATCTCCGGAGATGAGCCTCTCTCACAAGAATCGGAGTTATGGCTTTGGAGGCAAAAGAATCTTTGCAATAGAAGGAGAGGAGCCGCTATTTAAATAGATCTCGGGAGCTAGCACCAGTGGTAGCCAAATATAGTAAGTGCGACACACGGATCTGTTGGAGTTACCATTATGATCTAGAAGTGGTCAAACATGTAGTCTCACTGCCAACGCGATATGAGCATGCAGGGTCGCACATAAGAGCATGTGGAGAAGATGGAAGATTGACTGTGTTGGTAAAGGTTACCAATCACCATATAGAATGGGGGAGGTCCAGCAAATGTTGCTGTCTGAATTCGTCGGGTTTACACGGATAGAATTCGTCGGAATTCGTCGGATATGATTCGTCGGATATGATTCGTCGGAATCATCGGGATTCGTCGGATTGTTCCGTGGAATCCCGACGAATTGTTACAGAGATCCTTAACTCGGCAAATGTTGCCGTCTGATATGATTCGTCGGAATTCGTCGGATTGTTCCGTGGAATCCCGACGAATTGTTACAGAAACCCCAAACTTCTGTATGGACTGCGGATAGTGATTTTTCTAGGTCTTTTTATACTTCGGATATAAATAGAACAGGTTTTAAGGGTTCAATAGATTACTCTTATTCGATGAAGTAGAGGAGCCGACGGAAGAGTTCCGCCCAAACCCTAGACGGAAGAGTTCCGCCGCGCCTCCGCAGATCTCCCTTCCGGCGATCGTCGCCGTGATTGTTCTTCCTGGAGCGAACCTAGCAGTTCGTGGAAGTGCAAGAGTGCAGTCTTCTTCTCCCGGCTCGTGTGGATCTCTGTAGAGACGTAGACATAATTCTACGTGAGAACTCTCTTTGCCGCCGACAGGATTCTTCTTCTTGGAGCACCTAGGTTGGATTCGATCCAACTCCACTAAGGTAATTTATACCTAGCAATTTTGTTAACTTCTTGATTCAATATTCATGGCCCGATCCAAATTCTTTTTGGGTTATTCTGTTTATTTCCGCTGCGCCTACATACGATGTATGGTTGTAGAAAAACCCAACAGGATCGTGACAGATTTGCAGGTCATGCTCCGATAATTTCGGGCATGATCGCTACCGCAGGGCGGTTACGCTATCGCCCCGCGTTATCATTAAATATGATCCGCCATTGATCTCCTTCTTCTTTTTGTTGGGTTCGGGTTCCCTCCTAGGTGGATAAAACCCGCGGCGACGGATGTCGAGAGGTTCGTATAATGGATTGGATGAGCCATGGTGTGCGGATATCAAAGTGGGGGCAGTTATTACTATTATATATATATCTCTATATATATACATTGATATTATATATTTTGTAATAATGATATTAATATCAAAATAGCCATTACCCCCCCCCCCCCCCCCCACTCTCTCCTTTCTCTCTCTCCCGTGGTTCTAAAATAAAGAAAAAGAAAACTGCCATTTTCAACTCCCTCTCTTCCGTATTCTCCAAAAAGGAAAAACTGCAGCAGAACCTATCTCTCGCTCTCTCGTTTTTCTTCTGAAAACCGCCGGCTGGTTTGAGAAGTGCCGCCACCTGGAGCCTTGGAAGGAGGAGGACTGCCTGGATCTGGAGTTTGGCCGCCTGTGAGAGGAGAATCGTCGGCCTGGTGGTGTTGTTGCCGGCCTGGGAGAAGGAGTGCCGCCTGGGAGCAGACCCTGTCGGATCTGGAGGCCGCTGTTGAAGGGGTTGATCCCGCCGACCGCTGTTTTTGGTTGAACCTCCGCCGCTGCTCTGTTGGAGTTAATCTGCCGCCTCCGGCTTTGTTTGGAGGCCGTCTGTGAGAGAAGAATCCGCCGGAGAACTCTTTGTGCGAGGGCTGTTGCGGAGGCGGCGGTGGTGCCGTGCTTGTGTAGCGGGGCTGCAGTGCTTGTGTGCGGGGGAGCCGCGTAGGCGGAGGCTAATTTGAGCGGAGCCGGTGAGGCGTTGTTGCGGTGTTTGGAGACGCCATTTGGGCACGGGGGAGCAAGGACCGCTGGGCTTCGACGGTGTTGTCGGACCACGGTTGTGGTGGTGCAGTGGTGCAGTGGGCGCGTCTTGCGCAAAGGGACGACGGTGTGCAATCGTCGTATTGTACTCGGGCGAGTACATTGGGCCACATCTGCGGCAAGTGGCGTTCAGCGCAGGGAGGCATCTTAGCCTCAAGTGGACGTTGGTGGCGAGGTATCTGGGCCTCGAGCGGGGCAACCTACTGACGGGTTGCGGACTGATCGGAGTGCGCCGACGACGTCGTCTGTCGACGTAGGCGAGACAGCTTGACAATATTGAAAGATCTTCGGAGGACTACAGACCATTTTGAGAACCAGTTCAGAGCGAGTCATTCTGACTTGAACTTGGTCATCTTTGTCTGTATACCTATACCTTTCTCTTGTCTTTATATTTGTCATAGTTGTAGGATCCATCTGGGGATCGCGGGGAAAGCCATTGTACTTTCATATCATTTAGTGGAGGCTTTCCGGGTTGGACTCCGATCGTCCCGTGGTTTTTACCCTACTTTGGGGTTTTCCACGTATACACCTTTGTGTCTGTATGATTGTGGTTACCCTTGCGTATTTCGCTAACGCTTTTGCAGGTATCTCAACACTAGTCCGTAAGTGCACTCAGGTCCGGGAAAGCGTTTTTCCCAACAAGTGGTATCAGAGGTAGGTTCAGTCGAGCCGATTGGATATTTTGGGTTTGTGAATAGGTGCGGTAGGTGACGACCATTGGTCCGCTCCCTATCCTCTCTAGTCACATTCTTTGAAATAGTCGGCTCCAAGATCAGTGGTTAGTGTTAACAGTGGACTGAGTGCAGATGGATTCGACTTTTGAGATGTCCATGAAATTGAACGGGGCCAACTATCATGAATGGCATATGATGATGGAGGACTTGATTTACGTCAAGGTTTGGCACTCGCCTATCTTTGGGGAGATGCCCAAAGATACGGATCCTACAAAATGGGCGATTGAACACCGCAAGGTGTGTGGTTTTGTTAGGCGATTTGTGGAGCGCAATGTTTACAATCACGTGGCGAGTATCACTGATGCCAAGGTGCTATGGAAGACATTGGAGTCTTTGTATGCGAAGAGCACGGGGCTGAACAAACTTTTGTTGCTGACGAAGATTAGTGAGTGCAAGTATAAGGAGGGCACACCTATACTTGATCATGTGAATGAGTTCCAAGGAGTGTTGGATCAGTTGACTGTCATGAAGGTGACTTTTGATGATGAGGTCAATGCTCTATGGTTACTGAAGTCTCTCCCTGCCTCTTGGGAGATGGTTCGAGTTTCACTGATTAACTCATCTCCTGGAGGTGTTTTGACTATGGAGGTTGCAAAGAGTGGAATTTTGAATGAGGAGGTGAGAAGAAAATCGCAAGGCGGGTCATATGCGACCGCCTCTTCTTCCCATTCAGATATTCTCTACTCTGACTCTAGGGGGAGAAATAAGAGCAGAGATGACAGAGGATCCAATAGGAGTAATTCCAGGTCGCGAAAAGACATTGAGTGCTTTCATTGTGGCAAGAATGGTCACATAAAGAGGAAGTGCAATGCTTGGAAGAAATTGCAGATGCAAGAATCAGCAAAGCAAGATGAGGTCACAGCATCGATAGTAACGACACTTGAAGATGACGTAATCTTTGCAAGTGATGAGGTGGCGTCTGACCTCGCTTGTAGAGATGGTTCGTGGCTAGTGGACTCGGGAGCTTCAGCACATGTTTCAAGTGATAGAGCACAATTTGCTACTTACACCCCAAGTAAATATGGGGTATTGAAGATGGGCAATGAGGGAGTTTGCAAAGATATTGGTGTCGGTGATGTGCACCTGAAGACGAGCACGGGTTCTATATTAGTGCTCAAGGACGTCCGTCATGTTCCTGACATCCGATTCAGTATGCTGTCTGTTAGTCGATTGGATGCAGATGGTTATGCCAATATATTTGGTGATGGACGATGGAGACTGACCCAATGTTCTTTGGTCATAGGCCGTGGTAGCATGATGTCCGGCCTTTATAGTTTGGAGGCGAGAGCTGTAGGTGCGAGAGAGCACAAGGTCAGAGGTGACAGAGCCACCGGTGTGTGGCGTGGGCAGCGCGAATTCTTCAGTGCGAAGAAATGTTACAGGCAGGTGAGACGAGATGTCTCAAAGTCGACGGTGATAGGACAGGAGAGCGGTTCTCATAATGTTGCTGGCCAGCGGCGTCGGGTGACTTTTGATTGTCACGATCCTTCATCGAGTTCGACGATTTGTGAGAGAAAGATGCAGAGTTGCAGTGATGGTTCTCTCGGATTGATCGCCAGTTTGGCGAGTTCTTCCTCCTAGTCGGGAAGGGGGAGATTGTTGGGTTCGGGTTCCCTCCTAGGTGGATAAAACCGGCGGCGACGGACGTCGAGAGGTTCGTATAATGGATTGGATGAGCCATGGTGTGCGGATATCAATGTGGGGGCAGTTATTACTATTATATATATATACATTGATATTATATATTTTGTAATAATGATATTAATATCAAAATAGCCATTACCCCCCCCCCCCCCCCCACTCTCTCCTTTCTCTCTCTCCCGTGGTTCTAAAATAAAGAAAAAGAAAACTGCCATTTTCAACTCCCTCTCTTCCGTATTCTCCAAAAAGGAAAAACTGCCGCAGAACCTATCTCTCGCTCTCTCGTTTTTCTTCTGAAAACCGCCGGCTGGTTTGAGAAGTGCCGCCACCTGGAGCCTTGGAAGGAGGAGGACCGCCTGGATCTGGAGTTTGGCCGCCTGTGAGAGGAGAATCGTCAGCCTGGTGGTGTTGTTGCCAGCCTGGGAGAAGGAGTGCCGCCTGGGAGTAGACCCTGTAGGATCTGGAGGCCGCTGTTGAAGGGGTTGATCCCGCCGGCCGCTGTTTTTGGTTGAACCTCCGCCGCTGCTCTGTTGGAGTTAATCTGCCGCCTCCGGCTTTGTTTGGAGGCCTCCTGTGAGAGAAGAATCCGCCGGAGAACTCTTTGTGCGAGGGCTGTTGCGGAGGCGGCGGTGGTGCCGTGCTTGTGTAGCGGGGCTGCAGTGCTTGTGTGCGGGGGAGCCGCGTAGGCGGAGGCTAATTTGAGCGGAGCCGGTGAGGCGTTGTTGCGGTGTTTGGAGACGTCGTTTGGGCACGGGGGAACAAGGACCGCTGGGGCTTCGACGGTGTTGTCGGACCACGGTTGTGGTGGTGCAGTGGTGCAGTGGGCGCGTTTTGCGCAAAGGGACGACGGTGCGCAATCGTCGTATTGTACTTGGGCGAGTACATTGGGCCGCATCTGCGGCAAGTGGCGTTCAGCGCAGGGAGGCATCTTAGCCTCAAGTGGACGTTGGTGGCGAGGCATCTGGGCCTCGAGCGGGGCAACCTACTGACGGGTTGCGGACTGATCAGAGTGCGCCGACGACGTCGTCTGTCGACGTAGGCGAGACAGCTTGACAATATTGAAAGATCTTCGGAGGACTACAGACCGTTTTGAGAACCAGTTCAGAGCGAGTCATTCTGACTCGAACTTGGTCGTCTTTGTCGGTATACCTGTACCTTTCTCTTGTCTTTATATTTGTCATAGTTGTAGGATCCATCTGTGGATCGCGGGGAAAGCCATTGTACTTTCATATCATTTAGTGGAGGCTTTCCGGGTTGGACTCCGATCATCCCGTGGTTTTTACCCTGCTTTGGGGTTTTCCACGTATACACCTTTGTGTCTGTGTGATTGTGGTTACCCTTGCGTATTTCGCTAACGCTTTTGCAGGTATCTCAACACTAGTCCGTAAGTGCACTCAGGTCCGGGAAAGCGTTTTTCCCAACACTTTTGGCTCCTTTATCACGTGCTGATTGGCGGTCTTTCCTTATGTTACCGTCGGGCGGTAGTGTTACTGCGCTACGGTAGTAACTTGCTATGTATAGCTTTCTCGACGATATGTTTGTACATGTATGACCTGCCCATTATATAAACACACAAAAGATTAGATCAAATACATCATGGTATTTGTTCTTCTCAAACCAAGAAATATGAAACGCAAGTTCTAACACACCTTGCAATTGTCAATTTACTATTGTTGTTACACATTATATCGTTGTTGCATATTCAATATCAATTAGTTAAAATAGTTCGAGTTGATTTTGATCTTGATAAACTATTTTTTATTTCTAGCCAGCTTGAAAAAACCAGAAACTGGTCTCTTGTGGAGCTCGGGGCCCTCAACAGGTTGAGGGGCGACTAGCACTTACTTGTCTCTTGGGGAGAGCAAGTCGGGGTTTCTGAACTCAACACAGAACCTTAAACTCAGCAGGGAGGTCCCACCGCACACCCGGAAGATCTTTAGATTGCTTCCCCTCCTAAGCCAAAGCTGAGGCCCGGGCACCTTGGAGAGCTCAGGGGAGTCTCGGCAGGGATAACCAGAGGAGAGAGAAGCTTCAAACCGGAATCCTCTCCAAAGGTGCCCTTTGGGTCTTATTTATAGTTTTTTCTGAACTGGTCTGTGAATAGCGGAACTCCGCCTTTTGAACTTACTATACGCACCCCAATTTGTCCTGCCCATAACCAAACTCCGCTGTTTGAAGGGGCTATATGCAGACCTCCAGGGACAAGAGGGTAATTCTAGCTTCTAACCCTCCCTAAAAGGGGGGTCCACGGAACTACTCGAGTCTCTGGGTCTCGCTCGCTTTAAGCGAGAACTCCTGCCCTCTCTGCGACCTCGCGGGCGAGAACTCCTGCCCTCTCTGCGACCTCGCGGGTCTCGCAGAACCCGTGGAACGCGCCACGCTTCCCGTCAAGGATTCGGGCGAGACCATGTTGGTACTCTGGTCTCGCCTCCTTATAGCTGCTGAGAACATATAAGTGGCGATCTCGCCTATGCTTCTTGGAAGACTGGCCTTGCGAGTTCTAATGGGAAGAGCCGGGCGAACCCCGGGTTGTACACAATCCCCACTCTTTGCGAGTTTAACCTGAGCTCGCAAAGAATCATCCAACCCTAGGGTGTTCGCCTGGCGACAGCTGTCTTGTCAGGAATCTTTCTGTGGGTCCCATCGTCTGGCTATAAATACCACCCGAGTTGAAGTGTCTTCATTGTTCTTCTCCTCCCCATCCTTCTCTTTACTGTAGCTGTCCTCCGATGCCTCTCTCCAAGGAAATGGAAGCTCGCCTGAAGGCCTCCAAGGCACAGGAGATGGCGATGACGACGAAGCCACCGGCGTGGATGAATCGCTCGTCTCCCTCTCCTATGCCGAAACTGAAAAAAGCAAAAGCCGCTCGCCGATTAGGGGAAGATACTGTCGACCTCGAGTCCTCGGCCAGCGAGAAATCCATCGAGAAGGTAGGGATTATTACTCTTCATGCGAGATCCTTCGACTGCTACTTCTAAACTTCGTCTCTGCAGGTCAGCGAGACTGTCAAGGACATTGGCGGGCCCTCGGACGAACCGCCCACTACCCCTCGGGTAAATGCGAATACTACCGGCGAGAATCCTCCTGGTACATTATTTGGTCTCGCCTCTTTTATTGGAATTATATTATTCGATGGCGCCTCCTCTCATCTCATCTTTTACTTTTTGATCGCAGCCTCGCCCCCAGCGAGCCCGGGGGAACAGGGTCAGCGAACTCCTTCCCCCAGGCGCCGGGATGTGACAATCCCGGCACCAACCTTTGACCTTCTCGCCAATCGAGACTCAGGCGGCTCGCACCCGCCGAATGTTACTCTTGCTGATGCAGCGAGATATCCCCTTGGAAAGGGAAAAACTCATCGGCCTTACTACGACACTTCTTTCGATCCCCCACCCGGTTCTTCTCGCCGTCCCAGAGGTAGACTTTCTCGCCTTTCCGCTTTTTACTCTAACTTATCTTTCATAACCTCGCGTATGACCTTTCTTTGTTAGACGGCGAGATTCAGCTTACCGACTCCGAATTCGGGGACGACGAGGTGTCCCCTTTTCCCGAGCGGGTAGAAGATTTCCTGGGCGATGCGCGAGAACCCGAGGTGATGAGACGGCGGACCGCGGAACTATTCCAAAAGCAAAACCAGATGTTGCAGGACCTCAACATCCAGGCGAGAGTGGATAGGCTGGCTGCGGAGGAAAGACACGCGTCCCTGATGGACGAATGCGACAAACTCCGTGCGGCGATACCCCCCGACCCTGATGAATGCGAGGCCTCTCAGGAGACGCTCATAGCGAGGATCAGGGATCACACCCAATTGATCGACCGCGACGCCCGCGCTGCTGCTGAATTCCACAATTCCCGAAGGCCGCCGAGGAGGGGGCCGCGAGGTGGTGGTAGATGGCAGTGGCTGCCCTACTGACCCCGCGATTTTAGGCTCCCTTTTTCATGAACAATTCGCTTCTGCTTTTATTGCAACAATCTCGCTAGGCTATGGTTTTGTTGATTCTCGCTTGTCACGAGCATCGGACAACTTATTAACTATGTTATCGCTCGCGGCTTTTATAATGCCGCTTTTCCTTTACCTTATTCCCGCATGCCTGTGATATTTCCGCTCGCAAATCATTTTATTCTAGATAATCCTGCAGATTGATCTCGCTCGCCAATGATTGGCGGAGTAATTTTGTTTAGTGTCCCAGTGATGTGACGTTTTGTCGGACAGTATCCCGGCGCTTGGGCTTCTTCCCGCCATTTTCATCTTTCTATAAATAGCCTCCCCATTAATATCATTTACCTACCGCCTTCCTCTTCTCCTAGTTGCAGAGCTCTCGTCAGCTTTGTTCTCGCCTCCTCCTACACTTGTTCTCGCAGGTACACGCGATGGTGAAGACCTCGAAAGAGCTTCCTGAGGCAGAAGGCTGGCTGAAGTGTGCTTGGGCTTACTGCGAGCACGACTTCTTCCACTGCAATATGAGCGAGGAAGAGTATCTCTCCTCCATCGCCGACTACATTCCTACTGGTTTCACCGCCCGCCGGCCCGAGAAGGGCGAGGTGATTAACACCCTTCGACCCGATGAGATCGCCATCCCGATCTCGCACTTCGCCGTGGGCCTGCGACTTCCCCTCTGGCCCGAGGTTCGCCAGGTACACCTCCTTCCCTCCTTCATCACTCTTGCGAGATTGATCTCGCTTGCTTCAATTTTCTTTACGTGGCTTTTTAGGTGCTTCGGCACTACGGAGTTGTTCTCGGCCAGCTCACCCCTAACGCGATGGCGGTGATCACGGGGTTCGCCTGCTTTCAGCCTTCCGGTTTTCTGGAAGCTGTTCTCGTTTCGCGCCTACTCCGAGGGCACGATCTACTTTGTGGGGTCGGGCTGTAGGGTCATCGAGACCGTCAACAAGGCCCACTTCTGGGCCCAGAAGTTCCTCCTGGTAAAGGGGAATTTCGGCAACATTCCGATCTCGCCCATCCAGTATAACGACACCGTCTACCGTCCCCCACCTCTGGGCGGCCACGATGCCGACCTCTTCCAATTCTTCCAGAAGAAGAACTTCGAGGTGGTCCATCTCCGCCGCAACGTCGACAAACTTTCACCGGTTCTTCCCGGGGAAGGTAATGATCTCGCCCCCTTCTTTGCTTTAATTCTGATTTCCGCCATTTTTTCTAACACCACTCTTAACAGGTGAGCGAGACATCCCCCTCCACCCACCTTATGCGAGCAACATTAAACCCTCCGCCGATATTGCTCTCGCAACCATGGGAGCGGCGGCCTGCCGAGAAGGTACCCCCCCAACTGCTATCACCTCTAAGAAGAGGTCGGGGGCTTCAGGCAGCCAGCCTTCCCGTCAGCCTACTTCGAAGAGGACCAAGACAAACGAGGGCCTGCGCGCCTCCGTAAAGGGAAAGCGTCCGGCCGAGCCCTCGGGTCCCGGGATCGACGATTCCTCACTCCCCGAGGATCTGGAGGTCGAGCAAGCCGAGGCCATCGCTAGGACCTCGGCACCGCCAATTCCGTCGAATCATCTGCATTTCGGCCTTGGCATGCGAGCCCGAGATGAAACCGGCGAGCGCCTGGTGCGCTGGAATGAAGAGGTCAACCGGATCGTCGTCACCTCCCTCCTTCCCACTTGGGTAGAGGAGGGTGCAGCGACTTCCCACGCCTTCAATTTCTCCTTCGTCATGTATGGCCGCGAGGATGCCGCGGCCTACAAGGATGCAACCGCACGGGGTCTCGCCTACGAGAGCTCGAGATCTCAATTGCGGGCAATGGAACTTGCCCATATGACGAGCAGGAAATGTCTGGAGCTGGAGCGCGAATGCGCGGGACTGGCCGAGTCCCTCAAGGTTTCCGAGGTGAAGGTCGACGAGCTAAAGGAAAAGTTGGCCACCGCCGAGACCGGAGTGGTGAGTCGTTCGTTCTATAATGTTATCTCTGACTTCCTATCTTCTTCTCATACTAAGTTCGTCTACAGGATGCCGAGATGGCTAGGCTCTCGGACGCTCGGGTCCTGAGCTTGGAGGGCGAGGTCGCCGCGTTGAAGGCACTCAACTGTGAGCTTGCTCGGGCTGCCGTTCCCCCTTCTCCTCGCCGGTTAAAGGAAGAGAAGCGAGATCGCGACGAGGCGCTCCGGATAGAGTCCACGAATGTGGCACGCTTCGTTTTCCAGGCCATGAAAGGTGCTGGGTTGCTGGTTGCCGAGGCCGAGAGCGTGACGGTCGAGGATATCGCTTCAGGCCGCTCCCGCCGGTGAAGGATGGCGACGACGACGGGGGGTTCTTTGGCGAGGCCTAGAAGGCGATCTTTATTTTATTTTTTGATATATAAACTTTTTTTGGGGTTGGCGAGTTCGCCGCCCATTGTAACTAAAACTTCTTCTTTGGAAAGGAATTTTTGCGCAATGCTTTCTTACTTCGCTACGTATTCTCTCTGTTTTTATTTTTACATCAGTTGATGCATGTGTCGCGGAATCCGTTTATTTTATAAGCGCCGAGGACTTTCCCTCTCGTCCAGCGAGAAGCCCCTTAAGTTTCAGTCTATACGTCTTGGGGATGAAAGTCCCCGTTCTCGCTCTAGTCTCGTGCCGAGGACTTTCCTTCTCGCTAGGACGAGAAGTCGCCCTCACTTTTGAAATATTTTAGTCCAAACGCATTTTCCTCGTTATTTATGCCGAGGATCCCCCCTCTCGTCTAGCGAGAAGTCGTCCCCTTATTTTCGGAATATTTTAGAGACCCAACACTTTCTTTTGTTATTTCGCGCGAGGACCATCCTTCTCGCCCAGCGAGAGGTCGCCCTCTCCTTTTCAGAAATATTTTAGAGACCCAACACTTTCTTTTGATTATCTCGTGCGAGGACCATCCTTCTCGCCTAGCGAGAGGTCGCCCTCTCCTTTTCAGAAATATTTTAGAGACCCAACACTTTCTTTTGATTATCTCGTGCGAGGACCATCCTTCTCGCCCAGCGAGAGGTCGCCCTCTCCTTTTCAGAAATATTTTAGAGACCCAACACTTTCTTTTGATTATCTCGTGCCGAGGACCTTCTTTCTTACCCAGCGAGAGGTCGCCCTCTCCTTTTCAGAAATATTTTAGAGACCCAACACTTTCTTTTGATTATCTCGTGCCGAGGACCTTCTTTCTTAAGATCCAACATCTTCCATCCCATCAGCCTCTCCGCGAGATCAACCGGCCCTACCAGCTAATGAGAGCCTGGCAGCGGGATCGTCCGGGGCAATCCAGCACAAAGAGTCTATCACCTCGCCAGCCTCTCCGCGAGATCAACCGGCCCTACCAGCTAATGAGAGCCTGACAGCGGGATCGTCCGGGGCAATCCAGCACAAAGAGTCTATCACCTCGCCAGCCTCTCCGCGAGATCAACCGGCCCTACCAGCTAATGAGAGCCTGGCAGCGGGATCGTCCGGGGCAATCCAGCGCAAAGAGTCTATCATCTCGCCAGCCTCTCCGCGAGATCAACCGGCCCTACCAGCTAATGCGAGCCTGGCAGCGGGATCGTCCGGGGCAATCCAGCACAAAGAGTCTATCACCTCGCCAGCCTCTCCGCGAGATCAACCGGCCCTACCAGCTAATGAGAGCCTGGCAGCGGGATCGTCTGGGGCAATCCAGCACAAAGAGTCTATCACCTCGCCAGCCTCTCCGCGAGATCAACCGGCCCTACCAGCTAATGAGAGCCTGGCAGCGGGATCGTCCGGGGCAATCCATCACAAAGAGTCTATCACCTCGCCAGCCTCTCCGCGAGATCAATCGGCCCTACCAGCTAACGAGAGCCTGACAACGGGATCGTCCGGGGCAATCCAGCACAAAGAGTCTATCACCTCGCCAGCCTCTCCGCGAGATCAACCGGCCCTACCAGCTAATGAGAGCCTGGCAGCGGGATCGTCCGGGGCAATCCAGCACAAAGAGTCTATCACCTCGCCAGCCTCTCCGCGAGATCAACCGGCCCTACCAGCTAACGAGAGCCTGGCAGCGGGATCGTCCGGGGCAATCCAGCGTCGTTACTTGTTGCTTGGAACTCATGATTAGTATAAAAACAACGCCAATACATAGGAATCAATATATTCAAGAACTTCATGGATAGAAACGTTTCAAGTCATCCCCACTCCTGGCTCGGCCGAGAGGCTCCCCTTCCACATCCCGGAGGTGGTAACCTCCCGACTTCAGCACTTCACTCACAATATATGGGCCCTCCCAGTTAGGATTGAGCTTACCCACCGCGGCTCCCCTTCCGGCCGCATCAACCTTTTTTAGTACCAAGTCCCCTTTCTGGAAATGCTTTACTCGTATATGCTTGTCAAAGTATTTGGCCATCCGCCTTTTTACTTCCTCCTGCCTGAGGGGGGCCAAGTCTCGGAGTTCCTCCACTAGGTCGAAGGACAACCGTTGGCCTTCCTCGTTGTTTGCCATCCATTCTTCATCCCCTCCTCCTGCGGTGGCCACCCTAGGTGACTTGACTTCAAACTCCACCGGGATGACAGCCTCGGATCCGTGGGATAGTTTGAATGGGGTCTCTCCGGTGGCCGTGTTCGGGGTGGTTCTCAGAGCCCAGAGGACCGAGGGTAGTTGCTCCACCCAACTCCCTCTGAGGTTTTCGATCTTTTTCTTGAGGAGGTTCACTACAATTTTGTTCGCCGCCTCCACTTGCCCGTTACTCCTTGGGTGGTGGACCGGCGCGAACCTGAGATCTATGCCAAGCTGAGTACAGAAACTGACGAACTCCTCGCTGGCGAATTGCGGCCCGTTATCTGTGACAATGGCTAGAGGAAGCCCGTGCCTGCAAATTATTTCACCCCAAACAAAGTTCCTTATCACTTGAGAGGTTACCTTGGCTAGCGCCTTCGCTTCGATCCACTTGAAAAAGTAGTCGATCATCACTAGCAAAAATCTCCTTTGACCGCTCGCCTGGGGGAAAGGTCCCACCAAGTCTAATCCCCAGACTGCAAATGGCCAAGGGGCCGTGATCATTCTTAGCCTTTGAGCTGGGAGGAGTTGGAGAGGAGCGTAGAGTTGGCACTTAGAGCACCTCCTGGAGAATTCGGCCGCATCCTTGCTGAGGGTGGGCCAGAAATAACCTTGCCTCAGAACCCTTCCTTCCAGGGTTCTGCTTCCCGAGTGGCTGCCATATTCTCCCGAATGGATCTCCTCCAAGACCCTTGGGGCCTCCTCCTCCGAGACACAACGGGCCAGGAGCCCCGAGAGGGTCTTTCTATACAACACCCCTGCATGTAAGGAGTAGTAAGCCGATTTATACCTGAATCGCCGCTTGTCGACTTCTCCCTCGGGGAATCTCCCTGAGGCTAGGAAAGTAATGAAAGGGTCCATCCATGACGCCCGCTGATCCACCTCCATTACTTCTCCCTCCTCCGGGATGCCTATTCTCCGGCTCGCTCAGCCGTGCCAATCTCTTTGTGAACTCGGGGTTAGCTGCCTCCCCGTCCACTTCCTCCGCCGCTCGCTCCATTAGTTCTTCATAGGAAAGAGGGACCCTTCTCTTGAGATCCATCTTGAAGAAACCCTCTCGCAGTCCCACCGTAAAGGCCAGCTGGAGTGTGTGCCCTGGTATCTCTTGAATGAGGAGGACCTCTTCCCTGAACCGCTCCAGATACTGGGCTAGGGACTCTCCTTGTTTCTGCTTGATATTGAAGAGAGACTCTGGGTCTTTCTTCCTCTTCTTCAAGGTGGAGAAACGCAGCAGAAACCCCCTACGCAAATCCTCAAAAGCATAGATCGAACCCAAGGGCAACTGGTAGAACCAGTCCCTCGCCTTCACTTTCAGGGTGGTGGCGAAGAGTCGGCACTTGAAGGCGTCCGACATGGGTCTGATCGAGACCATATCTTCGAACCATTGCAGGTGGGGAACGGGGTCGCTGTTCCCAACATACAAGGTCATGGCTGGCTCCTTGAACCCCTCGGGGAGTGGTGCCGAGAGTACCAACTCACAAAAGGGGCTTCCCCCACTCACCCTCTGAACTGGCTCTACTCTTCCTGCAGAACCTCCTACCGAGACTTCTCCTGCCGAGACCACTCTGGCCGGGGTCTCGCTCGCTCCCACTGGACTGGGGAAGAGCTCGCGACCCGCGAGATCTCGGCCTGCCTCCTGGACCGCTGCTTCCTTGCCTACTCGCTGGCCTGGGGCGTTCTCGCAGCCCCCGGATGGGGGAGCCATCTGAGGGGCCGGGGTAGCGAAACCACCCAGCGCCGAGGCGATGGCGCTCTGAAAGGCCCCAATCATATCCCTCTTGAGCTCGGCCAGCATATCCATCGTCACTGGCGGCCCTATGGGTGGCGAGCCTCCGAATCCTGCATCTCGCTCGTCCTCGCCCGCCATGCTTTCTCTTGAAGACTTTCCTGCACTAGTCACACTCCACGCTCACCGCACCAAGAATGTTGAAACCAGAAACTGGTCTCTTGTGGAGCTCGGGGCCCTCAACAGGTTGAGGGGCGACTAACACTTACTTGTCTCTTGGGGAGAGCAAGTCGGGGTTTCTGAACTCAACACAGAACCTTAAACTCAGCAGGGAGGTCCCACCGCACACCCGGAAGATCTTTAGATTGCTTCCCCTCCTAAGCCAAAGCTGAGGCCCGGGCACCTTGGAGAGCTCAGGGGAGTCTCAGCAAGGATAACCAGAGGAGAGAGAAGCTTCAAACCGGAATCCTCTCCAAAGGTGCCCTTTGGGTCTTATTTATAGTTTTTTCTGAACTAGTCTGTGAATAGCGGAACTCCGCCTTTTGAACTTACTATACGCACCCCAATTTGGCCTGCCCATAACCAAACTCCGCTGTTTGAAGGGGCTATATGCAGACCTCCAGGGACAAGAGGGTAATTCTAGCTTCTAACCCTCCCTAAAAGGGGGGGGGGGGGGGGTCCACGGAACTACTCGAGTCTCTGGGTCTCGCTCGCTTTAAGCGAGAACTCCTGCCCTCTCTGCGACCTCGCGGGTCTCGCAAAACCCGTGGAACGCGCCACGCTTCCCGTCAAGGATTCGGGCGAGACCGATGTTGGTACTCTGGTCTCGCCTCCTTATAGCTGCTGAGAACATATAAGTGACGATCTCGCCTATGCTTCTTGGAAGACTGGCCTTGCGAGTTCTAATGGGAAGAGCCGGGCGAACCCCGGGTTGTACAGCGTGACTTAGAAGTTGGGAGCAAAAAGCAATGCATATATATGACATTATCTGTAATAAAGTATTTTTCACATGTTTTAATTTAATTTATTTTCAATCATCCAATTATTTAAGTGATGACCATTCATCTTAAATTTCAGCATATTAATAAGTGTGAAGTTTAATTTATGAAATTTCAAAATGATTTTAGCATGCATTGAATATATATATATATTTTTTTTATTTCTAATGCGAGCTTCTTCAAGATAGTAATGAGATAAATGATGCATAATTAGTAAATGATTTTTAATGATTATTTCTAATGTGTAATTATCATATTCACCAAATATGAGCCAAATGAATATAAAAATAATTAATTGATCTCTTATTTGTTTTCACCTCCTCCCTCAAAGTTTTTGAAATTGTTTTATAGATAAAATAAGAAGGGGATAATATTTGTTAAAATGAGGTCGAAAAATCTATACGACTTTGTTTAAATATATTTTGAGGTCGAAAAATCTGACCAGCTAGATGCTATTAGTTTAATTATCTATACGACTTTGTTCCTGCATTTTTAATGCGGTAGAAGTATCCACAGATGCAAGTACTCTAGAAAACTAGTGAAAGTAGGTCCTTCCTTCCAATAAAATATGACAATATAATAAGAGCAATTTTATACGTTTGGTTAAGTTTGGCTATGTGCATCTAAAAAAATAAATTAGATTTGTTTTATTTTCGGTTTTCTTACCCTCTTTACGTGTGGCCAGGCATACTCTATTTTTCTTTTTTGCGCGATACCGTTACAGCCGATCTCACCGGTCGCCGATCTCGTTGGTTGCTGGTCGTCGGACACCGATATCTATTGGTCGCTGCTCTCTCTCTCTCTCTCGCTCTCGCTGTTTTTTTTTTCAATTTTTGAGAAGTTTGATGTAATTTAGAGAATAATATAGACTATTACACAATCATTTCATTTCATATTTAAAATGTTGTTTTAATGATGATTTATTTTGGGTGCACATATAATTTTTAGCTGCAAATAAAATTAATTGCTGTGCACAACATTTATATGCACATAGCCAGACTTAATATGCACGTAACACTGCTCTATATTAATAGATCAGAGGAAATAATTTAGGTAATTAAAGAATAAAGATGCTGAATTGGTTGACCTAATTTAATTGCTATTTTAAACACGAGGTCCACTCATTCTAGAAGGTTAGTTTTATGCTCAGGACATAAGTGGGTGGGGTCAATGTGGCATATCTATTTGTATCAAATCCTATCATAAACTATTACTCAACTAGCAGTCAACTTGATGCGTATTTTTGTCCCTTTTAGAAAAAATCTGTAGAGATCTTCAGTCATGGCATAATTTTTATTGACTATGTTTTTAACCTTTGTGAGCTTTTATTGACCATGAAAATCTTGATCTCCGTGCTTAATTGGGAGCTGCAATTGAAGGAAAATTAAGGGTCAGTTTAGCGCGGGGTGGCGGTCATTAAACAATAACAATTAGACACAAAGACGTATACGTGGAAAACCCCAAAGCAGGGTAAAAATCACGGGACGATCGGAGTCCAACCCGAAAAGCCTCCACTATATAATATTCAACAATACAATGACTTTCCCCCGCGATCCTCAGATGGATTCTACGGCTAGCACAAATATAAAGACAAAGAGAAAGATACAGATATACCGATAAAGACGACCAAGTTTGAGTCAGAGTGACTCGCTCAAAACTGGTTCTCTGAATCCTCTGCAGTCTTCCAAGATCTTTCAATATTGTGTCAAGCTGTCCGCCTACGTCTACACACGACGTCACCGGCGACTCCGATCAGTCTGCAACCCGTCAGTAGGTTGCCCCGTTCGAGGCTCAGAAGCCTCGCCACCAACGTCCACTTGAGGCTAAGATGCCTCCACGCGCTGAACGTAGCTAGCCACATATGCGACCCAATATACTCGCCAGAGTAAATACGGCGGTTGCACACCGCCGTCCTTTGCGCCAAGATGCGCACACTGCACCACTGCACTACCACGACCGTGATCCGACAACACCGTCGACGCTTCAACGGTCCTTGCTCTCCCGAGCCCAAACGGCGGTCACCAAACACCGCCTATGCCTCTCTGGCTCCACCCAAATCGGCCTCCTCCTACGCCGCTCCGGCTCCGCCCAAATCGGCCTCCGCCTACGCCGCTCCCCCGCACACGTGCACCGCTGCCTCGCCACACAAATATGGCGCCACCACCGCCTCCACAATGGCCCCACAAAAGAGTCCTCGGCGCTTCCGCCCTTGCGACAATCGCCGCCGTCAAAACTGAACACGGGACTCCACGTGTAACATCCCTGATATGCAAATAGAATATAACATGGGTCCGGCCGGGACCCCACGACATATAATACCGACAAAATCTAGAATGTTAATAACTGATACAAGAAATTAATTAAAACACTTAGAGTAAACGGAAGCTAAACCAAAAAGCCCAAAACAGGGGCCCAAATGTCCACAACTAGAAAGATCGAAGAGAGCAAACAGGGTACTTGGCCTTAAGGCCTTACATGGATTTCAACAAAATAAAAGTATTACTACAAGACAACCCAAAAGGGGAGAACAGCTTCTCCAGCTCCTCTGCGGCTCCTGGGCTCCGGCCCACCACACACCACTACGAGCTACGCCACCTGAAACCAAGAGCAAACGGGCGGCAAACGAGGGTCAGCATGGGGCTGATCAATACGACGTAACGACCCCTCCCCCCAGCCATCCTAGCGGACTCCAGGGCGAGTACATCGCTCTCCTGCAAGCACGCACGAAAACCAAAGCACCAAAACAAAGGACCGAGGGGCACACATGGGGGGTCCTCATAGCATAGCAAAGCACACACGTCGTTGACTCCCAAGGTCACACGACCAAAACCACAGAGGCATTCTAAACTGAGTACTCATGACGAGAGGCGTGACCTTTCACACTCAAGCGCAGAAGTAGGTAAGCTACGCTACACATCGATTCGACGGAACGCGATAGCGAAGTACGAAGTACATATCTATCTAACAGAGCGCGACATAGGAGAAGACAGTCTCCAACCGTCCGAACGAGCGCGACAACAGGAAGAAATGGTCCGCAACTGTCCAAACGAGCGCGACAAGGGGAAACACAGTCCGCCACTGTCCAAACGAGCACGACAGGGGGGAAACACAGTCCGCCACTGTCCAAACAAGCGGGACAGGGGGAAACACAGTCCGCCACTGTCCAAACGAGCGCGACAGGGGGAAACACATTCCGCCACTGTCTAACGGAGCGCGACAGAGAGCATAGCACCACTCCCAGTCCTGGAACGTCGTGACGGGGAAACTCACCCGCTCCGCACAATCCTCACGAACGTCCTTCTACCAGGCCCACCTAAGACCGCCTAGGAACGTGGTATTCACGAACGACACCCACGAATTCCTATGATCTCTACGGCGAATAACACAGGACATTCCCGTTCGCGTATTTTAGGCTAACCGCAATGCACATCACAACAACATCACCGATCCAGGCTGTACGCCACGGGTAGGCTTCACACAGCATGCCTAAATCCAGACTCGCGCGTTGGATTACTAATGCAGTTTATGCCAGGGACGGACACAATCGACCCGGGGGTTCGCAATGAACCGAGGGAAACACACATCGCGTCTAATTGGAGGCGGGCGACCCTCCTAAGCAAAGCAAAAGCAGAAAAACTACACCGGGATCGCAATCCCTTGCCCTGGCGGAGTCCCCGCTCTCCACCGCATAGATGGAGAGGGACTCTACGTGCAACTCACACAAACATACGCCGGGGTCGCAATCCCACGCCCTAACGGAGTCCCCGTCCTCAACGGAAATGGCGTGAGGGGACTCTCATTGCACGATTAGCAAATGTAAGCACAGAAATACAGAAAAGACGGTCCTAAGACCGGGGGAAGAAATCATTACCCTTGACGCGCATCGCGGAGGCATCGAGGTGATCACAACGGCTTTCCTCTTTCATATCTGGGCTTAACTCAATGATTTGAGACTCTACACGACCACTCAAGATCTGATTCGTGCTTCCAAACAACTTTTCGCAATTAACTTTGGCATGGCCTTCACTCGGCAAGAACTAAAGGACAACACACCTCCTAGTTCAGGAAGAGGAGGGCTTGGCAGGGAAAACCCTTACGAGGAACTTCAGCTCCCACTCTCACACGACCAACGACATCAAGGAGGTGACAACGAACCCTTCTTCTAGGACAACCCACCTTCAGATCCCGTCGACGGGGAAGAGAGGGAGGGGGCGACGAGAAGGGGTTTCCTTGCAGCAACCCTAGAAGAATGTGAGAGAGGGAGTTGTCTTTCTCGGTCGCGCACCAGTCGGAGGCGGCAAGGAGCAGCAACTCCAGGTTTCTCCAGGTCGGCGAGAGGAGGGGAGAGATCGGGAGAGGAGAGGGGCTCGACCTCCCTGTGCGACGAGAGCGAGAGAGAGGGAGATCGGGAAAGGGGGCTTCCTGTGCGGCGGCCTTCGCGAAAACGAGAGGGAGAGAAAAGGGGGGGGGGGGTCGGGTATTGAGAGCTGGGAGAGATAGGTTTAGGTTTTAAGTTAAACCTAACCCCTATCCGCACTCCATGCCTCAGCTATCCGCACACCCTCAATAAGCTATCTGCACCCCACTCTATTTTTATAATTTCTGGGGCGTTACAATTCTCTCCTCCTTAAAGAAATTTCGTCCCGAAATTTATATTCGATCTTAGCAGTGAAGGATACAAAAAGTCAAATTACAAAACAACCTATGGGTTATTGACCCACCACGCTTCCGCTGCGCTACACTAATTTACACATTCAGGCAGAGAACCAAACGATCTTAGCTGCGGTGAGATAACACCCTAGGAGGTCACGGATAACATTCGTACGGCTTTTCAACGCCCGGGAAATTATCCTAGGTTCAAACATACAAACGTCAACGAATCTTTACATACAATAACACAAGGATACACCTGTCATATTGGTTATAACCACAAAGCCTTACGAACTCTCATTTCCGTCACTCCATGGTCATTCGATTACGTCAAGAAGAGTCACACTCTTCCCAAAATGAGGGACTTCGACCTCTCATAGGAGAATCAAATCACTACATTGATTCCAATTCTTTGCGAGTTCACTCACACCTCCAAACACATCAAGACCGCAATTGTCCCGGAAGCCTTTAACTAACGATAATCAACCTTGAACAACATCTCTATTCAACACGTAAGAACACAACACCACCACTACCATTCGCATTTCGTGTAAGCCACACAAAAAAACAGAAAATTATGCCTGAGATATCACAATCTCAACAGGGCACCTTCACTTGGATTTTCTCTACACTTTCATTCAACGCAAACAACAAACTCAAACAATTGAACCTTTCCATAGGTTTCACTACATAGGTCATCACGACCATAAAGGTTCACCTATAAGATGATTTCAAGGATCATGTCCTCAAACCATCAATCTCCAACTCACGACGCATATATATTCTCATGTTATCGCGCCAACAATTCGGTTTCGAACGAATTACCTTCAACCCTTCATAGGATAGACTAGCAACATTTCACGGGTGTTATTTACCAGGTGTCACAAATAACACTTTCCATTCACCAACATGTTAGGAAATCAAACTCATAAAGGGTCATCACTACATAACCACGCAATAAGAAAACACGACTAAATCGCTAGAATCATCTTTCACGCTAAGTTCACGATTCTTGCACGAATCCAAACATCGCACGTGACAAACACGCATTTTGCTACCAACAATTTCAATTCTCGCTTATCAACTCAACACCTTCAATGAAAGATGTCAATATTTCGTCATGGCTCTTCCATAGGTAGAGCAATAGCCTTAACATCCTCGCATTCATCACGATTTATTACAACCAATCCAACTCATACATAAGCAAATCACCAAATTGACACGAACCTTAATCCATGCTAGCAAATCATGAGTAGCACTTACATGTTGCACTCTTTCTAGTGCCACCATATACACATTTCACGAGTGATAATACTCATACACAATCCAAAGCCATTAACTACTACCCGAATTTTTTGTAACTCACACACAAAAGAGAGAACCTTATCCAAGATATTTCAATCTCGATGAGGCGTTTACTTGGGTTCGAACATGTACAAACCTCCGTACGAATCCTACCAAGCAAAACAACGAACTCCGTTGTTTGTGAACCTAGTCATGATTCCAACTAAGTTGGACACACGTCCAAAGATCAGGTTCCCAAACTAACAATCTCTAAACTTACGACACATACATTTTTATAGTATCGTGCCAACAACTCAATTTTGAAGGAGTCACTTTCACTCTATCTTGAGGTAGACTAAAAACTCTTCACGAGCGTGCTAATTATCAAGTAACACAGATAGCAATTTTCATCATCAATACGCTGCGAGGTCCAACTCATATGCAGTCACAGTTACATCGTTACACAACAATCAGATTTCAACTCATCCACTAAAACACCATTCATTTTAATGCTTCACGAGCACCATGTACAAAAACTACCATATCACTAAAATGGGCTTGACTCTCAAAGTCATACAAGAGAAAGATAAACCCCCAACGAAAGTCCAAAATAAAGAGGTTATACGCTTGACACATATAACAAAACATTGCTCATAAGTGCGACTACACGCGCACACAAAACTCCAACGCATGTTACCTTTCACAAAAGGAGGGGACAAAAGATGTCATCACCACTGCTTCTTCAGGACTAAGCTCGGCACCCACGCGCAACGTGACCTTGACGGCCACAAAGAAAGCAGACAATATGTGACTTTTGCCACTTCCTTGATTATCTTGAACTCTCAGCTTTGGATTCTTCAAAGGCATGTGCTCTTTTCGATTCAGCAACCAGCAATCTATTTCTTTCAAACTCCTCTTCTGACTCACTCTACCCTAAGCGAAAGACAAGCTCCAAGTTGCGGGCAGCTTGAATCAAAATGGGGAAACTGATAGACGCTGCTGCGTGCAATTTGATTTTTCACTCCTCACGCAAGACTTTAAAGACATAACACGCTTTGTCCTCATCAGTCACCAGGACATGCTCAGCATAACGGCTCAGTCGCAAAAACTCCTGGAGGTAAGTCTCCACAGACATCTCCTTTTGCCTCAACATCAGAAAATCTTCTCGTAGTATAAGGCGGGTAGTCGCCGGAACAAAATGTTCCCAGAATGCCGACGCAAACTCTTCCACGGGGATTTGGGACTAAGGACGTCGAGCGAAACGTCCACGACACTCCTCTTGCCACCATCTCTTAGCCTCCCCAAAAAGTGCGAAGGAGATCCGAGTGACCCTCAGCTCCGACGGGACTCCTAAAGCCAAAATGAGATCTTTAATCCATTCCAACCAATCTTGAGCATAAGCGGGTGACTCGACACCGTTGAACAAAGGTGGATTGCAACTCAAGAAGTAAGTCACCCAATCATGAGTCTCGTATGTTGCTTCTCCAATAGCAGACATAGGCGCAGATGCCACGGGGATGGGTGTCCCACCAGCAGTCGCACCGGCACATTGATCTTCTATCACTCCTATTTCTGCTTCACTAGCTATGGTTGTCTCCTGTAAGGGAGTGAGGCCACCATCTTCACTAATCAGCTAGTAGAAAGACGGAAGAACTCAGCAACACACGCGACATTATAATACAAATAACTAATCAGCACGCAAAGAACACTCAGGCCCTTAGTCACAACATCCAATGCATGACTTCTATAACGGTCTTAGGATGAGGCTTTACAAGTGACACCTTAGCGACAACAGGGTTCAACACACCACTGTTAAAATGATGCCAAAAGTAGTCACCACGCACATAATCCCTCACACGGAATACATAGCATCGTAAGATCACCAATTTTGAAGCAATAACTCCAATCTTTCGTGAGAGCCTTCATCCCTGAGTTCTAGAGCACTCCAAACTCCATCGTTGAAGAACAAGAGTGAGAAGGATATTTCCACATAGTGATACTTGAAGAAGGATGCGCGCTTCAACTCCGATGATGTTCATGGCGATTCTTCATCATCTTCTTCAGAGCGCTTCTAAATAAGGAGTTTTTGTTTCATAATTTACTTTATATTCTTCTTTTTTCTTTTGAAACGATAGTGAATTCACCGCGGGTGTTCGCGATTAGGCCTTGCGAGGCTTAGGGGGAATTCACCGTAGTGTGTGTGGCGAGTAGGACTAGGTGTAGATCTAGGGGGAAGGCTAGAGGACAAATCTTGGGAAGATAGGCTATAGCCACTGTCCTTGGGAGGGCCGGTGAAGAATAAAAAAAGTGACTTTATTTTATTGCCTCAATTTCAAGCGCTATTACAATTTTCATTCTTGTAATTATCTCGTGAAATAAAATCAATTTTCATCTTCTCGGATTTTCTAGAATTTTATTTCATTCAGGAGTTTTTAAGAAAAATCACTTTGGAAATCTTTTTGAAAAGTTCTAAGTTTCTGGAGCACTAGTGCCGGACATTAACTTTTACCGTCGGCGGTAGTGAAAAACCCGATTTTTTCCCTTCCAACGTTGATCTCGGAAACATTTAAAAAAATTTATTCAAAAATCGAAAAGCTCTAATTCACCCCCCTTTAAGGGCGCCTACAGATCCAACACTTGGTATCAGAGCAGGTTATTTCAAAATGGTTTAACAACCGGGAATAATGGCGCATCATGATCATGCTTTTCATGAGGGTCAATGGATTAGTTGATCACCTCTATTTCCCGGTACCGATTACAATTATTGGTAAATAAGAATGCATTATTTTTTGACTGCCTTAGATAATAAAGATTCAAATCGAGAGACAAATGGGATGATAATGATGAGTTGAGATGCAAGAATAACGCTAAAGCTATGAATGCTTTATTTTGCGCTTTGGATATAACCGAATTTAATAGAACTTGTGCTTGTGAAACTGCTTACGATATATGGAATTTATTAGAAATTACTCACAAAGGTACTTCACAGGTCAAAGATTCAAAGCTCTTTCAACTAGAATCCAAATACGAGAAATTTCGGATGGAGGCGGATGAAGACATAGATTCAATGTACACAAGGTTCACCAAGATCGTCAATGACTCAAAATTGCCTGGAAAGATGTTCTCCAATGGTGACTTGGTGAGAAAAATTCTTAGGTCTCTCCCCAAAGTTAAATCCAAAGATGACGACCATCTCAGAGTCACACGATCTAAGGAAAATTCAAATTAAGAGCCTCATTGGAAATCTCAAAACCCATGAGGTTGAACTAAAAATTCAACAACAAGAGGACAACATGGAGCCAAAGAAGAAGGCTTTGGCATTGAAATCAAATAAGGATACTGACAGAGATGATGATAGTTAAGAGGACGAGGAGAGCTTTTTGTGAAGAAGTTCAAAAGATTCATCAAGAAACCGGAAAGGAGAAACACCTTCTAGAAATATTTCATCAAGAAGGAATCTTCATCGAAGAAAGGAAAAGGTAGCGACGATGATGATGATTGGACACCACCAAAGTTCTACCATTGCAGAAGAACCGGACACATCTAGAGCTAGTGCCCGAAATATCTGAAAGAGCTAAAAGAAAAGAGGCACAATGGAAAAAAGAAAAAGAAGGTACTAAAAGCGGCTATATGGGATGACTCCTCCGAGGAATCATGCAGCTCATCCTCCCGCAATGAAGAAGAGTCCAACATATGCCTCATGACAAAGATCAATACACTATCTGATGATGAATCTAGTGTCCAAAGCGACACTGAGGTACCTCCTCCTACTTTTGGTGATTTATATTTTGAGTATCTATAAACTTGCATATATTTTGATAAAAGTTTAAAAGATATTGATCTTCTAAAATCTGAAAATAAACTTTTGTTAAAAGAAAAAAAATTATCTAAAGAAGCTAAACTATTAGGGAAATAGAATGTATCTTGCCAAGAATGCAATCACTCCTTGGCAAGAATGAAAGAACTTGAAGAAACTCTTTCTAAGTCCCACTCCACTATTGAATTACTTACTAAGAAAAAGGGGACTTCGAAAGAACTTTAAAAACCTCTCTTTCTCAAATAGAAGAAGGAAAGAAAACATTTGTGAATCGGTGTGTTATGTTAGTAACGGAAAACACCACTCTCAAAGCCTGAATTCATGATTTTAACATGGCCATTAAAAAAGTTGGAGTTGGCCAAAAGTCACTAGACATGATCTTGACCAACCAATGCCCTGGTAGTGCAAAATATGGGCTTGGTTATGTTTCTAGAAGCTATCACACAACGGTAACTCTTACCGTCGGCGGTAGCAGTAAATCCCGAAATCATAATTCTTGTAATAAAAAATTATTTCAAAATTCACACGTAACCTCATCTTCCTGCAAGAGTTTATACATAACTTCAAAAATGGTCTCAACCATTTTTATATTGTGTGCCAAATGTCATATATTTGGACACACCTCGTACTCATGTAAGAAGAAGGGATGAAGTGCTTTAAAACAAATTTGGGTGCCTAAGGTTTCCACCTATTTTATGGGAGGAACCTCTTGGGTATCTAAATCTTTACTCTCATCTCCTTTTATGTGTGTTGGTAGGCTAAGGATACAAAAGACGTGTTGTATTTGGACTCGAGATGCTCCAAACACATGATAGGCAACAAAGCAATGTTCCTCAATATTGTGATGAAGAAAGGAGGGATGGTGACTTTTGGAGATAATGGAAAAGGAAGGATCATGGGCATTGTCATAGTGGGTAACGAAACTTTTTCAATTGCTAATGTATTGTTTATAGAAGGTTTGAAACACAATTTATTCTTAATTAGTCAATTATGTGATAAAGGTTTAAATGTTTTATTTGAATCTTCTACAAATATTTGCAAAATCATAAATCATAAAATAAATGATGTCATACTCACCACACCAAGACTGTATAATGTTTATATGATTGCCTTAAATGATCTTTCACATTCTTCTTTAAAATGCTTTATTTCTAAAAATGATGAATTAGAACTTTGGCATAGGAGTCTTGCTCACTATAGTACCAAACTAATTTTGAAATTATCAAAAGATAAATTAATTAAGGGATTACCAATGCTTTATTACTAAACTATGCATTCATATTCAAAATGAACTTGATTTAAAAATTAAATGCATACGCTCGGATCATGGAGGAGAATTTGAAAATGATAAGTTTTCTTCTTTTTATAATGATCTAGGAATTAAACATAAATTTTCCGCTCCTCGCACCCCACAATAAAATGGTGTAGTGGAGAGAAAAAGAAAACCCTTCAAGAACTAGCACACACTATGCTTTTCGAATATGGGTTGCTTAGATCATTTTGGGCAGAAGTTGTTAATACTTCATGTTATATTATTAATCGTGTCATGCTTCGCCCATTCATAAAATTAACACCTTATGAGATTTATTTTAATAAGAAACCTAATGTATCTTATTTTCATGTTTTTGGTTACAAATGTTTTGTATTAAACACTAGAGACGCATTAGAAAAATTTGACAAAAAATGTGATGAGGGAAATTTCATTGGTTACTCTTCAACTAGTAAGGCTTATAGAATATATAACAAAAGAACTAAATTAGTTGACGAGTTTATTCATATAATATTTGATGAGTTTGTTCCTTGTGTAGGTGCTAATCCTACAGGAAATGAAGAGGAACCCCTTCCCCCTTTGGAGCATGAGGATGATGAATCGCTTGGAGAAAAAGAAGAAGAAAAAGTGGAGAAAGAAGAAGAAAAAGAGGAATATGTTCCTCCGAGTGTGTTACAGTTTTCAAAAGGGGTAACCACTCATTCTACTTTACATGAGTCATTTTCAAACCTTTGTTTTGTATCCGAAATAGAACCAAAAAATATTTCATTCAATGATGAATTTTGGTTTTATCCATGAATGAACAACTAAATCAATTTGAATGTAATAAGGTTTGGAAACTTGTAGAGAGGCCATCAAATCATCCGGTTATATGTGTTAAATAGATTTTTAAAAATAAATTATATGGTAACTCTAGAATTACATGGAATAAAGCTAGACTAGTTGCACAAGGATATTCTCAAATCGAAGGGGTAGATTTTGTTAAAACTTTTGCACCCGTTGCTCGCCTAGAATCAATTAGAATTTCTCTTGCATTTGCAAGTTTTAAAAGGTTTAAATTATTTCAAATGGATGTTAAAAATGCATTTTTAAACGGGATTATAAAAGAAGAAGTATATGTTGAACAACCCCCCCCCCCCCCCCCCCCCCCCCCGTTTTATTAATGAAAAATTTCCTAATCATGCGTATAAGATGGAAAAAATGCTTTTTGGTTTGAACCAAGCGCCACGTGCTTGGTATGAAAGATTAACCTCATTTTTGTTGAAGCACGGATACACTATGGGAAGTCCGGATAACATACTCTTCATTAAGCATGTTAATAATAATTTGATTATATTGCAAATTTATGTAGATCATATTATCTTTGGAGCCACTAATGAAGAGTTGTGTAATGAAGTAGCTTTAGTGATTAAAAATGAATTTGAAATGAGCTTTGTAGGAGAACTCACATATTTTCAAGGATTTTAAATCACACAAAGACATGATGGTATTTTTATTTGTCAATCTAAATATGTTCATGATATTCTCCAAAGATTTAGATTTGAAAACCTAAAGCAAGCCAATACACCAATGAGTGCATCACTAAAGTTAGGAAAAGATGAAGACGGTATTTTTATTGATCAAACATTATATAGAGGGATAATTGGATCATTATTATATTTGAGTGCATCTAGACTTGTTATCATGTTTGTCGTTAGTTTATGTGCTAGATTTCAAGCTAACCCCAAAGAATCACATTTAAAAGTGGATAAATGAATTTTTAGATATCTAATCGAAACATCTAGCAGATTAGGCTTATGAGATCCACATAATGATTCCTTTATTTTACATGGTTTTTCTGATTTGGACTATGCGGGTTGTTGTTTGATCATAAGAGCACTAGTGACACGTGTCATTTCTTTGGCCCCTCACTTGTTTTATGGTCGAGTAGGAAACAAAGTTTTGTTGCTCTTTCCACCACCGAGGCCGAGTATATCGCACTAAGAAGTTGTTGTGCACACGCTTTATCAATGACTCAAACTTTAGAGGGCTTTGGAGTTCATCTAAATAACATAAAATTAAAATATCACAACAAGAGCGCAATCGATCTTACAAACAATCCCGTACATTATTCTAGATCCAAACATATAGATGTCCGACATCATTTTATTATGGATCATATTAAAAAGGAGCATGTAAGAATTTGTTTTATTGGAACTCAGTACCAACTTGCGGACATCTTTACCAGACCTCTCTCCGATGCTAGATTCAATATGCATAGATTAGAATTGAGAGTGTTAGATATTCAAGCTTAAAATATTTAATCCAAAATTTCTCTCTTATTTCTCTGATTTTCTTGCTGTATTTTATAACCCACATAATGACAAATTATATTCAAGAAAAATTAAGAGCGAAAAATCACAAAAAAATTGAGTTTTTCATGAAAATCAAAGTACTGTTACTATCGCCCAGCCGTAGTTATTACCACTGGCGTTAGCATAATTTTTAATATATCTGATCCCTCTCTGATTTTTACCTTTCTAAAAAATTATTGTACTATATTTACACTGGTTTCAGAAAGTTTCATGTATTTTTTGTTTTGACATTGTCCTTAAAAATCAAATTAAAAAATAAAACTTCAAAACAATTTCAAAAATACTAATATTTTTTTTCTATTACATTTTTTTGTTTGTTTCTGTTTTGTTATTAAAAATTAAAAAAACTCATAATGCTTTATTGCCTAAATAAAGGATGATTATATTTATTACTTAGAGATTATTTACAATGTTTGATTTTACTTTCACGTTTCTTTATAACATTGTTCTTGAATATATCATGCCTTGAGTATTATCTGAAAATGTGCAATGAATTTGGTTGTAGAATACATGTGTAGAACTATTTTTGCATGCCTCTAAGTATGAGTAAAGTTTTATATTTGATAATGATTATCTCACATACACCTTTGTGATAATCTACATGGGTTTTTAATCTTATTCTTGCATGATTGTGTAATATAAAAATTATCATATTGAATTGCATAAATATATTACCTACACAACATTGAATTCTTTCTTGAAATTCTTTGTTTTCATGCACTTGTGATTAGAGAAAAGTGGTATATTAAATAAAATTTCTATGTTTGCAAAAACAAGTGAATTTGGAGTCCTTGGTCATAAAATTTTAAGAAAAAATCAAAATCAAATAAAAATATATGACAGGGAAACTCTACCAAGCACTACTCACCCTCCTGATAAGTCTTACTGAGTATTGTGAGGTTGAGCACCTTGGCAAGAATTGTAAGGTGTCTTCTGCAAACAAAAATTTCACCACTTCTCTTTTAAAAAAAAATGAAAAATGTGCATTGAAATTTGTGGAAGTAAAATTATTTATGTTTATTTAATGATTGTTCTTACATTACATACTTTCATGTGGTTTGATTCATACACTTGTATACTTTATTAAAACACCATTTGAACACATCATTATCTTGTATAACACTTCCACACATGAGAGTTGGACCCTAAAGCTTTACTACACTATTCTCTACATCCTTGAGTAAAAGTACTAGATAGAAAAGCATGATCTTTACAATATTTGTGTTTACTTGAAATGCAAAATTATTTACATTGTAAGGCATATCTTTTCTTAATATTTGGAATCTTGCTTGCTAATTTTATATTTACCAAATTTAATGAACTTGCATCTTAAAAACATCTACTTATTTGACTTAAAAATTATTATACTTTATACTTAAACATTCTTAAAGATGTTCAAGATTGCTTTCGCTGTGTTTACTAATTCTAAAAGTTGATATTCATCTATACATAGTGCACAATAGTACATATTGATACTACTCTACCCCACCTCCTATTGATAATACCAAAAGGGGGAGAATAAATTGAAGAAATCTATTATTTTGGGGGAGTAAATCATATCATGCATCTATGTATGAGGAGCATTCATATAGGGGGAGTATGCATGTTTATCACGCTTATCATATGCTATAAACATTACTCTAGTTGTAGTTTATTTCTTATTAGAGGATTTGTTATTCGCAAAATGAGGAGATTGTTGCAGCATGTGTTCCACATCTCTTGATTTGGTAATAACAAATTCCACAATGTATTTGATCTTGCTTGTCATGTGTTTATAGTGCACATGAACTATACTCCTAAAAGTGTGATGCAGAATGATAATGAAGCTCTAAATTTAGTGTTACCGCGGAGCGGTAACATCTACCGCTGGTGGTTGATGGGATGATGACAAAAGATTGATGGCAGACGGTTCCTTGTCGAAGAAGTGATGGGAGATAACGCGAAGCATTAGATTTTACCGCAACGTGGTAGGTTCACGATTCGTTGTGGTTAGCACATTATCCATAATATTGGGCACGTTGCTACACGATGCGCTAGCACGGTGCGGTAGTGCTACCGCAGGTGGTAGTTTCCAGAGCCTATATAAAGGATGGATATCTTTATTCTATGTTACCACTTTTGAAGCCATAACTCCAATCTTTCATGAGAGCCTTCATCCCTGAGTTCCAGAGCACTCCAAACTCCATCGTTGAAGAACAAGTGTGAGAAGGAGATTTCCGCATGGTAATACTTGAAGAAGGATGCACACTTCAACTCCGATGATGTTCATGGTGACATCATCTCCTTCAAAGCTCTTCTAAATAGGGAGTTCTTCTTTTATACTTTACTTTGTATTCTTATCTTTTTCTTTTGAAACGGTAGTGATTCGCCGCGGGTGTTGGCGACTAGGCCTTGCGAGGCTTATTGGAAATTCGCCACGGTGTGTGTGGAGACTAGGTCTAGGTGTAGATCTAGGGGGAAGGCTAGAGGCCAAATCATGGGAAAATAGGCTATAGCCAGCCGGTCCTTGGGAGAAGGACCAGTGAAGAATAAAAAAAAGTGATTTTATTTTATTGCCTCAATTTCAAGCGCTATTGAAATTATCATTCTTGTAATTATCTCATGAAATAAAATCATTTTTCATCTTCTCTGATTTTCTAGGATTTTATTTCGTTCAAGAGTTTTTAAGAAAAACACTTTGGCAATCTTTTTGAAAAGTTCTAAATTTCTGGAGCACTAGTGTCGGGCGTTAACTTTTACTACCAGCGGTAGTGACAGAACCAATTTTTTCCCTTCCAACGTTGATCTCAGAAACATTTAAAAGTTTTATTCAAAAATCAAAAAGCCCTTATTCACCCACCCACCCCCTCAAAGGGCGCCTCCAGATCCAACACATTCTCCTTATATCCCTTCTCAGTGGTCTCTTCTTCGCCACCTTCACCGGGCTCAGAAGCAGCGATAGGTGATTTGGCGATCATCCTTGCCACCTCTAGGAACAAGTCCACAAATTCTACCTCCTGAAATTCAGGAGTCAGACCGCCGTGTTCTCGTAGCCATAGAAGTGTCATGTTGGACGCACCCTTCATGTGCTTCAACATTGCCTTCTGAAAGGCTGGGTTTTCTATATCGTAGGCCACTTCATTTTCTTTCTGCAGAAGAGAATGAATAATATCGTTCTGTCAAAATCAAATCAAATAACAAACCACGGGTGAGTTTTCTTACATGAAGTGTATCAATGTCATGCAGGCCGTGCGAAGATTGCCCCATATGGTGACTCAAGAATGTGCTCCTAGTGACCGCTTGCGCGGTCATGCCAGGTAGCATCTCGGGCTTGGTGCTGAAAAGCTCCTTTGTATTATGCTCGCCAAATAATATGGAAGTGACCGCATTTGCATGACGAGATAATTTCCCACTCCAAAGTGGGAGGGCAGTGGACACCTTCACACTTTTCCCCTTCTCATCCCACCTGAGTAGGGGTTTTCCCTTGATATCCTTCATTTTCTTGCAAAACCTGGTCAGAGGAAAGGGCTCGCTAGTCGATCCGGACTCCGAGGTGGACTCTTCCTTCGCCTTCTCTCAGACCCTCTTGAGCCTCATCTCACACTGGGTGAGAACTTCTTCCTTTGGCGGCACCGGCCTGGCTGCGGGAACCTCCAAAACTGCTGAAATGGAAAAGAAAATGTTAGAATATACAAACAAAGTATAACATTAATGAGACCATAGGATTTCACTCACTTTCTGTAGGAATGATCTCAGCGACCTTAAGCCAAAGGGACAAGTAGTAGAGAAGGTCGACGCATTCGTCAGCCAGCATGGGAAGGATGTTGAGCACCTTGTCCAAGATCGCCTTTGGCTTCTTGAAGACCGCTTCTTCTCAACGAGCTGGCTGGGTCCTCAGACTGCCAAAATCTCCTACAAAAATTAGGAATCTTTCGGTCAAGTGTGGGATCTTAATGGGGAGGTTTAGGACTTTGATTCCATGGCAAGAGAAATACATTAGGCTTTTGAATTCCTCTTTCTTCTTTCCCTCCTTTAGCGATTTCATTATGAAGGTGCAGCGGAACAAGTCCTTGGTAAACTTGACCCTCGCTGATCTCAGATAACAGATGAAGGTAGACATAAGAACTATTGAGTTCGATAGTAGCTAACCGGGAACCACTCTATAATATTCCAGCACTTCTAGAAACTCCCATGACAAAGGGAGCATGAGACCGCAATCGAAATGATCGATTGGGATCGCTAACCTATTCTCAGAATTAGTGTTAATTCCTTCATCCTCTCGCGGAAGTCGCGCTATCATTTGAGTTTGAATCATATGGCACTCTAGAAAAGATCTATATTTTGATTGAGAAAGACTGCAGGGTTTGTGTTCGGCATTTATGAAAGTATCAACAGCAGCAGCCCAAGCGGACACCATTTCTTTGGATCGCTGAGATCGGTGCTTTGGCCGCATTCACAAACGTATACATCTTTGGTTTTGAACACGACTATTTATAAGATTTCAAGGCTGCTCTAGTCATGTTGACAAAGCCGGTGATCACCCCGCTAAACTTATAGACCACTCGACCTGCATTCTGGGTGAGAGGTAATAATAGCAAGATCGGTAATAAAAAATATAGATCGCATCATCTTAAGCAGGTAGTCAAAAAGATATGTAAGGAATATAATACGAGAAATAATAGACAATACACAATCACAGTGATCGCTGTCACAGCATTCAAGAGACCGCATTGGCAAAAAATAATATCAATATATTACATAATTATTAAATTGTCCTGGATCATTATGTCTCTCAAGACCGATTAAAAACAGAAGATCAGAATTCATCTCCCCGGCCGGCGTTTTCTCCCAATGAAGGTCACAACATCTTGCACTTCATTAACAATGGACAAAGCGGTCGCCAAACTTTATTTACTGACATCGCAGCTTGATTTATCTTGGCAACATATCTGTCCACCTGCTCCGGAGAAACCACCATGATCTCTAAAGTCGGTCTCTCTTCATGATGACTGTTGGGATCTCCCACATGCAAGGTCATGGCAGGACCAGCCCTGAATCTTACATTCTTAGCGGTCAGCGCAGTGGTCTAGCCCCTGTACTATTCAACGTCTCTTTCTGCCTTGCGGAGGCTGTTGGGATCATTGCCCACAATGTCCTAGATTTGGAGAAGTCCATTCCTAAATCAAAGATATACCTCACAATGTATTTGATATATTATCTAGAATCACTGTGCAGGAGATCAGGTCAAGCTAAATGATCAAGAAGTTCATCTAAGTCCACATGCGTCGAGACACTACACATCGCTTGGCGCCTGTGACCCAAAAGCGTCGACCTATGTTTGCTGTCTCAATGGCAAGGTCACTGACTGAAGCTTTGAGATTAAGTCAAGAAAGCGTCGAACCAAGGAGCATCACTCGACGCCGTGGAATAAGAAAGCGTCGAACCAAGGAACATCACTCGACGCCATGAAATAAGAAGCGTCGACTGAGTTACACACTGATCAACGCCCTCTTCCTGAAATGCTCTAAGTAAAGGATTGTGTTACAGTACATCTACATCAAGCTAAGCCACGTCGATACGACGACCATGTCTCAATGCCTTGTCAATACTAAAGCCGTTGAAGACCGTTGAGGATCTGACGTCATGGTGACATGAAGGAGCGTCTCAGATGGCACAGATTGCGGGTTATAAATAGAAGGCATGATCTATAATTTATATACAATTATAGCCATTATCTTCTCAATCTTTCAAAGGCGCAATTTGAGGAAGTGTCCAAGGAAGAATATCCAGGAAATTCATCAAGATCTGCAGCTAGCATTCATTTCCTATTCTAGAGATATTGCCGTTGAAATCAAGGATACAAAAGAAAGGTTTCCATTGAAGAGAAGAACAGTTTTTCATTCTGCAAATCAAAGGCTCTCGCAAGGAGAATAACAAGAAATCTTCTCTTCCTTCAGAATCGTTTTGTTTTGAAGAAATCAATTCAGCAATCTGCTGCTGATATTTTCTGAAGAGAGAAAGTCAAGGAGGAAGAACTTATCTTCCTCAAGAACAACAGTCATCACAGCAGGTGCGATTCAAGAAGACGATTTTTGCTGTTGCTGATCTATTGAAGAATTCTGTCTGATCATTCAGATAGAATAAAAAGGCTCTATACATTGAAGAACTTGAGTCTGGTGATATTACTATCAACTTTCAATTCTTGTAGGGTCTGAATTGTCAGATCTGAGTGTAGGATCTTTTGTGATCTGAGTTGTAGGATCCAAGGGTGGATCTGAGTGTAGGCATGGTGTTATAAAGGCTGAGGTAGGATCTGTTGAGATCTGAGATTGTAGGCTCTGTTGAGATCTGAGACTATAAGATCTATTGATATCTGAGCCGTAAGACCTTTTTGTGGTCTGAGATCTGGAGGAGATATAAGCCCTATCTTGCATACTGCTAGAGGGGAGAAGGGGGAAAGTGGATTACCCTAGATAGGGGAACCACTATAAAATTCTGTGTGTTTGAGATTGTATCTTGAAAGCTCTGATTATAACTCACACACAATTAGGATTTGATCAAGAACTTAAATAGAATTTAAAATAACCTATTCACCCCCCTCTAGGTAATTAGCTACTCTTAAATAAAGACTTCATGTGGTATCAGAGGGTCGTTGTTCAAGAAAAGGTGTAACAACCTGAACAAGACCTCCTAAGAGTAGATCTGTTAAGTCTTGATGTCAAACAGTGAAGGGAACAAGGAATTCATATCCATGAAGTTACCAATCTGTAGAAAATAGAATTTTGGGATTTGGAAAGAAAGGGTTAGATTATTCATGGAAGCCTCTGACCCTAGGATATACATCACAGTACTAGAAGGACCTTTTGTTCCTGTGAAGTTCTCATTCACAGATGGAAACATCAAGACTCCCAAAACATATTATGAGATGACTAAAGATGAAGTAACTCTGGCTACCATGGATAAGAGAGCCCAAAACATCATTGTTAGTGCAATTGAGGATTCAACTTTCTAGAATCTAGTGCACTGCAAAACTACCAAAGAAATGTGGGATTCACTCATTGTGTATATGGAAGGGACTGAAGAGGTCAGAGATGACAGGAAGTCTCTTTTGAATCAGCAATATGAGGCTTTTAGACAAGATAAGGACACATTAGCAATATGTTATGATAAATTCTTCAAAATTGTCAATGGTCTGAAAACTTATGGAAGAACATTTACAGACTATGAGCTGAATGATAAATTCTTGAGATCCCTTAACAAAGAATGGGACATCAAGATCTGTGCTATCAGGGAAATGGGAAATCTGGGAAACATTCAGCCCCAGAACCTATATGGGAAACTTCTGTCCCATGAACTTCACCTGAACACCAGAAAAGCTGAAGAAGGACACAACAAGGAAAATCCCATTACTCTGAAGGCAGAAAGTTCCAAGAGAAGCAAGGAGAGGATGTCATCACCCCCCAGGATACCATCTGAATCTGAAGAATCATTGACCAGCAATTCTGACTCTTAAATATCAGATGGTGAACTGGCACTCTTCACCAAACAGCTGAAAAGGATGCTCAGAAGAAAATAACACTAGAAAACTAGGCCTTCTCAGTCATCCAGATCCAAGAAGCACTCCAACTATTCAGAAGGATCCAGACCAGATTCCAAGAAGGATAAGTATAATTCTAAACATAATAAATTTAATTCAGAAGAAATTGTGTGCTTTGGATGCAGGAAACCTGGGCACATGATTGCTGATTGCCCATCAAAGAGAAAGAACAACAAGAAGTCTAATGAGAGGAGGCACAAGTCTGACAAGAAACATGAGAGGAGCCTGATAGCCAAGAAAGGCAAAGTCACTCTCAGTGACAGTGAGTCTCAACCATCTGATTCAGACAGTGAAGAGGCACTCATAACACTGATGGCTGTCCACGAAAGTGAAGACATTCTGAACCATAGACCTATGATAAGAGCCCCACTATCAAGGTCTGATAGTGAGGAGGATGAAGAAGAAAATATTCTACTCATGGACATTAGGGATGAAGAGGATCAGGAGACAATCTCCACTGTGAAGGTACTTGATAGAACTCCTTTATCTGATTCTGAATCTGAACATAACACCATTTCAAAACCTGTGGCAAATTCATTTTCTTCTGATGAGAGTGACTCAAAATCTAACTTTCATGTAGATGAAATGGTTGAGAAGTATGAGTCACTTCTTAAAGCCCTCAAAAAGAGTAAAAGGCATAACAAGAAGCTACATAAAGAAATAACTGAACTAAAGGAGACTAACTCCCAATACTCTGAGGCAGCTGAGAGGCTGAATCAGGTAAGCATGGAGCTTAGAAAATTGAGAGTTGAGTCCATCATTCATGTTGAGACTATATGCTCTAGAGAGAAATTAATAAAAGAACTTGAAACAAAGCTCCTAGCTGAAAGGAAGCTTGTGGCAAAATTTTCAAAATCATAAACTGTCCTTCCCATAACAGACACATTCTCTACACTACACATATGCGGCATAAGATACAAAGGGAAGGCAGAAAATAAATCTAAAGATAATGACAAGGAACCCATGCACCCCATAAAATTCAACAAAGCCATGCTTACAACAAATGAGTATGATCTAGAAGGTGTGCATGAAGATTGGAAGAATGAGTGTTCCACTAGCAAAGCTCACTCAATTCAACCAAGTATTAGTGATGTCTCTACACAAAGAAGAAGAATTATTTCATCATCACCCCTTTGTATTTGGAATAAACACCAAATCCAAAGGAGAGGAACTGAGACCAGTAGTGAGGACTACTACTGTCAAGAAATCTGAATCTGCAGAATTCACTGAAAAACTTTACAGAAAATCATCTCAGAAAACTCCATTGATTAGGGTAACTAGACAAAATGTGACTCAAACCAAAGAGGTGAAAAGACCTCAAAGGAGATATAACAAATATGAATGTTGGTGCTGTGGAAAGGTTGGCCATTTTGCTCTTGATTGTTGGTTCAACCCAACTATCCCAAGAAATAATTTTGGAAAACCAGTACTCAGACCAATGAAAATACACACAGCACAAAGGATCAAACAACAAGTAAATAAACTAGTTTATGCTAACAAAGTTCTAGGACCCAACTTTGTGTGGGTTCCTAAGAAAAAGTAATTTTCTTACTGCAGGTATGTCCAAAGACCAATCAAACTCCTATCTGGTATTTGGACAGTGGGTGTTCCATGCACATGACTGGAACAAGAAGTCTACTGAATGACTATACTTCTGTGAAGGATGGAAGAAAGGTTATCTTTGGAGGATCTGACAAAGGTAAGACTAAATGATATGGTAAAATCACAAATGGAATTGTCACCATCACCAAAGTTGCTTATGTTGATGGATTGCAACACAATCTCATCAGCATAAGTCAATTATGTGATCTTGGGTATGACATTTCATTTCACAAGGATGAGTGCCGAATTATGAAAGAGAATGAGATAATTCTCTCAGGCACTAGGAGTGGCAACATTTACTATTTAAATTTTATATGTTCTGAACAAGAAAATCCCATATGCTTAGTAGCTGAAAATAAAGTCTCTTGTAGTGTGCAATGGAACAAAAGGTTAGCTCATATAAACTACAAGACTATAAATAAGCTCATTTTAGGGGAACTAGTGAGAGCAGGACCAAAGTGGAAGTGTGTGCAGGAGGGTCCCTGTCATGCTTGTCAAATGGGTAAGCAAACCAAGTCATCCTTCAAACCAATTGGTGAGAAGGATTCCACAAGATGTCTATACCTCCTACACATGGACCTGTTTGGCCCAATGCCAATTCACAGTTTAGGAGGAAAGGTTTACACTCTTGTTATTGTTGATGATTACACTAGATTCACATGAGTGTTCTTCCTAAGACACAAGTCAGATACTCTAGAAGTATTCACTAGCTCTGTTTGGCAAATCCAAAATGAAATAGGAAATACAGTGGTCAAAATCAGAAGTGATCATGGAATTGAATTTCAGTCAGGTGCCATGACTAAGTTTTGTAAAAATCTAGGCATCTCACAAGAGTTTTCATCTCCCAGAACTCCCCAACAAAATGGGGTTGTTGAGAGAAGAAATAGAACACTCATTGAAGCTAGTAGGAGTATGCTGAGTGACTCCTCACTTCCTGAGCACTTATGGGCTGAAGTTGTAAACACAGCATGTCATGTGCAGAATAGAGCACTTATAAATAAGAAACTGAATAAGACCCCTTATGAGTTGATGAAGGGTAGAAAACCCACTCTAGCCTACTTCAAAATATTTGGAAGTAAGTGCTTTGTGCTAAATAATGGAAAGCACCACCTTACTAAGTTTGCTGAAAAAGCCTATGAGGGAATCTTTGTTGGCTATTGCTCTCAAAGTAGAGCCTATGAAATCTACAACAAAAGCTCTAATAAGATAGAAGAATCTATACATGTTGTATTTGATGAAACCAGCCTTATTTATAAGGATCTGGGAAGTATCTCTAGTAATGGAGGTCCAACACAGAAATTAAAGGAGCTGAATATCAATAAACAGCACATTGAAGACAATGATGAATCTAATGGGACTGTGACTGTGACTAGAGAGGATGAGTCTCAAGAAGAAGACACACATGAAGAACAAATTGCTGTTGAAGAACCACAACATCCAGAACCTCAAGAACAGCCAACTCAAACAGCTGCACCAGAATCACAAAGGGAGAATGAGAGGTGGAGAAATGCAACCAAGCACCTGAAGGATCACCCCAAAGAACAGATTATAGGAAATCCCAATGAAGGTGTGCAAACAAGAAAAGGAAACTCAATAAATGAGGCATTGCATCATAGTTTTCTATCCAAAATAGAACCTAAGAAATTTGAAGAAGCCAATAGGGACCCTTCATGGACATTGGCTATGCAAGAAGAGATAAATCAATTTGAAAGATGCAAGGTCTGGATATTGGTACCAAGACCAAAGAAGAACAAAGTCATAGGAACCAAGTGGGTATTCAGGAATGGAGTGATTATCAAGAACAAGGCAAGGTTGGTTGCCCAAGGATACAGACAGGAGGAAGGCATAGACTTTGATCAAGTATTTTATCCTGTGGCAAGACTGGAGGCAATAAGGCTATTCCTGGCCTATGCAGCACATCTTGGATTCATAGTATATCAAATGGATGTGAAGTCAGCATTCCTTAATGGAACAATACTGGAGGAAGTATATGTAGAACAACCCCCAGGTTTTATTGACTCTACTCATCCAAACTATGTTTATCTATTACTAAAAGCCTTGCCTGGTCTAAAACAGGAACCTAGAGCCTGGTATGAGACATTTTCTAGGTTTCTCATTGAGAACAAATTCTCAAGGGGAAAGATAGACAAGACATTGTTTCTTAGGGTAATTAAAGGTCATATACTACTAGTACAAATATATGTAGATGACATAATTTTTCGCTCAACTGATAATAACCTTTCAAAAGGTTTGCAAGCTTTATGCAAGGGAAATTTGAAATGAGCAGCATGGGAGAGCTCAAATACTTCTTAGGACTCCAAGTAAAACAGTCTGAGGAAGGAATTTTCATTTCTCAGACCAAGTACACCAAGGAGATCATCAAGAAGTTTGGAATGGAAAACTCCACTGTCATGAAAACCCCAATGGCAGCCAACATGTCACTGGACACGGATGACAAGGGGAAACCTATTGATGAAACCTTGTACAGAGGCATCATTGGCTCATTGCTCTACCTAACTGCTAGTAGGCCAGACATTGTGTTCTCAACATGTGTGTATGCTAGGTACCAAGTGAACCCCAAAGAATCTTATTACACTGCTGTCAAAAGAATTCTGAGATATCTGAAGGGTACTCTCAATCTTGGCCTATGGTACCCTTGGAGCAATGATTTTGAACTGGCTGGTTTTTCAGATGCTGATTTTGCAGGATGCAAGGAGGACAGGAAAAGCACACCAGGCACCTGTCAATTCCTTGGCAAAAGGATAATATCTTGGAGTAGCAGGAAGCAGACTAGTGTAGCTATCTCTACAGCAGAATCTGAGTACATCTCAGCTGGAAACTGCTATGCTCAGCTACTGTGGATTCAACATCAACTCCAAGACTATAAAATTCAGCTAAGTAAATCCCCTTTATATTGTGATTCAACTAGTGCCATTGCTATTGCTAATAACCCTGTATCACATAGTAGAACAAAGCACATAGAAATTAGATATCATTTCATTAGGGAACATGTAGAATATGGGGATATCACAATTGAATATGTCCGCACAGACAAACAAGTGGCTGATATATTCACTAAACCCTTGGATGAAAGAAAATTCAATAACTTTAAAATTGAATTAGGAATGCTAAATATGAAATGAAGTTGTCTGTCTTGAAATATACAATAATCCAAAATAAAGCTAGAATAAATAACCAGTTTCAAATAGTATAGAAAATGTAATAAATAAATAAAAATAATAATTGAATTAAAGTCCAAAAAGGTGAGTAAAATTATATCTGGCGTTGAGAGAGGATAACTGGCGTCAAGCGAGGATAAATGGCGTCGAGCGAGGATATCTGGCGTCGAGCGAGGATAACTGGCGTCGAGCGAAGATAACTTGCGTCGAGCTGTCTCAACGCTTTTTCAGAAAAAGCAAGGCCGTCTCGAGACAGGGTGAATATGAACCATTTGATCAATCTTGTCAAACAAATCTTATGCGCGGTGTTTCAACTATCAATAGAAACTCTATATATAGGGAAGATACTTCGGTAGTACCTATGCTTTCTTAAACCTAGAATTCCCAATTCGAAATTCTCTGCCCTAGAAAATCTCATTCTCAAGACCTTCAATCAAAAACCTACAACAATAATGCCTCCCAAGAACAGCGATTACCTCTACGAAGGAAGTGAGCTAGTTCGAAATGGTTTCCAAGCCGCACCAGATGAAATCAAGAACACTATCGAGTTAATTCATTAATCAGGGCTAGAATACCTCTTATCTGAATCGACATTAATCTGGAAATGAGAAGTATTAGAGTTATTCTCTAATGTAGTTGTTGACTCTGCCAATACCAAGCTCAAATCTACCGTGAATGGAAAGAAAGTTAAGATCACACCAAAAAGACTTGCTAAGGCACTACAACTGCCAAGGCATAAGAGTGATGAAGAAGAAGAAGAAGAGATAAGTTCTGAACAAATCAGGTTAGCTCAAGTTTGGCGTGGGATTGAAACTTCACATGAAATATCTGGAAGCGTGCTGAGGAAAGGAATGAATTCAAGAGGAAAGCTATTATCAGACATAATTGGAAAGGGACTGTTATGTAAGACAGGCTCCCATGACAAAATCTCTAGGAAAATGTTCATCCTACTGACCAGAATCATATATACTCTCAAAACTGACTGGGGATGGGTTGTTTTTGATAGAGTGATAAAATGTATCCAAGCACCCAACATGGGTAGGATACTGTCCCTTTACTTGGTAAAGGTGATCCCAGATACATTGAACCACAGACTTGGATCAAGAATAAACCATATGAAGAAAATGGACATAAAGATGCTGGATGCTGGAACGGTGGGAAAGGACTCTGTCAAATTAACCACCAGCAGAGACATCCTCCAAGTAGAAGAAAACTCAAAAGAAAAAGAAGAAGCAGGTCTCTTCCAGCCCTTCAAGTTCATCATCCTCCAGAAGGAAATCAAAATCCACCCCAATCCACAATCGTGATCTGACAACATCTGAAGATGAAGAAATGGAACAACCTCCTAGGGATAGTATTCCTGATACACAAACAGGTACTGATCCAATATTGAAAGTGGGTGCTGAGATCAATAAGGAACAAGATGAGAAAAAGCAAGAAGAAGAAGAGAGAGAAGTTCCATCTGGACTCCCTGTTATAGCTAAGGGGGAGTCTAAGAATGAGATCCCTGCTCCAAAGGACCTTGCTCCAGACAATGCATAAGTTGAGGGGGAGTCTCAGCATGAGATCCCTGCTCCAGAGAATCTTGATATTGATACTATGGATGTGGGAGGAGAATCTCAAACCCAAAAGAAAAAGACTGAGAAAATTATCAAAATAGAATCATCCTCCAGTTCACATATGAGCTATAGAAAAGATTCTTTGTTCAAAGAATACAGCAGTAGCTGTGCTAGTGAAGCAAGAGCAATTAATGTGGACCTAAGTTCTATACTACCTCACCTGGAGGATTTGCTTAACAATCAAAGAATATCATTGGAGCAGTATATTGAGGAAAACAACACTAAAATGTAAAATGATGTAAATTTTCAAATGAGATTAATAAGGTTTGAAGTCAACCTTCAGATGATTAAAATGAGAGTTGAAATGGTCAAGTTTTTCAAAAGAGCTGTTGCTTCTGTGGATTACACAGCTGACCAATTAAATGAAATCAAAGAGACTTCAAAGATCATTAAAACAAAACAAGCAAGTATTGAAAAGACTGCAGATGATGTTCAACGCAATCAGGGCATTTTGAGCAACAATATGCAAGTTTTATATAAAGAACAAGTTGCACAGATTTTAACAGAACTGCCAAAATAGAAGCCAAGTTGCAACAACATGATACTGATATGCTAGCTAAGATTGATGAGAGCTACTCTACATTAAGTAATCAAGTAAAAATAACTACTGATACCATTGATGACCACCTTCTCAAGGTCAAGAAAACTATTGAAGGAGGAGTCAATCATCTGGAGGGTCAGGTTAGATTTCATAAAAATATCCTCAGAGATCATATAGTAGAAGAAGTCATTAAGGGGGAGAGGTCAATAATTAAAGCCAGCTCTGATCATGCTATTTGGACCTCCAATTGCATCAGAGAAACCTTAGGCCATCCTCCCATAAACTATGATGATCAAGTTTCTGAATTAAAGCCTGCATCTCCTACCCAAATTCAAAAGAACATTGCTAAGATGTATAGTCCTGAAGATAAGAACAAGAGTAAGAATATTATTTATGAACAAGTAGAATCCAACAAGAGGATATTTTGAGAAGAAATTGAAGCAAGGGATGATTATGAACACTGGTCTCCTTCCTCAAGGGACATAATTCTGGCAGCATGGAGAGCAGTTAAAACTAATCCAGGAGAAAGAGAGAAGTGGTACTCTGAAGTTGAGTGGAGAAAATACAGGGATCAGGAGGAGCTGATTATAAAGTTCAAAGCTGACAAGTTGGCTGGGAGAGTTCAGCCAAATGCTAAAGAGCCAATCAGATACTTCCCAAAGCCATTTGACTACTTCCAGAGAAGGCGAAGAGTTGCTGAAGCTCAAACCAAGAAAGCCAGGAGAGGACCAGAAATCAAGGAATCAGAACAACAATAGGACTTGAAATTTTCTTTTTAAAAATTATCTCAGACAATATATTGTGTAAATTGGACAATCTTAATGAGCTCCCAGAGCAAACTGATTCTTCCTTGATTATCATCATATATATATGCCTGTGATGTGATCTTTTCACTATATCTACATGATTAATTATGAACTACTTGTGATGTAGATCATGTAATCTGTGATTCTGTGTTGATGTTATAACTCATGCCTGAGATGTTTTCTCTTATTAGATTGATATGGTAATCTGATTTTATGAAAAGTGTTATATTGACCATATTATGATTGCCTGTGTAGAAAATATTGGTTATTTTATAAAAAGGGGTATATCATTGAATAAGGTTATGACTTCTTCAAATAGGGGGAGATTGTTGGGATCATTGCCCACAATGTCCTAGATTTGGAGAAGTCCATTCCTAAATCAAAGATATACATCACAATGTATTTGATATATTATCTAGAATCACTGTGCAGGAGATCAGGTCAAGCTAAATGATCAAGAAGTTCATCTAAGTCCACATGCATTGAGACACTACACATCGCTCGACGCCTGTGACCCAAAAGCGTCGACCTATGTTTGCTGTCTCAACGGCAAGGTCACTGACTGAAGATTTGAGATTAAGTCAAGAAAGCGTCGAACCAAGGAACATCACTCGACGCCGTGGAATAAGAAATCGTCGAACCAAGGAACATCACACGACGCCGTGAAATAAGAAGCGTCGACTGAGTTACACACTGATCAACGCCCTCTTCCTGAAATGATCTAAGTAAAATATTATGTTACAGTACATCTACATCAAGCTAAGCCACGTCGAGACGACGACCATGTCTCGACGCCTTGTCAATACTAAATCCGCTGAACATCGTTGAGGATTTGACGTCATGCTTACATGAAGGAGCGTCTCAGATGGCACGGATTGTGGGTTATAAATAGAAGGCATGATCTATAATTTATATACAATTCTAGCCTTTATCTTCTCAAACTTTCAAAGGCGCAATTTGAGGAAGTGTCCAAGGAAGAATATCCAGGAAATTCATCAAGATCTGTAGCTGGCATTCATTTCCTATTCTAGAGATATTGTCGTTGCAATCAAGGATACAAAAGAAAGGTTTCCATTGAAGAGAAGAACAATTTTTCATTCTGCAAATCAAATGCTCTCGCAAGGAGAATAACAAGAAATCTTCTCTTCCTTCGGAATCATTTTGTTTTGAAGAAATCAATTCGGCAATCTGCTGCTGATATTTTCTGAAGAGAGAAGGTCAAGGAGGAAGAACTTATCTTCCTCAAGAACAACAGTCATCACAGCCGGTGCGATTCAAGAAGACGATTTTTGCTGTTGCTGATCTGTTGAAGAATTTTGTCTGATCATTCAGATAGAATAAAAAGGCTCTATACATTGAAGAACTTGAGTCTGGTGATATTACTATCAACTTTCAATTCCTGTAGGGTCTGAATTGTCAGATCTGAGTGTAGGATCTTTTGTGATCTGAGTTGTAGGATCCAAGGGTGGATCTGAGTGTAGGCCTGGTGTTATAAAGGCTGAGGTAGGATCTGTTGAGAACTGAGATTATAGGATCTGTTGAGATCTGAGACTGTAGGATCTGTTGAGATCTAAGACTATAAGATCTGTTGAGATCTGAGCCGTAAGACCTTTTTGTGGTCTGAGATCTGGAGGAAATATAAGCCCTATCTGGCACACTGCTAGATGGGAGAAGCGGGAAATTGGATTACCCTAGATAGGGAAACCACTATAAAATTCTGTGTGTTTGAGATTGTTTCTTGAAAGCTCTGATTATAACTCACATACAATTAGGATTTGATCAAGAACTTAAATAGAATTTAAAATAATCTATTCACCCCCCTCTAGGTATTAGCTACCCTTAAATAAAGACTTTCAGAGGCTTTTCCGAAGCTTAATGATCATCAACTCATAATCCTTAGATGCAGCATGAACATTATTTGAATACTCCACCTCCTTGACGCACAGCCTTCCCTCACATTCATCTGTCAAAACTTGGACTTGATACTCCAGCATACGCTCCCAAGACTGCATGGATAGAACATTCTCAAAGAATTGCATAAGAACCTTCATGAATTACAGTGGGATTGTCATCAGCTGGGGAATCTCTCCTTCTTTCGGGACCATTCCGGTGTCATCACCATCTACGGTCAAAGGAAGAACTGTAAGCTTGAATATTATTATTCAAAAAGTAAGGCATCAAGCAGATAATATTATACTTGGAGAGAAAAGAAAGTCGTGATCACACAAGGGATCTTTGACTTTAATGACTACAAGATCTGCGGTCAGCTAAAGGCGATCTGACCCTCTAAAGTGTTCAAGTCCATTCTTTTCAATTCTTTTTTCTGCGATCTATCACCTCCTCTTCTTCTCTTTTTAAAATCTTCATTTCTAAGAAGGATGTCATTTTTTGGGATAATTATGATCTCGTGTTGCTTATTTGGATATGGAGGCTTGAAAGAAAGAAAGGGAAGTGAAGTTGGCGGTCTCACGGTCGCCTTGACCTTACTATGGGATCTTGAGGCGCCCTTAAAGGGGGGGGGGGGTGAATAAGGGTTTTAGAAAACTTTAAGTTTTTATAGAAAACTTTTGATAGGTTATTTGAATAAGAGTGAATAAAAAACAAAGAGTAGTAAATCAATTTTATTAAATAGAAAAAGACATGATTACCATTAATAAAATTAGGTTACAAAATCTGATTTCTATAATGCTAGAAATCCAAGGCGAAATATGAAATACACTTTTTTATTTTCTATACCGACTCTTCTCACTAAGAACCGGTTGGCTTTAGCCGATCTCTCCCCAGTTACAGCCTCAAGCCGCTCTAGCTCTTCTATCCCCAGAAAGGCCTCGAGCACCCCCTAGATCTACTCCCTAGACCCAATCACCAATATGAGGAAAATTCCTCCCTAAGTCCTACCCAGACCTAATCGCCAACACGAGGCAAATTCATGAACCGATTACAAAGATAAATATAAAAGACAAATTTAAAAACTCCCTATGAGGTAATCTGAAGGAGACGACGAAGAATCGTTGAAGATTGTTGAAGTCCAAGCGTGCGTTCTTCATATTGAGTTAAAATCTTGATCCAAGCCTCCTTTTGAAATTGAGCTGGAGATCCTTTGTGGTCTGGAAATACGGCCCTCACAAATAATTCAGAGTGCTGGAATTGGGCTCCTTAGCATTGGTCGTTGAAGAAGACGAAATCCACCTATTTATAGGACTGGAAGCTAATGTCGGCATTAAGGCTAACGCCTGGCGTTGACCTAGTATAGAAATGTTTTGATGGCTCGGATCTTCAAAACAGGAAGGAGAAACTGCACTTTAGAAAACATTCATTTTAGGCAACCCTAACGTTGGCGTTGAGGCTAACGCTAGCGTTACAGATTATACCTTAAGTGCTCCTTCAGTCATGACAACTTCCCTCCTTGCCACATTTGTCTTGGTGGGAATGAGATTCAATGCCGACGTTATGCCCTAATGCCTGGCGTTAGACATCATTCCACTTTTCAGCTTGTGGGCAGGTCCAGACCAATAATGTAGCATCTTAGTGTCATATCTGTTCAAGCCTGCATGCTAAAAACACAATGGCAACCACGATCAAATACAAGCAGGATTTGTTATTCTCAAATCAAAGGGATGCGAAAAACCATTTTCCAACAATCTCCCCCTTTTGATAATAACAAATCCAATGGAGATAAATCAGATTCATATATAAGAGAGATGTGTTTTTAGAAGGATATATGACACTAAGCAATATAAAGACATTAATAAGAATTATAGATTGTTATTGTGACCCCCCTACATAAGTGCTCCACCTTAGTGTATGCACCCATGGACTAGATGTATGCTCCCCCTTAATCTAGTGAATCCTACTCCTTTAATCATTATGATTTATCATTTTATTTTCTCCCCCTTTTGTTATTAACAAAAGTGGGTGGAGTGAAACAAAACTAGAAGAGAGAAGACAAAAGTTGGGACATAACTAAGAGAGGATTAAGAGTTTTGTTTAGACATAAAGTAATTTGTGATCGAGCTAAGGTAGAGAGTAGCACTATGAAGAATGGATATGATAAGCGTGAAAAAACAACATTCCAAGTTTTTTTACCAAAGTAATTCTACCACTTGTTTTCAAAGAATTAAAAAACACTACTTGCTGAAAGAGATGCAATATAGTTTGACAAGCACAAGTGAAGAAAAGATCTTTAAAAATTATCATGATAGGGCATGGTAAAAGAAATACAAGATCAAATTAGAAATGCGGAAAAAAAATAAAAAAAAAACAATTAAGAGTAGTATTTTTGTTATAGTTTGACCATTCCAACAATATGTCTAGACATTTTACATTTGAGCATTAACTTTAGAAATTTTCATAACAAATAGGCATGCATGATTTAACATATTCAAAAAGATAACGACTACAATATAACGAATTCGTATTTCAAGTAAAGAAAACATTGTAGAAATCATGCATTGCAATCTAGTGTTTTTACCTAAGTGTTTAGAGAATTATGTAATTTTGCATTAGGATCCAATTCTAATGAGTAGAAGCTTTATGAAAAACAATTATGTGTGCATAAGGTGTTTTGAGAAAAGTGTACAACTGAAATAATCAAAACACATGACATATGTAATGAAGTAGTAACAACAATATTAAGATTGTAATATTATAATTACTTTCACACATCAATTTTCGAATAAAATTTCAAAGCACATTTCATGAGTACAACTACCAAGGTGCTTCGCCCACACAATGCTCATTAAGACTTATCATGGAGTGAAGTATTGCTTGCAGGATCACATAAGCATTTTTATATTTTTTTTTATGTTTCGTGATCTGGTGTACAAATAGAAGCGAAGACAAAAAAAGTATGTTTGCACAAGACATTTTACAATTCATTCCAAGGTGCTCAACCTCATAATGCTCATTAAGACTTATCAGGAGGGTGAGTAGTGCTTGGTGGAGTTATCTTTGACATTTTATTTCATATTTTTGTGATTTTGGGCCAAAAGGTCTCTGAATTCACTTGTTTTTGCAAACACTAATAATATTAAAGTAACACCTCTATGTGTGCAAGAAATTTAATGTTTGAAAGATGGTTTAGGTAAGTTAGACATACAACTTAATATTTTAAAACTATTACACTACACAATCATGAAGACTAAGATTATGAGCACATGTAGATTACCAAAATAGTGAGTGAATGAATCATTGATTAGCATAAAACATTACTCATACTTAGAGGCATGCTAGGCAATCATACACAATTTTCTATAGACTATTTCATTTCACATAATCAGATTAAGGTCACGGCATGAAGATAAAACAATGTTTAGGAAATTTGAAGTTAAAATTAGACATTGAAGAGAATCTTTAAGTGTATACCTAATCAATTTTGACCATTGGTAACAAAATAACTAAGATGTTTGCTCTTGTGAAGTCATATAGTCAAACCATAATTTTGTAAATATTTAAAACAAATGACAAAAACATATTTTTAGAATTTTGGAGGTTTGAATTTTTTTTTTGTATTTTGGAATAAAAACTAACAAACAAATAACAGAATAATTTCAAAGAAGAGAAAAGAAACCGAGAAAATGCATTAGAAAAATACTTGAAATAGGTTAGGAAAAACAGAATTTCAATTTGGCCAAAAGAGCTAATGCCTGGCGTGAACTACTCAATGCCCAAACAGAACATTATTTTTTGAGATTTTTGAAAAAAAAATTCTTTGGAATAGGGAGTATGTATATAGACCTTCTCAGTGTAGAAATTTCAGAGAATTTGGAGATGATTAGAAGACTATATAAGCATGTTTTACTGGTTCAAAAAATGAATTTTTATATCTTTTTGGGTTTTCAAATACAAATGTTTTATAAGATCATTAAAGCTCAAAAATGATAAAATATACAAAACACAAGATAAGCATGTTCAATCAACCTAAGACTGCATGAATAATATAATCATAAAGAGTGCATGCAAAATATGATATAGATATGTCCTAGATTATAATTCCCTAACCATATGCCTACACACTAGCCCCATACTAAGTGACAGATGGGCATTAGGAGCTGCACACATGCCGTAGGTTGGGGTGTTAATCCCCTATGCACACACAAGAGAACGCTCAACCTAGCACTCTTTCCCCCCAAAGCCTCGTAAGGCCCCAATGGAACCCTCTCCGGTTAAGGACAAGACATGACTTAGAGGTTAGGTCATCTAATGCATACAATCCTACGCCCTCACTATTGTGAGACACATAATGTGGGTGAATGATCATGGACATCCTCAACATTTTGTCCCATGGAATCAATTTATAAACTATGGCTTTTATGATAGATTGATTTCTAATTATAGTTCATTTTAAAACCACATAGTTATTATGAATTTTTACTTTCAATTATTCTATTTTAAAATAATTCATTATGGCAATATGAGATAATTAGCATGAATAATATTAATTAGATGTTAATGCTAGAATGATGAGTTTGCGAGCAATGTTATGCCATAAGATTAATAGAGTTAATATTGCATGTATTCAAAAATAGTATTTCAATTTATAGACCTAGACTAAAGTGATGATTCTATTTGATTTGCTCTTATTACTCTAAAGGTGATTCTAGGGTTTACATATGGGTGAGATACATGCACACACAAAACATATTTCATTCATGTTATCATAATCACAAACCATATGTTGGAAGCAAAGGATCTTTTGTAGTTATGTTTCATATTTGAATTAAAAGATCTTTTGATTTTGCATGATTATTATAAGCGATCATAGAAATTTAGGTACTCATAATTTTTATTCATAATGATGTAAGTATTTAAAATAAAACAATTCATATTCATCCATTTCAACATATTAAAGAGAAAGATTGTAAGGTGGATAAGGAATGTATTGAGAGAATATTTTTGGTTATTTTGAAAGGTTTTTGTAAATTTTCTCATTGAATTTTGAATATTAAACAATATATATATATATATATATATATTTCTTGACTTTCAAATTTCATTATTTTATTTTTCTTTAACATAACATGGCATTATATAACTAGCATGGACATTGATTTCTACTTATAGTAAGTGATGATGCTAGAATGAAAGTTATGGTAACAAGGTGCAATGTTATGTAAAGATTGCAAGCATATAAATGAGTTGCATGTATTCAGTCATAGAGTTTTGAATTTTCATAGACCTGGAATGGAATGACAATTCTATTTGATACCAAGTTAATTCCAAGGTCTACATATAATGATATACATGCAAACAATATTGATGCACATCACACACAAAACTGAGTATGAAATTATAATACCAATTAGCCATCATATATTTCATTGTTCCTATGATTGTTAGAAATAGGTTATTTAAGATAATCCTTGATAAATCATGAATTATGATATATGATTTTTGTGAATTTTATGATAAGATCATTGTGGAGTGTGTGAATTCATATTCATCATTATTGTAGTTTTTCAATATTGATTTTCTAGATTATAATTTTTCAATATAAGGGCTATCATATGCTGCAAAGAAATTAGACAAAAATTGAAAAAGTTGCGCATTTAATTTATTAGTGTAAGTCCCCTAATACTCCTTTTAAATCCATTTTTAATAATTATTTCATTAGTCTTGATAAGATCATATACCACATTTGAATTTAACTTATAAAGATGATAAGAGACTCTTATAGGTAAGGGATTTAGAAGGATAAACAAAAAGAAATATATATATTACTTCCGAAATTATATGACCTTTTGTTTTTATTTTTAAACACGAATATGTAAACTTCTTGAAAGGCAAGATAATGATAATTTCCTTTTTTCGGTTATTGCAAGAGCACACTTGAGTCTATAATTAATTTGATCTTTGCTAGGCTTTAGTCAAACTTAACAATTTAGAGTGGATCTTGGACTTTCTGATGTCTACCGTGTGAAGGGTTCACACCGGTACTAGGAGATGTGATGGATGACATCCCAAATCTCCCTTTCTCAAGATATTTAAGTATTATTGGTTTCAATCCATACTTAGTATTTAAAAATTTATAGACTCAACATTTTCTGAAAGAGAACAATTGAAGATCATGATTTTATTAATTTAGATAAATATCTCATAACAAAATTAGAATTTAATTTTTATATGGATAATATAAGATATTTATAGGCAATGAATATTAGAAAGATAGATAGGTCATCAAAACAAAATATGACATTGAATTTTGATCGATTTGGTTTATAAACTCATTAAGCTTTAAGATATAAAATCATATTTCCAATAATATATATGACGATTATGACATAATAGCTTTATACAAATAAGAAAACAAAAAAACAATGAAGATATTCATATCATGAAGTAGAAATTTCTATATTTCATTTTGAAAGGATTGCACTTCATGCATTTGATGATACCTAATGAATAAGAGTTTTAGGTATCCAAAGGGAACCAAGTGTGGTCGTTGATGAGTCCCATTTATATACACTTTTATGGACTCATCTGGGCTAGTTTTCATGCATTTGCACGTCACTTTTAGTTCATTATTACTTATATTTCACTTGAACACATTTCTTCACGAAGTGCACCTTTTAGGCCTGTTTTGGTGTGCATTTGCGCTCCATGTTGTTGGGGGGTAAGCATATGGTGCTCCTCAACCCTTTTTCTTTATTTGGATTAAGCTGGAAGGGTATTCCCAGCTGTGTGATTGCTGTTTGGTGGTGTGCATGTGGGTAGATCATCAATTATGCCCAGATTTCATGTCTGCATGAATCACACGGTCGTGCACTTTCTTGACGCACGGTCGGCTGCGATCGTGCGTTCATTTGCGGCCCAAAACAGCATTCTAAATTTGGTCGTGCATTTTTATGCACGGTCGTGTGTTTGGTCGTGCATGAACAAAATTCTGCACCTGTCTATAAATAGCTGCTCCGCGAAAACAGCCGGATCGACTTCGTTTCTAGGTCTTTTTGAGCGCCATTTTTTGCGTTTTTTCATTCTAGGCCTCCTCCATCATCCTCAAGCTTCAAGGAGAGGGATCTAGCCCTACATCCATCATCAACCAAGGAGAAGGAAGCTTTGGTTTTATGGCCGGATCGTGACACGAAGAAGACGGGCCATTGGAAGGTAGTGGCAGACTTCTCTACCCCGGACGCAGTTGAGGACCGAGCTTGGACGCGGATTGACAACCCAGCGATTCTAACCATGAATCTTCGACAAGACTTCGGATTGGGTCGATTCCTTGCTTTCTCCCCTTTTATTTTGATGATTGTATAAGCTACATTCTTCTATCTTTTGATGATGTGCACTATGAATCTTGCTTTGTAATGTTTAATTCATGTTTATGAGTTCATATTATTCATATGTGTGTATGAGGTGCGCCCCCATCCATTTTCCATCCACATCCGTCATCACCCTCCACTCCATTACGCTATCCTACTCTTCCATTCCGTAAGACTACTCTTCCATCAGCCAAGCTAAGCGGTGCTAACGGCCCGTGTAATCCACCTCGACCCCGCCGGTGTGAACCATTCCATCCTTAAGCCTTCTCGTGCATCCGCCTAGTGAAGCGTGGCATAGCGGCCCATGTAATCTATTTGCCTAATGAAGCAGCGCGCTCAAGGCCTGCACAGTTCGATTCCGCACTTACCACTCCATCCGCTTGCCTACTCGTCCATCCGCCATTGCGAAGTAGTGCGTTCAAGGCCTACGTAGTTTCCATCCCGCCTAGCGAAGCAGTGCACCCAAGGCCTGCATAGGAGTAGTTGAGTAGTTGTTTTCATTTATTTTCCATAAACCAATCCATCCCGTTCATGTTTCACCCGACCTAAAGGACTTCGATCTCAAGTCCCACCTCGAAAGTTAACTCCACCTTACTGTGTTCCTTCGAGATCGATACTCGGAGATTTTCTCCTCGTTTTATATTACTTGAACGATCGGTACACTGCCGTTTCGTTCCATAGTCTCGCTACCGCCTATAGCGGTGTGATAGATTCGCGCATCAAGATTTTGGCGCCGTTGCCAAGGAATACAGACGTGTGAGTTTGCTGTAGAGGGAGCCGAGAGATAGTAGTTCTTCCAGTGTGTATAGCCGCTTTGTTATTTTTGTTTGCTTTTTAATTATATATTGTTTGTTATTATTTCTTCCTCTTCTGTTTTTAAGTTTTAGGCAAGTTTAATCCAAGTAGTTTTTTTCAGTTTGTGTAAATTTCCTTGCAACGAATTTCAGTTTTGTTTTATCTGTTTTTTTTGTTGAAAATGTCTTCATGGGATATTTCTCCTAGCACTTACGACAAGATGGTCTATTATATAGACCAAATGAAGGAGTTAAATGCTAGGCAGTGTAGGAACCTCGTTTGCTTGTTGTGTCGAGGAGAGGGTCATGAATTGAAGGACTGTCCTAGTCTTTTCAATCCTGACCGCTGCTCCTCCCCTCATGACAACATTGTCCCTATCACTCATTCCTTACCCATGAGGGAAATCGTGCCCTCTATCCCTGAGTCTATCTTGTGCATGCACTCCTCACTCCCTATGTATGGCTTCACTCCTAGTGATGACGATCACTCATCTGTTGGCCAACAAGGAGAGGAATGAGAGCTCCTAGATGCACCTGAGTGTGATGAGGAAAGTATTCTTTCCATCGGGGAGGCGTTAGCAGATCTTTTTGCGGAGGAACCAAATCTTTTTGTTCCTCCTGTTTCTTTGCAAGATTTTTCTACACACATTTTTTATGATCCTATCGAAGTAAAGGAGCGGGGTGATGCTTCTGACTCGGAGGGTGCTCCAAAGTGGGATGAGGATGTCATTTACCCTGTAGGGGAGAATGAATACTTTGAACACGATGGTACACCTCGGTGGGATGAGGAGGATACTCTCTCTGAAGAGGAGGTTTGCACTTCTTCATGGGACGAGGACGTCCAAACCACCACTGAGGCCCCTGAGTTCTCAAGTTCCCCTTGCTATGATATTTACGATGATGATAGTGATCTATCCTTGGATCCTGTCGGGAGTGAAACTGGGATCACTCCCATAATTACAGATTATTTATGTCTTTCTTCTATTTTGTTTCCTGACCATCCTTCTTGGCTTGAACACTTGCAGGGGGATTCAGTAGTGGTAAATCTTTTGGAAGCCGAATCTGAAATGCCCCCCACTACTGATCCACCTCTATCTCCTCTTCCTGATATTTTTAATGCTTATTCTTTTCCATCCATGCAGGATTGTGAGTATGTTGACCCATTTTTGGGTAATGATGAAAACCAATACTGGCAGGGGAAATATAGTTCAGTGATGATGTTTCCCTTGAAGGATTGGCTGCAGGGAGGCAAAAGATATTCATATCCTGAGCTAATGTCGGAAGAGAAGAAGAAGGCCAAAAAGAAAGAGATTTGGGGATGGAAGATAATGCTGGAACATGGTGTTCCGCATCTCCTAGGTTTGAGAATAACAAATCCTATGTGTATTTGATCTTGTGTGTTTAAGTGTACAGGAAATCAAAGTCCACATGACTCAAGGATGGTTGCCCCAAATTTTGAGCCAGCAATTCCAAGTCTCCCACTAGCGCCGGCGGTAGCACTTGTTGGAACATGGTCTTCCGCATCTCCTAGGTTTGAGAATAACAAATCCTATGTGTATTTGATCTTGTGTGTTTAAGTGTGCAGGAAATCAAAGTCCACATGACTCAAGGTTGGTTGTCTCCAAAATTGAGGCCAGAATTCCAACATGGCCACTAGCGCCGGCGGTAGCGATAGCGCCTGGCGCTAGCGTTGATTAGCAAAATTCCGGCAGTGTTTTTAGAAGAAGCTAGCGCCCGGCGGTAGCTACTAGCGCTGGTGGTAGCATGGCGCACAAGAGGCATAGAGCAAAATATTGCCGCGGATTGAAGATCCTGCCTCGCAAAACTTTACTTAATCCGGCTAGCGCCGGCGGTAGCGCTGAGGCTATAAAATGGACACTTTGGCTGCGTCTTTATCATCCTCTAGAGATCCCAAATTCCAGAGCCTCATGCCACAGCATAGAGAGGAGAGTTCGGAGAGATACTCCCACAAATCCATAAAGCCATAAGGAGATCCATGGAGAAGATTTCAACACGCGTCATCATCATGACGAAAGACCGCATGAACTACGATCATACTCTGCGGGCCTTCGTCCACTTCTCCAAGAGATCCATATATGGAGTTTTTATTATTGTTGTCTTCTATTTTATTTCTCTTTTTCTTTATAAACCGTAGTGAATTCGCCTCGTGTTGGCGACTAGGTCTGGGGTAGGACTTAGGGCTGAAATTCGCCTCGTGTTGGCGACTAGATCTAGGCTAGGTCTAGGGGGTGCTCGAGGTCGAATCCGGGGAGGAGAAGGCTAGGGCCACCGGTTCGTGGGGAAGCGAGTCGGGATAGAAAACGAAAAGAGCTTTTATTATTCGCCTCCGATCTCTAGCGTCATAGAGATCAAGTTTTGTAAAACTCATTTAATATTAATAATGCTTGTCTCTCTTTTTGTTTTACTTGACTTCTTCTTGTTTTAATATTGCATTATTCCAAAGCTTTTCTAAATAAATCTAAAGTTTTTGAAAACCCTTATTCACCCCCCTCTAAAGGCGCCTACCGATCCAACAAGTGGTACCAGAGTGGTTTTATTCCAATCGGCTTAACAATCGAGAATAATGGCGTCTCATGATCTCGCTTCTATCAGTGAGGGTAATTTTGAAGAAGAAGAAAAATCTCTTGCACCACCTTTATTCGAAGGATTAAATTATAAAGGATGGAAAATTTTAATTGAAAAATTTATTAAAACTTTAGATATCGAAGTATGGAATTTAGCCATAACTAGACCTGCAAATGAATCAAATAAAAAAGAACTGTTTTTATATATACTGTTTTTCTAGTGCATACAAAGTATGGAAATTTCTTGAAGAAATGTATGATCTTCCTCTATCAGGTATGGAACAAACACAGGAAGAGAAAAATGTCCAAGCATCCACTATCATTCAAGAAGATCTCTCTCGGAGCGAAGCCATGGAGAATATCGAAATAGAAAAGGAGAACAATACACCAAGAGAAAGAGAAGATATAAATCCATCTATAATGGAGGAAGAACTAAAAGATGACGAAGGAATTTCATGTTCACAATCTGCCTCCTCCAATAGCGCTGTAAGGAAGACTAAATCTTCTTCTTGTGTGATAACTTCTATCCTTGGTTTCAATATATTAAAAACAGCTAAACGTAAGATCAAAAAATTGAAAATTACTAATAAAAATTTACGTTTAGAAAATAAGAGACTAAAAGCTAATGTTAACTCAAATTCAAATTGTGATGTGCCTACACCATCTTGTCTTTTACTCAAAAATATAAAACCTTGTTTTGATTGTAATAATATTAAGGAAAAATTCAAAGAACTTGAAAAAGAATTGATGTGTATAAAAGAACATAATGAAAAATTATGCTTAGAAAATTCATCGTTAAAGAATGATTGTGCTAAGTGTAAGGACTACGAAATAGAAATTAAAGAGATGGATGAAACATTTGATGAATATAGGGATAAATACGAAAAACATATTGACTCAATTGTTACCACTCTTAAAAATAGCACAATCAATTATAATAAAGCTAGACATAGTTTAAAAATCAAGAATGATGAATTAAAATCAAAAATCAACTTGCTTATGAAAATTGTAAATACAAATTCCCAATATCAAACTATATCTAAAGACAAGTTGAATATGAATATGAACATCAAAACGAAGTTTAATAATGGGAGTAAGGAACATAAAGGACTTGTAAATCAAAATCAAAATCATCATTATTTACAAAATCATGCTTCTCCCAACCCAAAATTAAATGCAAAATTTCCTTTAAATTATAAATTCAAAAATCATTTTATCCAAATATTCAAGTAAATGATTATGGATATTTGAGAACTAAAAATAATGTTTGTCCAAGGTATGAATGGAGACCCATTCTTAAGAATAACACACTAATGTAAAAAAAAGGGTCCACTCATCACTATCTCCCCAAAAGCAAACACGATTTATTTGGGTACCCAAAGGAACCGTCAACCCGGTCCTCTTTGGATACCTAAATCTCTCATTCATTAGTATCCCATCATTTGCATGAAGTAGAAATCAACTAAAAATGAAATATCACTTCTCTACTTCATGATATGCTTAAACTTTCGTTTTGTTTATTTTCTTTTGTTTTGTTTAAACTAACATGATATGATCACTCTATATATCTTGTGATATGACTTTCATAAACCATAATTCATAAATGAATCAATAAAAGTGAATTAAAGTCATATCATTCTGTTTAGTGATCTACTTATCCTTTTTATTTTTACCTTCTAAATCCATTACCTCTTAAATGTCTTGAATTATGAATTGTAAATTGAAATTATTCCCAAGACTAATGATAATATTTTAATGGATTTAAATGGTTTATTAAAGGGCTTAGGCTAAAGATTAAAATGCGAAATGTGTTGATCTTGTTTTGTTGATTATGTTAGCCCTTATAATGAAGAAAAACATTTTTCACAAAATGCATGATTAATCCGCATCCAAACTTATCATCCTAGCATCACTTTTTGGTTTATGCTTGTGTATCTATGCTAGGTACAACATTTATGATGTTATGTGATTTGAAATCATAATAGAATACTAAAATTCCATCAAACACATAATTTATGGATTAATCATTAGAACATATATCATTTGGCTTATTCAAACATGATATCTTGTGCTTACATTTCCTATCAGTTTCAATTTACATTATATTGATAAATATGAGTCTTAGAAAAATGAAAATGAAAATATAAGAAAATATACATCATGCGTTGTCAAGTCATACACTAAATCGCTAATGTTTCATGCAATTTGCACTATCTAAACTTCTCCTAAAAATTTGATATTTCAGCATGGAACTGCTATTGGGACACTTAATCAAAATCAATAATTAAAATATTCAAAATCACAAAAAATCGTTCATTGTTTCCCGCGCTAGCGCTACCGCTGGCGCTAGTGTCCATGCTCAATTTTCTATGATTTTAAAATTTTGAAAAATTTCTAAAAATATTTTAATCTATATTTTCTACTTAGTTTTGCACTTCTGTTTTTCTTTATTTTTTTTGAAAAATCAAATATAAAACTACATAACCAAATTACAAAAAATATGTTTTTTTTTTCTGTTTTTGTTTTTGTTGTTTAAAAGTTTATTTTTATGCAAAAATCAAATACAAAATTACAAAAGCAAAATTACAAAAATATGCTTGTATTTGCTAAAATCAAAATACAAAAATATAAAACACTGAAACTATCAAAAATACTGTATGGACTTTCCTGTGATAATCAAGCATGATTTATTCTATTATTTAGAAATTCTACAATATTGCAATTTATCTTTTTAAACTACGTTGAACATTGTTTTCATCATGCTTTGATATATCTATTAATATGTGCATCAATTATATTTTAAAGGTTGTGTAGAACTAAGCATAGCATGCCTCTAAGTATGAGTAAATGTTTTATGTTTGATAATGATATTTATTCACTCACCCTTTTTGGCATTGTCTACATATGGTTTAATCTAAGAATACTTGTGTATGTTTTGTATTGGTACAATGGATTAAAATTGCACAAGTATCTTACCTACACTCCTTATTTTGCACTCTTAAAAATTAAGAAAAGTGGTTATGTTTTTCATAAATTCTATAGATTTGCAAAACAAGTGTATTCGGAGAACTTTGTACAAAACAAAATTATAAAATAAATGACAAAGATAACTCCACCAAGCACTACTTGAACCTCCTGATAAGTCTTAATAAGCATTGTGAGGTTGAGCACCTTGGAAAGAATAGTAAAGTGTCTTGTGCAAATCAAATCTTTCTTTCAAAAATAAGAAAAACCACTTACTCTTAAGTACACCGGATCACTAGTCTCAAAATTCAAAATAAAATATGTGATCCCCCAAGCACTACTTTGCACCCTGATAAGTCTTAATGAGCATTGTGTGTGCAGAGCACCTTGGTAGTTGTACTTTTTATTGTGCATTAAAGTGTGTGGAAGTAATCTTATTTGTGTTTTATTGTGCTATTACTTTACATATTTCTTGTATTTTTGATTAAAACATTTGTTTACACTACTCAAAAATACACTTATGTACACATCATTATCTTCCAAAACACTTATTCTCATGAGTATTGGATCCTAATGCTAATTCTATATTACTCTTTACTTATGAAATGCACTAGATAACCTAGTATGTTTTCTATAATGTTTGGTATGACTTGAAATTGTGAATTGAAATAACATTGTAGTAATCTCTTTGTGATAATATTATTTCATGCTTGGTTATTTTTGTCAACCATAAAAGATTTTCATTAAAACATGATTTACATAAACATCTTCTTTTTGAAATTAAACTCATATATCTTTTTATGGATTATTCTTGATTACAATAAGATGTTTCATGTATTTCTACAAGTCTTCCGCATCATCACCATATAACTTTTACCTTGCACTTTCATGCTTATAACAAGTCTTAAATCTCAATTTTTTTCTTAAAAACAAGTGGTAGACTTGCTTGGTAGAATTTATATTGGTTGTTCTAACATGCATATCATTTTTATAGTAACAAACTCTGATTTATTTCAATATAAATGTGTATGCTAAACGCTCTTCCAACAAGTGAAACATTGCTAAAAGGATGTTGTTTCTTTCTTCCAAAATGCTTCAACTCTTATCTCTATAAAGTTAGTTTTGAAACTCAAAAACATCTCCTTTTTTACTTAAACTCTTATTTAGTATTATGGTGTTTCTTTTTCGAAATCTTCCGCAATGCTCAAACTCTGATACATTGATGAATTTCAATATAGCTAAGTAAGTTTTATTTCAAAAAAATTCAATTATGATTCTTCCCATTAGATTTAAAAGCTTCATATTTCAAAAAACTATTATCCGTGACTTCATATCTCACCGTAGCGGGGGCGTAGGGTTGTATACATTAGATAAACTTATCTTTAGTCATGTCTTGTCCTTAACCGGGGAGGGTTCCAGTGGGGCCTTGCGAGGCACTGGGGGGGAAAGAGTGCTAGGTTGAGTTTTGTCTAGTGTTTGCATATGAGACTAACACCCCAACCTACGGCATGTTTGCAGCTCCTCTTGCCCATCCGTTAGTACGGGGCTAGGGTGTAGACATATTGTCTGGGTAGATTGGTTATTTGGCAATCCTTATTTTTATGCTTAAAACTTTTATATAAAGGGAAAATCATTACTTTTTATGCTAAAAACTCTGATTTCCTTCTATGAAAATTTTTGTAATGCTTATAACTCTGATCTATTTAAATGAAAACAATTCTAACACTCCTTATCATTTACTTCAAAAGCTCGATCATGCCTTATTTTCTACTTACAAAATTTTTTGGTGCTTTGTTTCCCTACCCACTTTTTCTAATAACAAAAGGGGGAGAACTAACATGATAAATATAACCCGCTATCAAAAACCCACCATGACCAATTAAGATGATAGCTTACATATTAGGGGAGCATTCACTTAGGGGGAGCATGTATTTAGGGGGAGCAATTCTAAATGCTAAAATCAAGAATTATCCTAAGTCATCACTATCACACACACACAAGTATAGTTTCATCATGCTTATTTATTAATGCTTTGATTTATCATTAATGGATTTGTTATTATCAAAAGGTGGAGTTTGTTGGAACATGGTCTTCCGCATCTCCTAGGTTTGAGAATAACAAATCCTATGTGTATTTGATCTTGTGTGTTTAAGTGTGCAGGAAATCAAAGTCCACATGACTAAAGGATGGTTGCCCCAAATTTTGAGCCAGCAATTCCAACTCTCCCACTTGTGCCGGCGGTAGCACTTAGCACCTGGCGCTAGCGATGATAGCGTAATTCCGGGAGCACATATGGAAGGAGATAGCGCCTGACGGTAGCCGATAGCGCAGGCGGTAGTGACGCACATAGTTGGCAAGGAGGAATTGTTTCCTCGGATTGAAGATTCTGCCGCGCAAAACATGTCGTAATATGGGATAGCGCCGACGGTAGCGCTAACCCATGTGTATTTGATCTTGTGTGTTTAAGTGTGCAGGAAATCAAAGTCCACATGACTCAAGGATGGTTGTCCCCAAAATTGAGGCCAGAATTCCAACATGGCCACTAGCACCGACGGTAGCGATAGCGCCTGGCGCTAGCATTGATTAGCGAAATTCCGCCAGTGTTTTTAGAAGGAGCTAGCGCCCGGCGGTAGCTACTAGCACTGGCGGTACCGTGGCGCACAAGAGGCATAGAGCAAAATGTTGCCGCGGATTGAAGATCCTGCCGCGCAAAACATTACTTAATCCGGGCTAGCGCCGGCGGTAGCGCTAGCACCGGCAGTAGCGCTGAGGCTATAAAATGGACACTTTGGCTACGTCTTTATTATCCTGTAGAGATCCCAAATTCCAGAGCCTCGTGCCACAGCATAGAGAGGAGAGTTCGGAGAGATACTCCCACAAATCCATCAAGCCATAAGGAGATCCGTGGAGAAGATTTCAACACGCGTCATCATCATGACGAAAGACTGCATCGACTACGATCATACTCTGCGGGCCTTCGTCGTCTTCTCCAAGAGATCCATATAGGGAGTTCTTATTATTGCTGTCTTCTATTTTATTTCTCTTTTTCTTTGTAAACGATAGTGAACTCGCCTCGTGTTGGCGACTAGGTCTGGGGTAGGACTTAGGGCTGAAATTCGCCTCGTGTTGGCGACTAGATCTAGGCTAGGTCTAGGGGGTGCTCAAGGCCACATCCGGGGAAGGATTGGCTAGAGCGACTTGAGGCCGAATCCGGGGAGGAGAAGGCTAGGGCCACCGGTTCGTGGGGAAGCGAGTCGGGATAGAAAACGAAAAGAGCTTTTATTATTCGCCTCCGATCTCTAGCATCATAGAGATCAAGTTTTGTAAAACTCATTTAATAATAATAAAGCTTGTCTCTCTTTTTGTTTTACTTGACTTCTTCTTGTTTTAATATTGCATTATTCCAATGTTTTTCTAAATAAATCTAAAGTTTTTGAAAACCCTTATTCAATCCCCCCTCTAAGGGCGCCGACCGATCCAACAGCACTTAGCGCCTGATGCCAGCGATGATAGCGCAATTCCGGGAGCACATATGGAAGGAGATAGCGCCTGACGATAGCCGATAACGCAGACGGTAGTGACGCACACAGTTGGCAGGGAGGAATTATTTCATCGGATTGAAGATTCTGCCGCGCAAAACGTGTCCTAATATGGGATAGCGCCGGCGGTAGCGCTAGCGCAGGCGCTAGCGCTGAGGCTATAAAAAGGACCCATTGGCTTCGTCTTCCTCATGCTTCCACAACTCTAAATTCCAGAGCTTCATGCCATATCATAGAGAGGAAATTTCAGAGAGATACTCCCACAAATCCATAAAGGCTTAAGGAGATCCGTGGAGAAGATTTCAACACGCGTCATCATCATGACGAAAGATCGCATCGACTACGATCATAATCTGCGTCTTCGTCTACTTCTCCAAGAGATCCACATAGAGGGAGTTTTATATTATTGTCTTTTCGTTTCATAACTTTTCTGTAAACATTTAGTAAATTCGCCTCGTGTTGGCGACTAGGTCTGGGTAGGACTTAGGGAAGAAATTCGCCTCGTGTTGGCGACTAGGTCTCGGGTGTAGGTCTAGGGGGTGCTCAAGGCCATATCCGAGGAAGGTTTTGCTAGAGCGGCTTGAAGCCGTATCCGGGGAAGGATCGGCTAAAGCCAACCAGTTCGTGGGGATACGAGTCGGTATAGAAAACAAAAAGAGTCTTTTTATTAGCTTTGATTTCTAGCTTCGATAAGAGATCAAGTTTTGTAATCATGCTTCTCAAGTTAATAAAATCATGTCTTTACTTTTACTTCACTTGATTTGTCTTGATCTTCTCTAGTTTAATAATCAAAGCTTTTTCAAAGTTATTCAAAATATATTATAAGTTTTTAAAACCCTTATTCACCCCCCCTTTAAGGGTGCCTACCGATCCAACAAGTGGTATCAGAGCCAGGTTTTATTCCAATCGGCTTAACAACTGGAATAATGGCGTCTCATGATCTCGCTTCTACTAGTGGGGAAAATTTCTGTGAGGAAGAAATATCTCTTAAACCACCTTTATTTGAAGGAACAAATTATAAAGGATGGAAAATTTTAATTGAAAAATTTATTAAAACTTTAGATATCGAAGTATAGAATTTAGCCATTATAAGACCTGCGGATGAATCAAATAAAAAGGAACGTCAACTAAATGCAAAAGCCAAACATTATTTATTTTGTGCTCTATCAAATGAAATTTTCAAATTAATATATTGTTTTTCTAGTGCATACAACGTTTGGCAATTTCTTGAAGAAATGTTTGATTTTCCTCTCGCAGGTATGGACCAAACTCAGGAGGAGAACATACAAGTATACACCATTATTCAAGAAGATCTCTCTCGTAGCAAAGACATGGAAATCTTGGAAACTAACTTGGAAAAAGAAAAAGAAGATGAAAATTCATCTATGATGGAGGAAGGGCCAAAATGTAACAAAGGAACTTCATGCACACATTTTGCCTCTACCAAAAGCGTTGTAAGAAAGTCAAAATCTTCTTCTTGTGTGATAACTTCCATTTCTAGTTTCAATATACTAAAAACTACTAAACGTAAGATCAAGAAATTGAAAATTACTAATAAAAATTTACGTTTAGAAAATAAGAGATTAAAAGCTAATGTTAATTTAGAATCAAATTGTGATGTGGTTTCACCATCTTGTCCTTTACTTGAAAACACAAGACCTTGTTTTGATTGTGATAATTTTAAGGAAAAACTTAAGGAATTTGAAAAAGAAATTGTTTGTATAAAAGAACATAATGAAAAATTATCTTTAGAAAATTTATCTTTAAAAGGTGATTGTGCTACATGCAAAAGTTATAAAATTGAAATTAAAGAGATGGATGAAACATTTGATGAATATAGAAATAACTATCAAGATCATATAGATTCAATTGTTTCCACTCTTAAAAATAGCACAATCGCTTATAATAAAGCTAGACATAATTTTAAAATTAAGAATAATGAATTAGAAGCTAAAATCAACTTGCTTAAGGAAATCATAAAGAAAAATTCTCAAAACATACATTCTTAATATAAAGCAAAATTCAAAAGCAAGTTGAATATGATTTCTCAAAATGTGAATAAGCTAAACTATGGAAATAAAAAAACAACAAAAGATTGTAAATGAAATTCCAAAACCCTATCATCATCATCATCATCATTTACAATATCAATCTTCTCCCAACTTAAAATTAAACGCAAACAAATTTCCTTTAAATGATAAATTCAAAAGTCATTTTTATCCAAACATATACAAGAAAAGGACTATGGAAATTTGAAAAATAAAAATAGTATTTGTCCAAGGTATGAATGGAGACCCATACTTAAGAATGACGCACTAATGTCAAAAGAAAGGGTCCATCCATCCTTGTCTCCCCAAAAGCCATCTCGCTATATTTGGGTACCCAAAGGAACCATCTCATATGGTCCCCTTTGGATACCTAAAACTCTTATTCGTTAGGTATCATCAAATGCATGAAGTAGAAACTTTTCAAAATAAGATATACAAATTTCTACTTCATGATGAGCTTTAATGTTCTTTTTATTTTTCTTGTTGTTTTTCTTTTAAACTATCATGTCATGGTCATCCTATATAGTATTGAAAATATGATCCTATCTCTTAAAAGCATAATATGTTTATAGAATCAAATTAATCAAAATTCAAAATCATATCCTATTTTGGTGACCTAGTTATTATTTATACATTATTAAAAATTTTCTATGAGGTATTAAATTATCTAATCTTAGGATTTCAAAAATATAATAAACATCTCCACTTCATGACTTCAAAAATTATAAATAAAACATAAAACAAAACTACCAAAGAAGGATCAGATAAAATAATCAAACATCCAAAGATAACAAAATCAAACAACATCCAAAAACATAGGTTCAAACTCCTGTATTATTACAAAACTGAAATGCATTCCCCTCGGACCTTCCTACCTACTCTTACTAATCTATCTCCTCCACACTAGGACTTGGGGAGTGTCTTCTGCGAGCCTTTCGAATCGAATGACGGGGTGGCTCCTGATCTGGACTGTCCCACTCCCTCCGCTCCGGTGTTGATGGTTTTAGCTTTAAGGCCTTGATCATAAACTTCACCATCTTCTTTATCCCTGAAACATCCTTCTCCACTTTTGCCATCCGCTCTCCCATCTCCTCTTGAAATGACCCAAATGAATCATCTCGAGCCCCTCGAGATGACGCTCCTCGCCGGAGTGGTTTTCGAGTAGATATCGATGGCTCATCCAGGATGAATGATGCTCGCAAGTGAGAAGTACTATAGATAGGAGGGTAGCAATATATCAAGTAGAAACCCATTTCAATAGAAGGATACATCATCTGAATCACCCGCTGTATGATGCCTCCCAAGGGCAAGTTGTTGTATCTCTGACGGGAAGGTTGCCGCAACTTGTAGGAATAGCGAATCAGGGAAAGTAATAAGTCAGCCATGTCGAACTTCTCCTCCTCCAAAATAAAATAAGTGACATAACTAAGCTGGGCTGTGACCTTTGCTGTGTCACACAACTTCAGCATAATTGTGTGGCGTAATACATCCTGAACAACTAGGGCATCCACGGTGAGTGTCGACACAGACGAGATCATACTTTTGCATTCCCTATTATGTAGCACCATGTTCACCTGAGTCCAATCTCTGTCCACCCTGAACCTCTCCACAATCTCCAACCGATTAGGATGCTGGGACAATCCAAACACGAGCCTCAGTTGTTCATGGGTAATGGTCACCACTTGTCCTTGCACATGTGACTGCACTCCTCCATCCAGCCTGGTCTGTGGTGGGTCTTCCAAGTGTGTATAAAAATCACGCACTAACTCCGAAGAAAATCCATCAGAACTAAATAAATTCGACACCTCGGAAGTAGCAAATAACTGCATGACATGATAGTGGCGTGGCAAGTCGAACTCCACGTCATATGGAACACCTACTACAGGTGCTTCCACGGCCAGCTCTGCTGTTTTCTTACCCTTAGATCCAGGTGCCATCTGCACATACAAAAAAAATTAAAAAATTAAGCAACAGTTACTAGCGCCAGCGCTATCCATAGCGCCCGGGGTTATCAATAACGCCTACTGTAGCGCCAGCACTACTCCTCTCATCTGAAATAGTAAAAATCTCCTTAAAAAAATAAAACACTTTTAGATCCCAGATTACTAGATGCAAGAAATCCACATAAAAATCAAGATCAAAACCAAAATCCTCATAAAAAACACTAATCTTGAAGAAAATCAACCATTGTAGATCTAGTTTCTAAATCCACCTAAAAACCTCAAATATCTTCATCTCTAACATCAAAATCAAGTTTTAAAACAAAAAACATAAAAAAGGATGAAGATTTACCTCAGATCTACGCGTGGGCTGAGTCATCTTCTAGGGTTTTACCGGAGAGGGTGAATGAAAATGGCAAAAATGAAAAAAGAATCGGGATTTAACTAAAGGCTCGATAGCGCCAACGCTATCACTAGCGCCGGCGGTATCGCAGCCTTCTGATTTTTAATAAAAATAAAATTTTATAAAATACCTAAAAGTATTCCCCACTATATGCACTACTTAGTGATGCAAGATTTCGTTTATTACGACTTGAGTTAGGTGTCCTAGATCTTTCGAGTTAAAATACATTCACAATTTTTAACCATCGAAAACATCTCCTAAAAATCTGAGATTTCAGCATGGAACTACTATTAGGACACTTAATCAAGTTCAACAATTAAAATTTTCAAAATCATAAAAAATCGTGTACTGTTTCCCACGCTAGCGCTAATGCCGGCGCTAGCACACCTATGTATTTTTTTGTATTTTTAAAATTTTGAAAAATCCCTACAAATATATTAATCTATATGTACTATTCATTTCTGCATTTTTGCTTTTATTATATTTTTTGAAAAATCAAATACAAAAATACAAAATCCAAATTACAAAAAAAATTATATGTTTTGCCTTTGTGTTTTTTGTCATTTGTTTAAATTCTATTTCTAAAAGCAAAAATCAAATACAAAAATATAAAACAAAAAAATTATCAAAAATTGTTATTTTTGAACTTAACTTTTTACTTGTATCTTGTGAAAGGGTAATTTGGGCTATCATCCCATCATATCACCTAGTACCGGGGGAACCTCTCACAAGGTAGTCCTTGGGAAGTCCAAGATCAATCTTATGAGTTCAAACTTTAAATTATCAAAAATACTGTATGGACATCATTGAGAAAATCAAGCATGATTTAATCTATTATTTAGAACTTCTATAATGTTGAAATTTATCTTTTCAAACTACTTTGAACATTGCTTTCATCATGCTTTGATATATCTATTAATACGTGCATCAATTATATTGAAAATGTTGTGTAGATCTAAGCTTAGCATGCCTCTAAGTATGAGTAAATGTTTTATGTTAGATAATGATCGCTATTCACTCACTTATTTTGGCATTGTCTACTTATGTGTTTAATCTAAGAATGCTTGTGTATGTTTTGTAATAGTACAATGAATTAAAATTACACAAGTATCTTACCTACACAACCTCTATTTGCACTTTTAAAAGTTAAGAAAAGTGGTTATGTTTTTCATTAATTATAGTGGTTTGCAAAACAAGTGTATTCGGAGAATTTTGTACAAAACAAAAATCATTAAATAAAGTGATAAAGATAACTCCACCAAGCACTACTTGAACCTCCTGATAAGTCTTAATAAGCGTTGTGAGGTTGAGCACTTTGGAAAGAATAGTAAAGTATCTTGTGCAAACCATAAGTTTCTTTCAAAATAAAAAACCACTTATTCTTAAGTGCACCGGATCACAAAAAAAAAATCAATATTAAAATAAAATAAAATATGTGATCCCCCAAGCACTACTTTGCACCCTGATAAGTCTTAATGAGCATTGTGTGTGCAAAGCACCTTGGTAGTTGTATATTTTTTTGTGCATTGAAGTTTGTGGAAGTAAAATTATTTTTGTTTTATTGTGCTCTTTACTTTACATATTACTTGTATTTTTGATTAAAACATTTGTTTACTCTATTCAAAATACACTTTTGTGCACATCATTATCTTCCATAACACTTCTTCTCATGAGTATTGGATCCTAATGCTAATTCTATACTACTCTTTACTTATGAAATGCACTAGATAACCTAGCATGCTTTCTACAATGTTTGGTATGTTTTGAAATTATGAATTAAAGTAACATTGTAAGTAATCTCTTTTTGATAACATTATTTCATGCTTGGTTACATTATTGTTAAACTTAAAGATTTTAATTGAACAATGATTTACAAAAACATCTTCTTTATGAAATTTAACTCATATATCTTTTTATGAATCATCATTACAATAAGATGTTTCTTATATTTCTATAAGTCTTCCGCATCATCACCATATATTTCTACCTTGCACTCTCATGCCTATATCAAAGTCTTAAATACCAAAATTGCTTTCTTTCAACAAATGGTAGACTTGTTTGGTAGATTTAATATTGGTTACTCTACACATGAATATTTTCTTTTTTCCTAAAAACTCTGATTTATTTCTATGAAAATATTGTAATGCTAAAATTCTGATTTATGAATGGATTTCAAAATAGCTATGTGAGTGTTTTCATAAATTCAAATAAAAATATAAATCCATAGGCTATGTCATTAGATTTAAAAAGCTTAAGTGTTTCCAAAAATTATTATCCATGACTTCATTTTTCACCATAGCGGGGGCGCAGGGTTGTAGACATTAGATAACCTTTATCTCTAGTCATGTCTTATCCTTAATCAGGGAGGGTTCCAGTGGGGCCTTGCGAGGCACTGGGGGGAAAGAGTGCTAGGTTGAGTTGTGTCTAGTGTTTGCATATGGGACTAACACCCCAACCTACGACATGTATGCAGCTCCTCATGCCCATCCGTCACTTAGTACGGGGCTAGGGTGTAGACATATTGTCTGGGTAGTTTAGTTACTTGGAAATCATTACATATTATTTATGCTACAAACTCTGATCTATTTAAATGAAAAGTATTCTAAAACTCTTTATTATTTCCTTCTCTCTATAAGCTCGATCATGCTTTTAAGTGGTGTCTCCTTACCCACTTTTGCTAATAACAAAAGGGGGAGAACTAACATGATAAATATTAATCTACTATCAAACTATAATGCTTAATTAAGATGATAGCTTACATATTAGGAGAGCATTCACTTAGGGGGAGCATGTATTTAGGGGGAGCAATTCTATATGCTAAAAATCAATAATTATCCTAAGTCATCACTCTCTCACACACACAAATATAGTTTCATCATGCTTATTTATTAATGCTCTGATTTATCATTAATGGATTTGTTATTATCAAAAGGGGGAGTTTGTTGGAACATGGTCTTCCGCATCTCCTAGGTTTGAGAATAACAAATCCTATGTGTATTTGATCTTGTGTGTTTAAGTGTGCAGGAAATCAAAGTCCACATGACTAAAGGATGGTTGCCCCAAATTTTGAGCCAGCAATTCCAACTCTCCCACTTGTGCCGGCGGTAGCACTTAGCACCTGGCGCTAGCGATGATAGCGTAATTCCGGGAGCACATATGGAAGGAGATAGCGCCTGGCGGTAGCCGATAGCGCAGGCGGTAGTGACGCACATAGTTGGCAAGGAGGAATTGTTTCCTCGGATTGAAGATTCTGCCGCGCAAAACATGTCGTAATATGGGATAGCGCCGGCGGTAGCGCTAACGCATGCGCTAGTGCTGAGGCTATAAAAAGGACCCATTGACTTCGTCTTCCTCACGCTTCTACAACTCTAAATTCCAGAGCTTCGTGCCATATCATAGAGAGGAAATTTTAGAGAGATACTCCCACAAATCCATAAAGGCTTAAGGAGATCCGTGGAGAAGATTTCAACACGCGTCATCATCGTGACGCAAGACTGCATCGACTATGATCATACTCTGCGTCTTCGTCTACTTCTCCAAGAGATCCACATAGAGGGAGTTTTATACTATTGTCTTTTCATTTCATATCTTTTCTGTAAACATTTAAATTCGCCTCGTGTTGGCGACTAGGTCTGGGTAGGACTTAGGGCAGAAATTTGCCTCGTGTTGGCGACTAGGTCTCGGGTGTAGGTCTAGGGGGTGCTCGAGGCCATATCCGGGGAAGGTTTGGCTAGAGCGGCTTGAGGCCGTATCCGGGGAAGGATCGGCTAAAGCCAACCGGTTCGTGGGGATACGAGTCGGTAATGAAAACAAAAAGAGTCTTTTATTAGCTTTGATTTCTAGCTTCGATAAGAGATCAAGTTTTGTAATCATGCTTCTCAAGTTAATAAAATCATGTCTTTACTTTTACTTCACTTGATTTGTCTTGATCTTCTCTAGTTTAATAATCAAAGCTTTTTCAAAGTTATTCAAAATATATTATAAGTTTTTAAAACCCTTATTCACCCCCCCCCCCCCCCCCCCCCCCCTCTAAGGGCGCCTACTGATCCAATAGATAAATCCTACTTTCTGCCCCTACTGCTGGGTCTTCAGACCCATTTCATTCATTTCTAGTTACTACTTTAAATCAACGTATAGTTGATTTCTTTGATGGATGTGTAATAATAATAAGTAGACTTTATTATTATCTCTTTTATGTTTAGACAATGTTATTAAAACTGCATAATACAGGTATTAAGTCCAGCTTAAGAACGGTAAACAAAAGCGTTGCTGGGAGACAACCCAAGTTTTTGTGCTTTTAGTTTTCTCTAACATGCTAATAGTTTTGTTTTACATATATATTTTTGTGTGGAGTCTTTTTCCTGCAGGTGCGCAATGATTTTCTTGTTTGGCGGATATGGGAGTGGATTTTTTAGTACATGCCAATCTTCTGGTATGTTCACTTGCTGAGCATTGGGAACTCTCTTCCCCTAGCTCTGTTTTCGATTTCCATAGTTACATATTGTGTTGGATCGTTTAGGTTAAGTCTGGGGGAGAGCTATTTTTTTGTGCCCACTCACGTGCACTATTGCATAGCATACTAGAAGCTTCTATTTAAGTTATTGTTCATTTTCATTGCACTTCACTGCACCCACTATGCGCGCACTTACTTGCGAGTGCTACCGTGCCAAATTTCCTTTTGGAATGGAGCCGGGAAGTCAATTGTGTTAGCTAAGAATTGTGGTTTGGAGTACGATGTTGACTCCAGTAGTATTCTAATCGAATACTCATGTTTTGCATAGAATTTTGTGTAGAAGTTATCTCTATTTTCAGGCTTTGTACCTTTATTCTTATCTAATCTAGTAATTAGATTTTTATTTTACTCAAATCAAGAACTTGTGCCGATCTACCGGTAGTGTAGGTGAGTTGGTATCGAACTCTAGATTCATATTTTTCAAGTCAGGAGAAAGAGTTATCTTTCTCGGTGTCTAAGAACTCGCCCCTAGCGACTCTCGAAACATAGGCACCAGGTAGTTCTAACGCATTAGCATGATGTAGGCCATTCATTGGTCCGTTTGAGCTTTGAGCCAAAACCAGAAATTCACCCTTGCTAACCAATTTTGAGCCTATCCCTCCTTTTCTATTTAGCTCCACCGCTCTCGCTTAAGCCAAGATTACCAAACCTGTATGAGCACGTGTTTTGAGCTTTATAGTATAACTGATTATTGTGTTGTAATGTTATTTATGGATACACATTTCGATTGCTTAAGTTGAAAAAAAAAAGAATTAGTGAGCTGAAAATTGAAAAGATTAGCGCTTCAAAAGAAAAAAAAATCTGAGCTTTATATTCTAATTCAGAAATTCTGAATTGTTTGATAGGAATTACTTTATATTGGGTGTTGGCGATGAACACATCAGCATTATTTGTTGTCGGGGTTTATAAATTGTATTGCTCAAATGTGTTAGGTGCGTTAGCCTCCTAGTTTATCATTGTATATCCTACCGCAATCTAAGCCACATATTTACCCGAAAGCCCTATTGACTTGTCTGTAGTTTTACCTAATGCTGTGGAGAGAGTGTAAAGGTGCGAGCTTATGGCTCCCGACACCGATGGATTTCAGTGGAGTTAGTTCCGTATCCCGTATTTTCGAAATACTCATCTGAGCGCGTCTCTACATTCTCCCTACACGCGACTGGCAGATCACACTTGGTTCAGCTTTTGAGTAAACTAATCTCTTATTTACTATTTTAGATATTTGTAAATTATTTTGCATAGTAGAAATTTCTTCTACGAGAGTTTTATGCACATGATTATTTGATTTCGCATATTACTCCTAGCCACAATCACCTTTCTAACCCTTGTTTTTCCCATCCGCCGAGAGTAGTTTGCTCGGGACGTGCAAACAGGTAAGTCTGGGGGTGTGATGAGTCCCATTTATATACACTTTTATGGAATCATCTGGGCTGGTTTTCTTGCATTTGCACTTCACTTTTAGTTCATTATTGCTTATATTTCACTTGAACACATTTCTTCACGAAGTGCACCTTTTAGGCCCGTTTTGGTGTGCATTTGCGCTCCATGTTGTTGGGGGTAAGCACATGGTGCTCCTCAACCCTTTTTCTCTATTTGGATTGAGATGGAAGGGTATTACCAGCTGTGTGATTGCTGTTTGGTGGTGTGCTGGTGGGTAGATCATCAATTATGCCCAGATTTCATGTCTGCATGAATCGCACGGTCGTGCGTTTTCTTGACGCACGGTCGGCTGCGATCGTGCGTTCATTTGCGGCCCAAAACAGCATTCTGAATTTGGTCATGCGTTTTTACGCACGGTCGTGCGTTTGGTCGTGCATGAACAAAATTTTGCACCTGTCTATAAATATCTGCTCCGCAAAAACAGCCGGATCGACTTCGTTTCTAGGTCTTTTTGAGCGCCGTTTTTGTGTTTTTTCATTCTAGGCCTCCTCCATCATCCTCAAGCTTCAAGGAGAGGGATCTAGCCCTACATCCATCATCATCCGAAGAGAAGGAAGCTTTGGTCTTGTGGCCGGATCGTGACACGAAGAAGACGGGCCATTGGAAGGTAGTGACAGCCTTCTATACCCCAGACGCAGTTGAGGACCGAGCTTGGACGTGGATTGACAACCCAGCGATTCCAACCGCGAATCTTCGACAAGACTTCGGATTGGGTCGATTCCTTGCTTTCTCCCCTTTTATAAGCTACATTCTTCTATCTTTTTAGGATGTGCACTATGAATCTTGCTTTGTATTGTTTAATTCATGTTTATGCGTTCATATTATTCATATGTGTGTATGAGGTGCGCCCCCATCCATTTTCCATCCACATCCGTCATCACCCTCCACTCCATTACGCTAGCCTACTCTTCCATTCCGTAAGACTACTCTTCCATCCGCCAAGCTAAGCGGTGCTAACGGCCCGTGTAATCCACCTCGACGCCGCTGGTGCGAACCATTCCATCTGCAAGCCTTCTCGTCCATCCGCCTAGTGAAGCATGGCATAGCGGCCCGTGTAATTCATTCGCCTAACGAAGCAGCGCGCTCAAGGCCTGCACAGTTCCATTCCGCACTTACCACTCCATCCGCTTGCCTACTCGTCCATCCGCCCTTGCGAAGTAGTGCGTTCAAGGCCTACATAGTTTCCATCCCTCCTAGCAAAGCAGTGCGCCCAAGACCTGCATAGGAGTAGTTGAGTAGTTGTTTTTGTTTATTTTCCATAAACCAATCCATCCCGTTCACGTTTCACCCGACCTAAAGGATTTCGATCTCAAGTCCCTCCTCGAAAGTTAACTCCACCTTACTGTGTTCCTTCGAGATCGATACTCGGGATTTGCTCCTCATTTTATATTACTTGAACGATCAGTACACTGCCGTTTTGTGCCGCAGTCTCGCTACCGCCTATAGCGGTGTGCTAGATTCGTGCATCAAGTTTGTGGCGTCGTTGCCGGGGAATACAGATGTGTAAGTTTGCTGTAGAGGGAGCCGAGAGATAGTAGTTCTTCCAGTGTGTATAGCCGCTTTGTTATTTTTGTTTGCTTTTTAATTATATATTGTTTGTTATTATTTCTTCTTCTTCTATTTTTAAGTTTTAGGCAAGTATAATCCAAGTAGTTTTTTTCTTAGTTTGTGTAAATTTCCATGCAACGAATTTCAGTTTCGTTTTATCTCTTTTTTTGTTGAAAATGTCTTCATGGGATATTTCTCCTAGCACTTACGACAAGATGGTCTATTTTATAGACCAAATGAAGGAGTTAAATGCTAGGCAGTGTAGGAACCTTGTTTGCTTGTTGTGTCGAGGAGAGGGTCATGAATTGAAGGACTATCCTAGTCTTTTCAATCTTGACCCCTGCTCCTCCCCTCATGACAACATTATCCCTATCACTCATTCCTTACCCATGGAGGCAATCATGCTCTCTATCCCTGAGTCTATCTCGTGCATGGACTCCTCACTCCCTGTGTATGGCTTCACTCCTAGTGATGATGATCACTCATCTGTTGGCCAACAAGGAGAGGAATGGGAGCTCCTAGATGCACCTGAGTGTGATGAGGAAAGTATTCTTTCCATCGGGGAGGCGTTAGCAGATCTTTTTGCGGAGGAACCAAATCTTTTTGTTCCTCCAGTTTCTTTGCAAGATTTTTCTACACACATTTTTTATGATCCTATCGAAGTAAAGGAGCGGGGTGATGCTTCTGACTCGGAGGTTGCTCCAAAGTGGTATGAGGATGTCATTTTCCCTGAAGGGGAGAATGAATACTTTGAACACGATGGTGCACCTCGGTAGGATGAGGAGGATACTCTCTCTGATGAGGAGGTTTGCACTTCTTCATGGGACGAGGACGTCCAAACCACCACTGAGGCCCCTGAGTTCTCAAGTTCCCCTTGCTATGATATTTACGATGATGATAGTGATCTATCCTTGGATCCTGCCGGGAGTGAAACTGGGATCACTCCCATAATTACAGATTATTTATGTCTTTCTTCTATTTTGTTTCCTGACCATCCTTCTTGGCATGAACACTTGCAGGGGGATTCAGTAGTGGTAAATATTTTGGAAGCCGAATCTGAAATGCCCTCCACTGCTGATCCACCTCTATCTCCTCTTCCTGATATTTTTAATGCTTATTCTTGTCCATCCATGCAGGATTGTGAGTATGTTGACCCATTATTGGGTAATGATGAAAGCCAATACTGGGAGCGGAAATACAGTGCAGTGATGATGTTTCCCTTGAAGCATTGGCTGCAGGGAGGCAAAAGATATTCATATCCTGAGCTAATGTCGGAAGAGAAGAAGAAGGCGAAAAAGAAAGAGATTTGTGGATGGAAGATAAATCCTACTTTCTGCCCTACTGCTGGGTCTTCGAACCCATTTCATTCATTTCTAGTTACTACTGTAAATCAATGTATAGTTGATTTCTTTGATGGATGTGTAATAATAATAAGTAGACTTTACTATTATCTCTTTTATGTTTAGACAATGTTATTAAAACTGCATAATAAAGGTATTAAGTCTAGCTTAAGGACGGTAAACAAAAGCGTTGCTGGGAGACAACCCAAGTTTTTGTGCTTTTAGTTTTCTCTAACATGCTAATAGTTTAGTTTTACATATATATTTTTGCGTGGAGTCTTTTTCCTGCAAGTGCGTGGCGATTTTCTTGTTTGGCGGATATGGGAGTGGATTCTTTAGTACATGCCAATCTTCTGGTATGCTCACTTGCCGAGCATTGGGAAGTCTCTTCCCCTATCTCTGTTTTCGATTTCCATAGTTACATATTGTGTTGGATTGTTTAGTTTAAGTATGGGGGAGAGCTATTTTTTTTGTGCCCGCTCAAGTGCACTATTGCATAGCATACTAGAAGCTTCTATTTAAGTTATTATTCATTTTCATTGCACTTCACTGCACCCACTATGCACACACTTACTTGCGAGTGCTACCGTGCCAAATTTCCTTTTGGAATGGAGCCGGGAAGTCAATTGTGTTAGCTAAGAATTGTGGTTTGGAGTACGGTGTTGACTCCACTAGTGTTCTAATCGAATACTCATGTTTTGCATAGAATTTTGTGTAGAAGTTATCTCTATTTTCATGCTTTGTACCTTTATTCTTATCTAATCTAGTAATTAGAGTTTTATTTTACTCAAATCATGATCTTGTGCCGATCTATCGGTAGTGTAGGTGAGTTGGTATCGAATGCTCGATTCGTATTTCTCAAGTCGGGAGAAAGAGTTATCTTTCTCGGTGGCTAAGAACTCGCCCCTAGCGACTCTCGAAACATAGGCACCGGGTAGTTCTAACGCATTAGCATGATGTAGGACATTCTTTGGTCCGTTTGAGCTTTGAGCCAAAACCAGAAATCCACCCTTGCTTACCAATTTTGAGCCTATCCCTCCTTTTCTATTTAGCTCCACCGCTCTCGCTTAAGCCAAGATTACCAAACCTGTATGAGCACGTGTTTTGAGCTTTATAGTATATCAGATTATTGTGCTGTGCTGTTATTTATGGATAAACATTTGGATTGCTTAAGTTGAAAAAAAAGTATTAGTGAGCTGAAAATTGAAAAGATTAGCGCTTCAAAAGAAAAAAAAAAAGAAAAAAAAAATTCTGAGCTATATATTCTAATTTAGAAATTCTGAATTGTTTGATAGGAATTACTTTATATTGGGTGTTGGCGATGAACACATTAGCATTATTTGTTGCCGGGGTTTACAAATTGTATTGCTCAAATGTGTTCGGTGCGTTAGCCTCCTAGTTTATCATTGTATATCCTACCGCAACCTAAGCCACATATTTACTCGAAAGCCCTATTGACTTGTGTGTAGTTTTACCTAATGTTGTGAAGAGAGTGTGAAAGTGCGAGCTTATGGCTCCCGACACCGATGGATTTCATTGGAGTTAGTTCCCTATCCCGTATTTTTCGAAATACTCATCTGAGCGCGTCTCTACATTCTCCCTACACGCGACTAGCAGATCACACTTGGTTCAGCTTTTGAGTAAACTAATCTCTTATTTACTATTTTAGATATTTGTAAATTATTTTGCATAGTAGAAATTTCTTCTACGAGAGTTTTATGCACATGATTATTTGATTTCGCATATTACTCCTAGCCACAATCACCTTTCTAACCCTTGTTTTTCCCGTCCGCCGAGAGTAGTTTGCTCGGGACGTGCAAACAGGTAAGTCTTGGGGTGTGATGAGTCCCATTTATATACACTTTTATGGACTCATCTGGGCTAGTTTTCATGCATTTGCACTTCACTTTTAGTTCATTATTGCTTATATTTCACTTGAACACATTTCTTCACGAAGTGCACCTTTTAGACCCGTTTTGGTGTGCATTTGCGCTCCATGTTGTTGGGGGTAATCACATGGTGCTCCTCAACCCTTTTTCTTTATTTGGATTGAGATGGAAGGGTATTACCAGCTGTGTGATTGCTGTTTGGTGGTGTGCAGGTGGGTAGATCATCAATTATGCCCAGATTTCATGTCTGCATGAATCGCACGGTCGTGCGTTTTCTTGACGCACGGCCGGCTGCGATCGTGCGTTCATTTGGGGCCCAAAACAGCATTCTAAATTTGGTTGTGCGTTTTTACGTACGGTCGTGCGTTTGGTCGTGCATGAACAAAATTCTGCACCTGTCTATAAATAGCTGATCCGCGAAAACAGCCGGATCGACTTCGTTTCTAGGTCTTTTTGAGCGCCGTTTTTTGCGTTTTTTCATTCTAGGCCTCCTCCATCATCCTCAAGCTTCAAGGAGGGGGATCTAGCCCTCCATCCATCATCATCCAAGGAGAAGGAAGCTTTGGTCTTGTGGCCGGATCGTGACACGAAGAAGACGGGCCATTGGAAGGTAGTGACAGCCTTCTCTACCCCAGACGCAGTTGAGGACCGAGCTTGGACGTGGATTGACAACCCAGCGATTCCAACCGTGAATCTTCGACAAGACTTCGGATTGGGTCGATTCCTTGCTTTCTCCCCTTTTATTTTGATGATTGTATAAGCTACATTGTTCTATCTTTTTATGATGTGCACTATGAATCTTGCTTTGTAATGTTTAATTCATGTTTATGAGTTCATATTATTCATATGTGTGTATGAGGTGCGCCCCCATCCATTTTCCATCCACATCCGTCATCACCCTTCACTCCATTACGCTAGCCTACTCTTCCATTCCGTAAGACTACTCTTCCATCCGCCAAGCTAAGTGGTGCTAACGGCCCGTGTAATCCACGACGACCCCACCGGTGCGAACCATTCCATCCGCAAGCCTTCTCGTCCATCTGCCTAGTGAAGCGTGGCATAGCGGCCCGTGTAATTCATTCGCCTAACGAAGCAGCGCTCTCAAGGCCTGCACAGTTCGATTCCGCACTTACCACTCCATCCGCTTGCCTACTCGTCCATCCGCCCTTATGAAGTAGTGCGTTCAAGGCCTACATAGTTTCCATCCCTCCTAGCGAAGCAGTGCACCCAAGGCCTGCATAGGAGTAGTTGAGTAGTTGTTTTCGTTTATTTTCCATACACCAATCCATCCCGTTCATGTTTCACCCGACCTAAAGGACTTCGATCTCAAGTCCCTCCTCGAAAGTTAACTCCACCTTACTGTGTTCCTTCGAGATCGATACTCGGGGATTTGCTCCTCGGTTTATATTACTTGAATGATTGGTACACTGCCGTTTTGTGCCGCAGTCTCGCTACAGCCTATAGCGGTGTGCTAGATTCGCGCATCAAGTTTTTGGCGCCGTTTCCAGGGAATACAGACGTGTAAGTTTGCTGTAGAGGGAGCCGAGAGATAGTAGTTCTTCCAGTGTGTATAGCCGCTTTGTTATTTTTGTTTGCTTTTTAATTATATATTGTTTGTTATTATTTCTTCCTCTTCTGTTTTTAAGTTTTAGGCAAGTATAATCCAAGTAGTTTTTTTTCAGTTTGTGTAATTTTCCATGCAACGAATTTCAGTTTCATTTTATCTATTTTTTTGTTGAAAATGTTTTCATGGGATATTTCTCCTAGCACTTACGACAAGATGGTCTATTATATAGACCAAATGAAGGAGTTAAATGCTAGGCAGTGTAGGAACCTTGTTTGCTTGTTCTGTCGAGGAGAGGGTCATGAATTAAAGGACTATCCTAGTCTTTTCAATCTTGACCACTGCTCCTCCCCTCATGACAACATTGTCCCTATCACTCATTCCTTACCCATGGAGGCAATCATGCCCTCTATCCCTGAGTCTATCTCGTGCATGGACTCCTCACTCCCTATGTATGGCTTCACTCCTAGTGATGATGATCACTCATCTGTTGGCCAACAAGGAGAGGAATGGGAGCTCCTAGATACACCTGAGTGTGATGAGGAAAGTATTCTTTCCATCGGGGAGGCGTTATCAGATCTTTTTGCGGAGGAACCAAATCTTTTTGTTCCTCCAGTTTCTTTGCAAGATTTTTCTACACACATTTTTTATGATCCTATCGAAGTAAAGGAGCGGGGTGATGCTTCTGACTCGGAGGGTGCTCCGAAGTGGTATGAGGATGTCATTTTCCCTGAAGAGGAGAATGAATACTTTGAACACGATGGTGCACCTCGGTGGGATGGGGAGGATACTCTCTCTGATGAGGAGGTTTGCACTTCTTCATGGGACGAGGACGTCCAGACCACCACTGAGGCCCCTGAGTTCTCAAGTTCCCCTTGCTATGATATTTACGATGATGATAGTGATCTATCCTTGGATCCTGCCGGGAGTGAAACCGGGATCACTCCGATAATTACAGATTATTTATGTCTTTCTTCTGTTTTGTTTCCTGACCATCCTTCTTGGCTTGAACACTTGCAGGGGGATTCAGTAGTGGTAAATATTTTAGAAGCCGAATCTGAAATGCCCTCCACTGCTGATCCACCTCTATCTCCTCTTCCGGATATTTTTAATGCTTATTCTTTTCCATCCATGCAAGATTGTGAGTATGTTGACCCATTTTTGGGTAATGATGAAAAACAATACTGGCAGGGGAAATACAGTGCAGTGATGATGTTTCCTTTGAAGGATTGGCTGCAAAGAGGCAAAAGATATTCATATCCTGAGCTAATGTCGGAAGAGAAGAAGAAGGCGAAAAAGAAAGAGATTTGGGGAGGGAAGATAAATTCTACTTTCTGCCCCTACTGCTGGGTCTTCGAACCCATTTCATTCATTTCTAGTTACTACTTTAAATCAACGTATAGTTGATTTCTTTGATGGATGTGTAATAATAATAAGTAGACTTTACTATTATCTCTTTTATGTTTATACAATGTTATTAAAACTACATAATACAGGTATTAAGTCCAGCTTAAGGACGGTAAACAAAAGCGTTGCTGGGAGATAACCCAAGTTGTTGTGCTTTTAGTTTTCTCTAACATGCTAATAGTTTAGTTTTACATATATATTTTTGCGTGGAGTCTTTTTCCTGCAAGTGCGTGGCGATTTTCTTGTTTGGCGGATATGGGAGTGGATTCTTTAGTACATGCCAATCTTCTGGTATGCTCACTTGCTGAGCATTGGGAACTCTCTTCCCCTAGCTCTGTTTTTGATTTCCATAGTTACATATTGTGTTGGATTGTTTAGTTTAAGTCTGGGGGAGAGCTATTTTTTTGTGCCCGCTCACGTGCACTATTGCATAACATACTAGAAGCTTCTATTTAAGTTATTGTTCATTTTCATTGCACTTCACTGCACCCACTATGCACACACTTACTTGCGAGTGCTACCGTGCCAAATTTCCTTTTGGAATGGAGCCGGGAAGTCAATTGTGTTAGCTAAGAATTGTGGTTTGGAGTACGATGTTGACTCCAGTAGTGTTCTAATCTAATACTCATGTTTTGCATAGAATTTTGTGTACAAGTTATCTCTATTTTCATGCTTTGTACCTTTATTCTTATCTAATCTAGTACTTAGAGTTTTATTTTACTCAAATCATGATCCTGTGCCGATCTATCGGTAGTGTAGGTGAGTTGGTATCGAACGCTAGATTCGTATTTCTCAAGTCGGGAGAAAGAGTTATCTTTCTCGGTGGCTAAGAACTCGCCCCTAGCGACTCTCGAAACATAGGCACCGGGTAGTTCTAACGCATTAGCATGATGTAGGACATTCTTTGGTCCGTTTGAGCTTTGAGCCAAAACCAGAAATCCACCCTTGCTTACCAATTTTGAGCCTGTCCCTCCTTTTCTATTTAGCTCCACCGCTATCGCTTAAGCCAAGATTACCAAACCTGTATGAGCACGTGTTTTGAGCTTTATAGTATAACTGATTATTGTGCTGTGCTGTTATTTATGGATACATTTGGATTGCTTAAGTTGAAAAAAAAAGTGTTAGTGAGCTGAAAATTGAAAAGATTAGCGCTTCAAAAGAAAAAAAAGAGAAAAAAATTCTGAGCTTTATATTCTAATTCCGAAATTCTGAATTGTTTGATAGGAATTACTTTATATTGGGTGTTGGCGATGAAGACATCAGCATTATTTGTTGTCGGGGTTTACAAATTGTATTGCTCAAATGTGTTAGGTGCGTTAGCCTCCTAGTTTATCATTGTATATCCTACCGTAACCTAGGCCACATATTTACTCGAAAGCCCTATTGACTTGTGTGTAGTTTTACCTAATGCTGTGAAGAGAGTGTGAAAGTGCAAACTTATGGCTCCCGACACCGATGGATTTCATTGGAGTTAGTTCCCTATCCCGTATTTTTCGAAATACTCATCTGAGCGCGTCTCTACATTCTCCCTACACGCGACTGGCAGATCACACTTGGTTCAGCTTTTGAGTAAACTAATCTCTTATTTACTATTTTAGATATTTGTAAATTATTTTGCATAGTAGAAATTTCTTCTACGAGAGTTTTATGCACATGATTATTTGATTTCGCATATTACTCCTAGCAACAATCACCTTTCTAACCCTTGTTTTTCCCGTCCGCCGAGAGTACTTTGCTCGGGACGTGCAAACAGGTAAGTCTGGGGTGTGATGAGTCCCATTTATATACACTTTTATGGACTCATCTGGGATAGTTTTCATGCATTTACACTTCACTTTTAGTTCATTATTGCTTATATTTCACTTGAACACATTTCTTCACGAAGTGCACCTTTTAGGCCCGTTTTGGTGTGCATTTGCGCTCCATGTTGTTGGGGGTAAGCACATAGTGCTCCTCAACCCTTTTTCTTTATTTGGATTGAGATGGAAGGGTATTACCAGCTGTGTGATTGCTGTTTGGTGGTGTGCAGGTGGGTAGATCATCAATTATGCCCAGATTTCATGTCTGCATGAATCGCACGGTCGTGCGTTTTATTGATGCACGGTCGGCTGCGATCGTGCGTTCATTTGCGGCCCAAAACAGCATTCTGAATTTGGTTTTGCATTTTTAAGCACGTTCGTGCATTTGGTCGTGCATGAACAAAATTCTGCACCTGTCTATAAATAGCTGCTCCGCAAAAACAGCCGGATCGACTTCGTTTCTAGGTCTTTTTGAGCATCGTTTTTTGCATTTTTTCATTCTAGGCTCAAGGAGAGGGATCTAGCCCTACATCCATCATCATCCAAGGAGAAGGAAGCTTTGGTCTTGTGGACGGATCGTGACACAAAGAAGACGGGCCATTGGAAGGTAGTGACAACCTTCTCTACCCCGGACGCAGTTGAGGACCGAGCTTGGACGTGGATTGACAACCCAGCGATTCCAACCGTGAATATTCGACAAGACTTCAGATTGGGTCGATTCCTTGCTTTCTCCCCTTTTATTTTGATGATTGTATAAGCTACATTCTTCTATCTTTTGATGATGTGCACTATGAATCTTGCTTTGTAATGTTTAATTCATGTTTATGAGTTCATATTATTCATATGTGTGTATGAGGTGCGCCCCCATCCATTTTCCAGGCACATCCGTCATCACACTCCACTCCATTATGCTAGCCTACTCTTCCATTCCGTAAGACTACTCTTCCATCCGCCAAGCTAAGCGGTGCTAACGGCCCGTGTAATCCACCTCGACCCCGCCTGTGCGAACCATTCCATCCGCAAGCCTTCTCGTACATCCGCCTAGTGAAGCGTGGCATAGCGGCCCGTGTAATCCATTCACCTAACGAAGCAGCGCGCTCAAGGCCTGCACAGTTCGATTCTGCACTTACCACTCCATCCGCTTGCCTACTCGTCCATCCGCCCTTGCGAAGTATTGCGTTCAAGGCCTACGTAGTTTCCATCCCGCCTAGCGAAGCAGTGCGCCCAAGGCCTGCATATGAGTAGTTGAGTAGTTGTTTTCATTTATTTTCCATAAACCAAGTCATCCCGTTCACGTTTCACCTGACCTAAAGGACTTCGATCTCAAGTCCCTCCTCAAAAGTTAACTCCACCTTACTGTGTTCCTTCGAGATCGATACTCGTGGATTTGCTCCTCGTTTTATATTACTTGAACGATTGGTACACTGTCGTTTCGTGCCGCAGTCTCGCTACCGCCTATAGCGGTGTGCTAGATTCGCGCATCAGTCGTTCCTTTGGGTACCCAAATATAATGTGTTGGCATGTGGGGAGATAATGATGAATGGGTCCTTTCATGTGAAGTTAATGTTTCATTTTTAACTTTGGACCCCCATTCAAACCTTGGTTTAATGTTATTTTTATGCATCAAATTTCCATTGTGATTATCTTTATTTTGAATATTATAATTGTAATGATTATTGAAAGTATTATTCATAGGAAATTTGTGTAATTTTAATTTCAAGTTGGGAGAAACATGATTTTGTAAATGATGGTAATTTCGATTTTGATATACAAAAACTGTGTTTCTTACTCCCATTATTAGGCTTAGTTAAGATATTCATATTCAGCTTGCTTTTAGATATTGCTTGATATTGTGAATTTATGTGTTGTGTTTTATTAATCATAATTTTCATAAGAAAGTTGATTTCTAATTTTAATTCATCATTTTTTATCTTAAGATTATGCCTAGCTTTATTATAAGCTATTGTGCTATTTTTAAGAGTGGAAACAATTGAATCATTGATAGTTATTTGTCAATTCCTCAAATGTTTCATCCATCTCTTTTATTTCAATTTTATAATTTTTGCACACATTACAATTACTTTTATAAGATGAATTTTCTAAGCATAATCGGTCATTTTGTTCTTTTACACAAATAAGCTCCTTTTCAAATTTCTTGTAATTTTCTTTTAATTCATTATATTTGATGCAAGGTGAAGCAGTTTTGATTAACGAGCAAGAGTGAGAGTCATCAAGCACATCAAATTTTGTTTCTACATTAGATATAGATTTTAATCTTTTATTTTCTAAACATAATTTCTTATTAGCAATTTTCAGTTTCTTCATTTTATGTTTAACAATTTGTAACATATGTAATGTGTAAACAGAATTTGTCACAAAAAGAGAAGACTTTGATTTCCTTACATTGCTATTGGAAGAGGTAAGATTTGAACAAATAGTTCCTTTGACATCTTTTTGGCACTCCCTTCCAAAGATAAGATTTCTTCTCTTCCACTTGATGTGCACTCAATTGATCCATCATGAGAGGAGCTTTCTTGAACATCTGTGCAAGATTATATGTTCTTCACTTCTTGCATTTGTTGCATACCTGTGAGAGGAAGACCATACATTTCTTTAAGAAATTTCCAAACTTTGTATGCACTAGAAAAACTATATATCAATTTGAAAATATCTTGAGATAAAGCACAGAAATACTATTCAAAGCCTTTGCATTTAGGTGACGCTCCTTTTTATTTGATTCATGCGCTTATCTTACTATTGCTATATTCTATGATTCGATGTTTAAAGTTTTAATAAATTTTTCCATAAAAAATTTCCACCCTTATAATTTCTCCCTTCGAATAAAGGTGGTGCAAGAGATTTTTCTTCTTCATAAAAATTTCCCCCACTAATAGAAGCGAGATCATGAGACACCATTATTCCCGATTGTTAAGCTGATTTGGAATAACCTGGCTCTGATATCACTTGTTGGATCTTGAGGCGCCCTTAGAGGAGGCGTGAATAAGGGTTTTAGAAAACTGTAAGTTTTTATAGAAAACTTTTGATATGTTATTTGAATAAGAGTGAATCGAAAACAAAGAGTAGTAAATCAATATTATTGAATAGAAAAAGACATAATTATCATTAATAAAATTTGGTTACAAAATCTGATTTCTATCACGCTAGAAATCCAAGGCGAAATATGAAATACTGTTTTGTTTTCTATACCAACTCTTCTCATTAACAACTGGTTAGCTTTAGCCGATCTCTCCCTAGATACGACCTCAAGCCGCTCTAGCCCTTCTATCCCCAGAAAGGCCTCGAGCACCCCCTAGATCTACTCCCTAGACCCAATCGCCAACATGAGGCAAATTCCTACCTAAGTCCTACCCAGACCTAGTCACCAACACAAGGCAAATTCACTAACCGGTTACAAAGATAAATATAAAAGACAAATATAAAAAGTCCCTATGAGGTAATCTAAAGGAGACGACATAGAATCATTGAAGAAGGTTGAAGTTCAAGCGTGCATTCTTCGCGTTGAGTTAACGTGTTGATCCAAGCCTCCTTTGATTCCTCCTTTTCAAATTGAGTCGGAGATCCTTTGTGGTCTGGAAATACGTCCCTCGCAAATAATTTAGAGTGCTGGAATATGGCTCCTTTGCATTGGTAGTTGAAGAAGACGAAATCCACCTATTTATAGGACTGGAAGCTAATACCGGTGTTAAGGCTAATGCTTGGCGTTGACCCATTATAGAAATATTTTGATGTCTCGAATCTTCAAAACAGGAAGGAGATACTGCACTTTAGGAAACATTCATTTTAGGCAACGCTAACGCTGGCTTTGAGGCTACGCTGGCGTTAGGTCAGAATATTCCTAAAGTGCTCCTTCAATCACAACAGCTTCCCTCCTTGCCACATTTGTCTTGGTGGGAACGGGATTCAACGCTGGCATTAAGTCATTACGCCTGGCGTTATACATCATTCCACTTTTCAGCTTGTGGGAATGTCCAGACAAATAAAGTACATCATAGTGTCATATATGTTCAAGTCTGCATGCTAAAAACACAATGGCAACCACTATCTAATATAAGCAGGATTTGTTATTCTCAAATCAAAGGGATGTGGAAAACTATGTTCTAGCACATACCTGATTGGAGAGCTGAAATATCCTCCACATGGTCTATCGTCGCCTTCGTCAGCTTGTCATCTTGATCAGCAGAAAGCGATGTCAAGTTGATAGTCATTGCGGCCTTCTCCTTCTAAAGCTGCTTCTTCAGCCTTCTCCTTCTCTTCTTTGGTCTCCTTCGTTTCCCCTTCTCCTCTTTGGTCTTCATCTTCTTCTTCCCCTCTTCAGCCTTCTTCTCCTCTTTAATCTTCCTCTTCTTCTCTTCACTCTTCTTCTTCTCCTCCATGATCACCTTTTTCATCTTTTCTTCCTTTTCTCTTCCTCTTCTTTCTTCTTCTCCTCTTCCTCTGCTCTCTTCTTCTCCTCCTCTGCTTTCTTCTTCTCCTCTTCCTCTGCTCTCTTCTTCCCCTCTTCTTCTTCTTCTCTATTCTTCTTCTCGATCTTCTTCTTCTCCTCTTCGACCTCTCTCTTCTCTTCCTTAGCTCTAAATCGCTTAGCTTCAAAAGGATTGATCACCTGCGAAATCGTACAAGAAAGGCTATTAGAAGAAATATCATCAAGATAAGTTACTAGCTCCAGATCCCCCCCTCAAAGAGATCGAGATCGCAAGGAAGAGTAATAAGATCGTCCTGGTCACCTACCTTCGTAGATAAATTCTCAGGAGAATGCCTGAGAATGCCTGAGTTTGCCATCTTCATACAGAGTAACTGAACTAACTTAATCAGTCTTGGCAGTCAACTCTTTCTTCTCCTCTTCATCCTTCTTCCTTTTCTTAACATTTTTGGTGGAAGAGCTCATCTCCTTCCTTTTTTAATTTTTGCAGTCTCCTGCTACTCCCCGATTTGTTGTCTGAGCCTCTCACCCGAGGACTTCTGTTGATGCATCCCGTCCTTAATATATTCGGTGGAAGAGTCAGACCAAACTGAATTTTGGTCTGACCAAGAACCTCAACTGATTTCTCATAATCGAAAGTTATCGTAAACTTGGAAAGCTTCAGCTCAACCGGTCCTGAAGAAATGGTCATCACATCGATCTGGTTCGAGACCGCCAAGGTCGTTCCACCTTTCTTTGCAGTTTCTTCGGGATTGTTCAACTGATTCTCCTTCGCAGTAGCATAAACGACCTCCTTGCTCGAAGCCTCTCCCTTAACTATCATTTTAGATGGATTGATAGGGACAGATTTTTTAGGGACAGTCGATGCTTTGCCATCTGTATTCTTCTTTGAAGCAGGACGCTTAGGCGAAAATTGAGTTTTTGCTTCCTTGTCGAAGGACATAATCAAATCCATCTCTGTGATTGCGGTGACCTAAAGAAGTTTGATCGCAAGAGGGACTAGCTCGCAGTTCTTTTCGTAAAGTTCTGATTTATGAAATCTCCAAGCGATATTTATAACCATCCCAACATTTAAATCGGTTGCAATCTCCACGATCAAAACAAATATTACCGAAGTTCCAGCAAAACTTGAAAATGTGTGGTGATCATATTTGTCAGGAAGTCCGCGATCTCAGTTCTCGATCAAGATTATAGACCACGACGATCATAGAATTTAGAGACCGCCAAGACCATCCGCCCCGTCTCTAGCTGATTCTCTAATGCACAAGCGATCTAGCTCCAGTGAGACTGCATGACTTTGTGGTCTAGGGTTTTTCCTCTTTTTGCTATTTGCACTCCATGTATCCTCTCTTCCCTGCCCTGGTTCTCATGTATCCTGGGCAGCCCGATATTTTTAGACCTGCCCATTTGGGTAGGACCTCACGTCTATAAATAGAGGGGAGGGGTACTCAGAAGAAACTTTTGATTTGATCCCCAAGCTTATGACCTGTATAAGCGGTCTCAAATTCAGTCTCTTTCCGACCTCATATCTGACCTACTTTAGAGCATCAATATAAGCAGTCTCAAATGCAATGTTAAATGTGGTTTTTTCCTAAGATCATCCATATAATTATTAAAAAATTTACTTGTGTTGTTCATGACATGATCATTCTTTAATTGCAATGGAAACACATGTCTTGCCCATAAACTTTCATCAATTTTCCTTAACCAGTCATATGGGACGGGACTTACTTCTCATAGATTATCCATTTATTATTTGAATACCGCTTTAGAGTGTGCTTTGGCACCAACCCAAAATAGCTTCTTCACTAGCACAATAGGATAAAATAGTCTTAGATTAGCATATAAGTCAATATTTTTTGTTAATTGCATTAGAAACAATTTCATTGATGGCTTCAATAAAGCCTTGCAAAATGCAACAATGAAGGATTGTACATATTAATAAAAACACCAAAAAATGATGATCTTATAAAAAATATTACCTTATGTCATTTGGTCATGGATGCCCAAGGCACAAATTTTGGTGATTTTTCCCGTGTTGAAAAAATATTATTAATACGGATTCAATGGATAGTTCAAATCACATCAAATCCTTTTTTAGTTCTCTAAAATCAAGAAAAAATTAGGAGAGAGAAAATAACAAAATGCCATGAAATTTTCAAGAATGCTTCGATGAAGGTTCTAGAGGAGGATTCAGGTCTTGCTTGTTGTTGAAGTTCTTCCCAAGTCACATTTTAAGCCGAAGTTCTAAATTCTTAAATAGCATTGAAATATTGCCTAACCTTAATTCAGGCGACGACATCGAGGTTGGTGGCTTATAATTTAGGTACCCAATATTATTTTTGTACTAAGATATTTAACTAGTCTTAATTAAAATGGATGAAAATTTATGTGATTTTTTATTATGCTTACATGAATATTGCGCTCATTTGAATAATGAGACTATTAAAAATGTATTGCATTACATAATTGCAGTTAGTCTAGTATTAATTAATGGTGATGGGTTTTGGTTTACACCCTGAGCAATGTTCCACAGTCTAGGGATGGATACCATTATGCTTCCCTAGATACCCCCTTGGATGGTGCTTAGGTTGACGTATTGTAACAACAATGGGACAACTTATGGGTGTAGGTAGTGTATGTATTAACACCCGAGCAGCGTATTGTGGTCTAGGGGTGTGATGCTACATATGCCTGAAGGGGAATTCTATGCATCTTTGGATGACTTTTAATTTACTTTGGGCAAAGTGTAGTTGTGAGGTGATGCTTTCATAGGGCATAAACTGAGTCATTCTGGTTAGTCCACCTAGCGTACTTTAAGTGTTGGCATAATAATGTAAAATATCTAAGGTTAGATCATTTGGACATCAAGTTGTCAACTTGAGCAGGGTAGATACCAATCAGATTGGGACAACTAACAATTATTAAATTATTATGCTTGTGATGTCAAAATTTAACTTGTTTAGTTGGTGTCTAAGAAAGTGGTTAGGGGTGAGATAGTATCCCCCGAAAGGAAGGTGTTGGGAAAAATACCCTTGTGATTTATTTTACAAATTATCTTAAAGTGATTTCATAATCTAGGATGTATTATCCATGTTGTATAGAAAGGGTAAATTATTCAATAGATGTCCTAGGATATCACATTCACACTAGAGTGTCAGAACCTGTCCAAAATAAGCTCAAATATCAGTTGAGTTAAACTTACGTCGAATAGAAGTCTACGCACTTTGACTGAGAATTGAAGCAACTTCAAATACCTGTAGAAGTAACTCAGGCTGAAGTCCAAGTCGACGCAACATCGAGATGTATTCGACACAGAAGATAGAGCTTATCAGAGCAATATCAGAAGTTGACGCAACTTCGACTAGAATTCAACACAAGAGATGAAGTTCAATGTCCAAGTATTCAACTCGATGAATACATCGATAAGTATTCGATGCAACATCAACATCTGAGTTCAGCCAGAGCTAAGAGGTAATTCAAAGCTGCTTCGATATGAACTCAGAGGTGCGTCGATTAGAAGGATGATGAATTCGACGCTAGAAGTTGAATATAAACATAAATAAAACATTTTCTCCTGTCCTTTTCTAATCCTTTTCAGAAGGTAACCAAGGATATAATTCAAAGTCTAATGACTCATTTATTGCCAAGAATGGAATGAAGTACTCCAGAGAGACAACAAAGACATTCTTGGAAGATATTCAAATCAGATTGACGGGTCGGGAAACAGAAATAGAAAGAAATACATATTATCCAATGGATATTCTTTCTAAGGACAGAACAGAAGAGGAAACAAATAAACGACACTATTTGATAGAGAAGAAATATACAGAGGAAAGAAGACAAACATACTGAAGCAATTCTATTCATACTTCTTCTTCTTCCTCAAGTTCTAAAACAGACAGGTAAAGAAGAGAACATCTTTGTACAAGAAATACATCACATCTACTGCTTCTTCTTCTCTCTTACAGCAGGAAGCCATCAAGTGTATAGAGATTATCAGGATCACAAGCAAAACAACTCTTGCATACTTCTCTATCTCAAGCAAGAGTTAATCATATACAGATCTAGAAGAACATTGACAACATCCTGTGTGATAGCTGAAGAAGGATTCAAACATACGAATCCCACTCTTTCTTTCTCTTCTTCATTATTCTCATTTCACTTATTGTAACTGAGTAAAGAGTCCTAAGAATACCTCTCCAAAGGATTCAATTGGTTCTAAGAGTCTCCTTATCAAAAGACTTAGTGGTTCTAAGAGTCTCTTTATCAAAAGACTCAGTTAGTGGTTCTAAGAGTCTCCTTATCAAAAGACTCAGTGAGTGCTTCTAAGAGTCTCCTTATCAAAAGACTCAGTGGTTCTAAGAGTCTCCTTATCAAAAGACTCAGGCACTTATAGTGCATTCCTACCAAGAAGGTAGAAGAGTGTAGTACCAACATTTTGGGGAACCACTATAAAATTTCTCTTCTGTGTCTTGCTTTTCTGTGTTGTTCTATTTATTATTTCTGCATATCTGTGTTCTTTTTATTCTGGATTGGATTTATTGATTGCATAGTTGTTAGATGTTTTATTGTGTGTTGATAATTAGGGTAAAAGTTTTAAATCTCTATTCACCCCCTCCCCTCTAGAGAATACTCAGAGGTTACATTTTGCACATTCAGAAGGTGGTGTATAACCGTACTTAGCGTGACAACTGACCATACACTTACCTGGTCAATAGGCTAGTTAAATTAGAAATAACAAGTTAAGTGTGAAACTTAAATTAATTTGGGGATTTGGGTTTCTGTGATGTGAGTACTCCAATAAATTACTCAAATTATGTTTGTACTATTTTCAATTGTTTCAATGCTTTTTTCATACTATGTATTTAAATTATATCGTCAAAGGTGGGTTGGTGGACTCGCTTCATAGAAATTGTCATTTCAGGCACTTCATGTGAGCACCTGCTGGGATAAAGGGAGAGAAGGAGAATAAATCTATATGTCCATATTTTCATTTGTTATGAGTGATGTACAGCTTAGAGAGACTATGCAAAATATATGTTCAAATGAAATAACAAGTTTGTTTTGGTTCTCATGTGTAATACTTGTTTGCAAATTATGAAATGCGTAAAAGATCCTTCACCACATCCCATTTAGTCACCTCGTTAATTATGGGATTTTAGGCTGGGGTGTGATAGAATGGTATCAAAGGTACGTTCCAAAATTAGAACCCAAATTAAATAACATGAGAGTTTGGTAGAAAACATAGATTGGGATACACTCACAATTAATATAGATAGTCATAAAATATATAAACATGTACACATATTAGTCACTTGTATTAAATTTTAGGCAAATACCATGGCTTCCGGAAATGACAATGTAAATTTTACAGAAGAGCCACATGTCTCAGCAATCCATCATACTAGCAATATGCAGTCAATAATGCACCTATATTCGGGATTGGCCCATATGACACGTAACTCCACTAGTACATCATCTTCATCTAATTAAGGAGTGCATCTCGATAGATCGTTGGAGATATTTCATAAAATGAAACCTCCTCATTATTCTAGAAATACTGACCCCATAATAGGCTAAATGTGGCTTCAATATATCGGAAAGATATTCATAGATATTCGTTGTCCAGCAGATCGACGAGTACCTTTAGTGGAGTTCATGATGGATAGTGGTACAGAAGATTGGTGGATGAGCTATAAAAGAATGGAATTGGGGGGAAAGACCAAGTAAACAAATCACATGGGAAGAGTTTATAACTACCTTCCATAAATAGATTTTACCATCATCTACTAAGAAGGCGCTTATGGATGAGTTTATAAGACTGTATCAATGATCTTTAACTGTCTAAGAATACATGGCTAAATTCTCATCATTGGCAAAAATGTTCCGAAGATGATCCCAAATGATGAACTTCGAAGTTATATATTCCGGAAAGGCTTATGTGATTCTATCCAAACTAGTACTTCTCCTATGATATTTCATATTTTCTCTAACTTAATCGAATCTGCTCGAATGCCAAAAAAATGCAAATAATAATCAAAATGTGAAAAGTGGAGAGCAGGGAAAGATTTGCTGGAAATAATCAAGGAAGCGACAATTCTGCAAAAAATATTAATGTCCCTACCCTACCATTCTTCCCAAAATTTAAAGGGCATCACTCAGACCAATGTTATATGAATAGAGAAAGAAGTCGGTGCTTCATTTGTAATAATAAGGTCATATCGCATGTTTCTGCTCAAAAAATGCTAATCAACCAAGTGGGTCAATCTACAAAGAGCAAGGGAGATATTTTGAAAGGCCATCTCAGCAGCCTAGGACACAAATTGCTCAAATATTCATCCCACACAACTAAGAGTATATTTTATTACTCAACACGAGGCACAAAACTCCTCAGATGTGGTCACAGGTATACTTTAATTTGTGGGAACTCTTACTACTATTTTATTTGATACTGGTGCCACACATTTATTCCTATTTGAAATTGCATATATAATGTCTAATGCACATTAATCAACATTAGAAAAACCATTAGTAATAATATTACCTACTAAAGAAGAGATACAAGTAACAACATAATTAAAAGGGGAGATTATAATTAAGAACAGTAAGTTTGAAAACAACGTAATTCTCTTACCTATCTATAAATTTAATGTGATACATAGAATGGATTCGATAACCAATCATCAAGTAATCATCGATTGTCAAAAGAAAAAGGTGACACTTCATCCTCTTTCTTCTTATAATATCATATTTTATGGACAAACTTTATATAGGACTCTTCGAAGGACTCTTCTTAAGACTCTTCGTAGGACTCTTCTTAAGACTCAACTTAGGACTCTTTGTAGGACTTCTCATAGGACTCTTCGTAGGACTCTATGTAGGACTCTGTATAGGACTCTTCGTATGACTTTTCATAGGGCTCTTCATAGGAATCTTCTTGGGACTTTACTTAGGACTCTTTATAGGACTCTTTATAGGACTCTTTATAGGACTCTTCGTAAGACTCTTCGTAGGACTCTTCTTAGGGTTATACTTAGGACTCTTTGAAGGAATCTTTGTAGGACTCTTCTTTGGACTCTACTTATGGCTCTTTGAAGGACTCTTCTTAGGACTCCTCGTATGAGTCTTGATAGGAATCTTCGTAGGATTCTTCATTAGACTCTTTCTAGGACTATTCTTAGGATTCTTATTAGGATACTTCTTAGGACTCTTCATTGTACTCTTCATAGGACTCTTTGTAGGACTCTTCATAGGACTCTACATAGGACTCTTTGTTGGACTCTTTATTTGCCAATTTGTAGGACTTATCATAGGACTCTTCGTTGGAATCTTTGTAGGACTATTTTAGGACTCTTCTTGGGACACTACTTAGGACTCTTTGTAGGATACATCATAGGAATCTTTGTAGGACACTTTGTAGGACACTTTGTAGAAATCTTCATAGGACTCTTCTTTGGACTCTACTTAGGATGCTTTGTAGGACTCTTTGAAGGACTCTTTGAAGGACTCTTTATAGTACTCCTCCTAGGACTCTTCGTACAACTCTTCATATTGTTGGAACATGGTTTTCCGCATCCCTTTGATTTGAGAAAAACAAATCCTACTTGTATTTGATCTTGCTTGCCTTTGTGTTTTTAGCATGCAGGTTTTGTACATGTATGACACTAGGTTGCTGCTCCATTGGTCTGGAACTGTCCACATGCTTAAATGAATATATTCTAACGCCAGGCGCTATGCTTAACGCTCGGCATTGGAGTTCGACGGGATGGTCTGCCGATCGACTGCATGGCTTGCCGACTGAAGAAATGAGAGAAGATCAACGCCATGCGTTAGGACTTAACGTTGGGCGTTAACGCTCGATGTTTATGGCAAGAGGGGACGCAGTCGTTATTGAAGAGGCACTTTAGGAATGATTTGACCTAACGCCAGCGTTAGCCTCAACGCCAGGGTTAGCCTCAACGACAGCGTTAGGGTTGCCTAAAATGAAAGTTTCCAAAAGTGCAGGATCTCATTCCTGTTTTGAAGATCCGAGCCATCAAAACATTTCCAAACAGGGTCAACGCCAGGCGTTAGCGTCAACGCCAACATTAGCCTCCTGGCCTATAAATAGATGGAATTCATCTTCCCCTACTACTGATTGAAGAGAGCCCTATTCCATCACTTGATAATCTCTGCAAGGGCCGTATTTCCAGACCATCTTCTCCCACACAAGTTTCAAGCAAAGAATACAAGGAGAGCCGAATCAACGCTTATGCAATGTGTTGGATGCACGCTTAGACTTCAAGAACATCCAGCGAGCCTTCACTTTCTCCAGAATTTTTTATAGAGAGTCTTTATTATATTTTGTATTTTCTTTTGTAACTCTTTTATTATCATCGTGGAGTGAATTCGCCTCGTGTTGGCGACTAGGTCTAGGGCGTAGATCTAGGGGGTGATCGAGGCCTTTCTGAGGATAGAAAGGCTAGAGCGGCTTGAGGCCATATCCGGGGGAGGATAGGCTAAAGCCACCGGTTCGTGGGGATACGAGTCGGTATAAAACAAAAAGGTTTTTTATATTTATCGCCCACGATTTCTAGCGTCATAAGAAATCAAGTATAGTAATTTCATATCTCAAGTTTAATAAAATCATGTTTCTCTTTTATATTACTTGACTTCTTCTTTTCTAACTACAAATGTTTTAAAATAAAGTATAAGTTTTTAAAACCCTTATTCACCCCCCTAGGGGCGCCTCACGATCCAACAAGTGGTATCAGAGGGAGGTTATTCCAAAACTGTCTAACAACCGAGAATAATGGCGTCTCGTGTTCTCGCTTTTCATGAAGGGCAAGGAATAAGTAGACCTCCACTTTTCACCGGAACTGACTATAATTATTGGAGAATGCGAATGCGCTATTTTCCAATTAATTTAGATCTAGATGTTTGAGCTAGTATTGAAACACCATATACAACTCAAACTTATATTGTTGGAGAAGTAACTATGGAAAAGCCTAGAGATAGGTGGGATGATGGGGATAGAAATAAATGTAAAAATAATGCTAAAGCTACGAATGCTTCATTCTGCGCATAAGATAGGACCGAATTCAATAAAGTTTGTGCTTGTGAAACTGCTTATGACATTTGGAATTTGCTTGAAATAACTCATGAAGGTACCTCGCAGGTCAAAGACTCAAAGCTATTACAACTGGAATCGGAGTTTGAAAGGTTCAGGATGGATCCTAATGAGGACATGGACTCAATGTATACTCGCTTCACCAAGATTGTCAACGCCTCAAATATTCTTGGGAAAACTTTCTCAAACGGTGATTTGGTGAGAAAGATCCTTCGGTCTCTTCCTCCGAAGTTCAATCCAAAGGTGACTGCAATTTCCGAATCGCATGATCTAAGACGGCTCCAAATTGAGAGCCTCATTGGGAATCTCAAAACCCATGAGGTCGAACTCAACATTCAAGATGAAGAGTACAATAAGGAGCCAAAGAAGAAGTCTTTGGCACTAAAGTCGAGAAAAGAGGATGACAATGATGAAGAAGACGAGGAGAGTCTCTTTGTGAAAAACTTCACATAGTTCATGAAGAATCCAGAAAGAAGGAATACCTTCCGTAAGTACTTTCGTAAAGAATCATCTTCCAAAAAGGAGAAAAAGGAAAAATCAAGCGACGATGATGAAGAGCGACCTCCTCCCGAGTGCTTCCACTCCAGGAAGGCCGGGCATATAAGAAGCCAATGCCCAAAATACCTGAAGGAGAAAAATGAAAAGCGACATAAAGGAAAGGAGAAGAAGAAGGTCTTGAAGGCGGAAACATGGGATGATTCTTCATCTGGTTGCTCAAACAATTCAAGTTCAAGCGAGGATGATGAGGCAAATTTGTGTCTCATGGGGAGGAAACAAGAACCAACTGATGACGAGTGCAGTGTCCGAAATGACACTGAGGTAATCCCTTCAACATATGATGATCTTTATGTTGAATATTTAAATACATGCAAATTGTTTGGTAAAAATTTAAAAGATTTTGAGCTTCTTAAAACAGAAAATAAAATACTCTTGAAACAAAATCAAAAATTGAATACAGAAATAATGTCTTGCCAAAAGAATGACAATCATTTGACAAAAGCAAATGAACTTGAAAACGATCTTTCTAAGGCTCTCAACAATATCGAATCACTCATGAAAGAAAAGGGAGACTTAGAAATAAGGTTGAACATATCTCTTTCACAAATTGAAAATGAAAAGATAAATTTTGCAAAGAGATGTGGAAATCTTGTAAGCGAAAACTTTTTCTTAAAAGCCTAAATAAATGATCTTAATATGACAATAAACAAATTTGCGGTTGGCAAAAAATCACTGGACATGATTTTGGGCAACTAGTGCCATGGGTCTGCTAAGTCTGGGCTCGGATTTGTCTCAGAAACCTACTGCCCAGCGTTGACTACTGACACTGGCGTTAGCTCTGTTTCCAAGAATCAAAAGTTGTTTTCTAAATATAAATCCTTTAGTCCCTCCACCTCTGTGTATACCAGCAAGAGTCAACAACAGTCACAGAAAAAGGTCTCAACCCCTTTTATTGCTTGTGCCAATTGCTTATTGTTTGGGCACACCACGGACTCTTGTAGGAAAAAGGGAAAGCGCACTATAAAACAAATCTGGGTACCTATGGTCTCCATCTATGTTATGGGAGGAACCTCATGGGTAACCGGATCTTCACTAACATTTTCTTCTTAGGTATGTTGGCAGGCTAAGGACAAAGGAAACATGTGGTACATGGACTCGGGTTGCTCCAAGCACAAGACGGGCGATAAAGCAAAGTTCCTTAGCTTCTCTAAGAAAAAAGGAGGAACCGTGACGTTTGGTGACAATGGAAAAGGAAGAATATTAGGCACCAGTACAGTGGGTAACGAATCTTTCTCTCTTACAAATATGTTATTTGTAGAAGGTTTAAAACACAACTTAAATTCTATTAGTCAACTATACGACAAAATGTGTTATTTAAGTCTTCTTCAAATCTGTGCAAAATTATTGATCCTAAGTCTAATAATATTGTACTCACTGCACCAAGAGTTCATAATGTCTATTTAATTACTTTTCATGATCTATCACGTGCATCACTTAAATGTATTACTTCAAAAAATGAAGAACTTGAATTGTGTCATAGGCGTCTTGGTCACTCTAGCACTAAATTGATTTTAAAATTGTCAAAAAATAAAATTATTAGAGGGTTGCCAATACTAACTGGAAATCTATCTTCTTTATGCTCACCTTGCCAAAAAGGAAAATTTTCAAAAACATCATTTAAAAGTAAAAGTGAAATATCCACCACAAGACCTTTGCAACTAATTCACATGGACCTCTTTGGGAAAATTAGCACTTGTAGTCTTGTGGGTAAAAAGTACATTTTTGTATTGATTGACGATTTCTCTAGATTCACATGGACTTTATTTCTCACCTCAAAATCTGATGCTTTTTCTGAATTCTCAAAACTTTGTAAACGCATTCAAAATGAATTAGACCTAAAAATAAAGTGCATAAGGTCGGATCATGAAGGAGAATTTGAAAATGATAGTTTCATCACTTTCTGTTATAATCTAGGTATCAAGCATGAATTTTCCTCTCCACGCACCCCCCCCCCCCCAAACAAAATGGTGTGGTAGAGAGGAAAAATATAACCCTTCAGGAACTCACACATAGTATGTTATCTGAGTATGGGTTGCCTAAATCCTTTTGGGCTGAAGCAGTAAATACATCTTGTTATGTTATAAATTGTATCATGCTTCACCCTATTTTGAAATTAACTCCATATGAATTATATTACCAAAAGAAACCTATGTTGGATCTGTAGGCGCCCTTAGAGGGGGGGGGGTGAATACAGGTTTTAAAAATTTTAAACTTTAATTGAAAACTTTTGATATTTTGGTCGAAGTAAGTTAAATCAAAAGTAAAGAGATAATGAAATAAGAAATGAAATCAATTTTATTAAACAAGAAAAGACATGATTATCATTTACAAAATTGATTACAAAATCTGATTTCAATGACGCTAGAAATCGAAGCGAATAATATAAAAACCCTTTTTGTTTTCTATACCGACTCATATCCCCACGAACCGATTGGCTTTAGCCGATCTCTCCCCAGATACGACCTCAAGCCGCTCTAACCAATTTATCACCAGAAAGGCCTTGAGCACCCCCTAGATCTACTCCCTAGACCCAGTCTCCAACATGAGGCGAATTCCTCCCTAAGTCCTACCTAGACCTAGTCGCCACCACGAGGCGAATTCACAAACCGATTACAAAGATGAGATAAAGGAAAAATATAAAATACAAATATAAAACTCCCTATGAGGTAATCTGAAGGAGATGCCGAAGAATTGCTGAAGATCGTTGAAGTCCAAGCGTGCGTTCTTCGCGTTGAGTTAGCATGTTGATCCAAGCCTCCTTTGATTCCTCCTTTTGAAATATGAGTGGGAGATGTGTTTCTCTGGAATTATGGCCCTCACAAAGTTTCTGAAGTGCTGGAATAGGGCTCTTGACAATCAGTCATTGGAGAAGACAAAATCCTCCGATTTATTGAATTTAAGCTAACGTTGGTGTTAAGTCCTAACGCCTGGCGTTGACCATGTATAACAATATATTAATGTCTCGGATCTTCAGAAGAGGACGGAGATTCTGCACTTTAGGAATGTTTTATTTTAGGCAATATTAACGCTAGCGTTAAGGCTAACGCGGCGCGTTGGGCAAATCATTCCTAATGTTCCTCCTGCAATCATGACTGCTTTCTCCTTACCAAATTCATCGACCACATAACGCTCAGTGTTGATAGTAACGCCTGGCGTTGACTTTCTTTCTTCACCCTTTTTCGTCGGACGGCAACTTTGTCGAACGGTCTTCACATTTCGTCGAACTCCTTTTCGTCGAACGAAATTCTTATTTCGTCGAACGCTTATTTCGTCGAACGCATTTCATCAACCTCCTTTTCGGCAGCCTCCATTTCATCGAACGGAGTTTTCGTCGAACGCAGTTCGTCGAACGGGCTTCTTCTTTCGTCGAACGGGCTTCTTCTTTCGTCGAACACAATTTCGTCGAATGCCGTTTTCGTCTAGCGCTAACGCCCAGCGTTAACCTTAACACTCGGCGTTAAATAGATTTCAATCCTTCAGGTTGTTGTTAGTGCCAGACCATTGTTTTTGCAACCTGGTGTCATAACTGTCCAAACCTGCATACTAAAAACACAATGGCAACAAGATCAAATACAAGTAGGATTTGTTATTCTCAAATCAAAGGGATGCGGAAAACCATGTTCCAACAATCTCCCCCTTTTGATAATAACAAATCTAATAGAGATAAATCATATTCATATATAAAGAATTTGTGTTTTTATAAAGTTATATGACACCCAGTAATTATAAGATAATGATAGGAATTATAGTTCATTGAACATTTGTGCTCCCCCTTCAAAAATGCTCCCCCTTAGTGTATACTCCCATAAACTAGATACATGCTCCCCCTTAATCTAGTGAATCCTACTCCGTTAATCAATATGATTTAGCATTTTATTCTCCCTCTTTGTTATTAGCAAAAGAGGGTGGAGTGAAACAAAACTAGAATTAAGAAGACAAACGTTGAGACATAACTAAGAGAGGATTAAGAGTTTTGTGTAAACATAAAGTAAGTCATGATCAAGCTAAGGGAGAGAGTAGCACAACAGAAAAATATATGATAAGCGTGAAAGAAATTTAATAAAAATAATCACTTGCCCTTTTTAAATTAATTTTAAGAGTAATTCTACTTGTTAAGATAGATGCAAGTTTGTTTGAACAAGAACAAGTGAAAGACAAATCCTTAGAAATAAGCATGAGAACACGAAGTACATGATCAAAAGAGAAATGTGGAAAAAAAAAAAATAGGAGTAGTATTTTTGTTATAGTTTGACCATTCCAACAATATGTCTATACTTTTCACGTTTGAGCATTTTAACTTTGAAAATTTTCATAACAAATAGGCAAGCATGAATTAACGTATTCAAAAGGATAATAACTACAATGTAACCAATTCGTATTTTAAGTAAAGAAAACATTGTAGAAATCATGCATTGCAATCTAGTGCTTTTACTTAAGTTTTTAGAGAATTATGTAATTTTGCATTAGGATCCAATTCTCATGAGTATAAGCTTTATGAAAAACAATGATGTGTGCATAAGGTGTTTTGATAAAAGTATACAAGTGAAATAATCAAAACACATGACCTATGTAATGAAATAGTAACAACAATATTAAGATTGTAATCAGATAATTACTTTCACACATCACATCAAGAATGAAATTTCAAAGCACATAAAATACGTAGAACTACCAAGGTGCTTCGCCCACACAATGCTCATTAAGACTTATCAGGGAGCGGAGTATTGCTTGGGGGATCATGATACAGATTTTTCGGTTTTGAAATTTAGTGAAGGTTTGAGATTTTCTCCAAAACTATATCCGATAAAGGCAAGTGTACCTTATCGTCTATAGTATAGGATATTAAGAAATACCAAGGTCATATTCCACAGGGCGCGTTGATTACTTCTACTTTGAGGAAAGTCGCTATTATCTTACCTAACGATACTTTGGGGTTTTAATTACTTGGCTAGAAAAAGAGAAATTGCAAGCTAGATTTAGAGTTTAGATGATGATAAAAGAAGCTAGTACTCAATCAAAAGTCACCTTGGAGTGAGAATAGACAAGTGAAAAGAAATTAAATCTAATTCCATTTAAATTGAACTACTTGACCGTGGAGGTTCCCGAAGCTCGAACATGCCTCTCTCGAGGTTAATGCCCAACTAAGTTTAGGAAAAATCAACCGGACTCTCGTCCTATAATCGATTACCTAAAACTTGCTTTACGAAGTGAACCCCGCTATTGGATTTGACTCCAATCCGGGAGATTTATGTCATCCTCTCTCGAGGGGTGCGTGCAACTCTCTTTACCCTTGAGTGATCAATTCATACTTTGAGCCTCTCGGCTAACTAAGTATGAAAACATAAGCGAAAACCATATATCGAAAATATGGCCTCACTAATTATAAATCAAGGGCAATTCAAGTATTTATAAAAACCGAAAAAGAAAACTTTAGAAAATCATAACTTGTCTAACTCATCCTCGGATCATTTTGATCGAGTACTAATGAGGATTAGTTAATCATGGTGGAGGGGGAAGAGAAATAAAAATAAAATGCATAATAAGAAAATTTAACTAAGTAAGGAGGAGACAAAATCAAGAGAACAAACTAATTTTTATTTAAATGAAAACTATTACAAGTCTTAAGAGAAGAGATTGCAAGCTAGGAAAAACAAAGTTACAAGCTTAAACTAAACTATTACATTGAGAGAAAGCTAGTACATTGCATGAGAAAAGAAAAGAGAGCATGAAAGTAAGACACATGAACATGAAAGTGAAAAATACTCAGGATTGGCTCCAGCAGCACCTCCCCCACCCCCAAAATTCTCAACCCTGGACTCAAGGAGAACCTATGAATTTATAGGAAAAAATTTCAGATTACACGCCCTCGGTCACGGGCGTGACCAAGGGCGTCACTGCACTATTCACATCGGATCCGACAGCGGCGTGGGCTTTCTGGACGGTGCGGCAAAAAGTGACATGTCATGGGCGTGACATGTCGGGTCACGGCCGTGACTTTGGACGGCTGCATTAAATGCGGCGTGGGCTGGAATTTGGCGCGGCGGCGAAGCAGAGATCACGCGGGCAAGTCACGACCGTGACATGTGGGTCACGGGCGTGACTCAAGTTGACTTCTCGACTGCAGCTCCACGTCTCGACGGCGGCTCTACGTGGAAGATTTTAAGATTACACGCCCCGGTCACGGGCGTGACTTTGGGTCACGGGCGTGACCTGGGCGTGACTTGGTGTGGACTGGTTCAAACAGCGTGGCATCGATTCTGGACTGATCTTCAGGTTACACGCCCTTGGTCACGGGCTTGACCGAGGGCTTGACATGCTATTTTTCCCGATTTGTCCCAAAATTCTGCAAATATTGAAATTAAGCTAAGTTAGAATCAAAATTACAAAAAGAACTACTTATAACCTAAAATTGACATAAAAAGGAAAATTCATATTAAATATTTACAAAATTTTCTATTAAAAAGTTATAAAAATACTACTTATCAAATACCCCCATACTTGAGGTTTTGCTGTTCCAGAGCAAAAGTGTGAGACATAATTTATAAGACATCCTTAAAATTTTTTTTAATTTTAAACTAAAATTTCATTTAAACCAAAAGTTAAGTTAAGAGTAAATTCAAGGGAGAGTTATGTCCTAAATTATGATGATGATTTGAAAAGAGGGAAAATTGTTTAGGCAAAGACTTCTCGTGAAACTTAATTAGTTTACAATATTGTAGAAATTATAAAACTAAATTAGATTAAAATTATAAGAACTCTACCTTAAAAGAAACTTAAGGAAAAGTAAATTACTAAATATTGCTCTCTCCATAATTTTCAACTAAAACTAGAACAATGATAATTGGCTAAGGGGGATTTCATAAAATTTGGCATAAGAAGAGAAATTTTTGAATGGAGGAAATGGAATTTATCATGAAATTTCCTTTTTTTTCTTTTTTTTTTCTCTTCTAATAAAAACCCAAAATGTATATGGTTTAGGAGTAATGAATTTTATCCTCTTACTCCATGCCATATAATCTTTTCAAATATTTTGGGTGCATATGTTTTAGGGAATAATGAATTTTATCCTCTTATTCCCATGACATATGATCTTTTAAAGTTCATTTTTTTATGCCACAAAGGGGGTAAGGAAGGGAAATAAATCTAGCTAGCTTTAAATTATATTGAGAGCAAATTCTAGTAATAATAAATTTCCTAAGATCTAAAAAGTTAGAAGAAAATAGAATTGAAATCTAAAGAGGTTTAGGAAATTCACTACAAAATGAAGCCATTTAAAAATAAAAAGAGAAGTCATGCTAACAAAATTCTCTAATCAATTTAAAATCATAAGATGATTCTTAAATCAAGATTACCTCAAATTTAAAATTAACAAACTATGATAAGCAAAATTTTAGCCAATTAAAAACTTAAACATGCTTATAAACATTCTCAACTAGATTTCTAAGAAATCACAAAAACAACAAGAAGGAGGGATATAAGAGTTTTTGGAATTTTTGATATTATCTTTTTTTTTTTTTTAAATTTTTCTCATTAAAAATTATTTACAAAGAAAGGAAACTAGCTTTAAAACTTAACAATTTTTGTTAATTCTTGGACTTCCCAAGGGCTACCCAGTGAAGGGTTCGCAAGGTACTAGGAGGTGTGATGGGATGAAATCCCAAACGTCCCTTTCCAAGATTTAAATTTTCGATTTTCTAAATTTTTTTTTTTAGTTTTTGGATTTTACAAGTGCTTAAATAAAGGAAAACATAGAATCAAAATTAAAATATGTTTTTTTTTTCTTTTCATTTTTTTTTTGAAAATTTTCTTTTTAAAACTATTTACAAATATTTACAAAGGGCTATTTACACCCCCATACTTAAAGTTAAACATTGTCCCCAATGTTTAAAAGTAAGTATGAAGTAAGAAAAGGTAAAAAGAAATGCAAGGAAAAAGAAAGGAAAGAAGGAAAAAGAGCTTCCCTGATTTTTGAAGCTTTTGTGGGGAAGCCGCGATTACCTACAAAAGATGTTAAAGAAGGAACAAGAAAAAGAAAACAGGAGAAAGCAATTAAAAGATAACTTTGGGGTGCCTCCCAAAAGCGCTTTGTTTAAGGTCGCGTAGCTTGACCTACTTGCCAATCATGTTATATTATGAAGAAATATCGCATCACTCTTGTCATTAGGTAAGTCTCACGGAAGATACAATTTAAGGCGGTGCCCGTTAACTTTGAAGGAACCTTTTTCCGGGTGGGAAATTAGAATTGTCCCATAGGACCAAACCTATTTAACAATAAAAGGTCCGGACCATCGAGATTTCAGCTTTCCCGGAAAAAGGCGAAGACGAGAATTATAAAGGAGGACGAGATCGCCCGGCGAAAAAGTTTTTGGAAATTTTATATGTTTGTCGTGATAAAACTTTGTTCGCTCCTTATATAATTTGTTACTCTCATACGCATTCGCTCAACACTCATCCAATTCGTTCATTTGAAATATTCTTTGTTCGCCCGCTAAAGTAGAATCAAGATTTAAAAATTTAAGCGCCCAAAATGCGCGGTGTTCTAATTCGACCGGAAGGTGGCAAGCCTTGCCATTGACCATTCGATATGGTGTACAACCGATAGCGGTCTTGTACGTCGTTCGATAGGTCCATAGCGCGTCAATGAGCTTTATTGCCCAATCCTTCCGATTAATAGAAACTGTTTTTTCTAAAATCCGTTTTAATTCTCGATTAACAACTTCGACTTGGCCGCTCGTTTGTGGGTGATATGCAGTGGATAATTTGTGTGTGACACCATATTTTGCTAAGATTTTTGTGAAATGAGTATTGCAAAAATGGGTGCCCCGATCACTCACAATAGCGCGCGGAGTGCCAAATCGAGAGAATAATTTTTTTAAAAAGTTAACGACGACTCACGCATCGTTGGTGGGGAGAGCTTGCGCTTCCGCCCACCTCGACACGTAGTCGACCGCCACTAGAATATACTTATTTGAAAACGAAGGAGGGAGAGGACCAACGAAATCAATGCCCTAAAGATCGAAAATTTCGCATTCTAAGAAAATATTTTGGGGCATCTCATCCCGGCGGGAGATGTTCCCCGACCGCTGGCAGCTGTTGCAAGTACTCACAAGGGTGTGAGCATCTTTGAAGAGCGTGGGCCAATAAAAGCCCGCCTCCAGCGCCTTCCTCGCGGTTCAGTTTGAATGATAGTGACCACTGGTGGGTCCCTCATGACAATGATGTAAAATTTTAAAGCCTTCCTCACTTGAAACACATCTTCTCACAACCTGGTCTGCGCATACTCGGAATTAAAAAGGGGTCCTCCCAAAAGTAATTCTTTAAATCAGAAAAGAATTTCTTCTTTTGTTGACTCGAGAATTCTTTTGGCAGGACCCGGGCTACTAAATAGTTAGCCAAATCCTCAAACCATGGGGTAGAAGATGAATTAAAATTTTCGAGAGCTAGGAGGCACTCTTCGGGAAATTTATCGTTGATGTTGGCCTCTATTAATGCTTCCGAGGAGGGATTTTCTAAACGAGAAAGGTGATCGGCCGCCATGTTTTCGGCTCCTCTTTTGTCCCGGATCTCTAAGTTAAACTCCTGCAAGAGGAGGATCCATCGCAAAAGACGAGGCTTGGCGTCCGATTTGCTTAAAAGATACCTAAGTGCAGAGTGATCCGTGAAGACGATAACTTTCGATAGGGTGATGTATGACCTAAACTTATCGAAGGAAAAAACGATCGCTAGAAGCTCCTTTTCGGTAGTGGTGTAATTCGCTTGTGCTGACGTGAGTGTTTTGCTCGCATAATAAATAGGGTGGAAATACTTACTCACCCGTTGGCCTAAAATGGCACCAACCGCAATGTCACTCGCGTCGCACATGATTTCAAAAGGGAGTGACCAATCCGGCGCGACTATAATCGGGGAGTTTATAAGTTTTTCTTTGATAAGTTTAAAGGCCAAATGGCATTCATCGCTAAAAATAAATGAGGATTCCTTATCAAGAAGATGGGTTAACGTCTTTGTGATTTTGGAAAAATTTTGTATAAAGCGCCGATAGAACCCTGCGTGCCCTAGGAAACTACGAATAGCTTTTACGTTTGTTGGAGGGGGAGTTTTTCAATCACTTCAATCTTGGCCCTATCGACCTCGATCCCCATGCCCGAAATTTTATGACCAAGGACTAATCCTTCCTTGACCATAAAATGGCATTTCTCCCAATTAAGTGCTAAATTCGTTTCCTCGCATTGCTGCAACACGCGCTCAAGATTTTTTAAACAATTTTTAAATGAGTTTCCGAATACGGAAAAGTCGTCCATAAACACTTCCATCACCTCCTCTACTAACTCGTCAAATATCGCCAGCATGCATCTTTGAAATGTAGCTGGCGCGTTACAAAGACCAAATGGCATCCTTCGATAAGCGAAGGTGCCAAAGGGACAAGTGAAAGTGGTTTTCTTTTGGTCGTCGGGCGAAATTGGGATTTGAAAATATCCCGACAAACCATCGAGAAAACAGTAGTAGGAGTGACCTGAAAAGCGGTCTAAGATTTTATCAATAAACGGTAGAGGGAAGCGATCCTTACGGGTGGCATCATTTAGTTTTCGGTAATCGATGCACATTCGCCAACCTGTAACAGTACGGGTTGGGATCAACTCGTTATTCTCATTAGCTACTACCGTAACGCCTCCTTTCTTTGGTACGACTTGTACTGAGCTAACCCAAGTACTATCCGATATCGGGTAGATAATTCCCGCATCTAATAGTTTGATCACTTCGGCCTTAACGACTTCTTTCATGTTTGGGTTTAGCCGCCATTGAGGCTGGACCGAATTTCGGGAATTATCTTCGAGAAAGATTTTATGGGTGCAGAAGGAAGGGTTTATACCCTTAATATCCGAAATTTGCCACGCAATTGCGTGGCGGTGCTTTCTTAAGACAATAGCTAACTCAGAAATTTCCGAGTTGCTAAGTTCGGATGAAACGATGACGGGTAGCTTCGACTCTTTTTCTAAAAATAAATACTTAAGGTGAGGGGGGAGTTGCTTTAGTTCTAAAACGGGTGGCTCTTCATAAGAAGTTTTGATTTTCAATTTTTATAAAAATAGTGGTTCGGGTGGTGTGAAACGTGTGACTTCTTCTTCCAGACAAAAGAGCTCGGCGAGCTCGGACTCGTGACTCGAGGTGGAGACTAACTCGGGAGGTGAATCGAAGTCACAACACTCTTCCAGGTAAAAACACGAATCGTCATTTTCTAATGTGTTCCGCATCGAGGAATTTATGCCGAAAGAAACTTCATCGTCTCCAACCCGTAGGAGGAGCTTTCTGTTACTTACGTCAATAATGGCGCGGGAGGTGGCAAGGAAGGGGCGGCCGAGTATGAGGGGTACTTCGGCATCCTCTTCGATGTCAAGAATGACAAAGTCCACCGGGAAGATGAACTTGTCGACCTTGATGAGCACGTCCTCCACTATTCCTACCAGATATTTTAAAGAGCGATCCGCTAATTGAATACTCATTCGAGTGGGGCTTGGATTTCCTAGACCTAGCTTCTTAAATAGTGAAAAAGGAATGAGATTGATACTTGCTCCCAGATCCGCTAAAGCGTGTTTTACTAACGAATTGCCAAATAAACACAGGATGGAGAACCGTCCCGGATCATTCACTTTTCTAGGCAATTTGTTGAGTACAACCGCGGAGCATTCTGCGTTCTAAGAAATATGCGAAATATCTTCTAATTTTTTCTTATTGGAGAGCAACTCCTTAAGATATTTTGCATATTTAGGCATTTGAGAGATAGCCTCGCAGAAGGGTACATTAATGTGAATTTGCTTTAAAATATCTAAAAACTTTTTATAATTCTTTTCGGCGCTCTCGCTTTTAAACTTAGATGGATACGAAATATTAGAAGTAGAAGCGCGCGGAGCTAACGTAGCAGGTAAATTCGAAGATAAAATAGGAGGAGGAGGGGAGGAGGAAGTTACCATGGGTTCGTCCTGTTTTGAAACCACCTCCTTCCCACTTCGGAGTGTAATTGCGTTTGCGCTCTCCCTTGGGTTTGGCTTCGTTTTTCCCGGAAGGGCTCCTTGCGGGCGCTCGAAGATTATCTTTGCTAGCTGGCCCACTTGGTTCTCTAAATTTTTGATCGATCCGGTGAGGTTCCGGATGTTCGCTTCATTTGTAGCAACATATTTTGCAAAAGCCTCTTCAAGCAGAGAGGGCTTTTGCTGTTGCGGTGGAAAACCGGGTGGATTAAAAATTGGAGGGGGAGTTAAATTAAGAAGTTGATTTGGAGGTTGATTTGAATTTAAGGGACGCTGAGCATTTCCTTGATTGCTCCATGAGAAATTCGGATGATTCCTATAACCCGCATTGTAGGTGTTATTATACGGAGCGGTGTTCGGGTTATAGGAAGGCCGAGGTGGATTTCCCATGTAATCAACTTGCTCTTCAATTAAAACATTATTAGCCCAAGGAGGAGTGGCGGAGGAAGCAGACATCTCCGCCACTTGCTTTGTTAAGCGCTCAACTTGTAAAGCCAAATTCTCGTTTGCGTCTAATTCAAAAATTCCGGCCGGCTTATTAGGCCGCGCTCGGGGCATGTTCCATTGGTATGCATTTGTGGGCATCTCTTCGAAAAGCTCTTGAGCGGCGACCGGGGTTTTATTATTTAATGTCCCCCCGACGGTCGTATCAATCATTTGCCTCGTTTGGAGATTTAAGCCATTATAAAATATTTGCACTTGTTGCCAAGTGGCAAGTGCGTGGTGAGGGCATCGACGCAAAAGCTCCTTGAAGCGCTCCCATGTATCATAGAGAGTCTCCGAGTCGATTTGCATGAATGACGCAATATCCGTGCGCAATTTAGCGGTCTTTGAAGGCGGGAAATATTTATTAAGAAATTTTTCCGCCATTTCGGCCCATGTAGTGATGGATCCCCTAGGTAGGGAGCCCAGCCACTGCTTGGCCTTAGACTGCAAAGAAAAAGGAAAAAGACGTAATCGAATGGCGTCATCGGTGACGCCATTGATCTTAAAAGTGTCGCAAATTTCAAGAAAGTAAGAGATATGCAAATTAGGATCCTCGTCCGGTTGACCATCAAAGGTCACCGATTGTTGCACCATTTGTATGATGCTGGACTTGATCTCAAAATTAATGTTCGCCACTGTGGGGCGAACAATACTCGATTGTGTGCCTTCCAAATTCGGCCGCGCATAATAGGACATGGTCCGTTGCGCGTCCTCATCAGGATTTGGCTAGTTAAGATTAGGAGGATTAAGATTATGATTCATATTCGCTGTGTTAGTGTCCCCGATCGACTCTTCAGATTCTATTTGATTTCCCTGATCACGAGAATGGCGGTGCCTCAAAAGAGTTCGCTCGATCTCCGGATCAAAAGGAAGAATCGAAGTGCTACCTCGGGTCATACACTAAAAAGAGAAGAAAGGAAGAAGAAAAACTAAATTTTTTTTCTTTTTGAAATTTAGAAAAAGCAAAATAAAATAAAAAGAAGCATGATAAAATTAATAGCTACCCTCTTTTCAAAATATCTACGCAAAGTCCCTGGCAACGGCGCCAAAAACTTGATACAGATTTTTCGGTTTTGAAATTTAGTGAAGGTTTGAGATTTTCTCCAAAACTATATCCGATAAAGGCAAGTGTACGTTATCGTCTATAGTATAGGATATTAAGAAATACCAAGGTCGTATTCCACGGGGCGCGTTGATTACTTCTACTTTGAGGAAAGTCGCTATTATCTTACCTAATGATACTTTGGGGTTTTAATTACTTGGCTAGAAAAAGAGAAATTGCAAGCTAGATTTAGAGTTTAGATGATGATAAAAGAAGCTAGTACTCAATCAAAAGTCACCTTGGAGTGAGAATAGACAAGTGAAAAGAAATTAAATCTAATTCTGTTTAAATTGAACTACTTGACCGTGGAGGTTCCCGAAGCTCGAACATGCCTCTCTCGAGGTTAATGCCCAACTAAGTTTAGGAAAAATCAACCGGACTCTCGTCCTATAATCGATTACCTAAAACTTGCTTTACGAAGTGAACCCCGCTATTGGATTTGACTCCAATCCGGGAGATTTACGTCATCCTCTCTTGAGGGATGCGTGCAACTCTCTTTGCCCTTGAGTGATCAATTCATACTTTGAGCCTCTCGGCTAACTAAGTATGAAAACATAAGCGAAAACCATATATCGAAAATATGGCCTCACTAATTATAAATCAAGGGTAATTCAAGTGTTTATAAAAACGGAAAAAGAAAACTGTAGAAAATCATAACTTGTCTAACTCATCCTCGGATCATTTTGATCGAGTACTAATGAGGATTAGTTAATCATGGTGGAGGGGGAAGATAAAGAAAAATAAAAATGCATAATAAGAAAGTTTAACTAAGGAGGAGACAAAATCAAGAGAACAAACAAATTTTTATTTAAATGAAAACTATTACAAGTCTTAAGAGAAGAGATTGCAAGCTAGGAAAAACAAAGTTATAAGCTTAAACTAAACTATTGCATTGAGAGAAAGCTAGTACATTGCATGAGAAAAGAAAAGAGAGCATGAAAGTAATACACATGAACATGAACATGAAAGTGAAAAATACTCAGGATTGGCTCCAGCAGCACCTCCCCCACCCCCAAAATTCTCAAACCTGGACTCAAGGAGAACCTCTGAATTTATAGGAAAAAATTTCAGATTACACGCCCTCGGTCACGAGCGTGACCCAGGGCGTGACTGCACTATTCACATCGGATCCGACAGCGGCGTGGGCTTTCTGGACGGCGCGGCGAAAAGTGACATGTCACGGGCGTGACATGTCGGGTCACGGATGTGACTTTGGACGGCTGCATTAAATGCGGCGTGGGCTGGAATTTGGCGCGGCGGCGAAGCAGAGATCACGCGGGCAAGTCACGTCCGTGACATGTGGGTCACAGGCGTGACTCAAGTTGACTTCTCGACTGCAGCTCCACGTCTCGACGGCGGCTCTATGTGGAAGATTCTAAGATTACACGCCCCCGGTCACGGGCGTGACTTTGGTTCACGGGCGTGACCTGGGGCGTGACTTGGTGTGGACTGGTTCAAACAGCGTGGCATGTATTCTGGACTGATCTTTAGGTTACACGCCCTTGGTCACGGGCGTGACCGAGGGCGTGACATGCTATTTTTCCCGATTTGTCCCAAAATTCTGCAAATATTAAAATTAAGCTAAGTTAGAATCAAAATTACAAAAAGAACTACTTATAACCTAAAATTGACATAAAAAGGAAAATTCATATTAAATATTTACAAAATTTTCTATTAAAAAGTTATAAAAATACTACTTATCAGATCACATAAGCATTTTTTTATTAAAATTATATTTTTAGTGATCCGGTGTACAAATAGAAGTGATAAAACAAAATATGTTTGCACAAGACACTTTACAATTCTTTCCAAGGTGCTCAACCTCACAGTGCTCATTAAGACTTATCAGGAGGGTGAGTAATGCTTGGTGGAGTTATCTTTGGCTTTTTATTTCAGATTTTTATTTTTGGCCAAAGTTCTCCGAATTCACTTGTTGTTGCAAACATCTATATTACTTAAACAACACTTCTATATTGTGCATGAAATTTATTTTTAAAGGATGGTGTATGTAATTTAGACATAAAACTTATTATGTTAAAACTATTACAATATACAATCATGCAAGACTAAGATTATGAGCACATGTAGATTACCAAAATAGTGAGTGTATAATTCATTTATTAACATAAAACATTACTCATACTTAGAGGCATGCTAGGCAATCATACACAATTATCTATAGACTATTTCATTGCACATACTCAGATTAAGGTGAAGGAATGAAGATAAAAATAATGTTTAGGAAATTTGAAATTAAAATTAGACATTGAAGGTTATCTTTAAGAGTATGCCAAAAACAATTTTGACCTTTTTGAAACAACAATAACTAAGATGTTTGCTCTTGTGAAGTTGTATTGTCAAACCATAATTTTGTAAGGAGTTAAAGCAAAACAAATAACAAAAACATATTTATGATCATTTTGAATTATTTGAATTTTTTTGGTATTTTGGAATAAAACAACCAAATTAATAATGCAATACTTTCAAGTATGAGAAAATAAACAGAGGAAAAATCAAAAGAAAAATATTAGAAATATTTTGGAAAAATCAGAAAGTCAATTTGGCCTAAATAGCTAACGCCTGGCGTTAACTAGTTAACGTCGAAACAGTACTCGATTTTTGAGAATTTTTGATTTTTTTTTTGGCCTAAATAGTATGTACATAGACCATCATAGGGTAGAAATTTCAGAGAAAATTGATAGGTTTTGAAGGCTAATTAAGCATATTTTGATGGTTTTAAAATATTTTTATATTTTATAATATATAATATTTTTTCTTTTTCTTTTCATGAAACAGTAAATAAGGTGTAGTCATAATGGTACATAGATAGATGACCAGCAAAGAAATATGCAATTATATAAGAAAAGAGGATAACGCCGGCGTTGAAGTCAACGCTAGCGTTGAGTTCGCTTTATATAAAAAGCCCTAAATTCAAGTTCTTTTCTTTTCTCATCATTTTAGGTCGTGTCTTCTCCAGGTTTCACCGCCAGCACTCTCAGATCTAGGTAAATTTGATGTTTTTCTTCTCATATTTTTTGATTAAATCATTTCTCTACCCCTAAATTGAAATCCTTTGAAGTATTGAAGTGTATTATTATGGTATGTGATAGATTTTAGGATTTTGAGATCTAGGGTTTGCAAGTTTTTGAGTTGAGAATGAGGTTTTGAGATTCTTTTTAAAGATGAGTCTTTGTTTTTACCTTCTTTAGTTAGTTTGATTTTTATTGATGACTTTTCATTTATCCTTTTGTTTTTCAACAATTTTTTAAGTTACAAGTATTACAGATGGTTGGCATTGTGTACTGGCAGTGATAGAATGTTCCAGAGTCTGGGCCGGGCATTAATTCTAATACCTGGCATTAAACAAAATCATTTTTGTGCTGATTGTTGTTGTGTTGAAAGTTCATGCAGGTTATGGCTTCTTCCAGTATGCATGGTGTCCGTGCCAGAAAGTCTTGGTCCCGTCCTCCACAAGAGTCTTATCAATTTTTTGTGGGGATTGAAAAGGCGACTGTTGGTGTAGGCATGGTGTTGCACATAGATCTTCCATGTCATGCTCATATTCAAAATCTCCTAGCAGCATCAGGAGTGTTGTCAGTGATTTCTGATGATTGCTTTTCTACGGATTTTGTTCGGGAGTTTTATAACAATTTGTATGATCCATCAGAAACAGAGCTTCATGGAGGAGTGATGTCAATAATCCAGTCTGAAGTTATTCAAGTCACACATGACGATCTTCGGAATGAGTTTGGGTTAATAGAGAATGATTATCATTTAGATGTGGTAGAAAAGTATAGAGCTGAGCGGGATTGGACACCAGTAGATCTGGTATTGCACGGGAAGGAGACAAAAGATCAGATTACAGATGTTTATTCACTTAGGGAGGAAGCATTTTTTATTCAAGATATTTTACGACATTCAATTATGTTGAAGTCTGGAGACACAAAGAAGATCACTGCACAATTGAGTATAGTGACATATCATATAATGCAGGAAGTACTTTTTGATGTGGTTGATCTTATCCTTTCTCAGATTCGTTATACTTTTAAGTTGAAGGATCCAAGATGGTCTCGACTCAACACTCTTCCCCTAGGAGGACTTATACAACGGGTGGTGATGGCAAAGTATGCATATATAACTCGAACTAATTATATTAATGATCTTGTCCCTGAGCTTTATTCTACTTCAACCCTTCGAGTTCCTCGACCATGAGATATACCATCATCTTCACGGCCACCCCTACGACGAGGTCTTTCACTCTGAGAGACGAATCGGGAGCATCAGGAGTCGTTTGAAGAATTCAAAGAGAATGCGACACGAAGAATGTCACGGATCGAGAAAATGATGCGATACATGATCAGGGCCTTGAAGTTGAAACCGACACCGGCAGAAGAAAGGGATTGGGAGGTTCCCGTAGAGGATCCGCCATGTCGCTCGACTCGCGGTACTCGAAGGTTAAGGGAACGAGGCAGTTCAACTACTGGAGAACCAGACTCACTTAGTGAAAGTAGACAATTTTAAGGTGGTTTTTCAGTTCTGTAATAACATTGCTTAGTATTTCGACAATACTGTCTAACGCCATGCGTTATTGCTTGCGCCCAGCGTTAGCTGTTATCATGTTTTTCCTTTTATTTTTGTTTTTATCTATTCTGTGAACTGTTTCTGCGGTGTGTTCTAATATTTATCTTATGAAAAACAATTTATAAACTATGGCTTTTATGTAAGATTAATTTCTCATTATATTTGTTTTTAAAGCACATAGTTATTATGAATTTTAACTTCCAATTTTTCTGATTTTGGTTAAGCATCATAGAGGCAAACAAATGACGCAAATATATTAAGTAGCCTAGCAAAACTCCCCTAAAATTCCTTTTAAATCCATTTTGACAATTATTTTATTTAGTCTTAAAAATATCATATACTGGATTTAGAAGGATAAAAATAAAAAAGGATAAGTAGATCACTTGAAAAATGATATGATTTTTTTATTCAACTTTATTCAATTTGATTTATTTATGGATTTTGGTTGAATATGTGAAAGTCATATCACAAGTTATATAAAGTGATCATATCATGATGGCTTAAAGAAATAAAAGCAAAAGAACAAAAAAGAAATTAAGCAAATCATGAAGTAGAGATTTGATATTTTATTTTTAGTTGATTTCTACTTCATGCAAATAATTGGATACTAATGAATGAGAGATTTAGGTATCCAAAGAGGACCGGGTGTGGCAGTTCCTTTGGGTACACAAATATATCGTGTTTGCTTTTGGGGAGATATGATTGAATGGGCTCTTTTGATTTGAGTTTGTGTTTCATCTTTAGCTTTGGGTCTCCACTCAAATCTTGGTTTAACATTATTTTTCGTTTTCAAATTTCCATAATCATTTACTTGAATATTTGCATCAAAAAGGTTTTTGAATTTATAATTTGAAGGAAATTTGTTTGCATTTAATTTTAGGTTGGGAGAAACATGATTTTGTAAACAATGGTGATTTTGATTTTGATTTACAAATCATTTATGTTTCTAACTCCCATTTTTAAACTTAGTTAAAATATTCATATTCATATTCATATTCAATACGCTTTTAGGTATTTCTTGATATTGTGAATTTTTATTTATAAATTTCATAAGCAAGTTGATTTTTTGTTTTTAATTCATTATTCTTAATTTTTAAATTATGTCTAGCTTTATTATAAGCGATTGTGCTATTTTTAAGAATGGAAACAATTGAATCAATATGATTTTGATAGTTATTTCTATATTCATCAAATGTTTCATCCATCTCTTTAATTTCAATTTTATAGTCTTTACACTTAGCACAATCATTTTCCAAAGATGAATTTTCTAAACAAAATCTTTCATTTTGTTATTTTACAAAAATAAGTTCATTTTCAAGTACTTTGTATTTTTCTTTTAATTCATTATAATCAGTACAAGGTGTGGAGTTTTCAAATGAAGAGCATGATGGAGATTCAAACACGTTATTTTTGGATTCTACATTCACATTTGCTTTCAAAGTTTTATTTTCTAAACGTAGTTTTGCATTAGCCTTTTTTTAATTTCTTAATCTTACGTTTAGTAGTTTGTAGCAATTGTAATGTAGAAATAGAAGTACAAAAGATAGAATTTGATTTCCTTACATTGCTATCGGAAGAGGCAAGATTTGAAAATATAGTTCCTTTGACATCATTTTGGCACTCCTCTTCCGAAGATAGTATTTCTTCTTCTCTTTCACTTGATGTGCACTTCATGGATTCGTCATGAGAGGAGCTTTCATGAAAATTTGTGCAAGCTTGTATGTTCTCCAATTCTTGTGTTTGTTCCATACCTGTAAGAGGAAAATCATACATTTCTTCAAGAAATTTCCATACTTTGTATGCACTAGAAAAACAATATATTAATTTGAAGATATCTTGAGATAAAGCACAGAAAGTATAATTCATAGCTTTTGCATTTAGGTGATGCTCTTGTTTATTTGATTCGTCCGCTGGTCTTGTTATTGCTATATCCCGAGCGTTGATATCTAATGTTTTAATAAACCTTTCCATTAACAATTTCCACCCTTTATAATTTCTTCCTTCGAATAAAGGTGGTGCAAGAGATTTTTCTTCTTCATAAAAATTCCCCCCATTAACAGAAGCGAGATCATGAGACGCTATTATTCCCGATTGTTAAGCCAATTTGGAATAACCTGCTCTGATACCACTTGTTGGATCTGTAGGCGCCCTTAGAGGGGGGTGAATAAGGGTTTTAAAAACTTTAAACTTTAATAGAAAACTTTTGATATTTTGGTCGAAGTAAGTTAAATCAAAAGTAAAGAGATAATGAAATTAGAAATAAAATCAATTTTATTAAACAAGAAAAGACATGATTATCATTTATAAAATTGATTACAAAATCTGATTTCAATGACGCTAGAAATCGAAGCGAATAATATAAAAACCATTTTTATTTTCTATACTGACTCGTATCCCCACAAACCGGTTGGCTTTAGCAGATCTCTCCCCAGATACGGCCTCAAGCCGCTCTAGCCAATCTATCACCAGAAAGGCCTCGAGCACCCCCTAGATCTACTCCCTAGACCCAGTCGCCAACACGAGGCGAATTCCTTCCTAAGTCCTACCTAGACCTAGTCACCAACACGAGGCGAATTCACGAACTCATTACAAAGATGAGATAAAGGAAAAATATAAAATACAAATATAAAACTCCCTATGAGGTAATCTGAAGGAGATGCCAAAGAATCGCTGAAGATCGTTGAAGTCCAAGCGTGCGTTCTTCGCGTTGAGTTAGCATGTTGATCCAAGCCTCCTTTGATTCCTCCTTTTGAAATATGAGTGGGAGATGTGTTTCTCTAGAAATACGGCCCTCATAAAGTTTCTGAAGTGCTGGAATAGGGCTCTTGACAATCAGTCATCGGAGAAGACAAAATCCTCTGATTTATAGAATTTGAGCTAACGTCTGCATTAAGTCCTAACGCCTGGCGTTGACAATGTATAACAATATATTAATGGCTCAGATCTTCAGAAGAGGAAGGAGATTCTGCACTTTAGGAATGTTTTATTTTAGGCAATATTAACACTGGCGTTAAGGCTAACGCGGTGCATTGGGCAAATCATTCCTAATGTTCCTCCTGCAATCACGGCTGATTCTCCTTGCCAAATTTGTCGACCACATAATGCTCAGTGTTGACAGTAATGCCTGGTGTTGACTTTCTTTCTTCACCCTATTTCGTCGGACGACAACTTCGTCGAACGGTCTTCATATTTTATCGCCTTTTCGTCGAACGGAATTCTTATTTCATCGAACGCTTATTTCGTCGAACGCATTTCGTCAGCCTCCTTTTCAGCAGCCTCCATTTCGTCGAACGGAGTTTTCGTCGAGCGCAGTTCGTCGAACGAGCTTCTTCTTTCGTTGAACACAATTTTGTCGAACACCATTTTCATCTAGCGCTAACGCCCAGTGTTAAGCTTAATGCCCATCGTTAAATAGCTTTTAATCCTTTAGGTTGTTGTTTGTGTCAGACCATTGTTTTTGCAACTTGGTGTCATAACTGTCCAAACCTGCATGCTAAAAACACAATGGCAACAAGATCAAATACAAGTAGGATTTGTTATTCTCAAATCAAAGGGATGCGGAAAACCATGTTCCAACAACCTACTCTATCGTACTTTCATGTTTTTGGATGTAAATGTTTTATCTTAAATACCAAAGATGCATTAGCTAAATTTGATGAAAAATGCGATGAAGGAATCTTTTTTGGTTACTCGTCTACTAGCAAGGCATATAGGATATATAACAATAAATCAAAAAAGGTTGAAGAGTCTATTCATGTGAAGTTTGATGAAATTATGCCTTGTGTAGATTCTAATAGTGCAGGAAAAGAAGATGAACCCCCTTCTCCTTTGGAGCTTGAAGACGATGAATCACTTGGAAAGGACAAAGAAGTAGAACCAGTGCAAGAAGAGTTTGTGCCTCCAAGCGTGCTTAAATTCACAAAAGATCATCCAAGGGAGCTTATCATTGGAGAACCATCAAGAGGGGTAACTACACGCTCTTCCTTTAATGAATCTATTTCTAATTTATGCTTTGTCTCTGAAATAGAACCTAAAAATGTTTCTACTGCTTTAAATGATGATTTTTGGTTTATTGATATGAATGAAGAATTAAATCAATTTGAACGCAATAGGGTTTGGAAGCTTGTAGAAAGACCATCTAATCACCCCGTTATTGGTGTCAAATGGTTATTTAAAAATAAATTAGATGGAGATTCTAGAATCACTAGGAACAAAGCTAGATTAGTAGCATAAGGTTATTCACAAATTGAGGGGGTCGACTTTGATGAAACATTTGCTCCCGTTGCTCGCCTTGAATCGATTAGAATTTTTCTTGCATTTGCGAGTTATAAGAAGTTTAAACTATTTCAAATGGATGTAAAAAGTGCATTCTTATACGGGATAATTAAAGAAGAAGTCTATGTAGAACAACCCCCAGGTTTTATAGATGAAAAATTTCCAAATCATGTCTACAGATTAGAAAAAGCGCTTTATGGTCTAAACCAAGCGCCCCACGCTTGGTATGAACGTCTAACATCTTTTTTTATTAAAGCACAGTTATAAAATGGGTAGTGCCGACAATACGCTCTTCATTAAGCATATTAATGATGATATAATTATTTTACAAATATATGTTGATGATATTATTTTTGGAGCCACTAATGAAGAGCTATGTAATGAAGTTGTACTTGTAATGCAAAATGAATTTGAAATGAGCCTAGTTGGTGAATTAACTTATATTTTAGGCTTTCAAATAACCCAAAGAAATGTTGGAATCTTCATATGTCAATCTAAATATGTTTATTATATGTTAAAACGATTTGGATTTGAAAACTTAAAACAAGCTAGTACTCCAATGAGCGCATCATTAAAATTAGGAAAAGATGAAACTGGAATTTCTATTGACCAAACTTTATATAGAGGGATGATTGGATCCTTATTATACCTTAGTGCATCTAGACCTGATATTATGTTTGTCTTTTGCTTATGCGCTAGATTTCAAGCAAACCCAAAAGAATCTCATTTAAAAGCGGTAAAACAAATATTTAGATATCTTATTGGCACACCTAAACTAGGACTTTGGTATCCAACTAATTATTCCTTTCTATTACATGGGTATTCTGATTTCGATTATGTGGGTTGCTCTCTAGATAGAAAAAGCACTAGTGGCACATGTCATTTCTTAGGTCCTTCTCTAGTTGCATGGTCAAGTTGAAAACAAAATTCCGTTGCCCTCTCCACCACCGAGGCGGAATATATTGCACTAGGAAGTTGTTGTGCCCAAGCTTTATGGATGACTCAAACCTTAGAAGATTTTAGAATTCATCTAACTAATATTTAACTCAAGTGTGACAACAAGAGTGCTATTGATTTAACCAACAACCCCGTTCATCACTCAAGATCCAAACACATAGATGTTAGACATCACTTTATTAGGGATCACAAAAAAAAGGAACATGTTCATGTAAACTTTATTGGAACTGAATCCCAACTTGTAGACATCTTTACCAAGTCTCTGCCTGACTCCTGCTTTGCTCTACTTAGATTAGAATTAGGAGTCTTAGACTTAACAAATTGAAAACTCATGAGAAATAAAAAAGGGATAAAACTATTTTAAAACCACCAAAATATGCTTAAATAAGCCTTCTACTCATTTCCATTTTCTCTGAAATTTTTACCCTAAGAAGGTCTATGTACATACTCGCTATTCCATAGAATATATTTTCAAAAATCTCAAAAAATTGTGTACTGTCCCGGCGTTAACTAGTTAACGCCAGGCGTTAGCTTTTTTGATCAGATTTAAATTCTGTCTTCTCTGCCATATTTCTGGTATTCCTCTACTGATATTTTCTCAAATTAATTTACCTCTTAATTTATTATTTTTTACCTTAAAATACAAATAAATTTTTTTATAACCATTTTTAAAAATTACCAAAACATGCATGTTTTGCTTTCTAGTCAAAATTCTCTGAAATTTCTACACTATGAAGGCATATATACATGTTATTTATTCCAACAATGTTTTTTAAAAAAACTTTCAAAAATGGTGTCTTGTTTCGGCGTTAACTACTTAATGCCAGGCGTTAGCCCTCTTTTGCAAATATGAAAACTTTTTTGGGGGTTATTGCAAAATTATTTTTGGTTATTGTTTCTCTAATTTTTTTTGGTTATGACTATTTTAAAATTCAACAAAAATATATATAATCCAAAATCCAAAAATATTTTTTGTTGATTATCTATATTAAATTATTGTTTGGCTATATGTCTTCACATGAGCACATCATCTTATTCATCTATGTTTCAAATGGTCAATCTTATTTGGGTATACACAAAAAGAGTTTCTTAAATGAGCAATTTTAATTTCAAATTTATTAAACATTGTCCTATTTTTTATGCCTTGACCTTAATCTAATTATGTGCAATGAAATAATCTATAGATAATTGTGTATATTTTCCCTAGCATGCCTCTAAGCATGAGCAATATTTTATGCTAATCAATGATCCATACACTCACTTTTTGATAATCTACATAGGTTCATAATCTTCAACTTGCATGATTGTGTAATGCAATAGTTTTAATCTATTAAGATATTTATCTACATTACTAACACCTTCACTCAAACAATAAATTTCTTGCACATATAGAAGTGATTACTTTCAAAAATAGTATATTGTGTTTACAACAACAAGTGAATTCTGAGACCTTTGGGCCACTACTACACTAATATGAAATATAAAGCCAAAGATTACTCAACCAAGCACTACTCACCCTCCTGATAAGTCCTAATGAGCATTATGAGGTTGAGCACCTTGGAAAGAATTATATAGTGTCTTGTGTAAACACATTATTTTGTATCACTTCTATTTGTACACCAGATCACTAAAAATTAAAATTCAATAAAATTTCTTATATGATCCCCCAAGCACTACTTCGCTCCCTGATAAATCTTAATGAGCATTGTGTGGGTGAAGCACCTTGGTTGTTGTTCCTATTTTGTTGTGCCTTGAAATTTTATTCTTGTGTTGAAGTGTGCAAGTAAACATAAGGTTATATCCTTAATAGTGTTGTTTCTATTTCATTATATATGTCATGTGTTTTGATTATATCATTTGCATACTTTTATCAAAACACTCTATGCACATATCATTGATTTTCATAAAATTTCTACTCATGAGAATTATTGCAAACTTACAAAATTCTCTAAAAACTCAAGTAAAAGCACTAGATTGTAATGCATGATTTCTACAATGTTTTCTTCACTTGAAATTCGAATTGATTTCATTGTAGTTATTATCTTGTTGTGTATGATAAATCAAGCTTGCCTACTTGTTATAAGAACTAACAGTGTTATTGCTCTATTGTGAAAAACCTAGTGTCAAACATATTATTCTTAACAAAAAAAATTCTTCTAAATTTATTTGCCTTATCTTATTCCGCATTCCTATTTGACTATGCTATGTGTTCCTATGGTTTATCATGCCTACTTCTGGGATGCTTTTTTACTTTGTTGCAAATAAGCTTATAAACATTTGTTTTGCAAAGTATGTGGTTTCCTCTATTAATCAAAACAATGGCTTGCAATAATGTTCATTCACGCTTATCATATCTATTTCCGCTATGCTACTCTCTTCCTTAGCTCGATCACGAATCTCTTTATGTTTAAACTAAAACTTTTAAATTCTCTCTTAGTTTTGTCCCTCATTTGTGTCTTCCTTCCTCTAGCTTTTTAATTTGAACTCCACCCTCTTTTGCAAATAACAAAAGGGGGAGAATAAAGTGCTAAATCATATTGATTCAACGGAGTAGGATTCCCTAGATTAAGGGGGAGCATGTATCTAGTATATGGGAGTATACACTAAGGGGGAGCATCTTCATAGGGGGAGCATTCTTAAATGAGCTATAATTCTTATCATTATCTTATAATTGCTTAGTGTCATATATCATTATTAAAACACAAATTCTTTATCTATGAATCTGATTTATCTCTATTGGATTTGTTATTATCAAAAGGGGGAGATTGTTGGAACATGGTTTTTCGCATCCCTTTGATTTGAGAATAACAAATCCTACTTGTATTTGATCTTGCTTGCCTTTTTGTTTTTAGCATGCAGGTTTTGTACATGTATGACACTAGGTTGCTGCTCCATTGGTATGGATCTGTCCACATGCTTAGAAGAAAATATTCTAACGCCAGGCGTTATTCTTAACGCTGGGCGTTGGAGTTCGAAGGGATCGTCTGTCGATCGACTAGATGGCTTACCGACTGAAGAAATGAAAGAAGATCAATGCTAGGTGTTAGGACTTAACGCTGGGCTTTAACGCTCGATGTTTATGGCAAGAGGGGAAGCATCCGTGATTGAAGAGGCACTTTAGGAATGATTTGACCAAATGCCAGCGTTAGCCTCAACGACAGCGTTAGGGTTGCCTAAAATGAAAGTTTCCTAAAGTGTAGAATCTCATTCCTATTTTGAAGATCCGAGCCATCAACACATTAACAAACTAGGTCAACGCCAGGCGTTAGCGTCAATGCCGGCGTTAGCCTCCTGGCCTATAAATAGATGGAATTCGTCTTCCCATACTACTGATTGAAGAGAGCCCTATTCCAGCACTTAATAATCTGATCTGCAAGGGCCGTATTTCCAGACCATCTTCTCCCACACAAGTTTCAAGCAAAGAATTCAAGGAGAGCTGAATCAACGCTTATGCAACGTGAAGGATGCACGCTTCGACTTCAAGAACATCCAGCGAGCCTTCACCTTCTCCAGAATTCCTTATAGGGAGTCTTTATTATATTTTGTATTTTCTTTTGTAACTCTTTTTATTATCATCATGGAGTGAATTCAACTCGTGATGGCGACTAGGTCTAGGGCGTAGATCTAGGGGGTGTTCGAGGCCTTTCTGGGGATAGAAAGGCTAGAGCATCTTGGGGCCATATCCGAGGGAGGATAGGCTAAAGCCACCGGTTCGTGGGGATACGAGTCGGGATAGAAAACAAAAAAGTTTTTATACTTATCGCCCATGATTTCTAGCGTCATAAGAAATCAAATTTTGTAATTTCATATCTCAAGTTTAATAAGATCATGTTTCTCTTTTATATTACTTGACTTCTTCTTTTCTAACTACAAATGTTTTGAAATAAAGTGTAAGTTTTTAAAACCCTTATTCACCCCCCCTGATGAGTCCCAATTATATACACATATATGGACTCATCTGGGCCGATTTTCTAGTCAATGCACTGCACTTTAGCCCTGTTTTAGCTCATATTTGTTATTCCATGCTATGTGCACTTCTAGGCCCATTTTGGTGTTATTTCTTGTTTATCTTCATTATTAGTTTTCATGCATGGTTAAGTGTCACTTTCAGTGGTTTGATTAGTGTTGTATGCTGGAACAGGAGTCGTGCAGGTGTTCCCGGTACAATTATGTACAGGAACACTGCGCACGATCACTGGTTCTATTGCGCACGACCACTGGTCGTGCGCCACTGATCGTGTGCACTTAACCCCTGAAAACTGAGTTCTACCTTCCTTATCGCACGACCACTTACGACAGTGCGCACGACCACTGGTCGTGCTCCACTAATCGTGCGAACTTTGTATTTTATAATTTTCTTCCCTTGCAGGCTCCATCCAGTCAGGCGCACGATCACAGGATTCTAGTGCGCACGACCACTGGTCGTGCGCCAATGACCGTGCGCACTGTTTATTCCAGCGCCTATAAATTGCCCTGCTCGCGAATTAGGTCGGATCCTCGCCGTTTTTCCGCCCAGCTCCGCCGTTTTCGCCCCTTCCGCAGGTTTTTCGCCCCATCCATCGCCGCCCACCATATGGAGGTGCTCCGGGCTTGTTCTTCATGCCAACCTTGAGCCGGAGCTTCCTCTCGGCCTCCTCCTTCATCCTAGCGCTCCAAGGGAAGATCTAGCCGCCATCACCATCAAGCAAGAGGAAGTTTGCAACCTCTACCGGATCGTGACACGAAGAAGACGGGCTCATTGGAGAGTAGTGACAGCTCTCTCTACCCCGGACGTAGTTGCGGACCGAGCTAGGACGCGGATTGACAACCCGGTGCTTCCTACCGTGAATCCACCATGAGCCTTCGGATTCGGTCGATTTCTTGCCTTATTCTTCTCTTATTGATGTGTATGTAGTTAGATCTGTGTATTAAGATGAAGTTGCACTTAAACTAGTTTGTATTTCTATATATTTCATGTTTATGTGAAATGTTTGTTGTTTGAGTTGCTTGAGGTGCGCCCCATTCCATCCTCCATCCCGCCGTCACGTTCGTGTGCCGCACTAGCAATTGCTAGTGGCGTGCTTGTCGAAGAGGTGCCGACGACCCTCATTCCGTTAGCCTACTCGCCCATCCGCCTACCGAAGCGTGGCATCGCGGCCCATGTATTCCATCCCGCCTAACGAAGCAGCGCGCTCAAGGCCTGCATAGTTCGATCCGTTAGCCTACTCGTCCATCCGCCCTTGCGACGCAGCGCGTTCAAGTCCTGCCTAGTCTCCATCCCGCCAAGCGAAGCATTGCATAGCGGCATTGCATAGGAGTAGTCATAGCATTTTCTCTTTATTTTTCACAAACCAAATCCCTTTCGTCCGCACTCCACCTATCGCTGGACTTCGATCTCAAGTCCTACCTCGAACGTTAACTCCACCTTACTGTGTTCCTTGAGAGATTCGATACTCGGGGATTACTCCTCGTTTTATATTACTTGAACGATCGGTACACTGCCATTTCGTGTCGCAGTCGAGCTACCGCCTATAGCGGTGTGTGAGATTAGCGCCATCAAGTTTTTGGCGCCGTTGCCAGGGAACACAGTCGTGTGAGTTTTCTGGAGAGGGAGAATCTGAGAGAGAAGCCCTTCCATTTGTTTATTGCATCTTTTATTTTATTTCTGTTCTCTTTATTCCATTTTCTTGTTTTATAGTAGGTTGCTTTAGTAAATTTTTGTTAGGTGTAGTATTTCGCACAATAGTGTTCTTCTTTTTGAATCGTTTTATCTTCATACTATGTGGGCACATCTCAATTTCCGTTGCCGTTGGTGTGGAGCTACCTCCCACTCTAGTGATGAATGCCCTACGGAGAATAGTAGGCATAATTCTTATAGCCCAGCATATGGAGCACCGACTTCGTCTGGTACTTCATATGGTGCGCGTAAGTCTTATGGCTACTCTGCTGAGCCTTTACCGTCATATTTCTTTTCGGCTTCAGCACCCGCTGTGCCAAAGAAGCCTGCTAGGCAGTGCCGGTTTTGTCAGAGCACTGATCATGTCTTGAAGGACTGTGCCGAGTATCTTCGCCAATTGGACGAAGACGACGAGCCGGATATCCGGATCGTCCCAACTCTTAACTCTGGCGGCACACCTTCAACATCCAGTTATGTGTCTTTGTCACCTTCGCATCTTGAAGGGTATGGCATGGACACGGTCACCGGATGTGCGGCTGATCTATGCACCAACATTGCTGAGCCTATTCTCCATGTGCATCCACCACTTCTAGTGGATTCGATTCTTTGTGAGGAATCGGTGCTCGACTTTTATCCGAGCACTACTCCTCCCCCTATTGTGCATACTACATTCGTCTCCGACGACATTGTTGAGGATGTGCCGCAGGATGAGGCTGGCGATTTATGTGTATTTCCTGCTCCTATGGAGGAGGACAACCTTCTAGGTGAAGAGGAGCTTTCCTCAACACCGGTGGAGGAAGTCCAAATCTTGGGCATGGCCACTGTCGATCCCGCTGAATCTTGCGGCATTGATGACAATGCCAACTTTATTTTACTTTCCCAACCTGATGGGAGTGAGACCGGGATCACTCCCCCAATTGATGTTTATTTATGTTCTTCGTCTTCTTTATTTCTTGATCCCCTTCCTTCATCTGAGTCTGTGCAGGTTGAATCTTCACAGGTACTTCAGGAGGACTTGGAGCTTTTTGCTCAAGTCAATGATGAGAGCGTCCTCTCATGTGAGGAGGTTTATTCCCCCTATGTAGAGGAAGCTCCACTCATTGCCTTTGCCTCCTGCTGCCTCCCTGTTGACGACTCCTTACTAGGCAAGGATATTTTTGGTGAGTTGAGTGAGGATATCTCCTCCTCTTCTTACTTTCTTTTCCCTCTACCTGTGAGGAGCAGGTATCTATATTTAGGTAGAGGGGTGACTGCTCTGTCTCCGTATCGGTACCCGCTACCGATGCGCATATTAGAACAGTTACCTGTGCACTTTTCTTTTCATAGGCCTATAAGCTAGAACTGTGCAAAACCTAAATAAGTCGTGCTGGGATGACAATAACCCCAGTAGTTATCTTAATTTTTCTTGAATTTTCATTTCTTTTCTAATTTTATTTAGTTAATTACACTTTATTTCAGTTCTCTATTTTCTTTTGTTTCTGCGGAGCTGACCCCTGCAGGTATCTCTTCTGGATGGCGGATGCTGTAGCTTTTTCATGGTTTACACGCGTCTTCTGGTATGCTCACTTGCTGAGCATCGGGTACTCTCTTTCCCTAGCTTTATTCTGAATTCTGTAGTCATATTCTGCATTAGATTGTTTAGTTTAAGTCTGGGGGAGAGCAGTTTTTGTGCCCGCTCACGTGCACGATTGCATAGCATGCTAGAAGTACTTTTATTTTAGTTTATTGAAAATTGTTGTTCACTCTCTTTGCACACCACAACACCCACTTGAGCGCGTACTCATCTGTTTGCTTGCTCTGTTGTGAATTTAATTCTTCTGCTCATTTGGGAAAGTCTAAGCGATGGCTTAAGACTATGTAGCAGAGTAAAATGTTGACTCCAGTAGTGCTCCTAGTCGAGTGCTCGGTTACATAGAAATTTGTGTAGATTAGATTTCTCTTTATACTATGGTTTTATATTTTTCTCTATTAGTGTAAATGTTGTTTACTCTACTCAAATGGTGAATCCGGTGGAATCAAACGGTAGCATAGGGATGTGTGTAAATGATCGCTTGACTCGTATTGCTTGAGTCGGGAGAAAGGAGAATCTTTCTCGGTGGCTAGAACTTGCCCCAAGCGATTCTTGAAGCATTGGCATAGGATAGTTCTAGTGCGTGAGAATGACGTAGGCCATTATTTTGGCCCGGTTGAGCTTTTTATTTCATGCCTATCATCTACCCTCGCTAGCCCCTTTGTGCCTACCCCTTCCTCTTGATTCAGCCCCACTTTTATCGCACCAAAAGCTTAAAAGCCTAACCTAGTCGCACACCCAAATCTGAGCTTTAGTTGTAGTTTTATTTACATTGTGGGGGGCGTTGATTGTGGTGTTTATTTTGTGAATCTGTGGATATGCTCATTTGAAAATTTTGTTGAAAGAAAAAAAGACAAGAAAAAGAAGATAGAAAGAAAAAAAAATGAAAAGGAAAAGAGAAAAAAAATGAGTTTTATTGAAAAATCATATAGAAAAATTATGTATTGGGAGTAGGCGGTGCACACACCTATGTTGCAAAAGTCCAAGTCTGAGGGTGTGGTGCACTTGCGTTCGATTTTGGTGTGCGGGTAGTTATATTAAAGCTCATTTGGGTTGTGTGTTTTAAGCCATTTTGTTTATCATTGTTTACCTCACCGTAACCCAAGCCTCAAATACAACCTGAAAGTCCTACTGACTCACGCCTTGAACCAATCTAGTGCCGTGGGGAGAATGTGACCGGGCAAGCTTATGGTCACCGACACTGATGGATTTCAGTGGAGTTTGTCCCGCATCCCGATCTTGAGCAATGCTCATCTCAGCGCTTAGTTTACTTTCTCCGTATGCATGACCGGATGATTCACCGTAGCTCACCATTTTGAGTGGTTGTAATATGCTTTTACTCTTTTAGAAATATATAAACTGTTTATGTATAATGAGAAATCTTCTCTACTATTTTTCTTATGCACGTGAGCATGCGACTTCGCATGGTACTCTGTATTGTAATTTTAAGCCATCTACTTTTCTTTCCTCGTTCGCGTAGAATTTGTTTGCTCGGGACGTGCAAACAGTTAAGTCTGGGGGTGTGATGAGTCCCAATTATATACACATATATGGACTCATCTGGGCCAATTTTCTAGTCAATGCACTGCACTTTAGCCCTGTTTTAGCTCATATTTGTTATTCCATGTTATGTGCACTTCTAGGCCCGTTTTGGTGTTATTTCTTGTTTATCTTCATTATTAGTTTTCATGCATGGTTAAGTGTCACTTTCAGTGGTTTGATTAGTGTTGTATGCTGGAACAGGAGTCGTGCAGGTGTTCCCGGTACAATTCTGTACAGGAACACTGCGCACGATCACTGGTTCTATTGCGCACGACCACTGGTCGTGCGCCACTGATCGTGTGCACTTAACCCCTGAAAACTGAGTTCTGCCTTCCTTATCGCACGACCACTTACGACAATGCGCACGACCACTGGTCGTGCGCCACTAATCGTGTGAACTTTGTATTTTATAATTTTCTTCCCTTGCAGGCTCCGTCCAGTCAGGCGCACGATCACAGGATTCTAGTGCGCACGACCACTGGTCGTGCGCCAATGACCGTGCGCACTGTTTATTCCAGCGCCTATAAATTGCCCTGCTCGCGAATTAGGTCGGATCCTCGCCGTTTTTCCGCCCAGCTCCGCCGTTTTCGCCCCTTCCGCAGGTTTTTCGCCCCATCCATCGCCGCCCACCATATGGAGGTGCTCCAGGCTTGTTCTTCACGCCAACCTTGAGCTGTAGCTTCCTCTCGGCCTCCTCCTTCATCCTAGCGCTCCAAGGGAAGATCTAGCCGCCATCACCATCAAGCAAGAGGAAGTTTGCAACCTCTACCGGATCGTGACACGAAGAAGACGGGCTCATTGGAGAGTAGTGACAGCTCTCTCTACCCCGGACGTAGTTGCGGACCGAGCTAGGACGCGGATTGACAACCCGGTGCTTCCTACCGTGAATCCACCACGAGCCTTCGGATTCGGTCGATTTATTGCCTTATTCTTCTCTTATTGATGTGTATGTAGTTAGATCTGTGTATTAAGATGAAGTTGCACTTAAACTAGTTTGTATTTCTATATATTTCATGTTTATGTGAAATGTTTGTTGTTTGAGTTGCTTGAGGTGCGCCCCATTCCATTCTCCATCCCGCCGTCACGTTCGTGTGCCGCACTAGCAATTGCTAGTGGCGTGCTTGTCGAAGAGGTGCCGACGACCCTCATTTCGTTAGCCTACTCGCCCATCCGCCTACCGAAGCGTGGCATCGCGGCCCGTGTATTCCATCCCGCCTAACGAAGCAGCGCGCTCAAGGCCTGCATAGTTCGATCCGTTAGCCTACTCGTCCATCCGCCCTTGCGACGCAGCGCGTTCAAGGCCTGCCTAGTCTCCATCCCGCCAAGCGAAGCATTGCATAGCGGCATTGCATAGGAGTAGTCATAGCATTTTCTCTTTATTTTTCACAAACCAAATCCCTTTCGTCCGCACTCCACCTATCGCTGGACTTCGATCTCAAGTCCTACCTCGAACGTTAACTCCACCTTACTGTGTTCCTTGAGAGATTCGATACTCGGGGATTACTCCTCGTTTTATATTACTTGAACGATCGGTACACTGCTGTTTCGTGTCGCAGTCGAGCTACCGCCTATAGCGGTGTGTGAGATTAGCGCCATCACCCCCCCCCCCCCCCTCTAAGGGCGCCTCACGATCCAACACATATGACTCTTCTTAGGAATCTAGGTAGTACTCTTCATAAGACTCTTCGTAGGTCTCATTGTAGGACTCTTCTTAGGACTATAATTTGGACTCTTCAATGGACTCCTCGTTGGACTCTTCATGGGACTCTTCATGGGACTCTATCTAGGACCCTTTGTAGGACTGTTTGTAGTACTTTTACCTATGACTCTTCAAAGGACTCTTCATATGACTCTTCATTTTACTCTTTGTTGGACACTACTTAGGGCTCTTTGTAGGACTCCTCATAGGAATCCTCGTAGGACTCTTCGTAGGACTACATTAGACTCGTCATAGAACTTTTCATATGACTCATTGTAGGACTCTTTTTGGGACTATACTTAGGACACTTTGTATGACTCTTTGTATGACACTTTGTAGGACTCTTTATAGAACTCTTTGTAGGACTCTTTATAGGACTCTTTGCAAGACTCTTCATATGACTATTCGTAGGACTCTTCTTAGGACTCTACTTAGGAATATTTGAAGAACTCTTTGTAATACTCCTCCTAGGACTCTTTGTATGACTCTTTGTAAGTATTTTTGTAGGACTCTTCGTAGGAATCTTCATAGGTCTCTTCTTAGGATTCTTCGTAGTACTCTTCATAGGACTATTGGTAGTACTTTGTTGGACTCTTCGAAGAACTATTCGTAGGACTCTTCTTAGGACCCTACTTAGGAAACTTTGTAGGACTCTTTGTAAGTCACTTTGTATGACTCCTCATAGGACTCTTCATAGGACTCTTTGTAGGACTCTTCATAGGACTATTCGTAGGACTCTTTGTAGAACTCTACTTAGGACTATTCATAGGCCTCTTCATAGGAATATACATTGGACTCTTCGCAGGTCTCTTTGTAGGACTCTTCGTAGGACTCCTTGTAGGTCATTTTTTAGGACTCTTCGTATGACTCTTCTTAGGACTCTTCATAGGATACTTCTTAGGACTCTTCATAGGACTCTTCTTAGGACTCTTCGTAGGACACTTTTTAGGACTCTTCTAAAGACTCTTCATAGGACTCTTTGTAGGACTCTTCGCAGGACTCTTTGCAGGACTCTTCTTAGGACTCTTCTTAGTTCAATTCTTAGGATTCTTGTTAGGACTCTTCTTAGGACCCTTCGTAGATCTCTTCTTAGGACTATTCTTAAGAATATTCGTGGACTTTTCTCAAGAATTTTCTTAGGACACTTCTTAATACTTTTCGTTGAACTCTACGTAGGACTCTTCTTAGTACTCTTATTTGAACTCTACATAAGACTCTCCTTAGTACTCTTCTTAGGACTCTTTGTTGGACTCTTCGTAGGAGCTTTCATAGAACTCTTTGTAGGACCCTTCGTAAGCCTCTTTGTTGATATCTTCTTAGGACACTTGGTAGGACTCTTTGTAGGACTCTACGTAAGGATGTTCGTAGGACTATTTTGAGAAATCTACATATGACTATTTGTAGGACTCTTCGTTGGACTCTTAAAAGGACTCCTCATTGGAATATTCAAAGGGCTCTTCATGGGATTCTATATAGGAGTCTTTATAGGACTATTCGTAGGACGCAACTTAGGAATCTATATAGGACTCTACATAGGACTCTTTGTTGGACTCTTTGTTGGACTCTTCATAGGACTCTTCGAAGGACTCATCTTAAGACTCTTTGTAGGACTCTTCTTAGTACTCAACTTAGGACTCTTTGTAGGACTCCTCATAGGACACCTCTTAGGAATCTATGTAGGACTCTTCATATGAATCTTTGTATTGCTCTTCGTAGGACTCTTTGTGGGGCTCTTCTTGGGACTCTACTTAGGACTCTTTATATGACTCTTTGTAGGACTCTTCATAAGACTCTTCGTAGGACTCTTCTTAGGAATTTACTTATAACTACTTGAAGGACTCATCGTAGGACCCTACTTTGGACTCTACTTAAATATCTTTGAAGTACTCTTCTTAGGACTCCTTGTAGGAGTCTTCATAGGACTCTTCATAGGATTCTTCATTGGACTATTTCTAGGACTCTTCTTATGACTCTTTGTAGCAATCTTCATAGGACTCTTCATACGAATCTTCATATGACTCTTCGTAGGACTCTGTTTAGGACTCTTTATTGGACTCTTCGTATGACACTTTGCAAGACTTCTCATAGGGCTCTTTAAAGGACTCTTCGTTGGACTCTTTTTAGGACTCTTCTTAGGACTCTTCTTAGGACTCTTCTTGGGACTCTACTTATGACTCTTTTTAGATCTCTTCATAGGGCACTTTGTAGGACTCTTAATAGGAATTTTTGTAGGACTCTTTATCGAACTCTACATAGGGTGCTTGGTAGGACTCTTTGTATGACTCTTTATATGAATTCTCCTAGGACTCTTTATACGACTCTTCATAAGAGTCTTCTTAGGTCTCATCGTAGTACTCTTCATAGGACTCTTCGTAGGTTTCTTTGTAGGACTCTTTGTTGGAATCTTCTTAGGACTCTTTATAGGACTCTTCATTGGCCTCCTCGTAGGACTCCTCATATGACTCTTCATAGAACTCTTCATGGGACTCTTTGTAGGACTCTTCGTAGGACCATTCGTAGTACTCTACTTAGGACTCTACTTAGGACTCTTCGAAGGACTCTTCAGAGGACTCTATGAAATACTATTTGTAGGACTCTTTGTTAGACACTTCTTATGACTCTACTTAGGGTTCTTTGTAGGACTCTTTGTAGTAAGCCTCATACAACTCTTTGTAGGACTCTACGTTGGACTCTTCATAGGACTTTTTGTATTACTCTTCATAGAACGTTTCTTGGGACTCTACTTAGAACACTTTGTATGACATTTTATTGGACTCTTTGTAGGAATCTTTGTACGACTCTTCGTAGGTCTATTCATATGACTCTTCTTAGGACTCTACTTAGGTCTCTTTGAAGGACACTTCGTAAGACTCCTCTCAAAACTCTTTGTACGCCTTTTTGTAAGTCTTTTTGTAGGACTCTTCATAGGAATCTTTGTAGGACTCTTCTTTAGATTCATCGTAGTACTCTTCATAGGACTCTTCGTAGTACTCTTTGTTAGATTTTTCATAGAAATCTTCATACAACTCTTCTTAGGACCCTACTTAGGACACTTTGAAGGACTCTTTGTAAGACACTTTGTAGGACTCCTCGTGGGACTCTTCATAGGACTCTTCGTAGAACTCTTTGTAGGACTCGTATGACTCTTCTTTGGATTCTTTTTAGGACTCTTCTTAGGACTCTTCATAGGACTCTTCTAAAGACTCATCGTAGGACTCTTCTTAGGACTCTTCATAGGACTCTTCATAGATCTCTTCTTAGGACTCTTTGTAGTTCAATTATTAGGACTCTTGTTAGGATTCTTCTGAGGACTCTTCTTTGGACTCTTCTTAGGACCCTTCATTGGACTCTTCGTAGCTCTCTTCTTAGGAACATTCTTAAGACTATTCATTGGGTTATTCTTAAGACTCTTCTTTGGACTCTTCTTAGTACTCTTCATTAAACTCTACGTAAGATTCTTCTAAGGATTTTTCTTAGGACTCTTCTTAGCACTTTCTTTGGACTCTTCTTAAGACTTTTCATAGGAGTCTTTGTATGGCCCTTCGTAAGACTCTTCATAGGACTTTTCTTAGGACTCTATGTTGGACTCTTGGTTGGACTCTTTGTAGGACTCTATGTAGGACTCTTTGTAGGAAGCTTCTTTTGACTCTACTTAGGACTCTTTGTAGGACTCTTCGTAGGACTCTTCAAAGGAGTCTTTACTGTTCTCTTCATAGTACTCTTCATAGGACACTTTGTAGGACTTCTCTTGGGACTCTACTTAGGACTTTTTTTAGGACTTTTCATAGGACTCTTCATAGGACTCTTCATAGGACTATTTGTAGGAATCTTCATAGGAATTTTCATCGGACTCTTCGTAGTACTCTTCGTAAGACTCTTCATAGGACACTTCTTTGGAATCTACATAAGACTCTTTATAGGACTCTTTGTAGGACTCTTTGTTGGACTTATTATAGGACTCTTCATAGGACTCTTCCTAGAACTCTAAATAGGACTTTTTGTAGGTCTCTTCGTCGGACTCTTCGTGGGACTCCTCATAGAACTCTTTGTAGGACTCTTCATAGCACTCCTCATATGGCTCTTCATAGGACTCTTTGCATGACTCTTTATAGAACTCTTCGGCTGACTCTTCTTGGGACTCTAGTAGGACTTTTTGTAGTACTCTTTATAGGACTCTTCGTTAGACTACTCGCACAACTATTTATAGGAGTCTTTGTAGGACTCTTTGCAGTAATCTTCATTGGACTCTTCATAGGACTCTTTTTAGGAATCTTCATAGGACTCATCGAGAAATCATTGTTAGATTCTTTGTAGGACTCTTATTGGGACTCTACTTAGTACTCTTTGTAAGAGTCGTCGTAGGACTCTTTGTAGGACTCTTCGTACAACTCTTTGTACTACTCTTCGTATGACTCTTCTTAGGACTCTACTTATGACCCTTAGTATGACACTTCACAGTGCTCTTCGTAGGACTCTTTGTAAGACTCCTCCTAGGACTCTTTGTAGGACTCTTCATAGAAATCTTTTTAGAACTCTTCTTAGGAATCTACATATGACTCTTTATAGTACTCTTCGTAGGACTCTCCATAGGAATCTTAGTTGGACTCTTCATATGGATCTTTGTAGGACTCTTCTTGGGACTCTACTTAAGATTCTTTGTAGGACTCTTCCTAGGACCCTTTGTAGGACTTTTCATAGGACTTTTCATAGGACTCTTTGTAGGACTCTTCATAGGACTCTAATAAGGACTCATTTTATAACTCTTCGTGGGACTCTTCATAAAACTCTTCATAGGAATCTTTGTAGGACTCTTCTTGGGACTCTACATAGGACTCTTTGTAGGACTATCCATAAGACTAATTGTAGTCTTCTTCGTAGGACTCTTCATAGGACTCTTCGTAGGACTTTTCATAGGACTCTTTGTTGGACTCTACTTAGGACTCTTCATAAGATTCCTTGTTACACTCTTCGTAGGATTGTTCATAGTCCTCTTCGTAGGACACTTCATAGGACTCTTCTTAGAGCTCTTCGTAGTACTATTCATAGGACTCTTTGTAGGACACTTCTTTGGACTCTACTTAGGACTTTTTGTAGGACCCTTCATAGGACTCTTCATAGGACTCTTTGTAGGGCTTTTTGTTGGACTCTTCATAAGAATCTTTGTAGGACGCTTCTTAGGAGTCTTTTTAGGACTCTTTGTTGGTCTCTTCATAAGACTCATCATATGACTCTTCATAAGCTCTTCCTAGAACTCTATTTAGGGCTTTTTATATACATGCAACTTTTGGAACAAAGAAAGTCGGCATAAGAGCGTAAGATTTTTCTCAGACTTTTGAGTTAGATGAAGTAGATAATTACTTAACACACAACCTAAGGAGAGGTCATGTTTTTGTTCATGCATAATGACTTAATTTAAGTGCGGTGTAAGTCGTTAATAAATCCACAAGAATTTGAGCAAATTGGCTTTCAAAAGATTTAAATTTGAGACATTATTGGTGGTAAAAAGGAATATACATACACTGAAGGGTACGTGTTACATTATCGCCTAGACAAAATAGATTTCAAAATACTCTAATTTCATAACCCAACCATTGTGACTATGGTTATTGTCTATGATTGTTGGTTAATGAAGTTAATTAAATAAAATTACCTAGATCGCAAGAGAAAATTGAGATGAATTATGAATTCAATGCAATGTCTAATTAGGATCTAGACTACACTAGAGTAAGACTTGGTTATAGTCCTCATACTCTTAAGGATGAATAATGATGTTATAATCCCATGCGAGGTGTGGTGTCATAGATTCACATCCTTCTTGAGTATGAGACAAAAGTCTGGTGGTAATGTCAACATAAATTATCATCATCATTGGTTGAACAAATTCTTGATTTTAGTTAAATTATTGGAAACATAAGGGTTACCAAGTTTAGTTCTTTGAAACAAATACATTGCGTTATGAAATTTGTGGTTGGAATTAGATTCCTACAAGTTAGACTTATGTTTGGAATTTCTTGCATTTCATTGAAAATTATGATATATTTATGGTTGATTTTATTGAAAATTATGCACCTTTTTATATATAAATAATCCTAATTTATTTGGGAAGAGGATGAAAATTTTATTACGATATTTACCCCCATGCTTTGGATGATGGTTTGTAGCACAACTAGGGGTATTAGAAAAGTGACTTCTTTGGTGTTGAATATAATAGTCAAATTGGATATGGTTGGTGTGGTTTTAACTTACACAAGTCACATTTAAAGAAGAAAATGCCATGTTTAATCTTATGAAGAGTGAACATGACTACTACATATTAGAATACAGAGATTTGAAGAGTTAAACATAATTATTATCGCTATTATCCATGCTTGCTTGATATAGTTAAGCCACTTGATCAAAATTGTTGTTTTTCATTCTTTTGCATGCCACCTCTAAACAGAATCATTATTAAAAGTGGAGGTTAGTTCTTAAATAATCAACCTGCTTTGATACCAAATGAAAGTGAGTTTTAGTTCTTAAATTAAAACTTCTTTTTAAGTTATTTCAAAGTAATGATATATATATAAATATGTGCACTAAGTGAGTTATAAAAGATAAACACAAACAGATCACAACACAGCAGCAAGAAAATAAAGCATAAGACAAGCAAACCAGAAGACGCAAGAAATATAGTAGTTCCCCAATCAACCTGGGTACATCTACTCTTCTACCCACTGGTAGGAATTCACTACAGGTTTTTGATCAGGTGCCCTGCCACCATATGAGCTTTTGATCAGGTAACTCAAAAACCAAGTCACAGGTTTTTGCTAAGGTGCCCTGTCACCGAGAGTTTAACTTTTGAAGGGAGTTATAACCCTTTGTACAGGAAGGAATAAAGAAAACAAAAAGGTTAAAGTGTTCTTCTCTTTTCTGAGAAGACTCTTGAGATCCTGATGGGTTGTTGAGGATGGATCTTTAATGAAGATGTTGAAGAGCTCCCCCTTATTTGTTTATAGTTGATGTTCAGGTGGTGAAGCTTCTTCTCTTGAATATAGTATTCCTTTCTTCTTCTTCTGCAGTTAAGATCCTGAGCAAATGATCTTGATAGGTGTCTCAGGATGAAGAAGATCTGCAGAGAAGAGTTAGCAAAATAAACAAGATAGAATATGTTGTTCTCTGTTTAAGCTTGTGTCATATATTCTGTGTGATGTATCACTCTACTTTTCTTTCTCTTTTCTCTGTCTTTATATAATCTGGAGAGCTTCTCTCTTATTTTGAATTCCTCTTTTTGGGAAAGGGAAAGAGATAAAGTCTCTTTAATTATCTTGACTCCTCGAGAAGATAAACTGCTGTCTTTAAGCTTTTCTCCAACGACTATTTCATTTAATGCTTCTGCCAACGGCTATATATAAAAGTGAAGCAGTAACAATTCAAACAGAAGAAAGACAGCAATGTATAACAATATATAAATAGAAATGATTAAAATATTGCTTTATTAAATCTGACAATATATATAATTTTAGTCGAGCTGAGAAAGGAGAATTTATATAGCTGATAATATTTCGTCGAGCTCAGCTTCAAGTTCGTCGATCTGAACATTTCATTCGTCGTTCTGAGCTTCTGTTGAAGATTCGTCGAACGCAGACTTGAGTTCGTCAAACAAAGCTTTTCATCGACCGCTGAGATGGGGTCTGTTCGTCGACCGCTGAACCGCTGAGACCGGATCGTCGATCGCTGAGATAGCTGGATTTCGTCGAGTGCAGAATGGATGTAATTCGTCGACCGCAGAGCGTCGCTCGCCGAACGCAGAAAGCCATTCGTCGAACGCAGAGAACATGTATAATTTTTATCTTTCTCTTATATTATTTTCTCTGATTCGATCACATTATAATTACATTACTTTCTTATATTATTTTCTTTGTCTTCTGACTTAAGGGAATATGATCTAAGTTATACAAGATCTGTTATGATAGAAACTTAAATTATAGAGATGGATCCTAACTCAAATCAAAACTAAGGTTCCAACAATTATGTTGGATCATATGAATTGTACTCCTTTAGCTTAAGTTATGATGTGATAATTTTTGATTTTTAAGTAATGACAATCTTTTTATCATATTATGATTTTGGAAGTTGGTTTGAATTTATATACATATTTCACACAAAGTAGTGCTAATCTCATGAGTATAATGATTGTTTGGTCATGAGATTTTTGGATCCAAATGTTAGTAAAGGTTTTCTTAATATCCCATGATTGGTGTACTTGATGTTATACCCATTCGATCAATAGTTGGTTGTTAAAATTATCATGATATTGATTGTATGTTTAGTACTAAGTTAAGGTTGAGAACTACTATTGCCTTGTGTTAACAAGATCTTTTAACAAACTATCTTTTCTCCCTACCATGTATGTTTCCATCTTATATGAGACAATTCAAAAGGAAGACTCATGTCATATACAGAAGTGGAGATCACTAGTATCCCACCTTCCTGTATATTATATGTCAGGACTATTCCCTACAGATATAACTTGATCCAATCTCGTATGCTTCGTGCTTTAACACTCGTAGCCCCAATCTCAATTTTGGGGATGAAACTATTTCTTTGTTTATTGGGATTTGTAACATCCCCATTTTTATTAGACCCCTAGTATGAGTTAGGGCATGACATGTGGCATAACATGTGAGTTAGGGCAAGAAGGTGACCCTAGACCCAATATGACTGGGTGACCTCACCTAGTTAACCAAAGGGACTCAATTCAACCTAGGTCAAATCACCTCAAATTGAACTCACAAGCCCAAATTGACCTCACCACCACATCCCTAACCCTAAGGGTGAGTAAATTGTCCATAAACCACATGAATTGGTTAACCAAATTACCCAAATTGACCAAACTCAAAATAGGTCAGCTTACCATAATTTAGCTCAATTGGACATCAATTGGTCAAATTGACTTTACCAATACCCTCTTAACACCATTAAGGTAAGTTATTAGGTCAATAATAATTCAATGGGCTCAATCAATTTCATAAAATCGACTCAAAGTCAACTTTGGGTCAACTTAGCCCAATTCAACCCTAAATGGATCATTTAGCCCAATCTTGACACTTCATGATATACCCTGCCCCACCCCCCAATCTTTGGGTCAACTTAGCCCAATTAAACCCTATTTGGATCATTTATACCAATCTTGAATTTCATGAGGTTTGGGAGGTGGCCGAAAATGAGTCTTAATGGCACTTCATGATATACCCCCCCCCCCCCCCATCCCTCAGCTTCAATTGAAGCCTTCACTACATTCAGAGAACCCCAAGGAGTGGAAGCCCCCATCTGCATTGAATAATCGTGCACTTGTTGGAGATTTCGGCAAGGAGCTTGAAGGTGGAGGTCGGTCATAGCACCAAGGAGAGTTCCTCATCGAAAACCCAAACCAAGTTCATTTCTCTTTTACTCCCTGTGCGCTAGATCTGTAGATCATTTAGTAAGAAATCTGAGCTCAATTGAGCTCAGATCTATGGAAATGGGGGGGGGGGGGGGGGGGAGAATTTCTGTCAAAATCCCACCCCCCCCTCCCCACCTGCATTCCCTATTCTGGACACCTCCAGCCAGAAAATCGCCTCCCTTTGATAGCCACCACCTTGACGAAGGTGGTTGTGGCTAGCCGTGGAGAGGAGTGGGTGGCAGGGAAATTAGCCCGTAAAATGGCCCATGAAGAACACATCCTAGTCGTTGGCTAGAGGAAGGAGATGACCGAATCCCGTCCAGTCTCCTTCAAGATATGTTTTAGATCAGCTATTGGCAGACCTAGCTCAATTTCAAAAATCTGTCTCACTAGACCAGTTAGGTTCAAGTCTGATTTTGAATAGGTTCCAGTCAGATTTATTCCAATGGCTCAAAATTAAAGTTGTATCCCTTGGAAAGACCTTTCCAAAAAGCTGTGGCACATTTTCTGAGCGGCATGTAGCCTTCCCAATTGAATTTCTAGTGGCTCGCATATTTTTAATGTTTCAAAGTTTATTTTATGAATTTCTCTCTCAATATTGCATGCATGTCAATGAAATTTGGTTTGTGCATGTTAAATACATAGATACACCTCCCTTATAAATTTTAGGATTTTTGGCAAAAAAATTCAAAGTTTTTTGTGATTATTTAAAAATAATGCACATGAGATATTAATGAAATAATTATGCCAAAATTATTCTGAAAAGTCCCAAATCTTTAGAGATGCCTTTCTTATACCATTCTATATCTGTGGTAAAACTTGTAGGCCCTATTGCTATGTGGATCTTGACATATCTCACTTTGTATAGTTGTTATAGTTTGAATTATGGTGTGCTTGTAGCAAAATTTGTGACCAAGTACATATCTTTGATTTCTCATCCAAATGAGCTGAAATTTTATACATGGTAGTGGGACAACTCTAGGAAAGCCTCCAAAATTTTGTAGAATTTTTGGAGCACATTTATTTTAGGATTGAAATTTATTTTAATTAGTGTCACACTTACGTATTAATGAAATTTTTATGGGCAAATCAACTCCAAAAATTATGAAACTTTGGTAGAGTCTCACTAGGACCATGATTAAACTGTGGTAAAAATTTAGGGTCATTTGTCTTTATACATGTGGACATATTCCACATGGAAGAATTGTATTGTATGGGAAACGATGTGCATGTGACATAGTGAAATTTTGTGTATTATTCCCAAAATACTTGTTGCATGCCAATGAAATTTTGGCCATGAATGTTATTTGATGATATGTAACACCTATGTATAAATAAGAATTTTTGGGCATAATATTCCTATAGTTGTGTTAATACCTAATGATGTCATGCTCTCAAATTAATGAAATAAATGTGATCAAACAAACTAGGAAGAATCCAAAACTCTGGCCTATGCTTAGTTTGATCAAAATACTTTTCTGAGAGTTATTTGGGAATCTTTTAGTATTATTTTCCTTATAGTTTATCATTATTTAGATTTGTCACAATTTTGTATATGTGAAATAAGCATAGTCAACTAAATTTGGAAAATTCTAATTCTCTGTCAGGACACTTTTATGGCATGATAAACCTCTGCAAAATTATTTGGAATTTTTGGATGAATAATTTCTATAGTTTCTTTGATAATGTAAACTTGTCACATAAATGTATTATGGATTATAGGTGATCAATTAATTATTAAAAAATTGTAATTCTTTGCTAGGAACCTATTTGAATCATGACAAATTACTGGAAAATTATTTGGAATATTTGGGCATCAATTCTCTATACTTCGTGTGCAAATTAAATTTTGTCTCATATTAAATAAATGATAATATTTTGGCCAAATTAATTAGAAAATTTATGAATCTCTGGTAGACCAATTTTTATGACATGATGAACTCTGGAAATAATTTTGGATTAATTAGCCTTGGAATTTTGATAATCACACCATCGTTGATATGTTTAGTACTATTTGAACATGTTGGTCTACGAATAACAAAAACTTGATTTAACGACTAGACCATCATAATCACCTTGGATTTAGATGTAATTTCATATCTAAAAGTTGGACAACATCTAGACATGCTCCAAAAAATGGTAGAATCTTTGGAGCACATTTTTCCTAAAGTCTAGATAAAACTTGATTCATGTCGCACCTAGTGTAATAACGAAATTAATGCGACTAAATAAAATTTGTAAAAAAGGTAAATTTCTGATAGGACCTCATATTGAGCTTATTACATCTCTGGAATAAATTTTGGAGCATATAGATTAATATTAGTGGAATTCTCACTGTACATCATGTTTATAAAGTTAGAAAGCAGATGCGATTAACAAAATGCTTGCTAGTGGGTGAACCTTGAGGATGGACTTAGGATTTGATCATAAGTGAGTTATTGGTATGTTTTGAGTATATGTTAGACTTCTTTTTGAAGTCCTAGGTCAATTAGCTAAGAGGTGACAAATGGTAGAGTACATGGACATTATGGGGAGTAGTTAGTATTTGGAGTTCAAATGATAGATCAACTCTCCCATAAAAGAGTTATAAATCTATCTTAGGATTTAAGAGTAACAATAAGATGGGGGTTTAACAAAGGGTAGCAACCAATAAGACATAAAAAACCTGAAAAGGGGAGGTTTGAGATGTCATCCCATCATACCTCTTAGTACCGTTGCGAGCCTTTCACCGGGTAGTCCTCGGGAAGTCAAAGATCCACCCTAAATTAGTAGGCCTACCTATAACACTAAGTAAATATTAGATTAAGTAGGAAGATAATGGAACTGGGAACATCACCCCGTTAGGATAGATGATTATGGGTGTGGAGGACTAGTTAGTCCTAAGAGCTAGTGGATCAATTGGTTTTGCCCATGAAAGACTGGTTAGTCTTGCGAGTTGGAAGCTCAGATGGTTGAGGTGATACACATGCATGTGCATATGATATGGCGGGTCTTCAGTACTAGTCCAGTAGGTACACCAATGGAAGTATGTTGACTCTAGAAATAGGTAGACATTCAGAGGGCCAGGTTGGTTTATTGCGGTCTAAAAGGACTATTCCCTAATAATGCTACACTTGGCCATAAAACACTGGTGGATTCCATCAAAAGTATGCAATAGCTCAAGAGCACCTAAGATGTACACTGAGGCATATATAAGGTCAAGGCCTGGTAGTGTGCATACCCGCCTAAGAGTGGAAGTGCCCGTTCCACTACCATCACAATCCACGACGGGTGGTACCTAAGAGGCTCGCAACCCTCAAAAAGAGGGAACTGAAATTTTATGCACACGGAGTTGTGTGTGTGAGTTGCACTTGTATGAAAGCATAGCATAAGTATTGCATTTGCATAGCATACACAACATTGCATACAAAAAGATACCCATCATATAAATCAGTATGGGCTCTTTTATATGATGAGTTACTTATACAACCCGAACCTTAACTTATAAGTTTGTATAGGCATTCATATAAGTTAAGTTATTTTTCTTTGATGATGGATAACTGCTTCTACTTTACTTATTGTTGCGATGTACTGCATTTACTTACTTACTTTACTTACTGCTCTTTACTTATGCTCTGCCTTATAGTAGATCTGCTAGTGTAGATTTACTCATTTATACACAGCTATACAGTTCTTCACATATACTTTGCTAGATAAATCCAATGTCACTTGTTTGTTATTATTTACTATTGTTGTCCTTTCTTTTCCATTCTCCTACTAGGTGCCTAGGAGTCACGGGGGGAGAGGTGGACGAAACTGCTTAGTCTTTTTGACTAACAATTGGATGTTTCCATAACAACTAGGAGCTCATGGAGTCGGAGCAGCAGCAGTACGTCTAGGAAGAGCAGCATCCCAGGGTGACGGGCCTTGAGGACACGATGTAGTGTACCATGATACTTCCTGTAGCGGATGAGAGGTTTTGAGAGCTTCTATTTTTATTATAAGAATAGTTTAATTCTTATATGTATCGGACATTGTCCTTATTATCATTTTACTATTAGTGAATCCTAGAACGTCATGCTCTTCAATTTATAGGTTGGCCTTTTGTTGTTTGGTGTTTGCCAGCAGGATAGGCATCTCATAGCGGATGCTAGCCTGTGTGATGGCTCTACCACAAGACGAATGTTATGGGCATAAAGCTCCCCTCGATCATGAACAATTACTAGAAGGCAGAGTTTTACATTAGTGAACAATAAAGAGAAATATGATTTAATTTCATAAAGCTTAGATTACAAAAGGTTTGATTTCTACGAAGCTAGAAATCAAGGCGGCAATGAAAAATCCTTTTTTGTTTTCTATACTGGCCCTTCTCCCAAGGATCGGTTGCATCTAATCTATCTCTCCCCATATAAAGCCTCGAGCTGCCCCTAGATCTAAGACTTATACCTAGTTGTGAACATCCACGATGAATTCCCCCTAACCACAAATGGACCTAGCCGCCAACAACCGTAGAGAATTCTGCACCTCACACGAAAAACAATAAAGAGAAAAATGAATACAAAATAAAGTAAAAACATCCTATAGAGATTTTTGAAGGAGATGGCAAAGGAATGCAGGAGATCAGCATTGTGGATGTGTTCATTCTTCGCGTTGAATAAGTGTTATGAATCCTCCTTCACAAATACTCATTTTGATCTCGAAGTTGTAGATGTGAGTGCTCTCAAACATCTTAAATAAAGTCCCTCATAAAGTGTTTGGCATTGTAGAGATATGGTTCCTCAATACTCTATGAGGGCATCAAAAATTGCCTTTTTATAGATTAAGACCCCAATCGCCGGTGGTATGGATAATGCCTGGCAGTAACACTTAAGGCAATATTTTGAGCGCGAGAATCTTCAATCCGGGAATGAGATTCCATGCTTTAGGAAACATTTCATTTTAGGCAATACTAACGCCCAGCATTAGCAATACCGCACAGCTGTAGTATCCTTCAATATGTGAGTCAATCTTCCCGCCAGATATCTTCCCTTGAAATTCATTTCGATGCGATTGCATATTCCAGGGCTAACACCTGGCATTAGGAATAGCTCCCAGTGGTAGTTGATTTATCACCGAGATGCATATCATCAGGAAGACTCCATGTCGGCTAGAAGACTCCTTGTCGACTTGAACAGCATCCGACACAGGGACAATATCGACCAGATGCTAACACCAACATTAGTGCTAATGCCACGCATTAGGGGTCACTTTGCATCTTTGTCCTTGATCAGTTCCCCGTCTAGCTTGTAGCATCCTAGTATCATACCTGTGAAGTCCTGTAGGCAATAAACACAAAATAAGTTTAATCAAATACAATATGTGATTTATTATTCTCAAACTAAAGAGATGTAAAAAAACATGTACCAACAATCTCCCCCTTTTGATAATAAAAAATCCACTAATAAGAAATTAGATATTCTAAATTGTGTTTATAGAGTAGTGATGACACAAGGAATTTTGCATTCATAATTTATGCACTCCCCCTAAGTAAGTTCTCCCCCTAAATTTCAAAGTGTATTCCCCCCCCCCCCCCCCCTTAATATTTAGATTCATTCTCCCCATAAATCTTTGAATTTATTCTCCCATATTATCTTAAGATTTCTCAATTTATTCTCCCCCTTTTGTTATTAGCAAAAGTGGTTGGAGGTGAAATAAGCATAAAAGAAATGAATGGTATGGAGAAATACTTGTGTTTTGAAAAATAAATATGCATGATCGAGCAAGAGTATGAAACACAGAAGAAAAATTACAGCATTTAGACTTGACTTTTAGTTAGAAAAATAGTAAAACCTCTTCTTGAAAGATACATATGAAGATGTATGAAATTTGAATCCAAGTGATGGAAAATTCAATACTATTTTAAACAAATACAAGCATGATTTAACATATTAAATAAAGATAAGCAACTATAATGTACTAAATTTGCATTTCAAGTAAACGGAAAACAATGTATCGGTCATGCTTGCAATCTAGTGCATTTACTTACGTTTATAAAAAATAGTGTCGATATGCATTAGGATCCAATTCTCATGAGTAAAAGTTTTATATAAGATAATGATGTGTACAAATAGTGTTTTGATAAAAGTATACAACTGATTTAATCAAAGCACATGACATGTATAAAGAAATAAACACAAAATTATCAAAAATGCATTCTTAGAATTACTTCTGCCCACAAATCTATTTTATTTCCAATGCAAATGTAATAGAGTACTACCAAGGTGCTCTGCACACATAATGCTCATTAAGACTTATTAGTGAGCGAAGTAGTGTTTGGTGGATCATATTAGAATTTATTTTGATTGTATTTTCCTCATCTGATGGACAAAAGAGAGGTGGTGTATAGATGTGTTTGCACAAGACACATTACAATTCTCTCCAAGGTGCATAACCTCACAATGCTCATTAAGACTTATTAGGAGGGTGAGTAGTTCTTGGTGGAGTTATATTTGTCATTTATTCATTTGAATTTTATTTTAGTGACAAAGGTCTCTGAATTCACTTATTTTTCCAAACAGATAGTTTTGATTTTTGAACACACTTCCAGAGATAAATATGTGTATGAAAGAATTTTTTTAACATGGTGTAGGCAATCTAGTCATACATCTCAATTATGTTAAGTTATTACACTACACAATCATACAAGAGTAAGATTAAATACACATGTAGGTTATCAAAGATGTGAGTGAATAAATCATTATCAAACTTAAAACATTACTCATACTTAGAGGCATGCTAAGCAATCCTACACATGTTTCCAATAATAAATTTCATTGTACATTACAAGATAATATTCAAGGAAAGACAAAACAAAACAATGTTTTAAGAAACTTGAAGTTTAAATTTAACATTGTATTAAATCTTTAAGAAATATATCTAGTCATCCTTGACAATAGCAATGAAAATTTAGCAATTTTTATGATTTTTTTCATTAAAAAAATACAAAACAACAATATCAAGAAAAACATTTTTTTGTGTTTTGAAATTGTTTTGTAATTTTATATTTGATTTTTGAATATTCATAAAACTAAACATTTAGAATCAATAGTAGTAAAACATGTTTTTTCTATTTTGAAATTGTTTTATTTTTTTTGTTGATTTTTCATAAAGATGTAAAGGAACACAATTTTTTTGTTTTGGATTATCAAAACAACTAAAGAACAAAAACAAATTTCACACAAAGTAGAAAATAATTAGTAAATCAAATATTTGAGTTATTGGAGATTTGATGAGGAAACAGAAAATTAGAATTTTTGAATCTAAGCTACCACTGGCGTTAGCTTTTATGGCCCATAACAGTATGTCGATTTTCATGATTTTAATTTTAGGGTTTATCCATTATGATTCATCATGTTGAGGCTTATTTTTTGTAGTAAAGAGATTTAAAAAGAATGTTTGCGGATATTAGAATTTTTAACTTAATACATCCAAAACATCGAATTTTAATCTAAGCATAGTGAATCGTTCATCGGGGAGTGGTTTGGTGAAAATGTCTACAAGTTGTGAATTAATACAAATAAAGTTAACCTTTACATGTTGCTTCTAAATATGGTCCTTAATGAAGTGATGAAAATCATGTATATGTTTGGACCTAGAATGATGAACTGGATTATTTGTTAGATCTATTGCACTCTTGTTGTCATACCTTAATTCAATGTTATTTAGATGAATTCCAAAGTCTTATAGTTTTTGACTCATCCATAGAACTTGTGCACAATAACTACCTAGTGTGATATATTCAGCCTCGGTGGTGGAGAGAGCAACATAATTTTGTTTCCTACTCGACCAAGCTACAAATGAAGGGCCTAAGAAATGACATGTGACACTATTACTCTTACAATCTAGTGAACAACATGTATAGTCTGAAACATAATAGCTATGTAAAATAAGGGAATCATTATGTGGATACATAATCCTAATCTAGATGTTCTGATTAGATATCTAAAGATTCGTTTAACCACTTTTAAATGTGATTCTTTTGGATTAGCTTGAAATTTAGTAAATAAACAAACGATAAACATAATATCGAGTCTAGATGCACTCAAGTATAATAATGATCCTATCACTAATCTATATAAAGTTTGATCAATAGAAACACTAGCTTCATCTTTCCCTAATTTTAGTGATGCACTCATTTGTGTGGTAACTTGGTTTAGGTTTTTAAATCCATATCTTTTTTGTATTTCATGAACATATTTAGTTTGGCAAATAAAAATCTCATCATGTTTTAGTGTGATCTGAAATCCTAGAAAGTATGGGAGATCTCCTACCAAGCGAATCTCAAATTCTTTTTGCATCACTATTACTATTTCATTACACAACTCTTTATTAGTGGCTCCAATAATTAGATCATCTACATAAATTTATAATATAATCAAATCATTATTAAAATACTTAATGAAAAGTGTGTTATCGGCATTTCCCATTTTATAATTGTGCTTTAATAAAAATGATGTTAATATTTCATACCAAGCACGTGACGCTTATTTCAAACAATAAAGCGCTTTTCCTAATTTATACATATTGTTGGAATATGATCTTCCGCATCTCCTAGGTTTGAGAATAACAAATTCTATGTGTATTTGATCTTGTGTGTTTCAGTGTGCAGGAAATAAAGTCCATATGACTCAAGGATTACATAAGAAGGTTGCCCCCAAATTTGAGCCAACAAATCCAACATGCCCACTAGTGCCAGCGGTAGCACCTAGCGCCCGGTGCTAGCGATGATCAGCGCAATTCCGGAGCTCATATATAAAGATCTAGCACCTGGCGGTAGCGGATAGCGCAGGCGGTAGTGAAAGTAGAGGTCTAGTTCTTATTTTTTTTTTGTTTTTCAAAAATGACACAAGATCTTTTATCTTCAGATCCACTTGTTTGTAATCTAGATAGATCTACTTTATGGCAAGATAGATTTAAGATATATACAAATGTCGCAGATGAAGAAACTTACAAATTTATTTTGACAGGACCTCCCCTCATATCATCAAAGGCAGTTACACCTGCATTACCTAGCTCCATGGGTCTCAAGTCTCCTTCGAGAGCAATGAAAGGGCCTGTTTATGTTGGCGCTGATATATCTTCTTCAAAGAAAACTGCCGAAATACAACGTGAACCTCCTTCCGTCTCTTCAACTAACTATATTTTTGATGCAGAACCATCAACAAATCTAAGTGAAGAAGAGCAGGAAGAAGAACTTAGAGCTAGAGCTTTCTGCATGATGGCCATATATGAAGGCTCATCTCAAACTCCAGATGCAGAAATCGAATCGGAAAAGCTTGAGGTAACTGAGGTAACTCCAACTTATAATTTTACCTCTACTCAAGATAAAACTAATCATAAATTAACATTTACAGAATTAATAAAATATGAAAATAAACCTTTAAAAGAGTTAACAAATATAAATTTTCTAACTCCTGAGAATAACAAACTTCAAGAAAATTTGAAATCTTCAGAAGAACAGACTATTTCTCTTAAAAACAAATTTTATATGGCAAGCACAACTAATGGGAGAAATCTCAAAATGCAGGCCAAAAAGTTTGAACAACTTTCTAAAGAGAAATTAATTAATCATGATCAACAAAAAACTTCAAACTTATACTTTAATGAAATAAAAAGGCTAATATATTTTAAGAAACTTTCTAATTAATTATTAATAAGTTTCTCACCATTAAACTCCATCCCAACTCAAACAGTAAATCTAAAATTTACATGGATTGTTTCCATTATAAAAACAATGTTAAGACAACTTTGTATTCTTACAGACTTCTCCAAGTCAGTTTGAACATTCTACTGTAGCTGCATTGATCAGTAATGATCATAGCACTGAGTGTGAGTTTCTTCTGATAAAAGGGACTCTATGAGAACGAAGATGTCTGACAATGTTCTTATAATCTAAAACATTCATTAAAATTCATTAACAGATGTAGCAACTCATATATTAAAATCCCTCTAGACTAATAAAATTAACCAAGTGAGAGAGAAAATGAGAAGCTCAAAACCCCAAAATAAAACTTAATCTCTCTAATTACAAAGGTTGCTGCAATTGAAACTTTAATTCAGATCTTAAGAAATTAAAATTTAGAAAAGTAGAGTTGCTCAAATAATTTTAAAAGGATGAAAAAATTATTAAAGCCCAAGTGAAAGAGAAAATGAGAAATTTAGAGAAACCAAGTGAGAGAGAAAAGGAGAATACAAAAATTAAAACTGTCGGCATCCTAAACCAAATAGGGGGAGACCACCAGGTCACTAGTTTTGATTTGATTAAGGATCCCAGCTCAAATAGGGGGAGATTGTTGGAACCACGACTTTTGATTTGAGTTAGGATCCATCCTTTTGTTAATAAGTCATCTAATAATTTAGATCAATCTAAATTAACATAAATTAAATATGATGCGATCGAATTGGAGAAAATTGAATAAACAAAAATATTTATTCTCGGCTTTCGGCGAACGGAGCTCGACATTTGTCGAATGATGTTAGACGAATCTGTCATCTCATTAACCACTCACCAGACAGCCAGTCTCAGCGGCCAACAAATTATTCTCTGAACGCCCCTCGACAAAAAGTGGAAGAGCTCGACAAAGTCTCAGAAAGGTGCTCCCTCTACCCTTCTAGAAGATCCTTTGTCAGTTCCTCCTTCCACTCATATTCTCTCTCCACCTGCTCAACTTTCTCCTACACACTCTTATTCTTCATCCCCTCCTTCAACTGAAATAACACCCATCAATGATATCCCCCTCTCAATTGCCCATATCAGTGATGCTACACCTCCTCCTCTATCTTCAGAACCACTACCTACTACACCTCCCTCTCCAATACACAATGAATATCATTCACCTATTCATTCTCCTAGTCCAATCCATCTAGAAATTCCCACACATACCACTATCATCAGAAATATCTTTCCTCAAATATCATCTCCATCCACTACACAACCATCCTCTAGTAATCCACCAAATTATCCATCCCTCAACCTCTCCTCGATTGTTGATCAAGTTTTTGATCTTATCCTTCCTAAAATAAGCCAGCTCCTGGATGCAAAACTTGCTCCAGTTCTTCAGGCACTTTCTACTTTATCTGCTAAAACAGCTTCTCTTCCCTCCTCCATTGCTGTCCCTTCTTCAAGGGGCCTAGATTCAGGCTGCCCTGAAGCTAGGCAGGGGGAGATGTCCTATGAAGAAGCTCCAGGAACAGAAGAACCTCCAGAAGAAGATACAGAAGTTTCAATTTTTGGTACAGATATAGTTGATTCAGCTACACAAGTCATAGAAGAAATAAATAATATATGCATTCATCCATCCTGTGATCTATATAGCTTATTATCAAAATTTGATCTCACATATACTTCAAGGGTATCACCAAAGGTATACATAGAGGACCTATCAAAGGCTCTGATATGCCTTCCTCAGAAGACTCATTCTGATATCATACAAAATTACATCTCTTCTATTACTTCATTCACTGTTCAAGACATTCAAATAAAGGATCACTCTGCAGAATATGAAGATGATCTTGCAGAATTTCTTGATGATGACAACAGTGATTTTGATGATACACTTTCAAAGAAAAGAAAGAAAAGAACAGCTAAGTCAAAAGCTGCTCCCAAGCCCCCAAATCCAAATAAATTGCTTGATTATGAATGTAAAGTTTCTAAACTCAGAGCATTTATTTTCTATCCTATCTTATGATCTATTTTTATCAATCAGATATATTTCACTTCATTGTTGCTCTGTTGTTTATACTTTTTGCTGTATCTATTTAATTATTTGTCAAATAGTATCCTAACCCAAATAGGGGGAGATTGTTGGGTCCAACGTTCCTTCACTTGACCCGTAGCGCCTTTCTGTTGATATAAAGATCAAGTTGCGCCTTCACCAACAGTCTGGGCTTTTGGTGCAGTTGGTTGCGCTGGGTCCTCTCAATTGGTATCAAAGCTTAGAAACCTTCAGGAAGAGCTCGACAAAAGTGGAAGAGCCCGACGAATCACGAAAAGTGGAAGAGCTCGACAAAACCTTCAGGAAGAGCTCGACAAATGCCGTGCAGCGCTCGACAAATTCTAGCCAGAAGCTCGACAAATATTATTTTATTATGCTCTCTTTCTTTATAATATTTAACTTAGCCATTGCAGATCAATAAATATTATAGCCGTTGCAGATCAGCTTTAATGAAGAGTAACGGCAGGATATCTTCCCGAAGAGTCAAATCAATGATAAAGACTTTAGCTCTTCTCTTCTTCCCGAGAAGAGAATTCAAATTAAGAGCAAGGGTCCTCAGATTATAAAGGGAACTTACAGAAGAGTACAAAAGAACAGAACATACGTAGAGTAGCACACACAGATACAAATAAAGGAAGATCTATTCTTGTATATCATTTTTCTTTTGCTAACATCTTCTTGCAGATCACATATATCCTGAGACACCAATCACAACCATTTGCACAGGATCATCTCTGTCTAGGAAGAAAGAAGTGTTTGTACAATCAAGAGAAGAGGACTCCAGAACTGTCATCAACTCTCATAAGACAGGGGGAGCTCTTCAAACATCTTCATCAAGATCCATTCAACTTCAAACCAGGATCTACAAGAGTCTTCTTATACAGAGAAGAACAATATAATTTCTGCTTTTATTCTTACTTCCTTTACCACATCCTGTACATGGTTATAACTCCCTTCAAAAGTTAACTCCCGGTGACAGGGCACCTTAGCAAAAACCTGCAGTTTGGTTAGAGCACCTTATCAACAGCTCACCTGGTGTGAGGGCACCTTATCAACAACCTCATAGTGGATTCATACCAGTGGGTAGAAGAGTAGATGTACCCAGTTGAGGGGAACTACTATACATCTTGTGTCATCTGGTTTTGTTTATTTTTACTTTGATTTCTATTGTGCTGTGATTTTTCATATGCACTGTTAGTGCTTGATTCTATTCCTCACCCAGCATACATATATACATATATCATTACTTTAAAGAAAAACTTAAACAAGATCTTTTAATAAGGTAAATAAGAACTAAACCTCTACTTTCAGGTAGCGCAGAGCACAGAAGCCAAGAGAGAAATGTTTCCTCGGATTGAAGATTCCTTCATGCAGAATAATGCCTAAACCGGGATAGCGCCGACGGTAGCGCTAGTGCAGGCGCCGACGCTGATGCTATAAAAAGGCTCCTTTGATCTGTATTCTTCATCCTCTTGAGATCCTAAATTCCAAAGATTCATGCCACACCATATAGAGGAAGGTTCAGAGAAATATTCCCACAAATTCATGAAGGCTTAAGGAGATCATTGGAGAAGATTTCAACACGCTTCATCAGCGTGTCCAAAGACCGCATCGACTACAATCATACTCTGCGGGTCTTCATCTACCTCTCCAAGATATCCATATAGGGATTTCTTATATTGTTTTTTATTTATTTCACATCTTTTCTTATAATCATTAAGTGAACTCACCTCGTGTTGGCGACTAGGTCTGGGTAGGACTTAAGGCAGAAATTTGTCTTATGTTGGCGACTAGGTCTAGGGTGTAGATCTAGGGGGTGCTTGAGGCCATATCCGGGGAAGGATTGTCTAGAGCGACTTGAGTCTGTATCAGGGGAAGGATCGGCTAAAGCCAACCGGTTCGTGGGGATACGAGTCGGTATAGAAAACAAAACGAGTCTTTCATATTTCGCTTTGATTTTTAGCGTCATTGAAATCAAATTTTGTAATCAATTTTATTAATAATAATCATGTCTTTCTATGCCTAATAAAATTGATTTGATCTTATTTTCTCTAAATTATTTATAATCCTCTCTTTCATTATAAAACAATTTAGATCTTAATTCAAAATCACTATTTTGTACTCTTGTCAAAAGCAAATATTTCAAAATATAACATAAGTTGTAAAACCCTTATTCACCCCCCCTCTAAGGGCGCCTAACGATCCAACAAGTGGTATCAGAGCGGTTTTATTCCAATTGGCTTAACAATCGGGAATAATGGCGTCTCATGATCTCGCTTCTACTACTGGGGTAAATTTTTATGAAGAAGAAAAATCACTTAAACCACCTTTATTTGAAGGAAGAAACTATAAAGGATGGAAAATAATAATGAAAAATTTTCTTACAGCTTTAGATGAAAAAGTTTGGAATATTACTATTAAGAAGCCACCTAGCGTATTAAATTAAAACGAAATGGTTTTAAATGCAAAATCTATGAATAGTCTATTTTGTGCGTTAGATCAAAATATTTCCAAACTCATTCATACTTTTCCTACTGCATACGAGATGTGAAATTTTCTTGAGATAACTTATGATTCTCCATCTACAGGTATAAAACAAACTCAAGAATTGGAGAACATAAAAGCTTGCAAAGATGTTCAAGAAAGCTCCTCTCATGATGAATCAATGAGCACATCAAGTGGAAAAGAAGAAATCATGTCTTTGGAAGACGAATGTCAAAAAGATAAAGACAACAAAGGAACTCTATGCTCAAATCTCATCGCGTCCAAAAGCGTTGTAAGGAAATCAAATTTCAACTTTTGCAATTCTATTTCTTTATTACAATTACTACAAACTTATAAGCGTAAAATTAAGAAATTTAAAAATTTAAATTCAAAATTACGTTTAGAAAATAAAAACTTAAAAGCTAAAATTAATGTAGAAACAAAGATTGATGTGTTTGATTATTCTCCACTTTGCACTTTAATTGAAAATATAAAACGTGTTTTGATTGTACTAATATTAAAGAAAAATTCAAGGATTTTGAAAAAGAACTATTAATTGTAAAAGAACAAAATGAAAAATTATCTTTAGAAAATTCATCTTTAAAAAGTGATTGTGCTACATGCAAAAGTTATAAAATTGAAATCAAAGAGATGGACGAAACATTTGAGGAATTTAGAAATGACTATCAAAATTATATTGACTCTATTGTTTCTACTCTTAAAAATAGCACAATAGCTTATAATAAAGTTAGGCATAATCTAAAGATCAAGAATGATGAATTAAAATCAAAAATCAACTTGCTTATGAAAATTATAAATACAAATTCACAATATCAAACTATATCTAAAAATAAGTTGAATGTGAATATGAACATCTTGACTAAGTTTAATAATGGGAGTAAGGAACACAAAGGATTTGTAAATGAAAATCATCATTATTTACAAAATCATGTTTCTCCCAACTTAAAAATAAAACTACACAAATTTCCAATGAACGATACTTCCAATTATAATTTTCAAAATAAAGATAATCACAATAGAAATTTGATGCATAAGAATAACAATAAACCAAGATTTGAATGGAGGCCCAAAATTAAAACTGAAACATAACATCACATGAATGGACCCATTCATCAATATCTACCCACAAACCTACACGTTATATTTGGGTACCCAAAGGAACCACCACACTTGGTCCCCTTTGGATACCTAAATCTCTTATTCATTAAGTATAAAAAAAATGCATGAAGTAGAATATTTTCAAAAATGAAATATACAAATTTTTCTACTCCGTGATATGCTTTAATGTCTTTCTATTTTTCTTTTTTGTTTTCTTATTTTTTAAGCTATCATGTTATGGTCATCTTATATATTACAGGAAATATGATCTTATCTCATAAAACTTAATGACTTTATAAATCAAATTAATCAAAATTCAAAATCATATTTATTTTGATGACCTATCTTTTATTCTTATATTCATTGCTTATAAATATCTTATATTATCCATATGAATCAAACTCTAAATTTGTTATGAGATATTTACTAAATTATAAAGAAAATCACAAAAGACATATTGAAAGATTAATTGTCTTAAATACAAATGCCACACACACCAGCGTGATCTATTGATGTCCTTTGATAAATTTTCTAAAAATCATATATCATAATTCATATCAAAAAATCATCTAAAATAACTATCTCTATCACATGTATATGAATTATATGATAACAATTGGCAATATAATTATTTACCATGGTAGGTGTATTATGTGTGTATTGTGATTTATTTCAAGTTTAGACCTTAGAATCATCTTGATATCAATAAGATCAAATCAAATAGAATCTTCACTTCATTCTAGGTCAATAAGTTGAAACACTATCATACTTTGGCATAGTCTTAATCTCAAAACATTGCCACCTAAAGAATATTAGTGCATATCTATTTAGTTCAAACATGTCTTCTTTGTTTGCATATCCTATAATATTAAGGTTAAATGGCTGTGCAAAACTCAAGAATTAAGGTTTAATGAATATGGAGCTTTAATGAATATGAAACCCATGTTCTAAAATTTTAACTTCCGCAACTTTTTGCGATTTCTTCTCGTCTCTTCACTTCATTAGATAGGCCTTGCATTGCACAAACATAATTAAGCAAAATCGGAAGTGAAATCTAAGAAAATCTAGGCTATATGATTAAAATATGCACTCTCTGTGTGCTAACGCAGGCGCTAGGACCTAACTCCATCGCTAGCTCAAGTGTCCGATTTTATGTAATTTTAAAATTCTGAAAAATCACTAAAAATATATTTTTTTATATGTACTACTCATTTTTGCATTTCTGCGTATAATTGATTTTTGAAAAATTAAAATTCAAAATTACAAAAGCCAAATTACAAAAAATGTTTTATTTTTCCTTTCTTTGATTATTTGTTTGATTTCTATTTCTACATGCAAAAATCAAATACAAAAATACAAAACAAAAACAAGTATGAACAAGTATTTTTTGAACTTACATTTTCTATTTACATGTATCTTGCGAAAGGGAGATTTGGGCTATCATCCCATCACATCTCCTAGTACTGGGCAAACCCCTCATAGGGTAGTCCTCGGGAAGTCCAAGATCAATCTTATGAGTTCAAACTTTAAATCAAAATTATTCTTCAAAATATCAAAAAAATTGTATAGACTTCACTGAAAATCAAGCATGATTTAACCCATCATTTAGACCTTCTACAATATTACAATTCATTCCTTCAAACTAAGTTGAACATTGTTTTTATCATGCTTTGATATATCTACTCATTTGTGCATAAAATTGTATTATAAAAGTTTTGTAGAACTAAGCGTAGCATGCCTCTAAGTATGAGCAAATATTTTATGGTTGATAAAGATACTCATTCACTCACTTATTTTGGCAAAGTTTACATATGCTTTTAATCTAAGAATGCTTGCTTGTGTATTATAATTGTACAATGAATTAAGAATTGCACATGTATCTTATCTATACTACATTTACTTGCACTCTTAAAAATTAAGAAAAGTGGTTGTACTTTCATAATTCAATTGGTTTGCAAAGCAAGTATAATTGGAGAACTTTGTACAAAAAAATCATGAAATAAATTGACAAAGATAACTCCACCAAGCACTACTTGAACCTCCTGATAAGTCTTAATAAGCGTTGTGAGGTTGAGCACCTTAGAAAGATTAGTAAAGTGTCTTGTGCAAACCCTCATTTTTACACCACTTATTCTTTAGTACATTGAATCACAAAAAATATATATATATTGAAAAATAAAGTGGCTGATCCCCCAAACACTACTTTGCACCCTGATAAGTCTTAATGAGCATTGTGTGTGCAAAGCACCTTAGTAGTTGTATATTTTCTTTGTGCATTAAAATGTGTGGAAGTAAAATTATTTGTGTTTTATTGTGCATTTTACTCTACATATGTCTTGTATTTTTGATTAAATCATTTGTTCACTCTATTCAAAATATACTTATGTGCGCATCATTATCTTCCATAACACTTCTTCTCATGAGTATTGGATCCTAATGCTAAAATTCTATACTCTCTTTATATATATAAATGCACTAGATAACCTAGCATGCTCTCTACAATGTTTTGTATGTCTTGACTTTGTGAATTAATATAACATTGTAGTAATCTCTTTTTGAAAACTTTATTTCATGCTTGGTTACTTTATTGCCAAACTTAAAGATTTTAAAATGCAAATTTATTTACAAAAACATCTTCATTTTTGGAATTTAACTCATATATCCTCTTATGAATCATCATGTTTATAAAAAGAAGTTTACTTGTATTTCAATAAGTCTTCCACATCATAACCATATAATTGTTTTACCTTGCGCTTTTATACTTATTTAAATTCTTTTCTTGTGTGTGCATCGAATCTTAAAATTCATTTCTTTTAAGAAGTGGCAGACTTGCTTGGTAAACTTTATATTGGTTGCTCTAAAAATGAAAATATTGAATACTAAAACTCTGATTTATTAATGGATTTCAAATTATCTCTGTGACCTTTTTCTTTAAAAATTTAAATAAAAATATAAACCCATAGTCTATGAACTTTGCATTAGAATTAAATGATTAATATTTCCAATAACTATTATCCATGATTACATATCTCACCATAGCAGGGGCGTAGGGTTGTAGACATTAGATAACCTGACCTCTATGTCATGTCTTGTCCTTAACCGGGGAGGATTCCAGTGGGGCCTTGCGAGGCACTGGGGGAAAGAGTGTTGGGTTGAGTTTTTTCTGATGTTTGCATATGGGACTAACACCCCAACCTATAGTATGTATGCAGCTCCTCATGCCCATCCGTCACTTCGTATGGGACTAGGGTGCAGAAATATTGTCTGGGTAGATTGGTTATTTGGAAATCATTATCTTCTTATGCTTAAAACTCTTATCTAAAGGGGAAGAACCAACATGATAATACTTGGAAAATGTTATATTGTTAAAAACTCTGATCTTTCTTAAACTCCTTATTATTTCCTTCTCTCTAAAAGCTCGATCATGTTTTTTTATCAAAACTATTATGTGTTTGCTTCCTTTACCACTTTTGCTGATAACAAATGGGGGAGAACTAACATGATAAATATAATCCGCTATCAAAATGGAAAACTAACATGATTAATTAAGATGATAGCTTACACTACAACAAACTGCACCTGTTGTAAGGACTGAAATATAACTGAAATGCAGTTTGTTACTAAAAGTTATATTTAGTAACAAATTTTTTTTGTTGTTACAAAAAAGTACTTTTTTGTAACGAATATTTTAAATTTTGTTACAATAGTAATTAATTCGTTACTATAATTGTAAGTATTTGTAACAACACTAATGTTACGTTACAAATAGAAAACTTTTCTCACAATAAGTATCAATTGTAACCACATCATGAAAGTTTTTTGTGACAAAAATATTGTCCTTACTAATAGTAATATTTTATTATTAAAGTTTTGTTACAAAAAATATATCATATTTTATTTTCAATTTTTGTACAATTTTATTATCAAAGTTTTGAATTATTATTATTTTCTTTGAAAAAAAAAAATTTTGTATGCGCGCGACAGTACCCCGCCTCGATAGTGCTCTAACGCGACGACAGTACTCCTACAGCTCGCAAACATCCGTGCGCGGCTGTCGCAGATATGTGGTACTATTGCGACATGTATTTTTGCGCGTACGAGAGTTTTTATAAATCTTTAACTTTTTACATATTCGGGGATCATTCACTTAGGGTCAGGGTGCCTGGACTGCAGTCCTTATGGCAGGCGTGCTTGGCCGTGGTCTACTAGCTGGTGTGATGCCACGGGGTGTGGTCAGGGCCCCGGCGTCCTACATCAAAAAGTGCACCTTTTGATATAGGACGTCGGGGCCCCGACCGCACCCCGTGGCATCACACCAGCTAGTGGACCACGGCCAAGCACGCCTGCCAGAAGGACTGCAGTCCAGGCACCCCGACCCGTCTCTGCGCCTATTCTCAGCACGGCGGGTTGTTGAGGCTGTGTCTCGATCCCCAGACCTCCTTGATAAGAACCACTCCTAACAGGCCTGTAGGTCAGTTGGTGATAAGGCCTGTTAGGAGTGGTTCTTATCAAGGAGGTCTGGGGATCGATCCCCAGCCTCAATAACCCACAGTGCTGAGAACAGGCATGGAGATGGGTTGGGGTGCCTGGACTGCAGTCCTTCTTACAGGCGTGCTTGGCCGTGGTCCGCTAGTTGGTGTGATTCCACGAGGTGCAGTCGGGGCCCCGGCATCCTGCATCAACTTTTCGTAGGAATCTTCATAAGACTCTTCGTATGACTCTTCTTAGGAGTCTTCTTAGGACTCTTTGTAGGAATCTTTGTAGGACTCTTCATAATACTCATCATAGGGCTCTTCAAAGGGCTCTTCCTAGAACTCTACTGAGGACTTCTTGTAGGACTCTTCGTTGGACTTATTGTAGGATTCCTCGTATGGCTCTACGTAGGACTCATCGTAGCACTCTTCATTAGACTCTTTGTAGGACTCTTCATAGGACTCTTCATAGGATTCTTTGTAGGACTCTTCATAGGACTCTTTGTAGGACTCTTCAAAGGACTTTTCTTGGGACTCTACTAAGTAATCATTATAGGATCCTTCGTAGGACTTTTTGTATGACCCTTTCTATGACTCTTTGTTGGACTCATTGTTGGACTCTTCATAGGACACTTCTTAGGACTCTACTTATGACTCTGTGTAGGTCTCTTCGTAGGAGTACTCATATGAATCTTCGTAGTACTCTTCATTGGACTCTTTGTAAGACTCTTTTTAGGACTCTTCATAGGACTCATCGAGGACTCTTTGTCAGACTCTTCGTAGGACTCTTATTCAGACTCTTGTTATGACTCTTTGTAAGACTCACCATAGGACTCTTTGTAGGACTCTTCTTAGGACTCTTAGTAGGACACTTTGTAGGGCTCTTTGTAGGACTCTTTGTAGGACTCTTCGTATAAATCTTTTTAGAACTCTTTTTAGGAATCTACTTAGGACTTTTCGTATAACTCTTCATAGGACTCTTCGTAGGACTCTTAGTTGGACTCTTTATAGGACTCTTCGTAGGACTCTTCCTGGGATTCTACATATAACACTTTGTAGGACACTTCATAGAACCCTTTGTAGGACTCTTTGTCGGACTCTTCATAGGAATGTTTGTAGGACTGTTTGTATGATTCTTCGTAGGACTCTTTGTAATACTCTTCTTAGGACTCAAATAAGGATTCAATTTTGAACTCTTTGTGGGACTCTTCATAAGACTCTTCATTGGACTCTTCGTAGAACACTTCGTAGGACTCTTTGTAGGACACTTCTTTGGGACTCTTTCTAGGACTCATTGTAGGACTCTTCATAGGACTCGTCATAGGAATCTTCGTAGGACACTTAGTAGGACTCTTCATAGGACTCTTTGTAGGACTCTAATTAAAACTCTTGGTTGGACTCTTCATAGGACTCCTCATAAGACTATTCGTAGGACTCTTCGTAGGATACTTTGTAGGACTCTTCTTAGAACTCTTCTTAGAACTCTTCGTAGTACTATTCATAAGACTCTTCAAAGGACTTTTTGTAGGACTCTTCTTGGGACTCTTCTTGGTACTCTACTTAGGAATTTTTGTAAGACTCTTTGTAGGACTCTTTGTAGGACTTTTCGTTGGACTTTTTGTAGGACTTTTCGTAGGACTTTTCATATGACTTTTTGTATGCTTCTTTGTAGGACTCTTCGTGAGACTCTTCGCATGACTCTTCTTGGGAGTCTTCCTAAGAGTCTTTGTGGGACTCTTTTTTGGAATCTTCGTAAGACACATCATAGGACTCTTCATAGGGCTCTTCCATGAACTCTACTTAGGAATTTTTGTAGGACTCTTCGTTGGGCTCTTTGTAGGACTACTCATAGGGCTCTATGTAGAACTCTTCGTAGCACTCTTCTTAGGACTCTTTGTAGGACTCTTCGCAAGACTCTTCATAGGACTCTTTGTAGGACTCTTCATAGGACTCTTCATAGGACTCTTCATAGGACTCTTCAGAGGACTCTTCTTGAGAATCTACATAGGAATCTTTGTAGGATACTTCATAGGACTCTTCGTATGACTCTTTGTGGGACTTTGTTGGAGTCTTTGTAGGACTCTTCATTAGACTCTTCTTAGGATGCTACTTAAGACTCTTTGTAGGTCTTTTTGTAGGACTACTTGTGTAAGACCCCATTTTTTCGCTATAAAACTGGGTCTAATGCCCAGAACCGCCGCTTTGCAGTGACACCAACACTCGAGAAGGTCGCCACTACAAAACATTGATTCTGCCGGCAATATCGATCACAGAAAAGAGAAGTAAAAATGAAGACAAGTCCACAAATCATATGATATATAGATATCATAATGAAAAGATGTCCACAGATAATAACTGAAATAAAAGGTAGCAATATAAAGGGCGCATCCCCAGTACATAATATCCTCACTACAAAATCACTCGCGGAAGCAGAATCTACTACAAAACACTCACGGATCCTAAAACTAGTGCTCTTGTGCTAGACTGGCCCGCCTCCTTCTGCACCGGCCTCTGGTGGTGCGGCGTCTCCTAGGTCCCCTAAAATGATATGGTCCACCGACCGTTAGTCAAAAAGACTAAGCCTCATTTCCCACCACCCATACCCCAGTGGCTCCTAGGCAACGTGCGGAAGGATGAAGCAGAGGACAACAAAGGGTATAAAACAAAGCAGATGACATGTCTTAGCTACAAGAGTATCTACCACTACACAGGTGAGTATATGTATATTGAAAACAGTAAGTAAACAGGGTAAAGAACACGTAATGTAAGTAAGTAAAGACAAGTATAGAATAAAAAGTTACCATTTATTTATAGAAATTCATACAAACCTATAGACCAAGGGGACATTTAGCAAGGCATATCATATAAAAAGTCCCATAACCAATTTATTCGATAGGGGTAGGGGTTGAAATGCAATGCTTATGCTATGACATGCAGAGTTATGCTGATTAATATTATGATCACACAAGTGCAACACACCCACCGGACTCTATGCGCACAGACCTTTAGTTCCCCCTTTTTGGAGCTAGCTAAGACTCCCAGGATACCCCCGTAGTGGCAAATAGAAGCGGTGGATTGGGCCTCGCCCACCTCTAGGTTTGTATTCACACTACCTAACCTAAACCTATCATATGCCTCAACGCGAAGAACACCGCGGAGCGCCTACGTACTCTTACTGGCAAGACAACCAGACTTTCCTTGGCCAAGTGCAAATCCGCACTTGCCGAGTCAGCGTATTGACGTCGGTGTGAATGACCGCCAATACCGAAGACCCACCACCCTTATGCGCATACAATTATGATTACTTTACATCTCCGAGGCATATGCTCCCCGGGCTAAACTACCCATCGCATCAACCTCCCGATCCACCAGCTCGCCGGACTAACCTGTCCGTACCTACAACCACCGAGCCTACCACTCGTAAGATCGAACCAACTAACCACCCTTAGCAACGGGGTGTGGGTGAATGTATTATTGAGTTAATCTTGTGTAACACATTATTCCTACCACTTTGGGTTAACCATGGACTTCCTGAGGACTACCCTGTGAGGGGCTCGCAATGGTACTAGGAGCTATGATGGGCTGAACCCCAAAGCTCCCTTTCCAAGACACTTATTATTATTGATAACTACCCATAACCAAACCCCTCTCTCCATTACACTTATTAACCTTGTGTATTTTATTCCACTCCAAGGGAATGACGATCTTTCATCGATCCCCAAGCACACTATTGCCTCCTAGTCAACCAGACATCTTACTCCCCATGTCAAACCTGCGTGTTTATCCACATTCAGCCTTTTCATTATACGCAGACCACTTGAACTATATGATGTATACAAAGAGAAAGATTCCAAATGCTCATACAAATGACTCAGGATTATTATTGGGGGTGTGGTATGCATTTTATGACTATCTCCAAAAATTCATAACTTTCCTAATTTATTTGGCATTTATTATAATTTTTTCAAAATCAGGAAACCAATGATTTTGAACACCAAGTACGGTTTTCTGATAAGCTATTGACTTGATAAAAATTTTACAGCTAAATATCATCAAAATAACAGTCACATATGAAATTCATGAATTTCCAGAAAGGTTGTGACCTCCAAATAAAATATTGATTGATTTATCAAAATCAAGGGTTTACAAAAGAAGTACCAAAAATCTTTAATCAGAAATTACAGAAAAATTAGTAAATGCTTAGGATGTTCAGAAAAGTTCACTGATTGAGTTTCATAATTTTCCAGATTTATTTGACCATATAAATCATTTATTTAATTAAACATCTCCTAGGGCACTTTGTGAAGTGAACCACATAAAAACTCCTCCAAAAATTATACTAAAATTTTCAGATCATATTCTTGCCCTAAAAGTTCTCTGACCAAGTTTCACGATTTTCCAGTGAGTATAAAATCCATAAAATAATTTTCTTACAACCAGGGCAAATGTTGAGGTTATGAATGAAGTACTATATATATCAATCCACAACTCATAACAAAATTATCAGAGAATGATATAGTCAATATAAACTTACTGACCAAATTTCATAAGCATTCAAGGTAATGTGATTACGTAAATTCTTAATAAAAGAAAGTGCCCTAATTGGTTCATAATTAATTCAGAGAGGATAAATGTTCCTAAAAATTCCAGATAAATTATCCAGTGCACAATACCTCCCTATGAACCTCTCTACCAAGTTTCAAGTCAATCTGTTGATATATGACCCTATGTCCTTCAATAGGTTCAATATGCAACCCTACGGTTTGATCTAGGGTTCTAGGGCACATCCTCCCCAAACCACCCAAAACCATATGTGGGGGTGTTTTATATGATGTTAAATCAGCTTCCAAAGTTCCATAACTTTTGGATAAGGGTTGATTCCCTAAATCCATCAAGTGCACCTCTGTTCTAATATACCATAATTTGACCAATTTTGGGTTACTTAATTACTCAACCAAATCAATCGAAAATAGGATAAAATGTTTACCAGAGTCATGTCATTACCCTAAGGACCACCCACCAAAATTTGGTTGGGTTTGGAGGTCTCAAGACCCTAAAATTAATTCGTACATGCATTATTAAATTTCAACAAAAACTATAGAAAAATGTTCTCCAAAAATTCCCTTTTTTGGATATGTTGATGGTAAGGGTAAATCCAACCTATGCTCCAAATTTCAAAGCATTTGGGGTTCTGTATTAGTGGGGGCACTCCAATCAATCTCTGGTAAACCCTATGTACAGGTTGCACCATTTTGAGTGATGCAGTCTAACCAGTGGGCCAAATCGGCTCAAATCAATGTTAAAACAAACTAGACATAGAGATCTTCAACTTTTCTATCTGGCCATTTTTCCTGAAATGGCCTCCTAGGGGTTCAAATTTCAGTTTCACAAACATGCATTTCTAGGGGAAAATATGACGTTAATTAATCATAAAATTAATAAATCCATCTAAATAGAGGGCATCGGTTCATCTTCTCCAATCAGCCAACAGCCACGACTGTCCCATCATGTACCAACTTTGAAGGTGATTTCCCGGCCACTTAGACCCTCTCTCGGTCGGCCAATGCCACCACCACCTCCGTTGAGGTTGCGGTCGGCGATGGATGGTGGTTGGCCGGTCGGAGGCGGCCGGAATCAGAGTTTAAAGTAAGGAAATTAAAGCTTGAATCCAAGCTTTTGGCCATGCCGATCCAAGGCCAATTGGCCTCAAACCTTGCGGCCAACAAGATAAGATCTATCCACTATAAGAGAGGAGTGGAGGACCTGAGTGGTGGCTTGAAGCCGTGTCGATCGTCAGTCCGCCATGGTTGTCGTGAGATCTTGGGTGTCATGCCGATGAGTGCCTAGTTGGTTGATTTCTTCTGGAAAGTGGGGGAAACTCCTTCCCTTCACCCCTTGAGGCCTTTTAAAGAACTTGTTGGGGAAATGATTTATCTTAACTCCTAGAAATGAGTAGAAAATGAGTTCTCAGAGTGAAAAATTATTTTAAGTAAATATGCGTTGAATAGTAATCGACGCAACGTCGAAGTATAGTCGATGTTCCTCTCAGAATGAGTCGAAGTAACTCTAAACAAAACTCGACGTAACCAAAGTCGACGTAACTCTGATTTCTAGTCGACGCACCCAGTAAAGTTGACGCACCTCAGTCGACGCTCCTTCCATATTTTCTTCTCGACGTCTAGCCAGGCTGAAATCGACGCTTACGTCGAATAGTAATCGACACACGTCGATTTCTGTGACAGATTCAAAAACACGCCAGATCTCTTTCCTTCTTTCTGTAGATCTGAATTTTATGGAATTATATTATTCTTTTCTAGCCATTCTGAATCAATCTTTCCTTCTAAATGATTCTTGGCTAATTTGATTAAGATTATTATGGACATTATTTAAAAATAGAATGATCTCTTTCTTTCAACAGATATAATGATTATGGAAACTTTTCTCTCTTACTATTTCTCTGACTGCTAATTGATTATTCTCCTATAGCAATATTTTTGAATAAATAGAGCTATAAATACACAAGGAGGTCGGAAAAGAAAAACAACAAGTGATCCACTCCATCCATTTGAAAAAGAGGAAAAGCTCCCAAGTGAAAAGTGAGAAAGCTGAGAAAAGTGAAAGAGAGCTGCAGCAAAGAAAAAGCTTTCTTCTTCTCCTCCTTCTGAAGCCATACTGCTGCCATTTCTGAAAGCTCTCACTGAAAGAGAGAAAGTCCTACAATCTCCTTCTCACTATAGAAGAGATATTTCATTCACTATACTTGTGCATCTAATCTTCTTGCTAGGAAGAAGATTCTTTCTTGCTTCAATTATTTTTCTTCTACTTCTTCTTCTTATTCTTATTTCATTTTCAAATTGTGTAAAAGAGTTTTTAGAATCTCTCTTCAAAAAATTCAGTTATAGTGGTTCTAAGAGTCTCCTTATCAAAAGACTCAGGCTGGTTCTAAGAGTCTCCTTATCAAAAGTCTCAGTGCAAGATAGTGAATTCCTACCAAGGGGGTAGAAGAGTGGACTACCCAAAGTTTGGGGAACCACTATATTTCTTTGTGTTGTGCTGTGATTTTCTTTTTGCTATTTCTTTATTTATTTGCTTAATTCTTGTTGGTGTGTGGGAAGCTTAAATCTGTGAATATTACATATATATATATATATATATTTAATAACTTTGCACAAAATATTTTTAAATCTCTATTCACCCCCCCCCCCCCCTCTAGAGATTTCTAGTGAGGTTAACTATGCACTTTCAGAACCAATTCAGGGAGGGAAAGAGGCAAGGCTTGAGATTCCTCCATCAACACCACTCATGGTGAAAATTTCAGCCATCCCTAAAAGTCACCAATCCAACCTCCTTAAGAGTTGGAAAACCTCTTAATCTTCTCCTAATTGATTGGGGGAATGAATCCCCATCAATTGGGAGTACTTTTTGCCTCCCTTGTCCATGAATTTGGCCACCAAAACTGATCTCGTCTGTATCCTGTCGGTTGAGCTACCGTCAGTGCTAGAACTAGCGCCAACGCTAGCATCTCGACGGTATAACGCTCGTCGGTTGGTCCTCTACCTCCAGCGCTAGCGCTAGCTCCTCGATAGTGTATGGTTCATCTCAGCGGTTTAGGGCTCGTCTCATCGGTTCACCTAAACCACCACTACCGCCAGCGCTAGCCCCTAGCATCGACGATAGCTCAGTATTCAGGGTACCCCTCTTTCTATGGTTGGGCAATTGGTGTGTCATAAAGGACCCCTTAATGGGTTAGGAATGTTATGGTGGGATCTTGGGTTATGGTGACGCCCTAAAGCCAACCCTAGGCTTGGTAACTGGAAATTACTATCCGCAGACCATTGTGATTTTTGCCTCGAGCATAAGCTCTTATGATCTCTTTGCGCATCCTAGGGTTTTATCATGACCTAGTCATGACAAAACCGTCCTAGGGGTCTAGTTGTTTGGGGGATGTTACAACTCGTATGACTCTTTGTAGGACTCTTCGTAGTACTCTTCATAGGACTCTACATAGGACTCTTTTTAGGACTCTGCATAGGTCTCATCGAGGAATCTTTGTTAGAATCTTTGTAGGACTCTTTGTAGGACTCTTATTGGGACTCTACAAAGTACTCTTTGTAAGTCTCATCGTAGGACTCTTTGAACAACTCTTTATACGACTCTTTGTACAACTCTTTGTATGACTCTTCGTACGACTCTTCTTAGGACTCTACTTAGGAATCTTAGTAGGACTCTTCATTGGACTCTTCATAGGACTCTTCTTAGGAATCATTTTAGAACTCTTTTTAGGACTCTTCTTTAGACTCTTCGTTGTACTCTTCATAGGACTCTTTGTATGACTCTTAGTTAGACTCTTCGTAGGACTCTTTGTAGGATTCTTCGTAGGACTCTTCTTAGGACACTATATGGACTCTTTGTATGACTCTTCATAGGACCCATTATAGGACTCTTCATTGGACTCTTCATAGGACTCTTCGTAGGACTCATCATAAGACACTAATAAAGACTAATTTAAAACTCTTCATAGAACTCTTCATAAGACTCTTCATAGGACTCTTCGTTAGACAATTTGTAGGACTCTTTGTAGGACTCTTCTTGGGACTCTACTTTGGACTCTTTGTAGGACTCATAGTATGACTCTTCATAGGACCCATCGTAGGACTCTTTATAGGACCCTTCGTAGGACTCTTTGTAGGACTTTATTTAGGAGTATTTGTAGGACTCTACTTAGGACTCTTGGTAGGACTCTTCATAGTACTCCTCATAGGACTGTTCATAGAACTCTACGTGGGACACTTTGTAGGAATCTTCTTAGAACTCTTCATAGTACTATTAATAGGACTCTTTATAAGACTTTTTGCAGGACTATTCTTAGGGCTCTACTTAGGACTATTGATAGGACTCTTCGTAGGATCTTTGTAGGACTCCAGTAAGACTCTTCATTGGAGTCTTTGAAGGACTCTTCATAGGTATCTTTGCAGGACTCTTCTTAGGACTTTTCTTTGGACTCTTCTTAGGACTCTTTGTAGGACTTTTTGTAGGACTCTTTGTTGGACACTTCATAGGACTCTTTATTGAACTCTTCTTAGGACTCTTCATTGAACTCTTCTTAGGACTCTTTGTAGTACTCTTCATAGACTCTTCATAGGACTCTTTGTAGGCCTTTGTCTATGACTCTTCTTAGGCCTCTACTTAGTACTCTTCTTTGAACTATATGTAGGACCCTTTGTAGGACTCTTCGTAGGACCCTTCGTAGGACTCTTCGTAGGACTCTTCATAGGAATTTTTGTAGTACTATTCATATGACTCTTCATAGGACTCTTCGAAGGACTCTTCTTGGGATTCTAATAGGGCTCATTATAGAACATTTTGTAAGACTCTTCTTAGGACTCTTCGTAGTGCTCTTCATAAGACTCTATATGAGACTCTTTGTAGGAAACTTTGTAGGACTCTTCTTGGGACTCTACTTAGGATTCTTTCTAGGACTCATTGTAGGACTCTTCATATAACTCTTTGTAGGACTCTACTTAGGACTCTTTATAGGACTCTTTGTAGGACTCCTCGTAGAACTCTTCAAAGGACTCTTCGTAGGAGTCTTGGTAGGACTATTCGTACAACTTTTCTTAGGACTCTTTGTAGGTCTCTTTGTTAGACTCTTCTTAGGACTCTACATAGGACTCTTTGTAGGACTCTATGTAGGACTCTTCATATGACTCTCTGTAGGACACATCAGAGGACTCTTCATAGCACTCTTCATAAGACTATTTGTAGGACTCCTCATGGGACTCTTCATAGGACACTTCCTAGTACATTACTTAGGTCTCTTTGTATGACTCCTTGTAGGACTCTTCATTAAACTCCTTATAGGACTCTTCGTAGGACTCCTTGAAAGTGCACAGTTAACCTCACTAGAATTCTCTAGAGGGGGGTGAATAGAGATTTAAAATATTTTTGTGCAAAGTTAATAATTATATATATATATGGGTGCAGTGATCACAGATTAGAGCTTCCCACACACCAACAAGAATTAAACAAGTAAAGAAAATAAATGCAAGAGGAAAAATCACAGCACAACACAAAGAAATATAGTGGATCCCCAAACTTTGGGTAGTCCACTCTTCTACCCCCTTGGTAGGAAATTCACTATCTTGCACGGAGTCTTTTGATAAGGAGACTCTTAGAACCACCCTGAGTCTTTTGATAAGGAGACTCTTAGAACCAACTGAGTCTTTTGAAAAGGAGACTCTTAGAACCAGTACAACTGATTTTTTTGAAGAGAGATTCTAAAAACTCTTTTACAATATTTGAAAGTGAAAATAAGATAAAGAAGAAAGAGAGATAATAAAAAGACAAGAAGAAATCTTCTTCCTGGCAAGAAGATTGGAAGCACAAGAAGTAGTGAATGAAATCTCTCTTCTATAGTGAGAAGGAGATTGTAGGCCTTTTCTCTCTTTTGTGAGAGCTATCAGAGTATGCAGCAGTATGGCTTCAGAGTGAGAAGGAGAAGGAAGCTTGATCTTTGCTGCAGCACTATCTCTCAATTTTCTCTTTTCACTTGGGAGCTCTTCCTCTTTTTCAAATGTAAAAATGGTGGATCACTTGTCACTAGCTCTATGCTGACCACCTTGTTATTTATAGCTCTGTTCATTAAAATAACACTATAGGAGAGTAATCAATTAGTAGGCAGAGTATTAGAAAGAAGGAGAAATTTCCATAACAATTATATCCATAAAGGAAAGTATTCATTCTGATTTCAAATAGTGTCCATAATGGATTTAATCAAATTAGCCAAGAATTCATTAGAGGAAAAGAATAATTCAGAACGGCTATAAAGAATAATTTGATTCCATATAAATCAGATCTATGAAAGAAGGAAAGAGATCTGGCGATTTTTGAATTAAACATAGAAATCGACGTGCGTCGATTACTATTCGACGTAAGCGTCGAATTCGTCCTGGCAGAATGTCGAGAGGAGAATAAGTAAGGTGCGTCGACTTCTCAAGATACGTCGACTAGAAGTTAGAGCTACGTCGACATAAGATACGTCGAATTCTTCTTTGAGCTACTTCGACTCATTCTGATAGAAGCGTCGACTTTATTTCGACGTTGCGTCGAATACTATTCGACGCATATTTACTTATCCTAATTTTTTATCTTTAGAATTTATATTTTACTCATTTCTAGGGGTTAAGAGAAATCATTTTCCCAACACTCCTCTTGGGAGTTTAAATAGGACTCTAAGTAGGAATCTTTGTTGGACTCTATATAGGACTCTTCTTGGGACTCTTTGTGTGACTCTTCATACGACTCTTCGTTGGACTCTTCATATGACTCTTCTTAGGACTCTACTTAGGACTCTTTGTAAGACTCTTCGTAAGAATCTACCTAGGACTCCTCGTAGGACTCTTTGTAGGACTATTCATAAGACTTCGTAGGACTCTTTGTAGAACTCTTCAAAGGAATCTTTGTAAGACTCTTGGTAGGACTCTTCGTATGACTCTTTGTAAGACTCTTCTTAGGACTCTTCTTAGGACACTACTTAGGACTCTTTGTAGGATTCTTTGTAGGACTCTTCGTAAGACTCTTTGTTGGACTCTTTGTAGGATTCTTCTTAGGACTCTACATAGGAATCTTTGTAGGATTCTATGTTAGACTTTTCGTATGACTCCTTAGAGGACCTTTTGTAGGAATGTTTGTAGGACTTCTTATATGACTTTTCATAGGACTCTTCCTAGTACTCTACTTAGGTCCTTTTGTAGGACTCTTCATAGGACTCCTCATACGACTCTTCGTAGGACTCTTCTTAGGACTCTTCATAGAACTCTTCATAGGAATCTTTGTATGACTCTTGGAATGACTCTTCGTAGGACTATTCTTGGGACTCTTCGTATAATTCTTCGTAGGACTCTTCGTAGGACTCTTCGTATGACTCTTTGTAAGTTTCTTCATTGTACTCGTTGTAGGACTCCTCCTTGGAATCTTCATAGGACTCTTTGTAGGACACTTCATAAGACTCTCCATTGGACTCTTAGTAGGACACTTCATATGACTCTTTATAGGACTTTTTGTAGGACTCTTCTTGTGACTCTACTTAGGACTCCTTGTAGGACTATTTTTAGGACTCTTTGTAAGACTCTTTGTACGACTACTTTTAGGACTGTTCTTAGGACTTTTCGTAGTACTACTCATAGGAATCTTCATAGGACTCTTAGTTGGACTCTTTGTAAGACTCTACGTAGGACTCTTCTTTAGACTCTACATAGGACTCTTTGTAGTACAATTTGTAGGACTCTTTGTTAGACTATTTATAGGACTCTTCTTAGGGCTCTACTTAAGACTGTACATCGGACACTTCGTAGGGATCTTTGTAGGACACTTTGTAGGACTCTTTATAAGACTATTCATAGGATTCTTTGTAGGTCTCTTCATTGGACTCTACTTAGTGTTGGAGCTTGAGTTTCACATCTCTTCATTTGAGAATAACAAATTCTACAATATATTTGATCTTTCTTGTCGTGTGTTTATAGTGTACAAAAACTATACTCCTAAAAAGAGTGATGCAAAATGATAATGGAGCTCTAAATTTAGAGCTACCGTGGAGCGATAACTCCTACCGCTGGCTATAGATGGGATGACAACTGAAGATTGACAGCAGACAATTTCTCGACGATTAAGTGACGGAAGCTAATGCGGTGCGTTAGATCTTACCACGGTGCGGTAGGCCCATGATCTATTGTGGTTAGCACAATCTCCATGAAGGCGCAAACATTTCAGTATAATAGCGGGCACGATGCTAGCATGGCACGGTAGTCCTACCGTTGGCGATTGTTTTTGTAGCCTATAAAAAGGATGGATCTCTCTCTTTCATGTTACCACTATTGAAGCCAGAACTCCAACCTTTCGTGAGAGCCTTCATCCCTGAGTTCCAGAGCATTCCAAACTCCATCATTGACGAACGAGAGTGAGAAGGAGATTTCAACACGATCATACTTGAAGAAGGGCGCACGCTTCAACTCCGATTATGTTTATGGCGATCCTTCATCTCCATTAGAGCTTTTCTAAATAGGGAGTGTTTTTTACTTTGTATTTCTTCTCTTTACTTTTGAAACTGTAGTGAATTCGCCGCAGGGGTTGGCGACTAGGCCTTGCGAGGTTTAGGGGGAATTTGTCACAGTGTGTGTGGTGACTAGGTCTAAGTCTAGATTTAGGGGGCAGACTAGATGACATATCTTAGGGAAGATAGGATATAGCCAACCGGCCCTTAGGAGAAGGATCGGTGAAGAATCAAAAAGTGTTTCTATTCTATCGCCTCAATTTTAAGCGTTATTGAAATTAATACTCCAATAACTATCTTTTGAAATAAAATCAATTTTCATCTTCTCTGATTTTCTAAGATTTTGTTTCATTCAAGATTTTTCAAGAAAAAACACTTTGGCACAGTTTTGAGAAGTTCTAAAGTTCTAGAGTGTTAGCGTCGAGCATTAACTACTTACCGCCAACAGTAGTGATAGAACTCATTTCACGCTTTTTATTCAAAAATTGAAAAGTCCTTATTCACCCCCCCCCCCACCTCTAAGGGAGTCTACAGATCCAACACATGGTATCAGAGCTAGGTTATTTCAAAATGATTTCACAACCAGGAATAATGGTGCATCATGATCATGTTTTATGAGGGTCAAGGGATTAGTAGACCTCCTCTATTTATCAGTACCGATTACAATTATTGGAAAACAAGAATGCGATGTTTTTTGACTACCTTAGATAATGACGTTTGGGGTCTGGTAGAAGAAGGCTACTCTCCACCAACATTTATTGTTGGAGAAGTTACTATGGAGAAACCTAAAGATAGATGGGATGATAACGATAAGTTGAGATGCAAGAATAACGCTAAAACTAGGAATGCTTCATTTTGTGCTTTGGATATAATGGAATTTAATAGAACTTGTGCTTGCAAAACTGCTTATGATATATGAAATTTATTAGAAATTACTCATGAAGGTACTTCGCAGATCAAGGATTCAAAGCTCTTCCAACTTGAATTCGAATATGAGAAATTCTGGATGGAGGCGGATGAAGACGTGGATTCAATGTACACAAGGTTCACCAAGATCGTCAATGACTCAAAAGTGCTTGGGAAGATGTTCTCCAATGGCGACTTGGTGAGAAAAATTCTTAGTTCTCTCCCTCCAAAGTTCAATCCAAAGGTGACGTCCATCTCAGAGTCGCATGCTCTAAAGAAGCTTCAAATCGAGAGCCTCGTTGGAAATCTCAAAACCCATGAGGTTAACTGAAAATTCAACCACAAGAGTACAACATAGACCCAAAGAATAAGGCTTTGGCATTGAAATAAAAAAAGGTGGCCAATGGAGAAGATGGTGATGAAGAGGACAAGGAGAACCTGTTTGTGAAGAAGTTTTTGAGATTCATGAAGAATTCGAAAAGGAGAAACACCTTCCAGAAATATTTCATCAACAAGGGATCCTCGTCAAAGAAAGGAAAAGGTAGTGACGATGATGATGATGATGATGATGATGAGCGGCCACCATCGGAGTGCTACCATTGTAGAAGGACCGGACATATTCGGAGCCAGTGCTCAAAATATCTAAAAGAGCTAAAAGAAAAGAGGCACAAGGGCAAGGAGAAAAAGAAGGCACTAAAGGCGGCTACTTGGGATGACTTTTCCTCTGAGGAATCGAGCGAACCATCCTCTAGCAGTGAATAAGAGGCCAACATGTGCCTCATGACAAGGAGCAATACACTATCTGATGATGAATGCAGTGTCCAAAGCAACATTGAGGTACCTCCTCCTACTTTTGATGATTTATATTCTGAGTATATACAAACTTCCAAATATTTTGTTATAAGTTTAAGAGATATTGATCTTCTAAAAACTCAAAATAAACTTTTGTTAAAAGAAAATGAAAAATTATCTAAAGAAGCTCAACTATTAGGGAAACAGAAGGTAGCTTGCCAAAAGTGCAATCACTCCTTGGCAAGAATGAAAGATCTTGAAGAAGCTTTTTCTAAGTCCCACTCCACTATCGAATTACTTACTAAGGATAAAGGGGACTTAGAAAGAACTTTAAAATCCTCTTTTTCTCAAATAGAAGAAGGAAAGAAATCTTTTGCGAATTAGTGTGTTATGTTAGTAACGGAAAACACCGCTCTTAAAGCCCGAATTCATGATTTAAACATGGCCATTTAAAAATTTGGTGTTGGCCAAAGGTTTCATGACATGATCTTGGCCAACCAATGCCACGGTAGTGCAAAATATGAGCTTCGTTATGTTACTGGGAGCGATCGCCCAGCGGAAACTCTTACCATCGGCGGTAGCAGTAAATCCAGAAATCATAATTCTTATAATAAAAAATCATTTCAAAATTTAGATGTAATCTCATCTTCCTGCAAGAGTATATATAGAACTCCAAAAAGGGTCTCAACCTCTTTTATATCGTGTGTCAAATGTAATATATTTGGACACACCTCGGACTCATGTAGGAAGAAGGGTCGTAGTGCTTTTAAACAAATCTGGGTGCCTATGGTTTCCACCTATTCTATTGGAGGAAACTCTTGGGTATTCAGATCATTACTCTCATCTTCTTTTTAGATATGTTGGCGGGCTAAGGATAAAGAAGACGTGTGGTATTTGGACTCGGGATGCTCCAAGCACATGACAGGGAACAAAGCAAAGTTCCTTAGCCTTGAGATGAAGAAAAGAGGGATGGTGACATTCAAAGACAATGGAAAAGGAAGGATCATGGGCATCAGCACAGTGGGTAACAAATTGTTTAAAATTTCTAATTTTTTGTTTGTAGAAGGTTTGAAGCATACTTTAATTTCAATTAGTCAATTATGTGATAAAGGTTTTAATGTATTAATTGAATCTTCTACAAACGTTTGCAAAATCATAAATTATAAAACAAATGAAGTCGTACTCATTGCACCTAGGATGCATAATGTTTATATGATTGCCTTTAATGATCTTTCAAATTCTTCTTTAAAATGCTTTATTTCTAAAAATGAAGAATTAGAACTTTGGCATAGGCGCCTTGGTCACTCTAGCACCAAGCTTATTTTGAAATTATCAAAAGATAAATTAATTAAGGGATTACCTATGCTTAATGGAAAATTATCTTCCCTTTGCACGCCTTGCCAAAAAGGAAAATTTTCAAAAAGTTCTTTTAAAAGCAAAAAATGTAATTTCTACTACTAGACCACTTCAATTAATTCACATGGATTTATTTGGACCGGTTAGCACTTCTAGTCTAGGAGGTAGAAAATACACTTTTGTATTAATTGATGAGTATTCTAGATTTTGTTTGACTATATTTCAATCTTCCAAGTCTGATGTATTTCTTAAAATTTACTAAACTATGCATTCGCATTCAAAACAAACTTGATTTAAAAATTAAATGGATATGATCGGATCATGGAGGAGAATTTGAAAATTATAAGTTCTCTTCTTTTTGTAATAATCTAGGAATTAAGCATGAATTTATCGCACCATGCACCCCACAACAAAACGGTGTAATGGAGAGGAAAAATAGAACCCTTCAAGAACTAGCATGCATTATGCTTTCCGATTATGGGTTGCCCAGATCATTTTGGGCAGATGTTGTTAATACTTCATGTTATGTTATTAATCGTGTTATGCTTCGCCCATTCATAAAATTAACACCTTATGAGCTTTATTTTAAAAAGAAACATAATGTATCTTAATTTCATGTTTTTGGTTGCAAATGCTTTATATTAAACACTAGAGATGCGTTAGAAAAACTTCATGAAAAATGTGATGAGGGAATTTTCATTGGTTACTCTTCAACTAGTAAGACTTATAGAATATATAACAAAAGAACTAAAATAGTTGGAGAGTCCATTCATGTATAATTTGATGAGTTTATTCCTAATGTAGATGCTAATCATGCAGAAAATGAAAAGGAACCTCTTCTCCCTTTGGAGCATGATGATGAATTGCTTGGAGAAAAAGAAGAAGAAAAGTGGAGAAAGAAGAAGAAAAAGAAGAATATGTTCCACAAAGTGTGTTATGGTATTCAAAGGACCATCCAAGGGAGCTTGTCATTGGAGAACCATTAAAAGGGGTAACTACTCGTTCTACTTTACATGAGTCATTTTTAAACCCTTGTTTTGTATCGAAATAGAACCAAAAAATATTTCAACTGCTTTAAATGATGATTTTTGGTTTTTAGCTATGACTGAAGAACTAAATCAATTTGAATGTAATAAGGTTTGGAATCTTGTAGAGAGGCCATCTAATCATCTGGTTATATGTGTTAAATGGATATTTAAAAATAAATTTCATGGTGACTCTAGAATCACTAGGAATAAAGCTAGACTAGTTGCACAAGGATATTCTCAAATTGAAGGTGTATATTTTGATGAAACTTTTGCACTCGTTGCTCGCCTAGAATCAATTAGAATTTTTCTTGCATTCGCGAGTTTTAAAAAGTTTATATTATTTCAAATGGATGTTAAAAGTGCATTTTAAAACGGGATTATAAATGAAGAAGTATATGTTGAACAACCCCCTAGTTTTATTAATGAAAAATTTTCTAATCATGTGTATTAATTAGAAAAAGCTCTTTATGGTTTGAAATAAGTTCCACATGCTTGGTTTGGAAGATTAACATCATTTTTTTGAAGCACGGATACATTAAGGGAAGTGTGGATAACACACTCTTCATTAAGGATATTAATAATGATTTGATTATATTGCAAATTTATGTAGATGATATTATCTTTGGAGCAACTAATGAAGAGTTGTGTAATGAAGTAGTTTTAGAGATGAAAAATGAATTTGAAATGAGCTTGGTAGGAGAACTCACATATATTCTAGTATTTCAAATCACAAAAAGACATGATGGTATTTTTATTTTTCAATCTAAATATGTTCATGATATTCTCAAAAGATTTGGATTTGAAAACCTAAAACAAACCAATACTCAAATGAGTGCATCACTAAAGTTAGAAAAAGATGAAGCCAGTATTTCTATTGATCAAACATTATATAGAGGAATGATCAATAGTAAATTATACATATTTTAGTATAATTTTTAGCATAGTTTTAAGTAATATTGTACATATTTCATATACATTTTTGAATAAATGATTTGTTTTTACTAATTTATATATATATATTTATATGAAAAAATGAACTATTTATGTATCTATTTTATATGAAATTAAATAATAAGTATGTAAATATTTATGTAGGTAAATATGTAAAAGTATACTAAATATATATGTAAAGTATTTAAAAATATTTATTAAATAAAAACTATATTTAAATATGTAAATATAAACTATAAATAAGTTAAATATATAATAACTTCCTTTCCCGTCAAATTTAACTTGTTTTTTTTTAAATCTACTTAAGTCCCGTAAATCGACATCCCTTCCTGTTAATCGACGGGACGGGATGTTGATTTGTTCCTTACCCCTCTATAGAATATATATAGGTACTCTATATATATTAATGTAATATAATATAAATAAAAATAAAAATATATAATAAAAATAAAATTAAAAGTAATTATAAAAATAAAAATAATTATACAATAATAAAAATAATAAAATTATAATAATAATGAATAAATACGTTTAAGAATATCATATATATAATATATTTCAGTCTAACCGCAGACCCAGCTTCACCAACAAGCTAGATGCTTCTAGAAGCTTCCAAAAGCTTCCAGAAACTTCTAACCGCACACCCAGCTTCCCCAACAAGCCAGATGCTTCCAAAAGCTTCCAAAAAATTCTAAACACACACCCAACTTCTCCAACAAGCCATGATTTCTCTATAAATAGAAGACTACACCCTCACTTATTCCTTCTCTTGGATTGCCCATTTTGGGTTGATCTTCCACCCTCCTTTCCACCTATTTCTATTTTTCTTTTTTGTAATTTCCTTTTTTAATGTTTTGTAATTTTATTTTTTAGTGTAATTATTTTTATTTTTTGTAATCTCTTTTATTATGGGAATAAATAAGTTTAGGTTTTATTTCGTGCATTTTCAATTCTGTCATTTCAATTTCATAGCGTAATTTGAATTCTGCAATTTCCTTTCTATCATGCAATTTTTATTCCTAGCTTGCTTAGCTTCAATTTCCGCAATTTCAATTCCTGCATTTTTTCTTTCTTAGCTAAGTTTATTTATTGTCGTAATATTGTTTTTTCGCTTTGATTTGAATTCATTCTCCTTCGTAATTTTCTTTATTTTTCTTCCTTGATGCGATAGAGATTAGAGTCGAATATTATGTTTTCATTTCAAAGCAATTTTCGTTCTCGTTATTTTCGTTTCGTTGATTTCTATTTTCCATTTTCGTTATTTTCCGTCTTCATTATTTTCCGTTTTCGCCGTTTTATGTTTTCATTTATTTCTGTTTTTGTTTTGGTTTTATTAATAGTTTATGCATTTCCATTAATAGCTTAGTTTCCCTTATTGTCACGCATTTATTTCCCGTCTACCCATTTGGGTAGAACTCGCTCACGCATTTATTTCATGTCTACCCATTTGGGTAGAACTCGTTCATGCATTTACTTCCCCTCTACCTATTCGGGTAGAGATTGCATTTCTGTCTTTCATTATGCAATTTGAATTTCCTGCTTTTTATTATACAATTTCAATTCTATAATTTCAATTTCTTTAAATCACTCGATCTATCGATAGAATAATAGCTCGTTTTCTAGAAGCATAAGTACTCAACAGACCCGGATCTAAATACAACCTTGATAATTTTCTAAAAATATCGTATACCATATGCGATAAGGTATACTTACCTTTATCAAATGAGTAGTTTGGATAAACAATACAAAAACTCCGCAGGAAGTTTTTCCTCTCTAATTTCTTATTTTCTCTTTTTTTATACAGTTTTCGGCACTGCCGCCGCGGCGTAATCGTCGATATTCTGAAAGAAGGAAATATCATTACTTCTTTTCATCGAAGTAGCATAATGGTTAGTTTCTCGAAGTATGAGTACTCGCGAGATGAAAAAGCGCCCGCCGAATTCCATCCTCATCAACAAAAGCTTTTTCTGAACAGCAAATAATCTCCAAATTTAATTCATCAAGTTTTTGGCACCGTAGCCGAGGCGTAATCATCGATATTTCGAAAGAAGGAAAGACCGTTACTTCTATTCATCGGAGTAGGATAACGATTAGTTTCTCGAAGTAGGTGTACTCGCGAGACTCCTCGAAAATGCCCGCCTAATTCATCTCATCACAAAAAGGCTTTTGTAGAAAGCTAATTTTAACACATCAAGTTTTTGGCGATGTTGCCTCGGCTTTTTGTTGATATTTTAAAAAGACAAAACGCTATTGATTTTATCCTCATTTTTTTCCTAAACAAAACCAAACAAAAAATTAAAAAACCCCCAAAAATACCAAAAATATTTAATTCCCTATTTTATAAGCTATAAGAAATCCAAAAAATAAAAAAAATAAAAAACTTTTAAAAGCCACACCCAAAAAAAGTGTCTTCCTTATTTTGTATAATTTTTGTATATATAAATAAACTTTGCTATATCTTTTAATAAATTAAAAGAAGAAAAAAAAATTATTACAAAACTAAAAAAAAAGACAATTTCCATTCCTTTCTTTTGTTTTCTTTTATTTATTTATTTTTGTATATTTTTGATTTGTTTTTATATATGTGTTTTTATTTGCAAAACAAATAGTTTTTGTTTTAACATATTTTGTAGGTATTCATCTGGTCACCCCGTCTCCAAATCAGGGGTGAGCCCTTTCCCCTGCTTCTTTTTTGTCTTTTATTTTTTTTTTCTCTTTTTCATGCTTTTGTATATATATATATTTATGTTCCTCATACCCAATGTTGACTTTTAAGTATGGGGGGTTTCCCCTCTTTTGTAATTTTTCCCTCACTTTTATCTTAGAAAAAACCAAAACAAATTCCCCTCTTTTGTAATTTTTCTCCCTCTCTTTTATCTTAGAAAAACCAAACAAAAATTAAAAAAAGACAATATTTCAAAAATACAAACTAATTTTATATAACAAAATCCAAAAAATATAATATTTCAAAAATTCCAAAACAAGGATGATGAAAAAAAATTCTTAGAAAAAACAAAAAAAAAATGTATATATGTATTTTTTTCCTTTGTTTCCTTTTGTATTTTTGTTTTATCTTTAGTTTCTTTTCTTTTCATTTTTATTAAGCATTAATATTTGGCAAATTTCAAAAAAATGATGAAAAAAAACTTAGAAAAGCACACAAAAAATCATATTTGTATTTTTTTTCTTAATTTTTCTTCTTTCTTCTTTTTCGTTCTTTTTATTTAGTATTAATGTGTATATATAACAAAATAAATAAAAAAGATAATAAGTAAAAACCAAATAAAAATTGATGAAATACTTAGCCAAAAATCCAAAAATAGAATAAAACCCCTACTTAGCTTTTTGTTATTTTCAAAGCCAGGTTAAGTTTATTTATAAGCGTATTCATTATTTTTTATTTGCTATATCTTTTATTTTTATCATAGTTTGTAGATTTAAATTTTTTGACTTTTTGTTGTAAAGAACATGTTATGATTGTTAATTTGAGAACAAACTTTTTAACAATACTTCAAGCTTTTCCAAAATAGCTTCTTTTTGTATTATATTGGCAAACCACTTTTAGATATTAATTATTCTTACTTCAAACTTATGAAACTTTAGGAATATTCTAAGCTACTAAAATTTGCTCTCAAATGTTTCTTAATTTATAAACTCTAGAAATTTATCGCTTACCCCTTATCCCTTTTACTTGGTAATTCTCTTAAAAGATCTTATGTCAATGGGAATAAGATTTCATTCCGTAAACATAGGAACCTAATTAAAATTAAAAAGATCTTATGTCAATGGGAATAAGATTTTGTTTCGTAAGCATAGGCATTGAGTATTATTGAAGAGAAAAAAAACAATGAGAATAAGACTTTCATTCCCTAATCATATTCAAATGAAAAAAACTGAGTGAGGTGAGAGGATAAAATTCATCACCCCCAAATCTAGAATCTCTTCTCTTACCAAGTTTTCCCCTATCCCTTTGCCAATAAAATTGAAACCTATATATAAATTAAAAATTTTGGGAAAGCATAATTAGTAGGTTTTATTCATTCTTAAAAATTTCTCTTAAAAGTTAAAGTTTTAATAATTCTATTCTAATCATAGTGCTAGTAATTGCAATTATTTAGTCACTATTTAGCAAGCTTTAGAAGTCTTGTTGGCTAAAACGTTTTGCTCTTTTTAAATTATTATCAAAATTTAGGACTTACCTTTTTAATTCCCTAAAATTTATTTCAAACTTACTTTTGATTAAATAAAATTTTAGTAAATTAGAAATTTTAATAACGTCTTATAGGTATCCCTTTCGTTTGCTCTGGAATAGCAAAAGTTTAAGTATGGGGGTACTTGATGAATAGTAAATTATACGTATTTTAGTATAGTTTTTAGCATAGTTTTAAGTAATATTATATATATTTCATGTACATTTTTGAATAAATGATTTGTTTTTACTAATTTATATCTATACTATTTTAAAAAGAAATACTGTGGTCTGCGGTTAGCGTGAAATAATAATTCATACAAAAAATCTGCACCGTCTAATATGGTTCAGTTATTCACAACCGTCTGATTAAACGTTGATCTTATATATGCGCCGGCCTTAACATCCTTGCACTCCTCGCACTCCCTCTACCCTAACTTAAAACAGTCGCACGAAAGAAGCCCCGCTCCCTCTCACGCCTTCAACAACTAAACGTCTCCTTCTCCTTCGCTCCGTCTGACCTAGCCTGCATCGCGATTCAGCCACAACATCTCCTACATCCTCGCACTCCTCGCACTCCCTCTGCCCTAACTTAAACAACAGCCGCACGAAAGAAGCCCCGCTCCCTCTCATGCCTTCAACAACCTGTTCCAGTTTCCCGCCGCCTTCTACTTCCAGGTTTTGGGCTCCAACTCGCTCTTCTCCTCTCACCATTTCCGCGAGCACGCCAGCACGCCATTACAATCCGACCAAGCAAGGATCTCAATTGTGCCTCCTCCGACCTCCGCTCAGGCACCGTTCATCGAAAAATAGAGGTAACAACTCACCTACGTTTTTTTTGTGCTCTAAATCTTCTACGGATTTACCTTTTCTCTGTGCTTCTACCCCTACCTATTCCCAGATTTGAAAATGCTTTCACTCATTTTTAATTTTTACGCCCCTCAATTTCTGATCTTACATCTTATCTACCTCATCTCTATACTCAGATTTATAATTTTTGGTTGTTCTTTCTCTTTGCATTTTCTAAGGTTTAGTTTAGAAAATATCTTACGTTTAGGATACTTACGTTTAGGATTTTCCCTAGGTGGATTTATGATATGCACATCAAGTGTTTGTGAAACAATCTTGAAAAATGTGCAACGCAAAGTCATATGTATTGAATTTGGATATTGGTTTTCCTAAATCTCTCATCAACTGAAATTTGGTTTATCATTTTTTTTATATCCATAAGACCAATATTTTAATTAACTGAATGAATATCAACAAAGAAGCTATCTACATTTTCTAATTTTACTGACTAATTTAAAAATAAGCAATAACAAAAATGCACTGAATAATGGTTAGAGCATTTGCTTAAACTTCAATATAAGGTCAACCCCATTAATGTCATTATGTTACTTGGTTTTTTTGTCACATTTCTGATCAAATGAGTAGAGTGTAATTAGTTTGTCATAAATATGTTTCTCTGTTTATTAATTATTAAAGTTCGATAAGAAAACGAAGCTCCGACAAGAGTTCTGAGTTGTAAATAGAACAATAGTATTTTATAAGTAGATTTGATATAGTAATGTTGTTATTGATCATCCTCTTCTTTTTTTTATTGATGTAGTGTGCTGACCCAGGAATTCTTAAAGGTGCGTCAATTACACCTATTACTTTGATGAATATTTCAGATTGAATATTTTCTCTCCTAACATATTAATTTGGCCCACATATAAATAAGAAGCAAACGGCAGCAAACTCGCGGCACAAGGTATTACGTTTCCTTCTCCCTTGAAATCTCAGTTGAACAAAAAGGGTATGTCATTCTTTATATTCAGATATATCATGTAGCTTTTCATTGAAAAAATATTCATAATTGTTGTTTAATATTTTGCTTTCATTTTCATGTTTTCAGGGGTGCTTTGTGGGTATTAGTCAATTAGTGGCTAAGCAAAGCACAATAGTCTCTGTGATGACTGCTACTAGGGCTGCTTCATAGTATCGGCCGGTAGAGGGTCGAGCGGAGCAGATAGTTTCTTTTTAAAATGTGTGTGTTCATATACATTATATAACTGCTGTTTAATATATTGCTTTAATTTTTATGTTTCCTAGGGGTGCTTTGTGGGTATTAGTCAATTAGTGGCTAAGCAAAACACGATAGTCTCTGTGATGACTGCTACTAGGGCTGCTTCGTAGTATCGGCAGGTAGAGGGTCGAGCGGAGCAGATAGTTTCTTTTTAAAATGTGTGTGTGTTCATGTACATTATATAACTATTACCGTGTATACAATCTGTTTTTCTAAAATGAATTGTAGCACGTTACTATCATCTTTATTGTGTGCGATAGTACAATAATAAAATGATGTTATTTGATTGATGGGGAAGTTAGGATGTTTTATTTGAATGTTTCATTTCATGTTATATTAGCAGACCATGGTTTCTTAATCATTTACTGTTCGTTAAAAAATCATTTCTCAAAATCTTATTTTGGGTTCCTATTTAGGCTCTGTTTGAGGGGACTTATTTTCACCGGTCAAGTGGTTACGACCGCATGAACCGGACCTTAATGATGTTATATACTACTTTAAAAAAAATGCAGCTTAACAGGGTGATTAAGATCGTCTATTTTAAACAACTTAAGCATATCAACGACAAATCAACACAATGAGCTCAACGCAAGGGAACGTCACGATCATCAACTACAATCCATTAACCAACAAGAAACACAGTCGACAAATGGAAATATCGTCACAACTGAAAGCAACTTAACAACCTAAACAACTCGCCAAAGATGAAGGCCTCCTACATACACATCAACTCTAGAGCGTCGTGAGGCATCTAATGCCAGAAGAAGGGAACTCCATATATTTCGGCAAAGCATTGATGCCTACACATCAGGTAACATACAATGTAACCTAATAATACATTATTCAACAAAAACAACCAAATTAACATAATTTTCGCTTCTCTTAGACACACTTCATAGTTCAGTTGAACAAAGACAGCCTGCAGGACTACGTACTTCACCCTCTTCTTCTTCCTCCAACCAATTACCTCTTTTGGGAAATCCAGAGCCACGATTGTCAAATGCAAGTTCCATTGAGGAAATCAGAGCAACAAATACAGGTACAAACAACCCTAAACAACAAAATATTTCTTCTTTTGGGTATTTTAATACATAAATTAATACTATGCCCACATGTCTGACAAATCCATAAAATGACAGAGCAAATCCATAGCGTACCTAATGCAACAAACTTACCAGCAATACCATCTCGGCGAAGAGGGAGGCCGCCATTACATACATTGATTATTGACAGACATGGAGCAACCACTACACGAGAAACAACCCCTACAACACCGCGACCATCTCGACCGAGAGGAAGGCCACCAATATACACATCTGCTCAACAACGTCGTGATGCAATCAATGCTCGACAAAGGGAACACCGTCAACGCCAACACCTCATCAATACCAACATGAGGGCACGCAATGACGTGGAATTTGCTGAATTTTTGCTCAGGGTTGGGGATGGTGAGGAGCCAACACTAGAAAATGACATGATTCGGCTTATTGACTCAATTATTATGCCTTGGGAAGGAGAGCAATCAATCGATGATTTAATAAATTTTGTTTTTCCAACTATCCAAACTTATGATGTCAACGGTACCGATGTGCAGTATATGGAGACAAGGGCCCTAATAACTCCATTAAATGAAGACATTAACAAGTTGAACAAAAAATGCATGGACATGTTCACAGGGGACAGCACAACTTACTACTCTTTCGACTCTGTCTCGGATGATAATCATAACTTATATCTCCTGGAATTTTTAAACTCTATTAATCCTGGTAATTTACCAACACACAAACTAACATTGAAGCGTGGTTGCCTGATTATGCTTCTCTGAAATATAGATCCAAAAATTGGATTATGCAACGGCACAAGGCTAATATGTCATAGTTTTGGAAGAAATGTCATTGAAGCAACTATATTAGTAGGGCATTTCAAGGGTCTTAGAGTTTTTATTCCACGCATACCACTTAAAAGCGCAGAAGATTACAAGATGTCATTCGAACTGACGAGGAAACAATTTCCTGTCAGATTGAGTTTCGCATTAACAATTAACAAGTCCCAGGGCCAGACAATTGGAAATGTCGGAATCTATCTTCTGAATCACATCTTTAGTCATGGACAACTGTATGTTGCTTTATCACGAGGAGTTTCAGCCCAGACCACAAGAGTTTTAGTCAAAAACTGCGTTATCGAGGGACATGACGGTGTGTACACAAAGAACGTTGTGTTCAAAGAGATTTTTGATCGGGTCGATTTGACGACGACAATAAGCACGGTATGACATCACGTAAAACCAAGGAACTTTTTTACTTCATTCTTAATACTTATACAATAATTTGACATAAATTATTTATATCCTAACCTATATCAATGATTTTTCAGGCATGACAAGTGTAACTCCTGAAAATATAGAGACAATCAGGTACACTGATCTTCCTCTTAATGTAGTTAAAGGATTTCAAAGTATTATACCAGCGGTGCCAAAACGCTTGGATGTGCAAGCAGAATGGAACTTTGTTATCGATATGATTAGAAGGTAAACAATTTTTTCATTTAAAAACATCTTTCTCAATTTTTTGTTGATGTTTAATGCTACTCTCAATACTAAATATAAACATGTTTAAATATTTGTAGATGCGCACAAAAAAAGGAAGTCAAGTGATAGAAAGCCACGACAATGGCGTCGGTGCAGTTAGTAATGTTTAAAAGTTGTTCTACTTGCATGCTTATTTTCATAGAATGTATTTTCTGGTAAATTTTGCTGAATGAAATTTTGTTATCATATGCATTACTTTTGAAAAGTAAGGACTTGAATATAAGCCTGATTTTGTTTTATTTAGGTTCTTTCAATTTTGAATTATACATAATAATATTTCTTGTTTTCTCTCAGTGCCCATTTTATTGACCATAATATTCATTACTTAATCAACCAATTAATCTCGCCCCTCAAGGCAAATGTCGCCCCCCACGATAAATGTCGTCTCCACAAACAATTGACGCCACCACGACAAATGTCGCCCACCACGACAAATGTCGCCCACCACGACAAATGTCGCCCCCCCCCCCCCCCGACAAATGTCGCCCATCACGACAAATGTCATCCCCCACGACAAATATCCCCACAATAAATGTTGCCCCCACGACAAATGACCCCCCCCCCCCCCCCACTACAAATGTCGCCCCCCCACGAAAAATGTCGCCCACCACAACAAAGGTCGCCCATCACGACAAAGGTCGCCCACCACGACACATGTCGCCCCCACGACAAATGTCTCCCCCAAGACAAATGTCGCCCACCACGACAAATGTCGCCCCCACGACAAATGTCGCCTCTTGCATAGGGCCGGAGGTCCGTGCCTGTCACTCGTATATATATGTATATATATATATTTATATTTATATGTAAGAATGAACTATTTAAGTATATATTTATATATGAAACTATATAATAAGTATGTAAATATTTATGTAGGTAAATATGTAAGAGTATACTAAATATATATGTAAAGTATTTAAAAATATTTATTAAATAAAAGCTATATCTAAATATGTAAATATAAACTATAAATAAGTTAAATATATAATAACTTCCTTTCCCGTCGATTTTTACTTGTTTTTTTTAATCTACTTAACTCCGGTCGATCGACTTCCCTTCCTGTTGATCGACGGGACGGGATGTCAATTTTTTCCTTCCCTTCTATAGAATACATATAGTTACTCTATATATATTAATGTAATATAATATATATAATAAAAATAAAAATATATAATAAAAATAATTGTAAAAAAAATTTATAAAATAAATATAAATAAATTTTATAATAATAATAATAATGAATAAATACGTTTAAGAATATCATATATGTAAGATATTTTAGTCTAACCGCAGACCCAGCTTCCCCAATAAGCTAGATGCTTCCAGAAGCTTCCAAAAACTTCTTACCACACACCCAGCTTCCCCAACAAGCCAGATGCTTCCAGAAGCTTCTAGAAAATTCTAAACGCACACCCAACTTCTCCAACAAGCCAAGATTTATCTATAAATAGAAGCCTACCCCCTTCACTTATTCCTCATCTTGGATTGCCCATTTTGGGGTGATCTTCCACCCTCCTTTCCACCTTTTTGTATTTTTCTTTTTTGTAATTTCCTTTTTTAATGTTTTGTAATTTGTTTTTTAGTGTAATTATTTTTTATTTTTTGTAATCTCTTTTATTATGGCAATAAATAAGTTTAGTTTTTATTTCGTGCATTTTCAATTGTGTCATTTCAATTTCGTAGCGTAATTTTAATTCTGCAATTTCCTTTCTGTCATGCAATTTTTATTCCTAGCTTACCTTTAATTTCTGCAATTTCAACTCCTGCATTTTTTTCTTTCTTAGCTAAGTTAATTAATTGTCGTAATATTGTTTTTTTTTTTGCTTTGATTCGAATTTATTCACCTTCGTAATTTTCTTTATTTTTCTTCCTTGACGCAGTAGAGATTAGAGCTGAATATTATGTTTTCATTTATTTTCATTTCAAAGCCATTTTTGTTTTCGTTATTTTCGTTTCATTGATTTCTATTTTTGCTGTTTTCGATTTTCGTTATTTTCCATCTTCATTTTTTCCATTTTCATCGTTCTATGTTTTCATTTATTTATGTTTTTGTTTTTGTTTTATTAATAGTTTATGTATTTCCATTAATAGCTTAGTTTCCTTTATTGTCACGCATTTATTTCCCATCTGCCCGTTTGGGTAGAACTCGCTCATGCATTTATTTCCCCTCTACCCATTTGTGTAGAACTCGCTCACGCATTTACTTCCCCTCTACCTATTCGGGTAGAGATTGCATTTCTGTCTTTCATTATGCAATTTCAATTTCCTATTTTTCATTATGCAATTTTAATTCTGTAATTTCAATTTCTTTAAATCAGCGTATCTATCTATAGAACAATAGTCCGTTTTCTCGAAGTAGAAGTACTCAACAGACCCTGATCTAAATACGACCTTGATAATTTTCTAAAAATATCATATACTATATGCGATAAGGTTTACTTGCCTTTATCGAATGAGTAGATTGGATACACGTTACAAAAACTGTGCAGGAAGTTTTTCCTGTCCAATTTCATATTTTCTCTTTTTTTATAAAGTTTTTGGTGTCGCCGCCACGGCATAATCGTCGATATTCTGAAAGAAGGAAAGATCATTACTTCTATTCATCGAAGTAGGATAATGGTTAGTTTCTCAAAGTAGGAGTGCTCGCGAGACACCTCGAAAGAGCCCGCTGAATTCTATCCTCATCAACAAAAGCTTTTCCTACGGCGAATAATCTCCTAATTTAATTCATCAAGGAATGAGTGGATCGTTATTATATTTGAGTGCATATAAACCGGATATCATGTTTGTCATGTGTTTATGTGTTATATTTCAAGCTAACCTTAAAGAATCATATTTAAAAGCAGTTAAACGTATTTTTAGATATCTACTCATTACATCTAGATTAGGCTTATGGTATCCTCATAATGATTCCTTTATTTTACATGGTTTTTTTTATTCGGACTATGCGGGATGTTCATTTGATCATAAGAGCACTAGTGGCTCATGTCATTTTATAGGCCCTTCACTTGTATCTTGGTCGAGTATGAAACAGAATTATGTTGCCCTCTCCACCACTGAGGCCGAATATATCATACTAGGTAGTTATTGTGCACGAGCTTTATGGATGACTCAAACTTTAGAAGACTTTGGAGTTCATCTAAATAACATTGAATTAAAATGCGACAATAAGGGGGCTATTGATCTTATAAACAATCTTGTACATCACTCTAGATCTAAATATATTGATGTCTGATATCATTTCATTAGGGATCATATTAAAAAGGAACATATAAGAATCAATTTTATCGGAACTAAATATCAACTTGCGTATATCTTTACCAAAGCTCTCCCCGATGCTAGATTCAATATGCTTCGATTAGAATTGGGAGTGTTAGATATTCTGGCATAAAATGTATGATCCATAATTTCACTCTTTTTTTTATTTTCTTTATGTATCTTATATCACACATACTGACAAATTATATTCAAGCGAAAATTCTCAAAAAAATATGAGTTTTACATAAATAATCAAAGTACTATTACTATTGCCTGACAGTAGTTATTACCATGGCGTTAGTCTGATTCATAATATATCTTATCCCTCTCAAATTTTTACCTTTCTGTAAAATTTATTATACTGAAATTTCACTGGTTTCAGAAAGTTTCATGTATTTTAGTTTTGATATTGTCCTTAAAAATCAAAATCAAAGAAAAAACTTCAAAATAATTCCAAAAATACAAAAATATGCTTTTGTCTTTTATTACATTTGTTTATTTGTCTCTATTTTGTTTCTAAAAATTTAAAACAATTTTTTTAATGTTTCAGTGCTTAAAATCAATGATGATTATATTTATTACTTAAAGATGATTTACAATGTTTAATTTTAATTTCAAGTTTCTTTATAATATTGTTCTTGAATATATCATGCCTTGAGTATTATCTTACAATGTGTAATGAATTTGGTTGTAGAATACATGTGTAGAATTGTTTTTGTATACCTCTAAGTATGAGTAAAGTTTTATATTTGATAATGATTATCTCACTTACATTTTTTGATAATCTGTATGTATTTTTAATCCTATTCTTGCATTATTATGTAGTATAAGAAGTTATCATATTGAATTACATAAATAGATTACCTACACAACATTGAATTACGTCTTGAAATTCTTTGTTTCCATACACTTGTGATTAGAGAAAAGTGGTATATAAAATAAAATTTCTATGTTTGCAAAAACAAGTGAATTTGGAGTCCTTGGTCACAAAATTTAAAAAAGTAGTCAAAATCAAATAAAAATATATGACAAGGAAAACTCCACCAAGCACTACTCACCCTCCTGATAAATCTTAATAGGCATCGTGAGGTTGAGCACCATAGGAAGAATTATAAAGTGTCTTGTGCAAACAAAAATTTCACCACTTTTCTTTGTAAATAAAAATGCATTGAAATTTGTGAAGGTAAAATTATTTATGTTTATTTAAAGATTGTTCTTACATTACATAATTTCATGTGGTTTGATTCATACACTTGTATACATTATCAAAACACCATTTTAAACACATCATTATCTTTTATAACACTTCCAATCATGAGAATTGAACTCTAAAGCTTAGATACACTATTCTCTACAATCTTAAGTAAAAGCACTAGATAGCAAAGCATGATCTTTACAATGTTTATGTTTACTTGAAATGCAAATTAATTTACATTGTAAAACATATCTTTTCTTGATATTTGTAATCTTGTTTGCTTGCATCTTTTGTACCTAAATTCAAACATCTACTTCTTAAAAATTTGATATATTACCTTCTTTAAAAGTCTTAAAGATGTTCAAAATTGTTTTCGATGTGTCTACTATTTCTAAAAATTGATAGTATCTTAAATCTCTACGTAGTGCACATTAGTTCATATTTCATCTACTCTTGCCCACCTCCTTTTGATAATAGCAAAAGGGGGAGAATTAAATGAAGAAATCTAAGAAATAGAATTCTTTTATTTAGGGGAGTAAATCAATTTTATTTAGAGGGAGTAAATCATAAAATGAATCTATGTATGAGGTGCATCCATATAGGAGGAGTTGCATGTTTATAACACTTTTTATATACTATAAACACTACTCTAGTTATAGCTTATTTCTTATTAGAGAATTTGTTATTATCAAAAGGGGGAGATTGTTTGAGCTTGAGTTTCACATCTCTTAGTTTGAGAATAACAAATTCCACAATGTATTTGATCTTGTTTTTCATGTGTTTATAGTGTACCAGGACAATACTCCTACAAAGAACGATGCAGAATGATCGTGGAGCTCTAAATTAAGAGCTACCACAGAGTGATACCTCCTACCACTAGCGGTAGATTGGATGACGACTGAAGACTGACGGTAAAAGGCTTCTCAATGATGAATTGACGGAAGCTAATGCGGCGCGTTAGATCTTACCACGGCGTGGTAGGCTCATGATCCATTGCAGTTAACACGATCTCTACGATGGAGGACACATTTTAGCACGATGACAGACATGACTCTAGCGCGACGTGGTATTCCTACTTCATGCGGTACTTTCCATGGCATATAAAAAGGAGGGATATCTCTCTTTCATGTTACCACCATTGAAGCTAGAATTCCAACCTTTCATGAGAGCCTTCAACCCTGAGTTTCAGAGCATTCCAAACTCCATCATTGAAGAACATGAATTAGAAGGAGATTTCAACACGGTTATACTTGAACTCTACTTATGACTCTTTGGAAGACTTGTCATAGGACTCTTTATACGACTCTTCTTAGGACTCTAGTTAAGACTCTTAGTAGGACTCTTCATAGGACTCTTTGTGTGACTCTTCGTACGACTCTTCCTAGGCCTTTTTGTAGGACTTTTTGTAAGAATCTTTTTAGAACTCTTTTTAGGACTCTTCTTAGGACTCTTCGTAGTACTCTTCATATGATTCTTTGTATGACTCTTAGTAGGACTCTTCGTAGGACTCTTTGTAAGACTCTTAGTAGAACTCTTCTTTAGACTCTACATAGGATTCTTTGTATGAATCTTTGTATGACTCTTTGTAGGACTCTACTTAGGACTCTATGTTGGTTGGATTCTTCATTAGACTCTTCATAAGCCTCTTTGTAGGACTCTTCTTGGGACTCTACATAGGACTCTTTATAGGAATTTTTGTTGGACTCTTTGTTGATCTATTCGTAGGACTCTTCTTAGAGCTCTACTTAGGACACTACTTAGGACCCTTCATAGGACTCTACTTAGAGCTCTACTTAGGACTCTTCATAGGACTCTTTGAAGGAATCTTCTTTGGACTCTACTTAGGACTCTTTGTAGTATTCTTCTTTGGACTCTTTGTTGGACTTTACTTAGGACTCTTCTTTGGATGCTTCTTAGGACTCTTCATAGTATTCTTCTTAACAATCTACATAAAACTCTTTGTAAGACTCTTCTTAGGACTCTTCTTAGGACACTTCTTAGGACTCTTCTTAGGACACTTCTTAGGACTCTTCTTAGTGCTCTTCTTAGAACTTTATGTAGGACTCTACTTAGGACTATTCTTAGGACTCTTCGTTAGAGTCTTTGTAGGGGTTATTGTAGGACTCTTCATAGGACTCTACTTAGGTATCTTTATAGGACTCGTCGTAGGACTCTTTGCAGGACTCTTCATTGGACTCATGGTAGGACTCTTCTTAGGACTCAAAATAGTACTCTTCGTTGGACTCTTTATAGGACTCTTCTTGGGACTCTTCCTACGACTCTTCGTTGGACTCTTCGTACGACTCTTCATAGGACTTTTCATATGACCCTTCGCAGGACTCTTCATAAGACTCTTCATTGGACTCTTCGTAGGACACTTCATATGACTCTTTGTAGGACTCTTCGCAGGACTCTTCTTGGGGATTTACTTAAGACTCTTTGTAGGACTCTTTGTAGGACTCTTTTTAGGACTCTTCGTAGGATTCTTTGTAGGACTACTTTTAGGACTTTGTGTAGTACTATTCATAAGACTATTCGTAGGACTCTTAGTTAGACTCTTCATAGGAATCTTCTTGGGACTCTACATAGGACTTTTTGTAGGACTCCTCTTGGACTATTCATAGGACTCTTCTTAGGGCTCTACTTAGGACTCTACATAGTACATTTCAAAGAATTCTTTGCATGACTCCTCGTAGAACTCTTCATAGGAATCTTCTTTGGACTCTACTTAGGACTCTTTGTAAGAATCCTCGTAGGACTCTTCGTAAGACTCCTCATTGGACACTTCATAGTATTCTTTTTAGGACTCTACAAAGGACTCTTTATAGTACTCTTCATTGGACTCTACTTAAGACTCTTCTTAGAACTCTTCTTAGGACTCTTTTTAGGAATCTTCTTAGAACTCTTCCTAGGACTCTTCTTAGGATTCTTTGTAGGATTCTTCTTAAAACTCTTATTAAGACTCTTCATAGTTCTCATCTTTGGACTCTTCTTAGAACTCTTCTTTCTATTCTTCTTAGAACGCTAGGTAGGACTCTTCTTAGGACTCTTCTTAGTACTCTTCTTAGGACTATTCTTAGGACTCTTCATTGGATTCTTTGTAGGAGTCTTCGTAGGAGTCTTTGTAAGACTCTTCATAGGACTATTCATATGACTTTGTATAGGAATATTTGTAGGACTCTTTTTAGGACTCATCGTAGGAATATTCGTAGGAATCTTCATTGGACTCTTTTAAGGACTCTTTGTAAAACTCTTCATAGGACTCTTCGTAGGACACTACTTAGGACTCTTTGTAAAACTCTTTGTAGGACTCTTCGTAGGACTCCTCATACGCCTCTTCCTAGGACTCTTCGTAGTACACTTCATAGGACTCTTCTTGGGACTCTTTGAATGCCTCTTCGTAGGACTCTATGTACGAATCTACTTAGGAATCTTTGTAACACTCTTTGTAGGACTCTGTTGGGAACTTTGCCCTCAATGTTCCTGATTTGAAGAAGTCCTCAAGTCAAAGATAAAGACACTTTGTATTTGACATGTTTGTTCAAGTTGATTTTAGGTACTTGATATTGCAAGTCTAACATAGGGCTAGACTTAGTGTCATCAGACATAGTTTTGCCAATGTAATCCCTCATTGTGCAAAACACCATGTAAACCAATGATTTAGACTATATTAGACTTAACACTAACTCTAAATAATCAAGAATACAGGTCTATCAAGTGAGCTAAAGCAATGCGATTGTGTTGAGAAGTTCATAAATTGACTAAGGCAAATATCATCTTGGCAAGCTTCAATATCGTCGTTTGAAGGTCTCGATATCATCTTGAAGACTCTAAGCTCCAAGATGACATCATCTTGTATACTCGCAGCATTTCTTTTATCAACTTGTCTAAGAAGAAGAAGAAGGTTATCCAAATATCATCATGGTAAGATACTCTCTAAGACGATATCATCTTGACAAGGTTCATTTACCTTCTCAATGTCTTAGAAGTGTGCTACATATTGTCTGAAGGAGTTCTATGAAGTAAGAAATAGACTAAGTTAATTATCGTCTTGGTCACTCGAAATATTGTCGAGGTACCAAGATGACATTTCATGAATAATAAGACGATTTTCTTAGAAGAGCATAAATAATATCTGAAAGAATGATAAGATATATATCAAGTCAAATCATGTTGAAGATTTAACTAGAAGGCTGAAGAAACAAAATATCGTCTTGAAGAAAGGTCAAGTCGATTCATAAAGAAGAATTTACTATAAGAATGAAGGAACAAAATATCGCCTAGAAGAATAAATAATGAAATATCATCTTGAAGAAGAGATAACAAGATGATTCGTGCAGACAAATCTCCTAGAAGAATAAAGCGTGAAATATCATCTTGTAAACTATCAGTCACAAAGATGATTTGTGTAGACGATTCTTCTAGAAGAATACACTATGATAAATAATCTTAAAGGTTATCAAGGCATCTAGACGAAACGTGCAGAAGAACTGAAGTAAAGCTTTACAATGCAGAATCATCCAGAAGAAGTAAAATCGACTAGACATCTAGTTGATTGGTTGAAAGGCATAAATTCAAATTAAAGCGTGATTTTGGCATCATGTCTTTTATTGCCACCGCAAAATAAACCAATGAATCTCATTTGCTAAGGAAAGAAATCTCTGACATAATGTCAGTACTAGAATCAAACGTTAGATGTTCATGTCTTATAAATGGGATTGTGATGCTGATGCAAACCATAATCGACATATCTGCAAAGAAAAGCTTTTCTGCCATTAAAAGTTGTGCTCCTTTGAAAACCTTAAGGATGGAGAAGTCAAGCTCAAAGCAAAATCTTTAATCTTCTCCAAGAAGAAAGGTTGATCACAGTTGCTGATTTAGATCAAGGATCGTTCAACTAATAGAAGAATCTATATTTTTGCGAAAGAAATTATATATATTCATCTGCAACATCTATAGGAAGATTCCAATCAAAGTCAATCTTCATCAAGGCTTTAAAAATACTTCAAATCTTTCAAGCATACTTATTATGAGTCTATAGAAAGTTTGTAACAAAACTTATTAAACCGATAGGATCTCTCTGAGATCTAATATGTAGGTTTCTTGTGTGGAATTTGAGTTGTGGGGCTCTGACTAGCCTGAGCGTAGGAGACATTGTCTCTCAGTTAGGAAGCCTGGAGTGCTTCTGAGTTGTAGGATCTTACGGGATCTGAGGTATGAGACTTAGTGTCTGAGGTAGGAAGTCGGATAGGGCTTCTGAGTTATGGGGTCTTGCGGTACCTGAGGTAGGAGACGTTGTCTCTGAGTTATAGGATTTGCGGAACTGAGTTTTGGTGGAGATTGCCAAGTCTACACACTGTTTGATAGACGAAGGGGAACAGTGGAGTACCCAGTGACAGATTGCCTTGGGGAATCACTATAAATTGCAAGTGTATGTGATCTGATTGATGTGTGGTTGTGACTTTTATATTTATTATTCTGCAAAGTATTAAAACACCCAACATCACATATTCACCCCCTGATAATGCATCATTTATAGTTATTTTTATATAATATTTTATTAATAATTAATTTATTTTATTTAGTTTTAATTTAATTTATCTTTAATTTACCTTATTTTTGAAATTTTCAGGTAATTTGGGCTGCCAATAGCAATTTCAAGCTCATAGAAGTGCTCAGGAGAATATTTGGAGCATTTCTGCCGAAATCACAAAGTACACGCCCTTGGTCACGGGCATGACCAAGGGCGTGACTCCAAGTCACGGCCGTGAACCAGCCCAGTCATCTCCCAGCTGCCAGAACACGCTGCCACGTCGGATTAATATTACACGCTCTCTATCAAGGGCGTGACTCACCGGTCAAAGATTTCAATGCATGCAGTTCAGCTCATGTCATTTCCAGCTTGCATGCCCTCGGTCACGGGCGTGACCAAGGCCGTGACTCCTCCTACAACCTCCAGATTAACTCTTGATCGTGATGTTTCCCGCCGTTTCCATACTCAGTCAAGACATGCCCTGGGTCACGGGCGTGGCCTGGGTCGTGACCCACCATGTAATTGATTTTTTTCAGTTTCTCTCCCCCAACGTTCTCGGGATTTCAAGATAGCAATTACACAGCTTACACGCCCTTGGTCATGGGCGTGACCGAGGGCGCGACTCCTCAATTTTTCAACTATAAAAGGCAGCAACCTCCAGAAGTCAGGGAGCCCAATTTTGGAGTTTATTTTCAGCTTTAGTTTACTATTTTTGTTGTTCTAGCTAGTTTTTCTACAAGTTATAAGTTTTCTATTATTGCAATTTCAATTCAAGTATTGTAGTTTTTTTTATCATGTCATTTTCCTCTTCTACTTGTATTTCCATCATTATGATGAGTAGCAAAATTTCTTTTAGCACTTGGTCACGATGAACTTTGGATTGAATTAAAATATATTTTGAATTTTTCTAATTGGCAAGCTCTCGTTTTGATTATCTTCGATTTATGTTTGAATTACTTTGTTTGATTTCATATGTCCAGAATATGATTTTCAATTTGTGATCCGTATTCTAGTTGATCGAGAGATCTGTGCATATGAGGAGATCACTCAAAGATAAAAGGAGTTGCATGCACTCCTCGAGAGAGGACGGCATAAATCTTCTGGATTGGAGTCAAATCCAATAGTGGGTTCACCGCTTAAAGCAAGCTTAGGGGTTTCGACTGGCCGAGGGGTCTTAATCGATCAACCTAAGGTTAGTTGGTAGTATTCCTCAAGAGAGGTGTTATCATGTTTTGGGAACCTCCGCGGTCGAAGTTATTTTAATAAGATCTTGTGGATTATTCTTTTGTAAAATTCTATTTTATTCCAAAGGGATTCTAGATCAAGTGCTGATCTTTTAATCATAATCTTTCTTCGTAGTTGAATTTATCCAAATTTTTTTCCAAATCAAATCTGACTTTCGATCGATAAAATAATAGCTCTTCTTTGTGAGTAGAAGTACTCAGCAAGCCCAGAAAAATACGATACTTGATTTTCTAAATCCTATACTATAAAGAGATAGTTGCACTTGCCTTATCGAATTATACGTGGATAACACTCTAATTTTATGCAACACGAATTTAGCATATCACCCCCCCCCCCCCCTCTAGGTGAAGACATCCCTGGACTAACAAGTGGTATCATAGTAGGTTGTTCAAAAAGAGCCTAACAACTTGAACTGCATCCTAAGCAAGGGAATAAGTCTATACACCATAACTTCTGGAGAGAACTATAAAGAAATTAGTTCTATGAAGCTACCTATATGCAAAAAAAGAGAACTTTGGGATATGGAAGGAGAGACTAGATTGTTTATGGAAGCAACTGACCCCAAAATATTCATAACAGTGGAGGAAGGACCTTTCACCCCCATAAAAGTCTCCATTATTGATTCCAACAGACACGTACCAAAGAAGTATTCAGAGATGACAAAGGATGAAATTGTTCTGGCCACTATAGATAGGAAGGTAAAGAACATTATAGTGAGTGCCAAAGATGACTCCACATTTCAAAATCTCATTCATTGCAAAACAACAAAATAAATATGGGATTCACTTATAGTTTACACGGAAGGTACTGAAGAAGTGAGATATGATAGGAAATCTCTCCTAAATCAAGAGTATGAGCATTCAGGCAGATAGAAAAGACTCTATAGCTGAATGTTAAGAAAAATTCTTCAAGATAGTAAATGGATTGAAGAACTACGGAAGAGAGTTCTCAGACTATGATTTGAATGATAAGTTCTTGAGGTCCCTCAACAAAGAGTGGGACATCAAGATCTGTGTTATCAAGGAAATGGGAAATCTGACAACAAACAGCCCCAAATCTATATGGGAATTTGCTTTCACATGAGTTGCAATTAAACACGAGGAAGGCAGAATAAGAGTCTTCCGGATCTAGAGAAAAGACTGAGCCTTCAGGGCTGAAAGCTCTAGGAAAAGCAAAGAAGATTCTCCTAGCCTCAAGGAGAAATCTACAGAAGAGAAAGAGTCTGGGACCAGCACTTCAGGCTTAGAACTCTTTGATGGAGAGCTATCCTTGCTCTCCAAACACCTCAAGAAGCTGATGAGCAAGAGGAGGGAATGGAAGAACAAGCCATCATCCTCATCCAACTCAAAGAAATTCCATAACCACTCTGATAGAGTAAAGCACAATCCCAAATGAGACAGGTATGGCTCTTAGCAGATTAAACATTTTTAATTACATTGCATGCTACTGTTGCAACAGGATTAGACATGTCATAGCTGACTATCCAGAAAAGTATAAGGAGGGAAAAAGGGAAGATGAGAAAAGATCTCAAAAGAACAAGAAATTTGAGAAGAGCTTCTTAGCCAAGAAGCCAAATACCTTGTGTGACAGTGACTCAAGTTCTTCATAATCTAAAGAAGAAGCCTACATTAGGCTTACTGTAGTCTCAGAGGAAGAATGGGACAACTGTTATCCTAAGCAAGGGTGTGCATAAGGGCACCTCTATCATTGTCTAACAGTGAATCTGATGAAGAAAACCAGAATGAATCCAACTCTCATGCTCAGGTAAGTATCAGAACTCCTCTTTCTACCACTGATTCTGAATCAAAAGCAGAATCTTTTCATAATAGTGAGTCAGAAAGATCATCCTCATCAGTGTCTGATCATGAGGATGAGGCTGACATAGTAAATTAGTTTGGAGCTTTACTAGATCATCTAAAGAGAAGTAAGAAGCTTGCAAAAGCTCAGGCTGAGGAAATAAAATCCCTCAAGCTGACTCAATCTGAACTTCTAGAGAAGGCTGAAAAGCTATCTCAAGTGAGTGAAGAATTAAATAAGCTGAAGGAAATATTCAATGCTCAAGTGACTGCATTATGTCAGAAAAACAAGATCATCAAGGATCTTGAGGATAAGCTTCTTGTAGAAAGAAAGCTTGTGGCTAGCTATTCTAAGCCACAAACTGTGTTGCCAATCATAGATAGATTTTCAGCACCATACAGAAGTGGTGTAGCATACACTAGTGAGGCAAATAGTGGCAAGCAATCCAATTATTAGGCTATATTCAGTAAGGCTATTTTGCATTCCAATGCAAATGATAATGATATTTCAAGTGGATCTCTGACCAATGAATGCTCCATAAGTCTAACAAAGCCACAATTCTCAAATGGAGAAGACATTGGTCTGAATGTCTCTAAGGCCTATCATAAAGAGATCCAATTGAGACATCAAGGATCATTTATATTGCATCAACAGTATCCAAAAGTAAGGGAAAGGTTACTGCTCAAAAGTATGCCCTTAAGAAGAAGAATAAGGTGACTGTGCAACGGATGGTTCATCATGCACATAGGTACCAGATTTATCAAAGAAGTGTTGGACAGATAGTAGCCTACTCTTCTACACATCAGTTTCAGTATCCTGCTCAAAAGATGACACAGAAGAGGAGGCGTAACTTCTTTGAATGCTGGTGTTGTGGCAAAATTGGCCACTTTGTCATGGACTGTTGGTTCAATCCAATAGTGACAAGGGTAAAGAGTTAAGGCTTGCCAGTAGTCCTTTTGTGAAGTATCCTATTTCTATGACTAACAAGTACCAAGGTCCTAAACCTGTTTGGGCTCCTAAGGTAAAATAATCTATTTTGCAGGATTGTTCAATGCCTAGCCAAGTGCAACTATGGTTGTTGGATAGTAGCTAATCCAGGCATAGGAATGGATTAAGAAACCTTTTATTAATGGACTATGGCTAATATGTAGGCTGGAAGCAAATAAGAGGGTGATAGAAAGGTGCACAGAAAAATTTAACTATGGTGTCGTATTTACCAAATATGACGTCGTGACAACACGGGACAATGATTCTGGCTAGATGTCAGGATTAAAGCCGCGCAAAATAATCTCAGATGTTGTTTCTAATCACTTAATCCTAAAATGTATGTGCCCTCTCGCTTTTTGAGACACAATATACTACAAATAGAACAAGCTTCTAGAATAAGATTACACCTGCATTTGCCATTTGTCTTCTCCACGCCAAACCCTTGTTCTCACAAGCCGCTCTCTCTTCTTTCTACACCTCTGTCTCAATGGCCCTGAAAAATGAAGGAAATTTCATCAACATGGGTTATAAAGTGGTGAGAGGTGAATTCAAGGGAGCAAATGATGAGGTAAAATCTGTTATCAGCCTGCTGGAGGCAAATAACTTGGAGTATGCTCTATGTGAACCTTCCCTGATAATGAAAAATGAGGTAATGGAGTTTTATTCTAATGCAAGAATGAGTACCTCTAGAAAAATAAAGACAAATATAAGGGGGGCGAAGCATAAAGTCAACCCTACAAGGATAAGCAAATCCCTGTGTCTGACTAGGCCTAGTGATGGGGAGGATGATAAGGAGGTGACATCTATTGAAATCATTGAGGCCCTAAAATGGTGTAGGTATTCAGATAAGTCTTATGGATCCATTCTGAGAAGAAATTTAAATCAAAAAGACAAGTTGCCTTCTGATATAGTTGGTAAGTGTTGGGTTTTGTATCCACAATAACCTTGATTTGTAGAAAGTCAACTTTTAACCAAGATTGAATTGTTTGTGTATTTGATATATTTTTCTAGTAATGTTCTTGCAGGTTCACATTTCTAAGTGTAGACCAATGTCAGGTCACAATGGGTCAATAAGCACAGTCTCATGCAATGTAATTCTTCATTGTGTGGGGTATGGGGTTGACTCATGTGTGATCTCTCAATTGGGATACACTTTATGATCAAGACTTTAAAGATTCAAAGCTTGGTGTGCAGCATTGGTCTAGAGAAAAAGGAAGAAATTTATTCTAAGTAAATTTTTCGAGAAAGTTAAAGTTTTCGAGTAGCTGTTAAGATCTCTCGAGAAATCAATGATATCTCGGAAAGTCCCCTTAGTTTTCGAGAAATCTTCTTTTTCAATTGTTTTCGAGAAGTCTTTTATCTCTCGATAAGTTTCTTGTGCTCTCGAGAAGTCTTTTCATCTCTCGAGAAGATTTATCATAATTCTTTTCTATTCTCTTCTAAAACTATTTTCGAGAACTAGCTGGTTTCTCTCGAGAAGTATTGGATCTCTCGAGAAGTCTGGTTCTAGCTTTTCTCGTAAACCTTGTTTTTTTTCCTTTTTGACGAAAAGTCTTTTCCGTCAATTTGACGTGGCGTCCTTCCTCGTCAGATTCAAAGCTTGGTTAATCGTTAGATCTTCATCTATATAAGAATTACTCCTATGGAAGGACAACAATAAGATTAATCAGATGATCAGAGTTCGTATTTTCCCAAAAACCTAATCTGATTCAAGATCGTCGTCTAATGTCGTGCATCGCCATCGTTGGAGTTCGATCGTGAGTTATCTGATTTCGTCTCCAAGTGGAAGAAAAAGGTCGATCGATCATCGCCTCACTCGTCCTGTTTTCATTGGATCGATCAAGACCTTAGAAGATCTGATTTGTGCCGATTCGATTCTTCTTCTACATCAAGCCAAAGCCATTTTTGTCGCAAGAAGGAAGAAGATCATCATCAAATTATTCAGATCTGATCGTGATTCGTTAAGTATTGTTTCAATCTAAATTTACATTTGATTGTAGGAGAGATTGTTCTCCGAGTTGTAGGAGAGGTATTCTCCGAGTTGTAAGAGAAGGTTATCTCTGAGTTTGTAGGAGTTTGATCTCCGAGTTGTAAGAGTTTTAACTCTGAGGATTGTAGGATCGTTCTTGATCCGAGTTTTAGTGAAGTAGTCAAGTCTAGCTGTGGTGCTAGATTGGCGAGGCCGGCAAGTGGAGTACCCAAGAATGGGGAACCACTATAAATTTCTTGTGTCATCTGTGATTGTGATTTGCATTCTGTGCGTTCTTTATTTTTAAGATTTTCAATTCCGCAAAAGACGCAATTATCACCTATTCACCCCCCTCTAGGTGATTTTGGTTGGCAAATAGATATTACAATTGGTATCAGAGGGGGTTATTCTTGAAAGGTTACCACCTTGAATAGGATCTCTCCATTCTAATTGCTAACAAATCATGGAAAAGTGCAAGGAATCATCTTCGTTGAAATTGCCAATATGCACTAAGGCTAACTTTCCTATGTGGAAAGAAAGAGTCAGATTTTATATGGAAGCCGCAGACCCAAGAATCTTCCAAGTCGTTGAAGAAGGACCTCATGTGCCTATGACCGCTTCTACTATTGATCCAACCTTAAAAGTACCAAAGAAAATGATGGACTTAACAAAGGATGAGATCGCTCTCGTTGCATTGGACAAAAAGGCAAAGAACATAATTGTCAGTGCTGTGGATGATTCAATGTTGCAAAACTTAATTCACTGTAATTCTGCCAAAGAAATGTGGACGTCTTTAATAGTCCTTATGGAAGGTACTGAAGAAGTAAGAGATGATAGAAGATCTCTTTTGAATCAAGAGTACGAGGCTTTCAAGCAGAATAAAAAGGAGTGCATTGCCGATGCTTATGAAAGATTCTTCAAGATAGTAAACGGCCTAAGGAATTATGGTCGGGAATTTACTAATGGTGAACTAAATGACAAATTCCTGCGATCCCTAACGAAAGACTGGGATAGCAAGATAGTTGCAATCAGAGAGTTTGGAAAGTTACCAAATCTAGACCCACAGAATCTGTTTGGGAAATTATTATCCCATGAACTGCAAATGAACATTCGCAAAACAGAAGAAGATGGGAATAGAATTTCTAACAAGGAAAGGACCTTGGCTATGAAAGCCGAAAGCTCCAGAAAAAGCAGAGCTTTGTCTCCAGTTAGAACACGAGAATCTGATGATGAAAAAGAATCTGAAGCCGGCTCCTCCAGTTCTGAAATGTCTGATGGAGAGTTTTCTCTAATCTCTCGTCAGTTTAAGAAATTGTTAAACAAAAGAAGACACATGAAGAATAAGTTTTCCTCTGAAAATAGACATTCTCGACGTGATGGTGATCATCACAAAAAGAGCTCTAGCAATCATGACAGGTATAAATCTAAAACTGGTAAACATATTTCTTCTGATATAGTTTGTTATTGTTGCAATAAGCCAGGGCACATGATTGCTGAATGCCCTTATAAAAAGAAAGAGGGTGGAAGAAAAGAAGAAAGGAAATCCACCCACGGGAAAAGGAAGACTAAAAAGAGTCTAGTCGCTAAAAAGAATAAAACTTTAAGCGACAGTGACTCGGAGAAATCAAGTAGTGAAGAAGAAGCCTACTTCGGGCTGATGGCTATGACTGATGAAGAAGAAGAACCTCTATATACCGGGAAGGTAAATTATCACACCATCTTATCTGATTCTGAATATGCCTCAGCTAAACAAAAGGATTATCTTTCAGATGATGACTCAAACCTCATGACCCAATATACTGAAATGCTTAAAAGCTTTGACAAATGCCGAAAGGTAGTCAAAACACAGGTCAAGGAGATCATGTCTCTCAAAGAAGTGGAATCTAATTTGAGAAAGGAAGTTGAACAACTTTCTTTCTTCAAGGAGGAAAACCAAATCTTTAAAGACAAAATCAAAAGCTCAGATGAGCTCCTTGATCGAAAAGAGAACTCTATTAAAGTTCTGGAAGAACAGCTAGCCGCTGAGAAAAAGCTAGTTGAAAAGCTTTCACAACCGAAAACCATTCTTCCAATCATTGATACTTTCTCTGCTAAAGCAAATAGCAGTGGTTTAGGTCATGTCGCTTGGCCAAGTAATTCTTCTAAAGGCATCCGTGTCAAGAAGAAAAATAAAAATGCTAAGAAAGCTACTATCGAAGAAAAAGGGAAAGCCTATCTAGAACAAGTGAAATTTAAGAAAGTTCTACTTCCCACAAATGCTTATGACATGGAAAGCTCTTATGGTCACTTGACACGACCAATTAATTTTGCGCCTGTCAATGACTATAAGGGGTGGGCTCGTCCTCAATACCTCGGTCAATGTGCTTTCAAAGCACCTTATGAAAAAGTAAATTTAAAAGATTATGGTCCTTATGTTCATGGTCCAAGTGTTGTTAAAACACCAATAGTAAAGACTGTTGTACCTAAGCCAAAGGAGAAAGCGTTACCCTGTGTATGCTGTACTCATGATGCATCCTCATCAAGAAGGATTTCTCCTGCTAAAATCAACGTTCAAAGAGTTAAGCAGGAAAATATTAAGAAAAGATACAACAGGTTTAATTGTTGGTGTTGCGGCAAAATAGGTCACTTTGCCGTAGATTGTTAGTTCAATCTCACCTATTCTAAAAGACCACAAGTTAACAATGCAAGAAAGACTACTCGCAATGTTAATGTTCCTCGTGGTGCTCAAATAACAACGGACCAAGGACCCAAAGTTGTTTGGGCTCCTAAGGCAAAATAATTTGTTTTTGCAGGTATGTCCAAAGGCCAACAATAATCCTATCTGGTATTTGGACAGTGGTTGTTCTCGGCATATGACCGGAACAAGAAGCCTTTTGCAAAATTACATTCCAATTGAAAACGGTCCAAAAGTTATATTTGGTGGATCTGACAGAGGGATAACAAAAGGCTATGGTATGATTTCTAACGGTAATGTATCCTTTTCAGATGTAGCTTATGTGGAAGGGTTAGAACATAATCTGATAAGCATAAGTCAACTTTGTGACAAAGGATATATAGTTGATTTTCGTAGAGATAAATGTTTGATAAAATCTGTAGATAATCTAGAAATGATTTTATCAGGTACTCGTTGTAGAAATATGTTCTGTTTAAATTTTCTTTGTTTATCATCTTCTACACCAGTGTGTCTCTTAGCAAAAAATAGTGCATCTCTTGCTGACCAATGGCATAAGAGATTAGCACATATAAATTTCAAAACTATAAATAAATTATTTTCTCAAAACTTAGTACGTGATGCACCAAATATTAAGTGCATTAAAGATAGACCTTGTCATGCTTGTATAAAAGGCAAGCAAACAAGAGCTACCTTTAAGAGCATTTTAGGCAAAGATTCTACTAGGTGTTTATACCTACTTCATATGGACTTATTTGGTCTTTTGCAAGTTATAAGTTTAGGAGGTAAGTCTTACACATTAGTTATTGTAGATGATTACTCACATTTTGCATGGGTATTCTTTCTAAAACACAAGTCAGATACGTTTGACATTTTCACCAAGTTTGTCAAGCAAATCCAGAACGAATTTGAATGTTCGGTGGTCAAAATCAGAAGTGACCATGGAACAGAATTTGAATCTGGGGCCATGACAGATTTTTGTGAAAGTCTAGGTATCTTTCATGAGTTTTCCTCTCCTCGAACTCCACAACAAAATGGGGTAGCTGAGAGAAGAAATAGAACACTCATTGAGGCTTGCAGAACGATGTTGAGTGACACTTCTCTACCCGAATATCTTTGGGCTGAAGCAGTCAACACTGCATGCCATGTGCAAAACAGAGCACTCATCGATTATCTCCTTTCTATAATATATATAGATATATTATCTTTATGTACAGGTGCGAGAGAAAGAGATCGAGTGGCATGCAGTCAACACTGCATGTCATGTGCTTCCAGTGATCTCAGGCCACTTCTTTCCTGCTCTCGGTTATCTCCTTTCTCCCTCTCTTACTCCTTCACTCGTGGCTCAAAGTAACCGACCACCCAACAGTTTTCCCTCATATTCTTCAGCTTGAGAAAGTGTGGACTTGGTACATTTTTGGTGCCAACAGGTAACAAGACGACATTTCATGAATTACAAGTCGATTTGCTTAGAAGAGCTTAAATATCATCTTAGAGACTGGGAAGATATATCAAGTCAAATCATGTTGAAGATTTAACTAGATGGCTGAAGAATCAAAATTTCGTCTTGAAGAAAGGTCAAGTCGATTCATGAAGAAGAATCGGCTAGAAGACTGAAGGAACAAAATATCGTCTAGAAGTATAAAAGAATGAAATATCATCTTGAAGAAGAGATAACAAGACGATTCGTGCAGACAAATCGCCTAGAAGAATAAAGCGTGAAATATCATCTTGTAAACAATCAGTCACCAAGATGATTCGTGTAGATGATTCGTCCAGAAGAATACACTATGATAAATAATCTTAAGGGTTAATAAGGCATCTAGACAAATCGTGCAGAAAAATTGAAGTGAAGCTTTACAGTGCAGAATCATCTAGAAGAAGTAAAATCGACTAGACAACTAGTCGATTGGCGGAAAGGCATGAATTCAAATTAAAGCATGATTTTTGCGTCACGTCATTTATTGCCACCGTTGATTAAGCCAAAGAAGCTCGTTTGCTAAGGAAAGAAATCTCTTACATAATGTTAGTACTAGAATCGACTGTTAGACGTTCACATCTTATAAAAGGGAATGTGATGTCGATGCAAACCCTAATCGACATATCTAAAAAGAAAAGCTTTTCAACTGCTAAAAGCTCTGCACCTTTGAAAATCTTAATGAAGGAGAAAACCAGCTCAAAGAAAAATCTTTAATCTTCTCCAAGAAGAAAGGTCGATCACAGTTGTTGATTCAGATCAAGGATCATTCAGCTAATAGAATAATCTACATCTGTGTAGAAGAAATTATATTGATTCATCTACAACATCTGTAGGAAGATTCCATTTGAAGTCAATCGTCATCAAGTATTCAAAAGACTCCAAAGCTTTCAAGCATACTTATTTTGAGTCTATAGAAAGTTTATAACAAAACTTATTAAACCTATAGGATCTCTCTGAGATCTGAGTTGTAGGATTCCCGTGTGGAATCTGAACAGTAAGGCTTTATCTAGTCTTAGCATAGGAGATGTTGTCTTTAAGGTAGGAAGCCAGGAGTGCTTCTGATTTATAATATCTTGCGGGATCTGAGGTAGGAGACTTGGTCTCTGAGGTAGAAAATCGGATAGGACTTCTGAATTGTAGGACCTGAAGTAGGATACGTTGTCTCTAAGTTGTAGGATCTGCGGATCTGAGTTTTGGTGAAGATTGTCGAGTCTAGCACACTACTAGATAGGCAAAGGGGGCAGTGGAGTACCCAGTGACACATTGTCGTGGGGAACCACAATAAATTTCAAGTGTCTGTGTTGTGATTCATGTGTGGTTGTGGCTTTTACATTTATTATCCTGCAAAGTTTTAAAACACCCAACGTCACCTATTCACCACCCCGCCCCCCATATAGGTGAAGACATCCCTGGACTAACAGACTCTTTGCAGGACTCCTCATAGGACACTTCATAAAACTTTCTTAGGACTCTTCATAGGACACTTCGTAGGACTCTTCTTAGGATTCCACTTAGCACTCTTCGTAGGACTCTTCATTGGACTCTACTTAGGAATCTTCATAGGACACTTCATAAGATTCTTTGTAGGGTACTCTACTTAGGACTCTTTATAGGACTCTTTGTTAGACTTTTCGTAGGACTCTTATTAGGACTCTACTTAGGAGTCTTTGTAGGACTCATCATAGGACTCTTTGTATAACTCTTCATGCGAATCTTCGTACGACTCTTCTTAGGACTCTACTTAGGATTCTTCGTAGGACTCCTCATAGACTCTTTGTAGGACTCATCATGGGACTCTTTGTAGGTATTTTTTTAGAACTCTTTTTAGGACTCTTCTCAGGACTCTTCGTAATACTCTTCATATGAGTTATAGTAGAACTCTTAGTAAGACTCTTCGTATGACTCTTTGTAGGGCTCTTAGTAGAACTCTTCTTGGGACTCTTATTTGAACTCTTTGTAAGACTCTACTTAAGACTCTATATAGGACTCTTGGTTGGACTCATCGTAAGACTCTTCATAGAACTCTTCGTAGGACTCTTCTTGGGAATTATATAGGACACTTTGTAAGACTCTTTGTTGTACTCTTCATTAGACTATTCATAGGACTCTTCTTAGGGCTCTACTTAGGACATTACTTAGGACTCTTCGTTGGAATTTTCTTTGGCCTCTACTTAGGACTCTTTATAGGACTCTTCGTAGGATTCTTCTTAGGACTCTACTTAGGACTCTTCATTGGACTCTACTTAGTCCTCTTCTTAGGACTCTTCTTAGGACTCTTCATAGTATTCTTTTTAACACTTTACATAAGTCTCTTTGTAGGACTCTTCTTAGGACTCTTCTTAGTACTCTTCTTAGAACTCTATGTCGGACTCTTCTTATGACTCTTCGTTGGATTCTTTGTAGGACTCTTCATAGGAATCTTTGTAGGACTCTTTGTAGTACTCTTCGTAGGACTCTTCATAGAACTCTTCATAGGATTCTTCGGTTTACTCGTCGTAGGACTCGTCGTTGGACTCTTTTTAGGACTCTTTGTAAAACTTTTCAAAGGACTCTTTGTAGGACTCTTCGTAGGACTCTTTAGGACTCTTCGTAGGACTCTTTGTAGGACTCTTCGTAGGACTTTACTTAGGACTTTTTATAGGACTCTTCGTAGGCCTCCTCGTATGACTCTTCAAAGGACTATTCTTAGGTCTCTTTGTATGACTCTTCGTAGGACTCTTCATATGACTCTTCGTATGACAAAAATGGATAACATGATGCATTATATGACAAAATGCCATTCTCCATTATGTTGGATTGAAGTGGGAGAAAAAGTTATACTTGGACCTCAAATCATTAAAGATTTCAATAAAAATAATTCAAATCGTACGAGATCGACTTCTGATTGTACAAGATAGACAAAAGAAATATTTTGACTTTAGACATTGTGACTTGGAATTCCATAATGGAGAACATGTCTTTTTGAAGGTCAAACAAGTACCTGGGTGTTGGCACCAAAAATGTACCAAGTCCACACTTGCTCAAGCTGAAGAATGAGGAGTAAAAATGTTGGGTGATCACTTACTTTGAGCCACGAGTGAAGGAGTAAGAGAGGGAGAAACGAGATGGTCGGGAGTAGGAAAGTGATCGTCGGGGTTGCTGGAAGATGAAGTCACTGAGGTCGCTGAGGGAGATCGCTCAGCAGGTGGGAGATCGCCCAGGCAAGGGGGAGAGGTCGTCGCGGTCTCAAAACTTGAGATCGCCCAAGTCACGAGCAAGGGGCTGGAAACTCTCCAAAAGTCATTTTCCTGGTACCCCTGCCCCTCAATTTATAGGCGCGGCGGCCTGCCCAAACGGGCAGGTCCAGGAGTAATGGTTTGCACGATATATAAGCGACCGGCAGGGAGGAGATTGCCTGGCAGAGGCGGAGACCGCCTGACTGAAGGAGAGGCCGCCCGACAGAAGGGGAGACCGCCTGTGTACAACCCTCATATTTTCCGAGTCGGTGCGACCCGACGTAGATGAGGTCGTGGTAAGGAGAGTGACCACGACGCGCCAAACCAAACCGGAGGTTAAGGTGACCGAGATGAGCGGGTCGACCTCTCGGAAGCGACCAAGACCAAGTAAGGCTAGGGAATGACCCGAGGGAGGGAAAAAAGGCTTGGCAAGGCAAGTGGGGGTAGCCCCCCACTCGGCCATTCCCCCTCTATTGGGGGGCGAGTGGGGGCAGCCCCCCACTCGCCCATCCCCCCTCTTTGAGGGGCGAGTGGGGGCAGCCCCCCCCACTCGCCTGATCCCTTGAGGGGGCGAGTGGGGGCAGCCCCCCCACTCGCCCGATCCCTTGAGGGGGCGAGTGGGGGCAGCCCCCCACTCGCCCAACCTCTCCTAAAGGAGGGCAAGTGGGGGCAGCACCCCACTCGCCCGACCTCCCTTGAGGGGGTGAGTGGGGGCAGCCCCCCACTCGCCCGATCCCTTGAGGGGGCGAGTGGGGACAGCCCCCCACTCGCCCAACCTCTCCTAAAGGAGGGCGAGTGGGGGCAGCACCCCACTCGCCCGACCTCTCTTAAGGGGGCGAGTGGGGGCAGCATCCCTCTCGCCCGACCTCTCTTGAGGGGGGCGAGTGGGGGCAGCACCCCACTCACCCGTTTCCTCCCTTTGGGGGGATTCTAGCTATTCGCAGTCCGATTTTGGCTATTCGCAGTCCATTTTTGGGAAAGTCTATAAATAGACCCCCATGGGCACCTTGGGAAGGGTTGGTCTCTACCCCCTCCCTCACGTGTGAGCAAGCACTACCCCTCCCCCTCCCCTTGTTGTTGAAGGTGGTCAGTGAGGTGATCCTTAGTGCCCTCCAAGGTGCCCAGGCTCAGCATTGGCTTGGGAGGGGAAGTTCCGAGTGGGCTTCCGGGTGTGCGGTGGGACCTCCACGCTGAAGCTTAAGGGGTCTGTTCCTAGACTCCAGTTGTTACCAAATCCGAGTCTCTTAGTTCTTAGTGACCGGTCAAGAGTCAAGGCTTAGGTCAAGTAAGAGTTAGTCGCAACCCCCTTTCGAACGCTGAAACCGGGAAACTGGTTTCAACATTCTGGTGCGGTGAGCGTGGAAGTAACTAGTTCGGAAAACTCTGAGCCAAGTCTCATGGCTAGAAGCGACGAGTTAGGAGACCCGCCTCCACCTTGCGAGTATGTGAAGAAGAGCGACTTCGACGAATTCAGCAAGAGGATCCTAGAGTTCATGCAGGCCGCATCCTCCGCTCGCGGTGAGTGCTCAACACCACCTGCACCTATGATCCCCTCACTCCCCCTAGTGGAAGTGAGAAGCAGTCAGCAAGAGAAGGGGCCAGCCTTGGAGGAGGGCTTGAGCCTCCAGGCGCGAGTGCTCTTCAATAGTTCGCCCCGGACCAGCTGCCCCGGCGGGGAAGTGATGGGAGCGCCTCCCCCCAACCAAGAAGAATGGAGAAGCCCTTTCTGCGAGCTGGTCATGTCAGCCCCCATTCCGGATGGGTTTCGCGATCCTGCCATGTCCTACTACGAGGGGGATAGCGATCCTCTCCAGCATCTTCAGTGGTTTGAGGACATGACCACGATCAGGCAGATGTCGGATGCCTTCATGTGCAGGCTTTTCGCCGTCACGTTCCAGGGAAAGGTGAGGGATTGGTTCCACTCGCTTCCGGCGGGAACCATCAACCACTTCGAGGATCTGCGTCGAAGTTTCTTGTTAAGGTTCTCTACCTCGAAGAAGAGGAGGAAGAGCATGGAGGCTCTGTTCGCAGTCAGGAAAAAGCCAGGGGAGACGCTGGCTAGCTACATGGATAGGTTCCAGACGGAGGTCCTTCTTGTCGTCGAAGTGCCCGGGCACACCCTGCAACTAGCCTTCACCATTGGGCTGCAGCCTGGGCTGTTTCGGATGAGTCTGACCCGGGACCCTCCCCTGTCTTTCGAAGAGCTGATGAAGCGTGCTGATCGTGAGACTGAGTGTGAGGCTACCAATCAGGAGTTCGTGGCTAGGTTAGCCCAGGTAGCAGAGGAAGAAAGGAAAGAGCATGGAGGAAGAAGAAAGGAGGAGATGAGGAGTCAGGGACACCATGGACCCCCCGTTGGGCAGGAGCAAGGCTGGGAGTTTCAACCACCAGTCGCCCTACCGACCTAGAGGCCGCCAGGAGGACCCCCTCGAGGCCAAGGAAGAGGACATTTCCAAGGGAGAGAAAACTTTCAGGGGAAGGAGGGACGGTTCAACCCAGCAGGGAGGCAGCTGGACACAAGGCCATTGCAACCCCACCCCCTGCAAACCATGACGATTGGCCTAAAAAGAGGAAATAAGAAGAGGGGCCGCGCAGGGAAGGAAGCAAGGATGATGACATTGCCGTACTGTGACTTCCATCAGCAGGAGGGCCACGCGACAGCCACATGCCCAGAGTTTCTGGAGGTAAGGAAATGAAGAAGAACCTCGACAGAGAGGAGACAGCTATACCCGCAAGGACCAGGAGGAAGCTGAGGAGATGGAGGAAGTGATGGATGAGAAGGCCAAGGTGCATGTGGCCGAGTAAGCGCAAGGAAGCGCATTGTAATGGTATGTAATCAATTTATAATATATCAAAAGTAGTTAAAGATATCATCTAGGTCGAGTCCTCGACTGGAGACCACTCGCCCGGGCTTGTTGATGTCGGTCGCTGGGTGGCTCGTCGGGTAGATTCGTTTTAGGTCGAGTCCTCGACTGGAGACCACTCGCCTGGGCTTGTTGATGTCGGTCGTTGGGTGGCTCGTCGGGTAGATTCGTTTTAGGTCGAGTCCTCGACTGGAGACCATTCGCCCAGGCTTGTTGATGCCGGTCGCTGGGTGGCTCGTCGGGTAGATTCGTTTTAGGTCGAGTCCTCGACTGGAGACCACTCGCCCGGGCTTGTTGATGTCGGTCGCTGGGTGGCTCGTCAGGTAGATTCGTTTTAGGTCGAGTCCTCGACTGGAGACCACTCGCCCGGGCTTGTTTATGTCGGTCGTTGGGTGGCTCATCGGGTAGATTCGTTTTAAGTCGAGTCCTCGACTGGAGACCACTCGCCCGGGCTTGTTGATGTCGGTCGATGGGTGGCTCGTCGGGTAGATTCGTTTTAGGTCGAGTCCTCGACTGGAGACCACTCGCCCAGGCTTGTTGATGCTGGTCGCTGGGTGGCTCGTCGGGTGGATTCGTTTTAAGTCGAGCCCTCGACTGGAGACCACTCGCCCGGGCTCGTTGATGCTGGTCGCTGGGTGGCTCGTCGGGTGGATTCGTTTTAGGTCGAGTCCTCGACTGGAGACCACTCGCCCGGGCTTGTTGATGTCGGTCGCTGGGTGGCTCATCGGGTAGATTCGATTTAGGTCGAGTCCTCGACTGGAGACCACTCGCCCGGGCTTGTTGATGTCAGATGCTAGGTGGCTCGTCGGGTAGATTCGTTTTAGGTCGAGTCCTCGACTGGAGACCACTCGCCCGGGCTTGTTGATGCCGGTCGCTGGGTGGCTCGTCGGGTAGGTTCGTTTTAAGTCATGTCCTCGACTGGAGACCACTCGCCCGAGCTTGTTGATGTCGGTCGCTGGGTGGCTCGTCGGGTAGATTCATTTTAGGTCGAGTCCTCGGCTGGAGACCACTCGCCCGGGCTTGTTGATGCCAGTCACTGGGTGGCTCGTCGGGTGGATTCGTTTTAAGTCGATTCCTCGACTGGAGACCACTCGCCCGGGCTCGTTGATGTCGGTCGCTGGGTGGCTCGTCGGGTGGATTCGTTTTAAGTCGAGTCCTCGACTGGAGACCACTCGCCCGGGCTCGTTGATGCCGGTCGCTGGGTGGCTCGTCAGGTGGATTCATTTTAAGTCGAGTCCTCGACTGGAGACCACTCGCCCGGGCTCGTTGATATCGATCGCTGGGTGGGTCGTCAGGTGGTTTCGTTTTAAGTCGAGTCCTCGACTAGAGACCACTCGCCCGGGCTTGTTGATGTCGGTCGCTGGGTGGCTCGTCGGGTAGATTCGTTCGGGTTGGTAAGGCTACAAGAAGAGAAGCCGGTCTGAGGGTGTGTCGAGTTCCTCCACCTCCAGGTGAGCTCGGCTCCCTGTTAGGTGTTGAGTTCCTCCACCTCCAGGTGAGCTCGGCTCCCTGTTAGGTATGGAGTTTCCCCCACCTCCAGGTGAGCTCGGCTCCCTGCTAGGTGTTGAGTTCCTCCACCTCCAGGTGAGCTCGGCTCCCTGTTAGGTGTTGAGTTCCTCCACCTCCAGGTGAGCTCGGCTCCCTGTTAGGTGTTGAGTTCCTCCACCTCCAGGTGAGCTCGGCTCCCTGTTAGGTGTTGAGTCCCTCCACCTCCAGGTGAGCTCGGCTCCCTGTTAGGTGTTGAGACCCTCCACCTCCAGGTGAGCTGGGCTCCCTATTAGGTGTTGAGTCCCTCCACCTCCAGGTGAGCTCGGCTCCCTGTTAGGTGTTGAGTTCCTCCACCTCCAGGTGAGCTCGGCTCCCTGTTAGGTATGAAGTTTCCACCACCTCCAGGTGAGCTCGGCTCCCTGTTAGGTGTGGAGTTTCCTCCACCTCCAGGTGAGCTCGGCTCCCTGTTAGGTGTTGAGTTTCCTCCACCTCCAGGTGAGCTCGGCTCCCTGTTAGGTGTGGAGTTTCCTCCACCTCCAGGTGAGCTCGGCTCCCTGTTAGGTGTTGAGTTTCCTCCACCTGCAGGTGAGCTCGGCTCCCTGTTAGGTGTTAAGTTCCTCCACCTCCAGGTGACCTAGGCTCCCTGTTAGGTGTTGAGTTCCTCCACCTCCAGGTGAGCTCGGCTCCCTGTTAGGTGTGGAGTTTCCTCCACCTCCAGGTGAGCTCGGCTCCCTGTTAGGTGTTGAGTTCCTCCACCTCCAGGTGAGCCCGGCTCCCTGTTTGGTGTTGAGTTCCTCCACCTCCAGGTGAGCTCGGCTCCTTGTTAGGTGTTGAGTTCTTCCACCTCCAGGTGAGCTCGGCTCCCTGTTAGGTGTGGAGTTTCCTCCACCTCCAGGTGAGCTCGGCTCCCTGTTAGGTGTTGAGTTCCTCCACCTCCAGGTGAGCTCGGCTCCCTGTTAGGTGTGGAGTTTCCTCCACCTCCAGGTTAGCTCGGCTCCCTGTTAGGTGTTGAGTTCCTCCACCTCCAGGTGAGCTCGGCTCCCTGTTAGGTGTTGAGTTCCTCCACCTCCAGGTGAGCTCGGCTCCCTGTTAGGTGTGGAGTTTCCTCCACCTCCAGGTGAGCTCGGCTCCCTGTTAGGTGTTGAGTTCCTCCACCTCCAGGTGAGCTCTGCTCCCTGTTGGGTGTTGAGTTCCTCCACCTCCAGGTGAGCTCGGCTCCCTGTTAGGTGTGGAGTTTCCTCCACCTCCAGGTGAGCTCGGCTCCCTGTTAGGTGTTGAGTTCCTCCACCTCCAGGTGAGCTCGGCTCCCTGTTAGGTGTTGAGTCCCTCCACCTCCAGGTGAGCCCGGCTCCCTGTTAGGTGTTGAGTCCCTCCCCCACCAGGTAAGCTCGGCTCCCTGGTAGGTATGGAGTTCCCGCCTCCCACCTCAGGTCGAGTTCAGCTCGACTAGAGGTGTTGAGTTTTTCTCCACCCAAGGTTAAGATCAATTCGACCTAAAGGTGTTGAGCTTTATCCACCTCCTGTTGAGCTCGGCTCACAAGAGGGGTGTCTAGTGGAGAAAGGTCCATTCCTCACCTCATGTCAAGTTCAGCTCGACTAGAGGTGTTGAGTCTCCCTCCACCTTCGGTCGAGTTTAGCTCGACCTAAAGGTGTTGAGCTTTCTCCGCCTCCTGATGAGCTCGGCTCACAGGAGGGGTGTCTAGTTGAGAAAGGTTCGCCTTCCGCCTCAAGTCAGGTTCAGCCGGAGGACTCGGCAGGGGTATCCCGTTGGCAGGTCCCTTCGCGGATCCCCCTCAGGTCCCACCTACTCGTTAAATAGGTGGGTTGGACTTTCTTTCCGAGCTTGAGACAAGCTCGAAAAGAGCGGGGATTGTGTACAACCCTCATATTTTCCGAGTCGGTGCGACCCGACGCAGATGAGGTCGTGGTAGGGAGAGTGACCGCGACGCGCCAAACTAAACTGGAGGTTAAGGTGACCGAGATGAGCAGGTCGACCTCTCGGAAGAGACCAAGACCAAGTAAGGCTAGGGAATGACCCGAGGGAGGGAAAAAGGCTTGGCAAGCAAGTGGCGGTAGCCCCCCCACTCGGCCATTCCCCCTCTATTGGGGGGCGAGTGGGGGCAGCCCCCCACTCGCCCATCCCCCCTCTTTGAGGGGCGAGTGGGGGCAGCCCCCCACTCGCCCGATCCCTTGAGGGGGCGAGTGGGGGCAGCCCCCCCACTCGCCCGATCCCTTGAGGGGGCAAGTGGGGGCAGCCCCCCACTCGCCCAACCTCTCCTAAAGGAGGGCGAGTGGGGGCAGCACCCCACTCGCCCGACCTCCCTTGAGGGGGTGAGTGGGGGCAGCCCCCCCACTCGCCCGATCCCTTGAGGGGGCGAGTGGGGGCAGCCCCCCACTCGCCCAACCTCTCCTAAAGGAGGGCGAGTGGGAGCAGCACCCCACTCGCCCGACCTCTCTTAAGGGGGCGAGTGGGGGCAGCATCCCTCTCGTCCGACCTCTCTTGAGGGGGGCGAGTGGGGGCAGCACCCCACTCGCCCGTTTCCTCCCTTTGGGGGGTTTCTAGCTATTCGCAGTCCGATTTTGGCTATTCGCAGTCCATTTTTAGGAAAGTCTATAAATAGACCCCCATGGGCACCTTGGGAAGGGTTGGTCTCTACCCCCTCCCTCACGCATGAGCAAGCACTACCCCTCCCCCTCCCCTTGTCGTTGAAGGTGGTCGGTGAGGTGATCCTTAGTGCCCTCCAAGGTGCCCAGGCTCAGCATTGGCTTGGGATGGGAAGTTCCGAGTGGGCTTCCGGGTGTGCGGTGGGACCTCCACGCTGAAGCTTAAGGGGTCTGTTCCTAGACTCCAGTTGTTACCAAATCCGAGTCTCTTAGTTCTTAGTGACCGGTCAAGAGTCAAGGCTTAGGTCAAGTAAGAGTTAGTCGCAACCCCCTTTCGAACGCTGAAACCGGGAAACTGGTTTCAACAGCCTGGGCGGAGGGGGAGATCACCTGCAGTAGGGGGAGATCGCCCGAAGTAGGGGGAGATCGTCCGGAACAGGGGGAGATTGCCCGGAGAAGGAGGAGAACACCCGCAGTAGGGGGAGATTGCTCGGAGCAGGGGGAGATTGCTCGGAGCAGGGGGAGATTGCCCGGAGCTGGAGGAGATCGACCGCAGCAGGGGGAGATCGCCCAGAGCATGGGGAGATCGACCGCAGCAGGGGGAGATCGCCCAGAGCAGGGGGAGATTGCCCGCAGCAGGGGGAGATCGCCCGCAGCAGGGGGAGATCGCCCGCAGCAGGGGGAGATTGCCTGCAGCATGGGGAGATCGCCTGCAGCAAGGGAGATCACCCGCAGCAGTGGGAGCTCTCCCGCAGCAAGGGGAGCTCACCCGCAGCAGGGGGAGATCGCCCGCAACATGGGGAGATCGCCCGCAGTAGGGGAGATCGCCCGCAGCATGGGGAGATCGCCTACAGCAGGGGGAGATCGCCCAGAGCAGGAGGAATTGCCTGGATCAGAGGGAGATTGCACGGAACGCTGCTAAGACCACCTGGGATCTCTGAAATCGCCTAGTACCTGAAAAAGGTCAGTTTGGAGGGGATCATCGATTTCTGGGTAAATACTGGGATTACAAGGTTTGGAAGTAGGCAAAAACTTAAACCATGGTATATTGGCCAATTTGAAATTCTTGAAAAGATCATATTAAATGCATATAGACTAGCATTACCTCCATCCATGATAGGAATACATAATATATTCCATGTATCAGTGCTTCGAAGATATATTTACGATCCATCACACATAATTCAATTTGATACAAAAATGCTACAAGTACATCCATATTTATTTTATGATGTTATTCCAAGACAAATTGTAGATCGAAAGGACGAGCAATTGAGAAATAAGATAATACCATTGGTAAAAGTAATATGAAAGGGACGCACCACGGAGGAAGCAACTTGGGAACTTGAAGATTAAATGAAAAAGAAGTATCGAGAGCTTTTATAACACAAAGGTACTCTTACACTTTCCAATTTTAAGGACAAAATTTTTATAAAGTGAGTAGAATGTAATGACCTGAAATGTTATCATAATTTCGATCACACATAGGGAATTTATTAAATTATTAAAATTATGTTTTAACACAAAAAATCAAACTAAATAAATAGTATGGAATTTGAATAAACCAAATCCACAACTTGACTCACGACGCAAAATTACCATAGAAATGATATATTATTTCATGAAAACGGAGCTCCTACAAAGAAAGTAGAATTTTTGGGACAAAGCATTAAGAATTTGGAAATTCTGAGGCCGAATTTGTTCTCAGGACGTCGAAAAACCTCATGATAAGTATATTCATTTTTTTCATGTAATGTCGTACATGCCCGCCACGTGGTGACATACATGGCCGCCACTTGGCGACGTGCATGGCCTCCACTTGGCGACGTTGATAGGCAAAATTTGCAATATATAATTTTCTCCAAATTCTACGAACAATAGGAAGGACTACCTATCATTCATTGTATAGGATATTTTTAAAATAAAATATCAAGTGACGTATTCCATGGGGCTGCTGAGTACTTCTACTCGCGCAAATTAATATTATTTTATTGGTAAATAAATTATTTTTAAAATAAATTAAAATAATGAAAGAGAGCATTTGATCATGAATTAATCTTAAGAAAAATAATTAGTAAAATAAGATTTATAAGCTTGATAATAAAAACTCGACCGTGGAATTTCCCAAATCATGATAGCACCTATCTCGAGGAATACTACCAACTAACCTTAGGTTGATCGATTAAGACCTCTCAGCCAGTCGAAACGCATAAGTTTGCTTTAAGAGGTGAACCCCACTATTGGATTTGACTCTAATCCGAAAGATTTATGTCGTCCTCTCTCGAGGAGTGCCTGTAACTCCTTTCGCCCTTAAGTTATCTACTCGTATTCACAGATCTCTCGATCAACTTGAATACGGATCGAGACTTGATTATCATACCTTAGAAACATGGCATCAATATTTTGCAAATCAAATGTGAATCGAGCTTTTACATTCAAAGTTCATGACAAATAAATTACAAAATTATATTTTTAAAGAAATCATTTGATCAAATGCCAAGGTAAAATTAACTAGACATGATTAGAGAAAAGACAATTTTATGACTAAGAAAAGAGATTACAATTGCAAGAAAATAAATCTTAAACTAGGAATTAAAAATGCAAGACATATAGTAAATTGTTTGAAAAGAAAATACAATAAAAATGCAAAAAAGTAAAAGAAAATGATCCAAATCGAAGCATGGGATGGATTCGGATCAACTAGGTAGCAGCTAACTTTTATCGGTAGAAAATTCAAAGTACACACCCTTGGTTACGCTTGTGACCTAGGGTGTGTAACCTAAATTTAACAATCAAATAAAAATCGGGAACGTTGGGAGAAAACAGCCAAAATTGCCATAACTCAAATTTACACGCCCTAGTTCATACTCGTGACCTAGGGCGTGTCAGTTTGGAATTAGAATGGCAGTAAATGGCTTGATCTGGATTCAATTTGGCAGTTTTCTGTTAAGTACACGGGCATATCTTGGGGTGACACTGGTGTAAGTCTATGGGATGGTCTAATATTCACCTAAATGGGTGGGGATAAGTGATGTCGTCTTTTTGTAAACTTCTAGTGCGTAATAATGAAAGTAAAAAGACACACACATAGTCACAAAAATTTCACATCACAAACACAGAAAGCTATAGTGGTTCTCTGAGTTTGGTAGTCCACTTTCCCACTTCATTTATCTAGCAATGTACTAGCCTCGGCCACTTCCTCCATAACTCAGATCCGCAGATCCTATAGCTCAGAGACACGGTCTCCTACCTCAGTGGAACTGGATGACCTCCTACCTCAGATCCAACGGATTCTACAACTCATAAGCTCTGGTTGGCTTCCTACCTCGGGTCATACAAGACCCTACAACTCAAAAGCTATGGCTAGCCTCTACCTCAGGTCACACAGGACCCTACAACTTAGATTCAACAAGTTGAATCCTACTGCTCAGATCTCTAGGAGATCCTACAATTAAATAAGCTTTGTGGTACAAAACCTTATTGTAGACTTAGAATAATTATACTTAGCAAATCTGGAGTCTTCTTTAAGCTTAATGTGGACTAGCTTCAACATTGATCTTCTTGCAGAGGACTTGAAAGAATTTGCTTTTGTGAAGAATACTTCCTCTATGCTTTCAAAGATCCGTCTTCCTCTTCTTGTCGATAGATGATTTAGCTTTTAGTAAATCAGTAAGATGAGTCAAACTCTTACTTCTAGAGAATAAAAGATTTGCTTCAAGGAATGTCTTCTCCGTTCTTGAACTTCTTGAAGAGAACGTCGCTTTTCGAAGACGGCGGCGATGAGCTCTTCATTTGATATTATGATTGAAGTAATTATTATTAGGGTTTGCTAATTTCCATCTTATCCCTTTTATAGGGACACTTCATAATGATTGAATCCTAGGACTACCTTTATGTCAAAAATCTTTTGCCTTTATGGACAAATTTGATTAGCTCAATCTGCGGCAACATTACATGAGTTAACACCTCTTTTGCGCTTTAATTTGAATTCTTAACTTTCCCGCAATTCGACTAGAAGTCTGGTTGAATCATCTTAATGTCTAGTCGAATGCTTGCTTACTGTCTTTAAGACGATATTAGCATAGTCTAGTCGAATGTTTGCTTGTTGTCTTCAAGACAACATTTGACTTCACTGTCTTTTAGTCTAATGTTTGATTGTTGTCTTCAAGATGACGTTTGACTTCACTATCTTATAGTCGAATGTTTGCTTGTTGTCTCAAGATGACATTCGACTTCACTGTCTTCTAATCGAATATTTTCTTGTTGTCTTCAAGACAATATTTGACTTCATGGTCTTCTAATCGAATGTTTGCTTGTTATCTTCAAGTCGATATTTGACTTCATTGTCCTCTAGGAGAATGACTGAGCTTGCCAAGTCGAATTCTATGTTCAACATGATAACTTCTTTCTATAGTTCTGAAATGTCTTGTTGGATCCTCGACAATATTTCACTTATCCTCGATTACGGTTGATATCATTTCGACGATAAAGACTTAGCTTATTCTCAGCTTTGTATTTCTGAAATATCGTGTAGGTTCCTCGACAACATTTCACTTGTCCTCGATGACAATTGACTTCACATCGACGATAAAGGACTTAGACAAATTCTCTTTATGTAAAGCTTCCAAACATCTATTGATCCTCTCCAAGACGATATAAGAATAGTTGAACCTTGTCAAGATGATATCATCATAGATAGTGTATTACCAAGACAATATTTGGAGCTTTGGTTGCTTCTTCTAATCAAGTCGATATTTGAATAACTAGTCCTTGTCAAGATGATATCATCTTGGATAGTGTATTACCAAGATGATATTTGACTTCAGCAAAGAGTCTACAAGACGATATAGTCAAGTTAGTCTTCTGGTCGAATCTGGACTTAGCAAAACATCTTTAGTTAAAACCTTCTACACGAATCGTCTTGATGATTCTTGTGGTCTATAAGATGGTATCAGTTTGAAGCTTAAGGTCTTCAAGTTGATATCGATACTGAAAGTCAATTGAATATCAGTTGAAAGTGAGTTGATATAATCAACCAAGCTTTGATACCAATTGAAAGTGAGGTTAGATCTTAGATTTACTCTAGAGGGGGGTGAATAGAGTTTTAAAAACTTTTCACTTAATTTTATTGCGGAATTAAAATAGTGATATATATATATATGTGTGTATTGAGTGAGTGATAAAAGCAAACACAAAGAGAGCACACAGCACAGCACATAGGAAATCACACACAGAGGACACAAGGATTTTTATAGTAGTTCCCCAACAAACCTGCGTACGTCTACTCTTCTACCACAGTTTGTAGGATCCACTAGGTTTTTGATCAGGTGCCCTATCACCAAGGGGTTTTTGATCAGGTGTCCACACACCAAGTGAGCTTTTGATCAGGTGCTCTAACCAAACCACAGGTTTTTGATCAGGTGCCCTGCCACCAATGGGTTAACTTTTGAAGGGAGTTATAACCCTGTACAAGAGGAGGTAAGAAGGGTTGTGAAGTTCTTCTCTGTCAATATTCTGAGAGAAGACTCTAGTGGATTGTTGATGTAGAAAATCTCCTCTGTCTGATATAAAAATTGTTGACAGTTGAGGATGGAAGCTTTCTCTTGAATAAAATGGTCTTGTTGTAGCTGATGAATCTGGAAGAATAAGTTCTTCAGATTATTGTCGCTCTTTTGAAGATCTGATCTTGCAGCAGAAATACTGAGAGAAGGTGTTGATGATGTTCTCAGTGAGTGAGTGCTACTTGAGGAAGAAGATGAAGATGATTTGTATAAACTTTTGTTCTTTCTTTCTTTCTTTCTTCCTGTAACTTTCTTTCTTTCTTTTCCTGTACAGAAAAAATGTAATGTGTTCTGTATATTTCCTGTCATCAAAACTGTAAGTGATAATGTTGTATATCTTCTTTCCTTATTCCCCTTTTGAAATATCTGACAGATTTGAAAATCAAATCCCTTATTTTGAGGAATAAAATATTCTGAAGTGATATATTTGATACAGCAAATCTGATGCGCCGTTTGACTTTTTCCTTTTCCATGAACATGTCCTTTTCTGCTAAATGTCAACGGCTATAATCTCAAAATAATAAAAGGAAATATATTATCCTTACTTATCTGGAAGAATAGAGTCGTTGCAGAAGAGATCTGAGTTCAGAGAATGAATAATATAATATGTCTGAAATAAATCTGCTGTTGAGAAATTTTCGTTGATCTCAACAAATTTTGTCGAACACAAAATTAAGTTCGTCGACCTCAACTGAATCTTGCTGGAAGAATTAAATTAGTTGAGCTGAGAAGAACTTTCTTTGATCTGAAGGTATTCGTCGAACGCAAACTGAGTTCTTCGACCGCTGCGCCGCTGAATAAAATCCTCGACCGCTGAGACTGGATAATTTCATCGGTCGCTGAGCCGCTGAGACGCTGAGGTTGAAGATCGTCGACCACTTAGAGCAAGTCATTCATCGAACGCAGAGTGTAAGCCGTTCGTCGAACGCAGAGAGCAAGCCGTTCGTCGAACGCAGATAGCATTTCATCGAACGCAGAACCTGAATATTTTCTTGAGTTCTAACAGCCTAAACACTTGACCCATTGACTATACATTGGGGTCAACTTGATCCTAGCCAACAGATAGTGATCCTAGCCCAAATCAGAAATAGGGTTGTTCCAACAATCTCCCCCTATTTGGGTTAGGGCACTATTTGACAAAAATTAAAACAAACAAAAATAACAACAGAACAATAGAGCATATATATCTGATATATTTTAAATATTTCATCAGATATAAAAATATGATACTCTGAGTTCTGAAACACTTCAATGAAAACTGAAATAGTAAAGGAACCTTTTGTCTTTCTGAATTCTGCTTTTCAAAATCTTCTTTCTGAATTCTGAATTCTGATATTGTCTTTCTCTGACTTTTCTGAATTCTGATTAGCTGAGCTCTAGTCAAAAACTGATTATCTGAATCTGCTTTGAATCTGTTGCTTCTTCTATATCAAAAGTTGTATCTGAATCTGCATGCAAACACTACATCTAAAATTGCAACATATGTAGCTTCTTCATGAATCATTTCCTTCATTCATACAACATGTTAGCCTGAGAGCATCTCCACCTAAGACTGGAGCTTCTTCAGCTTTTTCCCCTTGCCTAGTTCATATAACATCTCCCCATAAGCAATTGCATCAAATGGAGCTTGTTCATAGAACTTCTCCCCCTGCCTAGTTTCAGGAAGGCCTGAAGTTAGGCCCCTTGAAGAAGGGTCATTTGATGGAGATAGGGAAGGATGCAATCTGATTTACAGAAATTTGATTTGATAATGTTGTTGCATTCTTTAACTTAAGGATGTGTACCCATTCCTTTATTACTGCTACTGGGAGTTTGATTCTGACACCAATTGAAAGGTAAGCTTTGATTCTGATACCAATAGAAAGTTCGGGTACCGGTTGAAAGTTCAGGTTTTCTGATATTGAACTTGCAATTTCATTTGTATTCTCTGTCTTGTGAGGGTAAACTCATTCTTTTATTTCTATAACTGATACCAATGAAAGTCCTTTAATATCAGTTGTGGTCTCTGATAGTTTGATACCAATTAAATACCAATTGAAAGTGACCTCTGTTATCAGTTGAGCTCTCTGATATCAAAAGAAAATGAGTTTGATCCTGGTGGTCAATGACTTCTTAAGTTGGTGTTCTTCAAACAGTTGAAGAATATCTTGGAAGAAATGACCTGAATGAGATAGTGATCATGTACCTGCAAAATGTCTCTGGTAGAGGTGGTGTTCCTCTCCTCATTTAATAGGTTAGTTCCAACAATGCATGGACTCTTCTATTTTAAGGGTAGATTTGTTATCAACCCTATATGCTTTATTAGAAGGAAAATATCCTAGTTGATTTTGCTTTAATAGGATTCCATAAATATGATGAGTTGCTACATCTTTTAATGGATTCTAAGGAATTTTTATCTTCTTAGAAAAACATTGCCTGATACCTTCCTTCTTACAAAATTCTCTTATCAGAAGATATTCAAAACTCAGTGCCATGATCATTTATGATCAATGCAACTAGAGTAGAATACTCAAATCTTGATGATCCTGAGAAAGTCTGTAGGAACATGAAGTTATCTGACTTTGTTCTTAAGATAAGAAAATTTAAGTGAATCTTATAACTTTTTGTTTGATTACAATTGGAGTTAGAAGATTTATAATAGGTTTAAGCATTATATTGGCCTTTGTACCTGATAAATGTTTTACCAATTGAAAGTTTCTTTTACCAATTGAAAATTTTCTTTTATAATCATTAAAATATATGTTTGATACCAATTTAAATTTTTCTTGATAATCATTAAGATATATGTTTGATAAACTATTCTGATTTTGTCGATCTCGGGTTGACAAAGTACAGTGATTTCGTTGATCTCTGATTAAAGAATAGTTATATTTATTTTCTGTGTTCAGAATTTGTTGAACTCTGATTCGTTGAGCTCTGATTATAAGAAAATTATGTTTGATTTCTGTGTTCGGCTTTCGTCGATCTACGTTCGACGAAGTCATTTGATTTTGTCAATCTCTGTTCGACGAATTTTGTTGAACACGCAGAATTTCAGTGATTTTTACTAAGTCTTCTGCTACTTCTTTTTCCTTAGTATAGACAAATTTTATAGATGTAGTTGGACTATTTTTCTTTTGAATATGAGATGTATTAGATGACAATCTTACGCTATGTTTGCTGCCATTTAATCTGGCATTTTTAGTGCTTGTGATATTCATTAATTTGATATTTCTTTTATTAAGAATTTGTTCAAACAATTTAGCCTTAATTGAATTATTTTTTAAAGGAATAATTTGATTTTGTGATGTTTTTAAAGTATTTTCAGAAGTTAAGTTGTTTATTTCTGTTAACTTTGTTCTGAAAGATGTGATTTCTTTCTCAGATTCAATTAAATCTAAGCAGAAAATTTTAAAATCATCTTTGAAATCAGTGGAATTAAAATCAAGGTTAGATACTACCTGATCTGCATCATTTTCAGATTCTGATTCTTCAGAATTGTTTCCTAAGGCATTGATAGCCATCATGCAGAATGTTCTTTCATCTGCATCATCTTCATCATTACTGGAATTGGATGAAGATGCATGATCTGAATCATTGTATGAGTCATATATAACCATCAAGTACTGATCTTTGTCATTTGCATCATTTTCATCTTCAGATGAACTGGATGATGACTTTGTATCTACATCACTTGAGGTGGAAGATGACTTTGTATCTGCATCACTCTTATCTTTATCAGATTCAGATTCTGCATCTGAGTTGTGGAATGAGCCATTTATGGCCATCATGCAGAAATCTCTAGCCTTTTGTTCTTCTTCTTCTTCTTCTTCACTTTGACTAGATGATGGTTCTGTATCATAAATACAGAAAGTGGAAGAAGGTTCAGCTACCATCCTTCTGAGGGAGTTCCAGATGCCTCTTGCTAAAGTGTAATGAGCAACTTTTTGATAAATGTCATTTGACATTGCTTGAGCTAATATATCCATAGCCATGGCATCAGCACTTTTCAGCATCTTTTGAGCATCTGTTGATGTTGATGAATTTGAAGGTCCTGTCAAAATGACACTGAAAATATCTTCATCAATAGAGTTCATGTACAATCTAATCCTTGCCTTCCATAGTGCAAACTAACTGAGATTGCACATAGAATGTCTTGTGCTAGAATATTCTGTGTTCTGTGTCATGAGTTTTAAACAAAAATAAAATAAAACTCTAAAATAAATTTAAGATCTAATTGATCTTTATGATTCAGGTGTTAGCCTGTATATAAAATCAACTGCCCTCTGATACCAATTGAAAGTCAATTGAATATCAGTTGAAAGTGAGTTGATATAATCAACCACGCTTTGATACCAATTGAAAGTGAGGTTAGATCTTAGATTTACTCTAGAGGGGGGGTGAATAGAGTATTAAAAACTTTTCACTTAATTTTATTGCGGAATTAAAATAGTGATATATATGTGTATTGAGTGAGTAATAAAACCAAACACAAAGAGAGCACACAGCACAGCACACAGAAAATCACACACAGAGGACACAAGGATTTGTATAGTAGTTCCCCAATAAACCTGGGTACGTCTACTCTTCTACCACACTTGGTAGGATCCACTAGGTTTTTGATCAGGTTCCCTATCACTAAGGGGTTTTTGATCAGGTGTCCACACACCAAGTGAGCTTTTGATCAGGTGCTCTAACCAAACCACAGGTTTTTCATCAGGTGCCCTGCCACCAATGGGTTAACTTTTGAAGGGAGTTATAACCCTGTACAAGAGGAGGTAAGAAGGGTTATGAAGTTCTTCTCGGTCAATATTCTGAGAGAAGACTCTAGTGGATTGTTGATGTAGAAAAGCTCATCTGTCTGATATAAAAATTGTTGACAGTTGAGGATGGAAGTTTTCTCTTGAATAAAATGGTCTTGTTGTAGCTGATGAATCTGGAAGAATAAGTTCTTCAGATTATTGTTGCTCTTTTGAAGATCTGATCTTGCAGCAGAAATACTAAGAGAAGGTGTTGATGATGTTCTCAATGAGTGAGTGCTGCTTGAGGAAGAAGATGAAGATGATCTGTATAAGCTTTTGTTCTTTCTTTCTTTCTTCCTGTAACTTTCTTTCTTTCTTTTCCTGTACAGAAAAAATGTAATGTGTTCTGTATATTTCCTGTCGTCAAAACTGTAAGTGATAATGTTGTATATCTTCTTTCCTTATTCCCCTTTTGAAATCTCTGACAGATTTGAAAATCAAATCCCTTATTTTAAGGAATAAAATATTCTGAAGAGATATATTTGGTACAGCAAATCTGATGCGCCGTTTACCTTTTTCCTTTTCCATGAACATGTCCTTTTCCGCTAAATGTCAATGGCTACAATCTCGAAATAATAAAAGGAAATATATTATCCTTACATATCTGGAGGAATAGAGTCGTTGCAGAAGAGATCTGAGTTCAGAGAATGAATAATATAATCTGTCTGAAATAAATCTGATGTATAGAAATTTTTGTCAATCTCAACAAATTTCGTCGAACACAAAATTAAGTTCGTCGACCTCAACTGAATCTTGCTGGAAGAATTAAATTAGTTGAGCTGAGAAGAACTTTCGTCGATCTGAAGGTATTCATCGAACGTAGACTGAGTTCGTCGAACGGAAGGATTCATTGACCGCTGAGCCGTTGAATAAAATCATCGAAAGCTGAGACTGGATAATTTCGTCGGCCGCTAAGTCGCTGAGCTGCTGAGACGCTGAGGTTGAAGATTGTCGACCACTGAGAGCAAGTCGTTCATCGAACGCAGAGTGTAAGTCATTCATCGAACGCAGAGAGCAGGCCGTTCGTCGAACGCAGATAGTATTTCGTCGAACGCAGAACCTGAATATATTCTTGAGTTCTAACAGGCTAAACACTTGACCCATTGACTATACATTAGGTTCAACTTGATCCTAGCCAATAGATAGTGATCCTATCCCAAATCAGAAATAGGGTTGTTCCAACAATCTCCCCCTATTTGGGTTAGGACACTATTTGACAAAAATTAAAACAAACAAAAATAACAACAGAACAACAGAGCATATATATCTGATATATTTTAAATATTTTATCAGATATAAAAATATGATACTCTGAGTTCTAAAACACTTCAATGAAAACAGAAATAATAAAGGAACCTTTTGTCTTTCTGAATTCTGCTTTTCAAAATCTTCTTTCTGAATTCTGAATTCTGATATTGTCTTTCTCTGACTTTTCTGAATTCTGATTAGCTGAGCTGTAGTCAAAACTGATTATCTGAATTTGCTTTGAATCTGTTGCTTCTTCTATATCAAAAGTTGTATCTGAATCTGCATGAAAACACTACATCTGAAATTGCAACATATGTAGCTTCTTCATGAATCATTTCCTTCGTTCATACAACATGTTAGCCTGAGAGCATCTCCCCCTGAGATTGGAGCTTCTTCAGCTTTCTCCCCTTTCCTAGTTCATAGAACATCTCCCCCTGAGCAACTGCATCAAATGGAGCTTGTTCATAAAACTTCTCCCCCTGCCTGGTTTCAGGAAGTCATGAAGCTAGGCCCCTTGAAGAAGGGACATTTGATAGAGATAGGGAAGGATGCAATCTGATTTCCAGAAATTTGATTTGATAATGTTGTTGCATTCTTTGACTAAAGGATGTGTACCCATTACTTTATTACTGCTACTGGGAGTTTGATTCTGACACCAATTGAAAGGTAAGCTTTGATTCTGATACCAATAGAAAGTTCAGGTACCAGTTGAAAGTTCAGGTTTTTTAATATTGAACTTGCAATTTCATTTGTATTCTCTGTCTTGAGAGTGTAAACTCATTCTTTTATTTCTGTAACTGATACCAATGAAAGTCCTCTAATATCAGTTGAGTTCTCTGATAGTTTGATACCAATTGAAAGTGACCTCTGGTATCAGTTGAGGTCTCTGATATCAAAAGAAAATGAGTTTGATCCTAGTGGTCAATGACTTCTTAAGTTGGTGTTCTTCAAACAGTTGAAGAATATCTTGGAAGAAATGACCTGAATGAGATAGTGATCCTGTACCTACAAAATGTCTCTGGTAGAGGTGGTGTTCCTCTCCTCATTTAATAGGTTAGTTCCAATAATGCATGGACTCTTCTATTTTAAGGGTAGATTTGTTATAAACCCTATATGCTTTATTAGAAGGAAAATATCCTAGTTGATTTTGCTTTAATAGGATTCCATAAATATGATGAGTTGCTACAGCTTTTAATGGATTCTAAGGAATTTTTATCTTCTCAGAAAAACATTGCCTGATACCTTCCTTCTTACAGAATTCTCTTATCAGAAGAGATTCAAAACTCAGTGCCATGATCATTTCTGATCAATGCAACTAGAGTAGAATACTCAAATCTTGATGATCCTGAGAAAGTCTGTAGGAACATGAAGTTATCTGACATTGTTCTTTAGATAAGAAAATTTAAGTGAATCTTATAACTTTTTGTTTGATTACAATTGGAGTTAGAAGATTTATAATAGGTTTAAGCATTATATTGGCCTTTGTACCTGATAAATGTTTTACCAATTGAAAATTTTCTTTTATAATCATTAAAATATATGTTTGATACCAATTTAAATTTTTCTTGATAATCATTAAGATATATGTTTGATAAACTATTCTGATTTTGTCGTCTCGGGTTGACAAAGTACAGTGATTTCGTTGATCTGTGATTAAAGAATAGTTATATTTATTTTCTGTGTTTAGAGTTTGTTGAACTCTGATTCGTTGAGCTCTGATTATAAGAAAATTGTGTTTGATTTCTGTGTTCGGCTTTCGTCGATCTACGTTCGACGAAGTCATTTGATTTTGTCAATCTCTGTTCGACGAATTTTGTTGAACACGCAGAATTTTAGCGATTTTTACTAATTCTTTTGCTACTTCTTTTTCCTTGGTATAGACAAATTTTATATATGTAGTTGGACTATTTTTCTTTTGAATATGAGATGTATTAGATGACAATCTTAAGCTATGTTTGCTGCAATTTAATCTGGCATTGTTAGTGCTTGTGATATTCATTAATTTGATAGTTCTTTCATTAAGAGTTTGTTCAAACAATTTAGCCTTAATTGAATTATTTTTTAAAGGAATAATTTGATCTTCTGATGCTTTTAAAGTATTTTCAGAAGTTAAGTTGTTTATTTTTGTTATCTGTTCTGAAAGATGTGATTTCTTTCTCAGATTCAATTAAATCTAAGCAGAAAATTTTAAATTCATCTTTGAAATCAGTGGAATTAAAATCAAGGTTAGATACTACCTGATCTGCATCATTTTCAGATTCTGATTCTTCATAATTCTTTTATAAGGCATTGATAGCCATCATGCAGAAGGTTCTTTCATCTGCATCATCTTCATCATCACTGGAACTGGATGAAGATGCATGATCTGAATCATTGTATGAGTCATATATAGCCATCAAGTACCGATCTTTGTCATTTGCATCATTTTCATCTTCAGATAAACTGGATGATGACTTTGTATCTGCATCACTTGAGGTGGAAGATGACTTTGTATCTGCATCACTCTCATCTTTATCAGATTCAGATTCTGCATCTGAGTTGTGGAATGAGCCATTTATGGCCATCATGCAGAAATCTCTAGCCTTTTGTTCTTCTTCTTCTTCTTCTTCACTTTGACTAGATGATGGTTTTGTATCATAAATACATAAAGTGGAAGAAGGTTCAGCTACCATCCTTGTGAGGGAGTTCCAGATGCCTCTTGCTGAAGTGCAATCAGTAACTTTTTGATAAATTTTATTTGACATTGCTTGAGCTAACATATCCATAGCCAAGGCATCAGCACTTTTCATCATCTTTTGAGCATCTGTTGATGTTGATGAATTTGAAGATCCTGTCAAAATGACATTGAAAATATCTTCATCAATAGAGTTCATGTACAATCTAATCCTTGTCTTCCATAGTGCAAACTTACTGAGATTGCACATAGGAGGTCTTGTGCTAGAATATTCTTTGTTCTGTGCCATGAGTTTTAAACAAAAATAAAATAAAACTCTAAAATAAATTTAAGATCTAATCGATTTCCATGATTCAGGTGTTAGCCTGTATATAAAATCAACTACCCTCTGATACCAATTGAAAGTCAATTGAATATCAGTTGAAAGTGATTTGATATAATCAACCACGCTTTGATACCAATTGAAAGTGAGGTTAGATCTTAGATTTACTCTAGAGGGGGTGAATAGAGTATTAAAAACTTTTCACTTAATTTTATTGTGGAATTAAAATAGTGATATTTATATATGTGTGTATTGAGTGAGTAATAAAATCAAACACAAAGAGAGCACACAGCACAGCACACAGAAAATCACACACAGGGGACACAAGGATTTTTATAGTAGTTCCCCAATAAACCTGGGTACGTCTACTCTTCTACCACACTTGGTAGGATCCACTAGGTTTTTGATCAGGTGCCCTATCACCAAGGGGTTTTTGATCAGGTGTCCACACACCAAGTGAGCTTTTGATCAGGTGCTCTAACCAAACCACAGGTTTTTGATCAGGTGCCCTGCCACCAATGGGTTAACTTTTGAAGGGAGTTATAACCCTGTACAAGAGGAGGTAAGAAGGGTTATGAAATTCTTCTCTGTCAATATTCTGAGAGAAGACTCTAGTGGATTGTTGATGTAGAAAAGCTTCTCTGTCTGATATAAAAATTGTTGACAGTTGAGGATAGAAGCTTTCTCTTGAATAAAATGGTCTTGATGTAGCTGATGAATCTGGAAGAATAAGTTCTTCAGATTATTGTTGCTCATTTGAAGATCTGATCTTGCAGCAGAAATACTGAGAGAAGGTGTTGATGATGTTCTCAGTGAGTGAGTGCTGCTTGAGGAAGAAGATGAAGATGATCTGTATAAACTTTTATTCTTTCTTTCTTTCTTTCTTCCTGTAACTTTCTTTCTTTCTTTTCCTGTGCAGAAAAAATGTAATGTGTTATGTATATTTCCTGTCGTCAAAACTGTAAGTGATATTGTTGTATATCTTCTTTCCTTATTCCCCTTTTGAAATCCCTGACAGATTTGAAAATCAAATCCCTTATTTTAAGGAATAAAATATTCTGAAGAGATATATTTGGTACAGCAAATCTGATGCGTCGTTTACCTTTTTCCTTTTCCATGAACATGTCATTTTCCGCTAAATGTCAACGGCTATAATCTCGAAATAATAAAAGGAAATATATTATCCATAATTATCTGGAGGAATAGAGCCGTTGCAGAAGAGATCTGAGTTCAGAGAATGAATAATATAATCTATTTGAAATAAATCTGATGTAGAGAAATTTTCGTCGATCTAAACAAATTTCGTCGAACACAAAATTAAGTTCGTCGACCTCAATTGAATCTTGCTGGAAGAATTAAATTAGTTGAGCTGAGAAGAACTTTCGTTGATCTGAAGGTATTCATCGAACGCAGACTGAGTTAGTCGAACGGAAGGATTCGTCGACCGCTGAGCCGTTGAATAAAATCGTCGACCGCTGAGACTGGATAATTTTGTCAATCGCTGAGCCACTGAGACGCTGAGGCTGAAGATCGTCGACCGCTGAGAGCAAGCCTTTCGTCAAACGCAGAGTGTAAGCCATTCGTCGAATGCAGAGAGCAAGCCGTTCGTCGAACGCAAATAGCATTTCGTCGAACGCAGAACCTGAATATTTTCTTGAGTTCTAATAGCATAAACCCTTGACCCATTGACTATACATTGGGGTCAACTTGATCCTAGCCAACTCATAATGATCCTAGCCCAAATGAGAAATAGGGTTGTTCCAACAGATACTTTCACAAGACAATATTTGGACTTCCAAGATGAAATGACTTAGTCATTTGTTGATCATCATGAATCCAGTTCCTTTGCTCTTTGAACTTTGCTAGCCCTTTCTTCCTAATGTTTATAAGTGAGTGATAAGTTAAATATAGTCTAGATCATAGGTTAACATGGTGTTTTACAGAATCAGAGATTACATTCGCAAAACTATGTCCGATGACACAAAGTCTAGCCATATGTTAGACTTGCACTATTTAATACCTGAAAACATTATTCTAAACACTCGCATAAGTGTGTTTATGCTTGATTTGTGGACTTCTTCAAATAAGTAATATTGAGGGCAAGTGCCCAACAATCTCTCCCTATTTGAAGAAGTCAGAACCTCAACAGAACCCAAACAATGATAAACAACATACAATAAAAAATTTATGGATGAAAATCATGTGTTTTAGATGTGGAGATTTCAAAGTACCTCTCATTGTTATCTTCTCCCCCTTTCTGACTTTTCAATTATGGATGTGGTGTAGGGTAAGATTCTTGAAGTGTTCTTTCATCTTTGACTTCTTAATGAGTCGATTAAAGAATGCATCCTTGAGCTTGATCAACTTGGGTAGATAACTCTAGATGAGTATCCCCCTCAACAACTACTAATACTTCTAGACTTCTTCATAAATCTCCCCCTCAACTGTTGCTTGGTATGGGTGCTCATTGTGAGTCTCCTCCTCAACTGAATCCATCTCTTTTGTAGTTTGATTTATTTTCAAATCTGACTTCTGCAGCAGTGAACTGCAGACTTGCTCCCCCCTTGATGTTTGCAGGAGGGGTAGAGCAATGATGTACTCTCCCCCTCAATACAAGCATGGGATTTTTAGGGGTAAGTCTTGAATTCCCCATATTCCAGTTATTTTCCCAAAACCTTCTTTGTCCAAGTGCCAGATGAGATTTTTGGTTGGCCTTTGGACTTTCCTTCAAAACAGATAATTTTACCTTAGGATCCCAAATAGGTTTGGGTCCTTGGTACTTAATAGTCATAAATACAGGATACTTCACAAAAGGACTATTGACAAGCCTTATACTCTTTGCCCTAGGCATTGTTGGATTGAGCCAACAGTCTATGGCAAAGTGGTCAACTTTGTCACAACACCAGTATTCAGAAGTATTATACCTCCTCTTCTATGTCATCTTTTGAGTACAATGTTGATGTTGATGAACAGAAGAGTCGGTTGTTGTATGTCCAGCACTTCTTTGATGAATTTGGTGGTTGTGTGCATGATGAAACAACTGCTGCATAGTCACCTGATTCTTCTTCTAAGGGACGGGCTTTTGAGTTGCATCCTTCCCCTTACTTTTGGATGTTGTTGTTGTAGATCCAAATACAAATGATCCTTGATGTTTCATCTGGATATCTTTATGAGAGGCCTTAAAGGCACTCAGACCTATGTCTGCTCTATTCCTTAAGGTTTGTGGCTTTGTTCCACTTGTAGAGCATTCATTGGACAAACATCCACATGACATATTATTATCATTTGCAATGGAAGGCAAAATAGCCTTGCTGAATATGGCCTGATCATTGGATTTCTTGCAGCTATTTTTCTCACCAGTGTATCCTACACCACCTCTATATGGTGCAAAAAATATGTCTACAATTGCAACACAGTTTGTGGCTTAGAATAGCTAGTAACAAGCTTCCTTTCTACAAGTAGTTTATCCTCAAGATCCTTAATGATCATAATTTTATGACATAATGAGATCACATGGGTTCTTGAGATTCCTCTCAGCTTACTTAATTCTTCACACACTTGAGATAGCTTTCCAGCCTTCTCTAGGAGTTCAGATTATGTCAACTTTAGGGATTCTATTTCCTTAGCCTGAGCATTTGCAAGCTTCTTGCTTCTCTTTAGAGCATCTAGAAAACCTCCAAACTGACTCACTATGTCAGCCTCATCCTCATAATCAAACACAGATGAGGATGATCTTTCTGACTCACTATCATGCAAAATTTCTGCTTCTGATTCAGAATTCGTAGCAGAAAGAGGAGCTCTGATATTTACCTGAGCAGGGGAGTTGGACTCAACCCGGTCTTCCTCATGAGATAGGGCCACAAGCCCATAGCATTCTTCTTCTTCATATTCACTATTTGACATTGATATGGGTCCCCTTATGCACACCCTGGCTGCAGGATAGTTAGCTTCTCACTCAGCTTTAGACAAGCAGTAAGCCCAATATGAACTTCTTCGGAAGAAGAAGAAGAGATGTTGATGTTGTCACTTAGAGTTTTGGTCCTCTTGGCAATGAAGCTCCTCTCATGCTTCTTGCCCTTATATGATCTTTTCTCATCAGACCATATATTCTCCTTTTCTTTTCTCTTTATTGGGCAGTCGGTGATTATGTGACCTGCCTTTTTACACCCATAGTAAACAATATCAGTACAAACATGTTTATTTTGTTTAGAGTCTTACCTGTCCTCTTTGGAATTGTGCTTAGGTCTGTCATGGCTGTGAACAGACTTTTTAGAGCCTGAAGGTGAAGCCATGTGCTTATCTTGTCTCTTATTTGACAGTAGTCTCTTGAACTGTTTGCGGAGAAGATGTAACTCTTCACCAGAAAATTCAGAATCTGAAGTGTTGGCTTCATATTCATCATTATCAGTATTTCTTTCTTGATGGCTTGGATAAGCCTTCTTGCATCTTCTTATGATGTCAGCTCTGAAGGCTACTGTCTTCTCCTTGCTGCATTCCTCTTCAGCCTTCCTTGTGTTTAGTTGAAGCTCATGGAATAGCAGATTTCCAAACAGAGTTTAGGTCTGGATGTTAGCCAAGTTCCTCATCTCCCTTATGGCACATATCTTTATGTCCCACTCTTTATTCAGTGATTTGAGAAACTTATCTTTCCTGTCATAACTGGATAACTCTCTCCCATATGTTCTCAGACCATTCACTAGCTTAAAGAACTTCTCATAGAATTCTGAGATAGAGTCCTTATACTTCCTAAAGGCCTCATACTCTTGATTCAGAAGTGATTTCATATCATCCTTACTTCTTCTGTTCCTTCCATGTAGACTATCAAAGAGTACCACATTTCTTTGGCAGTCCTGTAGTGAAGCAAATTCTAGAATGTAGAGTCATCTATAGAACACAATTATGTTCTTGGCTCTGTTGTCCATTGTGGCCAGAACAACTTCATCCTTGGTCATTTCCAAATATTTCTTTGGCACTTGCATGGATGGATCTATAGTTGATGCTTTCATGGGGATGAAAGATCTTCTTCAACAGTTATAAATATTTTAGGATCAGAAGCTTCCTTGAACAGCCTGACCCTTTCCTTCTAGATTTCAAAGTTTTCTTTTCTACATATAGACAGCTTCATTGAAATGAGTTCTTTGAAATTCTCTCCAGAAGTCATGGTGAGTAGACTGATTTCTCTGATGAGGATCTTGTTCAAGCTGTTAAGCTATTTTTGAACAACCTCTCTCTGATACCACTTGTAAGTCAATGGGATGGTCTAATCTTCACTTAAATGGGGGGTGAATAGGTGATGTGGTCTTTTTATAAACTTCTAGTGCAGAATAATGAAAGTAAAAAGACACGCACACACTCACAGAAATTTCACAACACAAACACAAAACGCTATAGTAGTTCCCCGAGTTTGGTATTCCACTTTCCCCCTTCGCGTATCTAGCATTGTGCCGCATAGGCCATTTCCTCCAAAACTCAGATCTGTATATCCTACTGCTCAGAGACATGGTCTCCTACATCAGAGTCACTAGCTGACCTCCTACCTCAGATCTGAAGGATCCTACAACTCAGAAGCTATGGATGGCTTCCTACCTCAGGTCATATAAGACCCTAAAACTCAGAAGTTATGGCTAGACTCCTACCTCAAGTCACACGGGTCTTTGTGGAAGTTGGCAGTCTGGAGGGGTGACCGTGCGGTCTGGCTAACCGCGCGGTCTCACGGTCTCCAGCTGCAGTATGATCTCCTTGGTCTAGCCGCAGGTCTATTCGGCTTGACCGCCGTCCTTCTATCCAAGGTTGTCGAGGTGAGGCCGCGCAGTCTGGTTTGTGAGACCGCGTGGCGAGTTGTTCTATTGCAGAGGTGAGGCCGCGCGGTCTGGTTCGTGAGACTGCATGGCAGGCTGTTCTCTGTACTGTGCGGGTTGAGCTGATGACCGCACATGGTTATTCTGGAACGGACAGTTCGGCCTGGTGGTTGTCCGGGTTTCTTGATGGTGCGCGTGGACTATGGTATCCTTAGTCGCGCGGTCTCCGGTTTGTGTTCGCATAGCTGGTCCTTCGGTGACCTGCTGGTATATGCGGTCACTGTTGTTTTTGGTTGGCTTGGCGGGTTGTTGCCCTAGTCGGCCTGGTGTGTTCGCGGTCTCTGGAGCAGGTCGTGTGGCGAACACAGGTGGTGAGCTTCATGACCGGGCGAGTTGTCATGATCGCGCGGCTTTCTGTTGAATTCGGCGAGCTCACAGTGTAGAGCGATCTTGCTGACCGTGCGGGTTGACCGGTCTTGGTCACGCGGTCAGATGGCGGTGACTCTATCTCATAGGGTGGTGACTGGATCAGGTCGCATGCCTATAAATAGGAGTCACTATAGCAGCAAAATTAATTGCACCAAGTGTAAGATGAGCTCGCGTTATATTCTTGCGGTCTCTTTTTTGTGATCGGCCGGTTAGCTGATCGAACTTGTCTTGTGCTGCTTCTGCGGATTGTGCGGGCAGCAGCGGTCACCTCTTCTTCTGAAGGTGTTCGGGAGGTCTCACGGCTTGCAGTGCGGGTTGCTGGAGTTCTGTAGGATCAGTGGCAGATCGCTGGGTTCTCAGTTGGTGCCGTTCAAGTCACAGGCAGGCAGTTCGGGCGGTCTCGTTTCCTAGTCGCGCGAACTCGCAGGTAGGGCGGTTAGGCGGTCTCAGGAAATCAGACCGCTGGTTATCTTTCAGCATTGTATTTTTCTCCTGTTTTTTTTTGTACTGGTGAAATCATGTCTCTCCATGTATACCTCGCCTTGTAATGAAGATTTCTGCTAGCATCAATAAAGATTGAAGTTGTTTTTCATGTGCTTCTGGTTGTTGGCTATTGCTTTGAGTTATACTATTCCTGCTCACTCCTAGATCTACGGAAAATTTCACATGGTATCAGAGGTAGGTTGGAGTGGATAGAGCAGTAAATAACTCAAAGTTGCCATCGCCTTTATGAAGAAGGAACCACTGGTAGAGCTATGGAAGCAAGAGGTCTTGGAATTGAGATGCTCAACTCGACTAACTTCAAAAAGTGGAAGTCGTGTATGCAGAGTTATCTTCTGGGTGAGGACCTCTGGGAGGTGGTCGGAGGAGATAGTACAGAAGAGGTTGTCCCAGTTGGGGACAATGGTCATGAGGTCAGGAACTGGAGGTGGATTAATGTGAAAGCAGAATTCACTCTGAAGAGGGCAATATCATCTGACCGGTTCGATCACATCTTGGGGTGTGGATCAGCTGCGGAGATCTGGAGAGCCCTGGATGGGCTGTTTAATAAGAAGGATGTAGCGAGGCTACAGTTTCTGGAAAATGAGCTGGCTAGGTCGGCTCAGGGTGAACTTTTTATCTCTACGTTCTTCCTGAAGATGAAGAACTTGTGTGCCGATATTTCAGCGCTGGAACCTGATGAGCCAATTTCTAAGGCGAAGCTGAAGAGGCACATCATCCGTGGCTTGCGGAAGGAGTATGTGGCCTTTGTGACATCGGTGCAGGGTTGGGCAAATCAGCCGTCTCTGCTGGAGCTGGAGAACTTGCTTGCGTCACAGGAAAGTCTGGCAAGGCAGATGGCGGGGGTGTCAGTGTCTGGGGGAGATGGCGAAGTTCTCTTCACGGGGAAGAAGAAGAGGTGGGATAAGAAGAAGAAGACCGCTGGAGGAGGAAATGGGCCTTCAACTTCTGGACAGCATGAGAGGGGCTATGCTCCCAAGGCTGAAGGGAAGAAGAAGGAGGAAGGTCCAAAGTGCTTCAGGTGTGGGAAGCTTGGTCACATCAGGAAGGATTGCCCGGTGAATCTTCAGCCGGGGCATGCTGCTGTAAGGAAGGAGGAAGCTGAGGCCAGGCAGAATGATGGAGGATGGGGATGAGCCTTCTTGTCTTCTGTTGGAGCTGCGGATCCTATCAACTATCAGGAGGACTGGATCGTGGACTCAGGGTGTGGTCATCACCTCACCGGGGACGAGTTGAAGCTTACTTCAGCATAGCCTTACTTAGGTAACGATGTCATCATCACTGCTGATAATACCGTGCATAGTGTCGAGAAGGTGGGAGTTATTTCCTTGGGCAGTGATAGAGGGCCACTAACTTTGAAGAGTGTCTATCATGTGCCCGGAATGAGGAAAAACCTCTTCTCCGTGACCAACGCTGTAGATGTTGGGTATCACATTCTGTTCGGCCCAACAGAAGTGAGGTTTCTTCGAAACGTTGAGGCGGTAAAGGCGAAAGTCGTTCATGTCGGGAGAAGGGCAAAAGACTTGTTCGTTTTATCGACAAGTTCTTATGTCGACAAGATGAGGACAAATGATAGTGCTGTTATATGGCACGAGAGGTTGGGGCATGTAGGGATGGATAAGCTGAAGGCTATGGCGGTGAAAGGTCTAGTCAAGGGCCTGCCTAGTCTATCCTCCTACGGTGACGGTCATATTTGCGCAGGATGTCAGTTCGTCAAGTCTCATCGACTACCGTTTGATAATTCGCAAACAAGGAGTAGTGTGTAGTTGGAGTGAATCCACGGTGACTTGATGGGACCGACTGCTACCCCAAGCCTTGGAGGCAGCAGGTATATGCTGGTGTTGATTGACGATTACACAAGATATGTCTGGGTTTATTTTTTGAAGGATAAGGCGGAGGCGTTTGCCAAGTTTGTGGAGTTCAAGGAGCTTCTAGAGGTTCGGCTAGGCCTGCGGGTTAAGAAACTGAGAACTGACAACGGGGGGAGTTCACCTATGGTGAGTTCTCTAGTTTTTGCAGGAAGGCGGGCATCCGGAGGGAGCTTACTTGTGCACATACTCCACAACAAAATGAAGTTGCAGAGTAGAAGATCTGTCATCTGACGGAGACCTACAAGTGTTGGATGCATGCCAAGAGTATCCCAAAGTCCTTCTGGGTGGAGGGAATGTCTTGTGCTGCCTACGTCATCAACAGGATGCCTCTCAGTCCCATCAACATGTTGACCCCTCATGAGATGATGTTCATTGAAAAGCCAAGCATGGCACACCTTCGAGTATTTGGTTCCACCTGATATGTGCACGTTCCAGATGCGCTTCGGACGAAGCTAGATGCGAAAGCAAGGAAGCTAGTCTTCGTGGGATATGATGATCGAAAGAAGGGCTGGAAGTGCATGGACCCGGAGACGCGAAGATTTAATGTATCTCGTGATGTCGTGTTTGACGAGGTGACGTCTTACAAGGGGAGTTCTAGTGTTGAGTTACCAGAAAGCAGGGTGGTGGAGCCGGAGAAAACTGTGGAAAATCTTCAGGTGGAGCTGCCTTTGTCACCAGGTGGTCCATCTACTTCTAGTTCTGAGGCAGAGGCTTCTGGATCAGGAAGCAGGGGGAGTGATGCTCCTAGTACATCTGGAAGGGAAGCTAGAGAAGAAGCAGTTGAAGGTAATGCGAGTCAGGGGAAGGAGCTGAGGAGATCGAAGCGAACGATCATTGCCCCCGATCGCTATACAGGAGGAAACATGGTGAGCTTTGTCTCTTGTTTCTTTGATGGTCCCCTGGAGGAGCGGGAACCAGTGAGCTTCGAAAACGCCAAAGGCGTGAAGCAGTGGGATTCGGCCATGGAAGAAGAGATGGCAGCTCCCGAGAAGAATGAGACTTGGTCTCTGGTGCCCAAGCCCAAAGGCATCACCCATGTGGCATGCAAGTGGGTCTACAAGCTCAAGAAGAAAGCAGATGGTAGTATCGAGCGGTACAAGGCTCGCCTTGTGGCTCGGGGATTCTCGCAGCAATACGGTGAAGACTATGAAGAGACATTCAGTTCGGTGGCAAAAATGACTTCAGTTCGGTTTGTGATTGCCTTGGCGGCGTTTTGGAGTAGGGAGATTTGGCAGCTCGACGTAAAGAATGTGTTCTTGTACGGCGAGATTGACAAGGACATCTTCATGGTCCAGCCGCCAGGCTTCGTATCTGAAGATTTTCCAGACTACGTATGTAAGCTGAAGAAGGCCCTGTTTGGGTTGAAGCAAGCGTCGATGGCGTGGTACGGGAAGATCGCAGAATATCTTCTATTATGTGGGTTCATTGTTTTAGACTCTGACTCGAGCTTGTTCGTCAAGAAGAGTGGGAGCTTCAAGTCATCGTGCTGCTTTACGTCGACGATATGATCGTGATGGGGAATTCGAAGGAGGAGGTAGCAAAGCTTCGGGCTGAGCTATCTATCAGATTTGATATGAAGGACTTGGGTGAGCTTCACCATTTCCTTGGACTAGAGGTACAGAGGAAGGAAAGTGGAGTGATGGTGTCCCAGGCTGGATATGCGGAGCGAATCATGGAGCGATTCGGCATGAAGGAAGGGAACTGCATCTCTACACCTCTGGAGAAGGCCATGAAACTTCGGAAGGATGAGGGGAGGATTCTGGAAGATTCGCTTATGTTCTGAGCTCTGGTTGGGAGCATGATCTATCTGACGATCACTAGGCCAGATATTGCATATGCAGTTGGCAGGGTGAGTCGTTATATGGCGGAACCACGGATGCCTCATCTACTAGCGGCCAAAAATATATTGAAGTATGTCAAGGCGACCTCGGATATGGGTCTCCTATACAGGAGGGATGCGGGCTTCGAGGTGCATGGGTACATGGACGCTGATTACGGGGGAAATTCGGGTGATCGGAAGTCGACGTCTGGATTCATCTTTATGGCGGGCCCCGCGGCTATATCATGGTGCAGTAAGAAGCAAGATTCCGTATATGTCTCTACCACGGAAGCGGAATACAAGGATTCGGCCTTGGTAGCTCAAGAAGCCATCTGGCTTAGGAGGTTGGTGGGAGACGTCCATAAGGAGGTTCGGGGTCCGACTCTGCTCCGCGGCGACAATGAGAGTGCACTCAAACTAGTTACTAATTCAGTTTATCATGCGAGGACCAAGCATATCGAGATCGAGCATCATTTCATTCGTGAGAAGATGCTGGAGGGGTCTCTTTCGGTCGAGCATGTTCGGAGTTAGGACAACGTTGCTGACATTTTCACAAAAGCGTTGGCGAAGGGGTCGTTCACTCGGCTAAGGAGTTTACTTGAGTTGTTTTCAACTTCCCACTTCAAGGGGGATGTTGAAAATGTTGAAGTGGAAGTTTGTGGAAGTTGGCGGTCTGGAGGGGTGACCGAGCGGTCTGGCTAACCGTGCGGTCTCGCGGTCTCCAACTGCGGTCTGATCTCCTTGGTCTAGCCGCAGGTCGATTCGGCTTGACTGTCGTCCTTCTGTCCAAGGTTGTCGAGGTGAGGCCGCACTGTCTGGTTTGTGAGACCGCGTGGCGAGTTGTTCTATTGCAGAGGTTAGGCCGCACAGTCTGGTTCGTGAGACCGCGTGGCGGGTTGTTCTCTGTACTGTGCGGGTTGAGCTGATGACCGCACAGGGTTATTCTGGAACGGACAGTCCGGCCTGGTGGTTGTCCGGGTTTCTTGATGGTGCGCGCGGACTTTGGTATCCTTAGTCGCGCGGTCTCCGGTTTGTGTTCGAATAGCTGGTCCTTCGGTGACCTGCTGGTATATGCGGTCACTGTTGTTTTTGGTTGGCTTGGCGGGCTGTTGCCCTAGTCAGCCTGGTGTGTTCGCGGTCTCTGGAGGAGGTCGTGTGGCGAACACAGGTGGTGAGCGTCATGACCGGGTGAGTTGTCATGATCGCGCGGCTTTCTATTGAAGTCGGCGAGCTCACGGCGCAGAGCGATCTTGCTGACCGCGCGGGTTGACCGGTCTTGGTCACGCGGTCAGATGGCGGTGACTCTATCTCATATGGTGGTGACTGGATCAGGTCGCATGCCTATAAATAGGAGTCACTATAGCAGCAAAATTAATCGCACCAAGTGTAAGCTGAGCTCGCGTTATATTCTTGCGGTCTCTTTTTTGTGACCGCCCGGTTAGCTGATCGAACTTGTCTTGTGCAGCTTCTGCGGATTGTGCGGGCAGCAGCGGTCACCTCTTCTTCTGAAGGTGTTCGGGCAGTCTCGCGGCTTGCAGTGCGGGTTGCTGGAGTTCGGGAGGATCAATGGCAGATCGCGGGATTCTCAGTTGGTGTCGTTCAAGTTGTAGGCAGGCAGTTCAGGCGGTCTCATTTCCTAGTCGCGCGAACTCGCAGGTCGGGCGGTCAGGCGGTCTCAGGAAATCAGACCGCTGGTTATCTTTCAGCATTGTATTTTTCTCCTATTTTTTGTGTACTGGCGAAATCGTGTCTCGCCATGTATACCTCGCCTTGTAATGATGATTTCTGTTAGCATCAATAAAGATTGAAGTTGTTTTTCATGTGCTTCTGGTTGTTGGCTATTGCTTTGAGTTGTACTATTCTTGCTCACTCCTAGATCTACAGAAAATTTCACAACACGGGTCCCTACAAAATAGATTCAACAAGTTGAATCCTATGGCTCAGATCTCTGAGATCCTATAGTTAAATAAGCTTTGTGATACAAAACCTTTCTATAGACTAGGAATAATAATACTTAGCAAATCTGGAGTCTTCTTGAAGCTTGATGTTGATTGGCTTCAACCTTGATCTTCTTGTAGAGGACTTGGAAGAATCTGCTTCAGTGAAGAATATTCCTCTGCGCTTTCAAAGATCCTTCTTCCTCTTCTTGCCTATAGATGATTTAGCTTTTAGTAAATCAGCAAGATGAGTCAAACTCTTACTTCTGGAGAAGAAACGATTTGTTTTAAGGAATATCTTATCCATTCATGAGCTTCCTGGAGAGAATGCCTCTTTTCAAAGACGACGATGGCGAGATCTTTCATTGATACTATGATTGAAGTAATTTTTATTATTAGGGTTTGCTGATTTCCATCTCACCTCTTTTATAGGGTCACTTCATAATGGTATAATCCTAGAACTATCTTTATGTCAGAAATCTTTGGTCTTTATGGACAAATCCGATTGGCTCAATTTGCGTCAGCATTAAATGAGTTAACGCCTCTTTTGCGCTTTAATTTGAATTCTTGCCTTTCCCATAATTCGAGTAGAAGTCTGGTTGAATCAGCTTGATATCTAGTCGAATGCTTATTTTTGTCTTTAAGACAATATTAACATAGTCTAGTCAAATGTTTGCTTTGTGTCTTCAAGATGACATTTGACTTCATTGTCTTCTAGTCGAATGTTTGTTTGTTGTCTTCAAGACGACATTTGACTTCACTGTCTTCTAGTCGAATGTTTGCTTGTTGTCTTCAAGATGATATTTGACTTCCATGTCTTCAAATCGAATGTTTGCTTATTGTCTTTAAGACGATATTTGTCTTCACTGTCTTCTAGGAGAATGATTGATCTTGTCAAGTTGAATTCTATGTTCAACATGATAACTGCCTTCTATAGTTCTGAAATGTTGTGTTGTCTCCTCGATGACATTTCACTTGTCCTTGACGACAGTTGATATCATCTTGACGATAAAGAATTAGCTTAATCTCAGCTCTGTATTTCTTGAAATATCATGTAGGTTCCTCGACGACATTTCACTTGTCCTCGACAACAATTCACTTCACTTCGATGATAAAGGACTTAGCCAAATTCTTTTTATGAAAAGCTTCCAAACATTTGTTGATCCTCTCCAAGACGATATGAGAATAGTTGAACCTTGTCAAGATGATATCGTCTTGGATAGTGTATTACAAAAATGATATTTGGAGCTTGGGCTGCTTCTTCTAATCAAGATGATATTTGAATAGCTAGTCCTTGTCAAGACGATATCGTCTTGGATAATGTATTACCAAGACGATATTTGACATCAACTGAGAGTCAAAAATACGATATAGTCAAGTTAGTCTTCTAGTCGAATCTGGACTTAGCAAAACTTCTTTCGTTAAAACCTTATTCACAAATCTTCTTAATGATTCTTGTGGTCTACAAGACGATATCGTCTTGAAGCTTAAGATCTTCAAGCTGATATTGATACCTTCACAAGATGATATTTGGACTCTTCCAAGATGAAATGGCTTAGTCATTTGCTGATCATCCTGAATCCAGTTCCTTTGCTTTTGCACCTTGCGATCCCTTTCTTCTTTGTTTATAAGTGAGTGACAAGTCTAATATAGTCTTGATCATAGGTCGGCATGGTGTTTTGCACAATGAGGAATTACATTGGTAAAATTATGTCTGATGACACTAAGTTTAACCATATGTTAGACTTGCACTATCTAATACCTGAAAACATTATTCTAAGCACGTACATCAAATACAAAATGTGATTATCCTTGAGTTGAGGACTTCTTCAAATCAAGAATATTGAAAGCAAGTTACCAACAACGGGAGTGACATGGTGGCAGTAGTAATGGGCGTGACAGCGGGCTTGACAGCAAGCCAAAAATAAGAAGAACACCTACCGCCACGCGATAGTGATACCGTTGACAGTAGCTCAAATTATCTGGAAAAGTTGGTGTGCTGGACTGAAGTCATGGTCGTGACCTATGTCATGCCCTAGGTCATGTCCGTGACCTAGGGCGTGTACTTTGTGATTTCGGCAGAAATGCTTCAAACTATCTCTTGATCACATCCATGAGCACCAAATTGCTATCAGTAGCCCAATTATTTCTGAAAACATAAATAAAGGCGATTTAGACTATAATTACGATAAAATAAAATAAATCTTATTATTTAATTAATGAAAATTATAACAAATATATATATAATGTATTATCAAATACCCCGTACTTAAGCTTTTGTTATTCCAGAGCAAATCCAATTCAAAAGTATGAGAAGAATTCAAAGGACATTTCAAAACGATTAACTTCTAATTATGTACATTAAATAATATATGATTGATATAAAAATAAGTTTTGAATAAAATTTAGATTCATAAGAAATAAGTCATGATCCAAAATTGACTTGAGTAGAATAAATATTAGTTTCAAAATTAACTATTTAAATCTTCATAAACAAAAATGTATCGAATTAAGCAAAATAATCTAAAATAAAAATTATAGAAATTTTAAATATCATTAGAAACTTTTTAGAAAATCCCAAAATATTAACTAAGCTCTCTCATAAATATCTTGGTTATGAATTTATTTTGGCCAAAAGGGGTTAAAATCGGCATAGAAGAAAACTTTTGTATATGTTTGAAAAATGATGAATTTTATCCTCTCATTTTCATGACATATAATCTTTTAAGAGCTTTCTTCTTTTTAAACTTCCCAAATTGTATGTGTTTAGGAGTGATGAATTTTATCATCTCATCTCCATGACATATAATCTTTTAAAACTTTAGGTGTCTATATTTAGAAATGATGAATTTTATCCTCTCATTGCATGACATATGATCTTTTATTAATTTCTTTATATTATCAATCAATGGGTTAATAAAAAGTCGGGGAAGGGATAGGGTTTAAAGGCTTTAAAATTCTAAAGATATATGTTTTGAGAGCATAGAAAATAAATTAGAAATCTTAAGAATATATGAGCTAAATTTAATATAAGTAAAATCTAAAGATTTTTAGCATAATTTCTACAAAATTGATTCATGATATTTTAAAAAGAGAAAGTAAAAATAAGAAATATTGTAAACAAATCAAGATAATGAAAAATTCATTAAATCAAACTCATCTAAAAATTAAATCTAACAAATTATGAAGAAACATATAAGATAAAAAATATCTTAAAAAGAAAACTCTTTAAAAACCTATAAATAAAAATCATAATTTAAAATTAGTTAAACTCAAATAAAAATAAGGTAGAATCTAATATTACAAGATTTATAAAAATATATTAAAAACTAATTTTTTTTAAATAAAAATTTTAATAAGTCTTTTCATTTTTTAATATTAATTTTAAAAATAAAAACATAGATACTTTTGTAGATCTTGGACTTCCCAATGAATACACGATGACTGGCTTTCAAGGTACTAGGCGGTTTTGTGAGATGAAAGCCCAACATAGCCCTTTCGCAAGAAATTAGTTTTTTAATTTTCTTATAATTTTTTGTTTTTGTAATTGCCATAGAAAGAAAAATAAGACACAGACATAAAAATTTAAAAGAAAAGAAAAACCTTTTTTTGTATTTGGTAAAAAAAAATTAAAAGCAAAATTGAAAACAAAGAAAAGAGAAACATTTTTTTATGATGAGAAGTGAAAGTACTTCATTGTTAAGCGTGCTCAGGCTAGAGTAGTCCATGGATGGGTAACCTTCTGGGAAGTCCACGCGATGCAGCATAACTAGAGCTGTCCTCATCAAGGGGGCGCGGGATCGAATCCCGGCCCCAACAACCCGCATGTTAAGAGGAGAGGGGTTGGGGTGGTATAGGTTGCAGCCGGTTGTATATTAACAAGTGCACCTTTTTGAAAGTACTCCATAGTTAAGCGTGCTCGGGCAGGAGTAGTCACGGGATGGGTGACCTCCTGGGAATTCCACGCGATGCAGCTTAACTGGAGCTTTCCTCATCAAGGGGGCGCGGGATGGAATCCCAGCCCCAGCAACCCGCCTGTTAAGAGGAGAGGGCTTGGGGGTGGCATGGGCTGCAGCCCGGTTGTATATTAGCAAGTGCACCTTTTGTAACATTGTTCCCAGCACACAACTCGCAAGGACGACCACCGGTACCCCCAGCATCAAGCTCGAAATGGTTCAGCCTCAACCGGTCTGCAGACCATGCACCCCAACCCCTCTCTGTCCCACCACATGGCACGGTGGGTTGTTAGAGACCGCAGACCCCTTTTCATGAGGAATGCTTCAGTTAAGCGACAATGCAGTGACTTCCCAGGAGGTCACCCATCCCGTGACTACTCCAGCCCGAGCACGCTTAACTATGAAGTTCTTTCATTCCTCATCACCAATTGAGTTGCAGCTTAACTGAAGCATTCCTCATGAAAAAAGGGGGTTGCGGCCTCCAACAACCCATTGTGCCATGTGGTGGGACAGAGAGGGATTGGGGTGCATGGTATGCATGCTGGTTGAGGCTGAACCCTTTCGAGCTGGATGCTGGGGGTGTCGGCATTCATCCTTGCAAGTTGTGTGATGGGGAGACTGTTACAGCAACGACTCATCTTCTACATGAAAATCATTAGTATCAAAAGAATCAAAAATAAGCGTATCAGAAAAAATTTCCCGAGTTTCTTGTGAAAATATAAAATTAAGTGGAGGTTGTTCATTTTCAAAGACAAAATTGTTATCCGAAAATTCATTGAAAATACCAAGGAGAATAAATTCATGGGGAAAAATATTTTAGTGAATTTCATTGTGAAAGCAATTATGTGAAAATTAATGAAAAATTGGAGTGGAATCAGGCGAAGATGAAGAGGAAACATGTTCAACTTCTATTGTGTTTGGTGTTTTCATGGCTATTTTAAATTCTTGTTATAAATTTTTTTCTTAATCTTGAGAATAATTAGTTAAATTTGGACACAGAAATCCAGAAAATCCCCAAGATTAGAAGAAGAAGAATTTTGTGGGGTAAAGGAGGAGGAATGGAAATTTTGATGGAATGAATTTTCTTCATCGCACTGAAAACTATCTGATTGATCTTGCCACCATGAATAATTAATAACGGTGCAAGAAGGAGATTCACTAAAGTCGTGATCTAAAGAAAATTTATTTTGATTATAAAAATTTGGAGAATAAAAATAATAACATTTCTCACTATAATAATTTTCACCACAAAAATTACAAAAATAGGACACTTTGTTGAGGATTTCAATAAGCTCGACAACTTTATCGGCTAGATGAGATAACATGCTTTATAAAATAAATAATCGTTACTTAAGAGAATGGAATTTGAGAAGAAAAATGAAAAAGAGAATTGGGGTGGGAAAACAAAAAAGATAAAAATAATAAAGTTTATGCTTTCAAAATATCAATAAAATTTCCCCGGCCACGACGCCAAAAAGATGATAGGTAAAATTTGTGATATATAATTTTCTCCAAATTCTACAAACTATAGGCAAAATTACATATCGTTCATTATATATGATATTTTTAAAATAAAATATCAAGTGTCGTATTTCATGGGGCTGTTGAGTGCATCTACTTATGCAAATTAATATTATTTTATCGGTAAATAAAATTTGATTTTAAAATAAATTAAAATAGGAAAGAGAGTATTTGATCAAGAATCAATCATAAGGAAAATAATTAGTAAAATAAGATTTATAAGTTTGATGATAAAAACACGGTCGTGGAAGTTCCCAAATTTTGATAGCACCTCTCTCGAAGAATACTATCAACTAACCTTAGGTTAATTAAAACCACTCGACCAGTCGAAACCCCTAAGCTTGCTTTAAGATGTAAACCCCGCTATTGAATTTAACTCGAATCCGGAAGATTTATGGCGTCCTCTCTCGAGGAGTGCATGCAACTCCTTTCACCCTTGAGCAATCTACTCAATTCACAGATCTCTCGATCAACTAGAATACGGATCAAGACTTGATTAGCATATCCTAGAAATATGAAATCAATATTTTGCAAATCAAAGGAAAATCGAGCTTTTACATTCAAAGCTCATGAAAAATAAATTACAAAATTACATTTCTAATGAAATCATCCGATCAAATGCCAAAGTAAAATTAACATGACATGATTAAAGAAAAGACAATTTTATGACTAAAAAAAGAGATTGCAATTGCAAGAAAATAAATTCTAAATTAGGAATCTAAAATGCAAGATATAAGGTAAATTATTTTAAAAAAAAAATACAATAATAAAGTGCAGAAAAGTAAAAGAAAATAATCTAAATCGAAGCATGGGCTGGATCCGGATAAACTAGGCAGCAACTGGCTTTTATAGATAGAAAATTCCAAGTGCGCGTCATTGGTCACACCCATGACCTAGTGTAACCTAAATTTAAGCACCAAATAAAAGTCGGGAACATTGGGAGAAAAATCGCCATAACTCAAAGGTACACGTCCTAGGTCACGCCCGTGACCTAGGGCGTGTCAGTCTGGAACTGGAACAGCAGCAAATGGCTCAATCTTGAGTCAATTCGGCAGTTTTCTGGGAAGTACACGAGCGTGCATGGGGTGACATGGGTGTGACATGGTGGCAGCAGTAATGGGCGTGACAGCGGGCTGGACATCGAGCCAAAAACAAGAAGAACACCTATTGTCGCGTGGTAGCTCAAATTATCTGGAACCGTTTGTGTGTTGGACTGAAGTCGTGGTCGTGACCTTTATCACGCCGTAGGTCACACCCGTGTCCTAGGGCATGTACTTTGTGATTTCGGCAGAAATGCTTCAAACTATCTCATGATCATGTCCATGAGCTTCAAATTGCTACCGACAGCCCAATTATTCTTGAAAACATAAATAGAAGCGATATAGACTATAATTACGATAAAATAAAATAAATCTTAGTATTTAATTAATGAAAATTATAATAAAAATATATATAAATAACGTATTATCATATGTCATGGCCGCCACTTGGCGACATGCATAGACGCCATGTAGCGACACGTGGCGTCGTACATGATCGTCATGTGGCGACATGCATGGCTGTCATATAAAGACATGTATGGTTGCCACATGGCGACACCATGGTTGCATGGCCGCCACGTGATGACATGTGTCACCTCCGGAGATCCCAATAAAGGGCAATTTGGTTTTTTGGACTTTCCAAGAGTTCTAGAGCTCAGATTTAGGTGATTTTGGTGGCGTTAAAAATTATTATAAATATGAATTCAATGAAATATTCAAATCGCATCAAATCCTTTTCTAGTTCGCTCAAATCAAGAAAGAAAGAAGTTGGAAGGAGAGAGAAAGTATTGGAACACTGAAAATTTTCGGGGAAGGTTCTAGAGGAGGATTTTGGTCTTTGTGTTGAAGTTTTGCCAAAGTCAAGATTTTTGAAGCCGAAGTTCTAAATTCTTAAATAGCGCTTAAATATTACCCGACCATAATTCATGCAGCGACATCGAGGTAGGTGGCTTAAAATTAAGTACCGGATATGATTTTTGCACTGATATATTTAACTAGTCATAATTAACTTGAATGAAAATTTATTAAATTTTTTAATATGATAGCATTAATATTATGCTCATTTGAATAATAAGACTATTGGAAAATTATTGCGTGACTTAATTACGGTTAGTCTAGTATTAATTAATGTCGATGGATTGTGGTTTACACCTTGGGCAATGTCCCACGGTTTAGGGGTGTATGTCATTGTGCTTCCCTAGATACCCCTTTGGGAGGTGCCTAGATCGACGCCTTGTAACATGAATAGGCTGGCTTATGTTTACGGGTAGTGTATATGGTGACACCCCCGAGTAGTGCCTCGTGGTCCAGGGTCGGGACACTAGATACGCCTGAAAGGGAATTCTATGCCACTTTGGATGCATTTTACTTTACTTTGGGCAATGCGCAGTTGTGAGGTGTCGCTTTCATAGGGCATAAACTAAGCTATTTCGGTTAGACCAACTGACATACTGTAAGTGCTGACATAATAATGAAAAATATCTAAAGTTAGATCAATTGGACATCAGGTAGTCAACTTGAGCAAGATAGACACCAATAAGACCGGGAAAACAAACAATTACTAAATTATTATGCTTGTGATGCCAAAATTTAACTGCTCAATTGATGTCTAGGAAAGTAATTAGGGTGAGTCAGTTTCTCTCGAAAGAACGGTGGTGTATAATTGTACATAGTGTGATCACTGACCTTACACGTACCTTCTTAATAGGCTAGTTAAATGAGAAATAACAAGTTAAGTATGAAACTTAAATTAATCTGGAGATTTGAGTTTCTTATATGAGTACTCCAACAAATTACTCAAATAATATTTGTACTATTTTCAAATGTTTCACTGCTCTTTTCATACTGTGTATTTAAATTATATCGTTAAAGTGGGGTCGGTAGACTCACTCCCTACAAATTATTATTTTAGGTATTTCATGTAAACACCAGCTGAGATAAAGGGAGAGAAGAAGAATAAAATTATATGTACATATTTTCATCAGTTATGAGTGATGTAAAGTTTAGAGAGACAACGTAAAATATATGTTTAAATGAAAAAAAAAAGAAGTTTGTTTTGATTCTCATGTTTAATACTTGTTTGCAAATTTTGAAATGCGCAAAAGATCATTCACCACATCACACGTACCTGCCTCATTAATTACGGGATTTCGAGTCGGGGGTGTGACACCCACACGTACCAATATTATTTGTATACATGACCGTCATGTGGGGACATGCATGGCTGTCATATAAAGGCATGTATGGCTGCCACATGGCGACACATGGTTGCATGGCCGCCACGTGATGACATGTGTCACCTCCGGAGATCCCAATAAAGGGCAGTTTGGTTTTTTGGACTTTCTAAGAGTTCTAGAGCTCAGATTTATGTGATTTTTGTGGCGTTAAAAATTATTATAAATATGAATTCAATGAGATATTCAAATCGCATCAAATCCTTTTCTAGTTCGCTCAAATCAAGAAAGAAGTTGGAAGGAGAGAGAAAGTATTGGAACGCCGCAAAATTTTCGAGAAAGCTTCGAGGAAGGTTCTATAGGAGGATTTTGGTCTTTGTGTTGAAGTTTTGCCAAAGTAACGATTTTTGAAGCCGAAGTTCTAAATTCTTAAATAGAGCTTAAATATAGCCCGACCATAATCCATGCGACGGCATCGAGGTAGGTGGCTTAAAATTAAGTACCGGATATGATTTTTGCAGTGAGATATTTAACTAATCATAATTAAATTGAATGAAAATTTATTAGATTTTTTAATATGATAGCATGAATATTATGCTCATTTGAATAATGAGACTATTGGAAAATTATTGTGTGACTTAATTACGGTTAGCCTAGTATTAATTAATGTCGATGGATTGTGGTTTACACCTTGGGCAATGTCCCACGGTCTAGGGGTGAATGTCATTGTGCTTCCCTAGATACCCCTTTGGGAGGTGTCTAGGTCGACGCCTTGTAACATGAATAGGCAGGCCTATGGTTACGGGTAGTGTATATGGTGACACCCCCGAGTAGTGCCTCCTGGTCCAGGGTCGGGACACTAGATATGCCTGAAAGGGAATTCTGTGCCACTTTGGATGCATTTTACTTTACTTTGGGCAATATGTAGTTGTGAGGTGCCGTTTTCATAGGGCATAAACTAAGCCATTTCGGTTAGACCAACCGGCATACTGTAAGTGCTGGCATAATAATGAAAAATATCTTAAGTTAGAACAATTGGACATCAGGTAGTCAACTTGAGCAAGATAGACACCAATAAGACGGGGAAAACAAACAATTACTAAATTATTATGCTTGTGATGCATGCCAAAATTTAACTTGCTCAATTGATGTCGTCTAGGAAAATAATTAGGGTGAGTCAGTTTCTCTCGAAAGAAATGTGGTGTATAATTGTACATAGTGTGACCACTGACCTTACACTTACCTTCTTAATATGCTAGTTAAATGAGAAATAACAAGTACGAAACTTAAATTAATCTGGAGATTTTAGTTTCTTGATATGAGTACTCCAACAAATTACTCAAATAATATTTGTATTATTTTCAACTGTTTCACTGCTCTTTTCATACTGTGTATTTAAATTATATCGTCAAAGTGGGGTTGGTAGACTCTCTCCCTACGAATTATTATTTTAGGTAGTTCATGTAAACACCAGTTGAGATAAAGGGAGAGAAGGAGAATAAAATTATATGTACATATTTTCATTTGTCATGAGTGATGTAAAGTTTAGAGAGACAATGTAAAATATATGTTTAAATGAAATAAAAAGAAGTTTGTTTTGATTCTCATGTTTAATACTTGTTTGCAAATTTTGAAATGAGCAAAAGATCATTCACCACATCACACGTACCCGTCTCATTAATTACGGGATTTCGGGCACCCACACGTACCAAAATTATTTGTATAATTGAAACACTATATAGCTTTGTCTTCTTGTAATTTGAGATTTTATTTCTAGTTATAAAAATCTTGCATCAATAAAATAAAAGAACTTTTTTTTTTATTTAGTTCGCGACTGATGCCTCAATGTTCTATTTGCCATTCACATTGCATCCTAATTAATTAACCACATAAGCTACGTTTGTTTGAGCCGACGGTGCGGTGGACTCAAAATGGAGGACTACAAATTTGCTTGTTTGGGGAGTTGATGGACCAAAACATCATTTTTAAAATATGCCGTCTAGTGGCAAAATTCAGACTGGAGATAGGAACTCCTTTTCGCGTGCGGTCCAGACGTGCGTCTACGAAAGGTGGAAGGCAAATCGTGGAAGGAGGATTGCGGAAGGCGGATGGCAGATCGCGGAAGGAGGAAGGCGGATCGCTGAAGGCCAAAATAAATTTTCTCTCGTATTTCTGGTGTCGTCCATCCCATCCATTATCTCCCTAGGTCATCGAATAGAACCTTGAGAATTCGTCTCCTCCTGCTCTTCCGCCGACAAGCCGGTGACTGTGAGCATCGTTCTCAAAGAACTTCACCACTAGAATCTCGATGAGTGAGCTTCTTCGTGGGTGCTTCGCTGCTGAATCGTGGGTGCTTCGCTGCTGAATCATGTTCGCCTCTGACGAAGCTCTATAAACACGCCTCATGAATCATGGTGATTCACTGCTTCCCCGCTGGAATCTTGATGAGTGAGGGGGCGCGACAAATACCAAATCGTCGACAACTCCTCCGATCAGTGAAGCTGACATCTTCTCTAATTTTTTGTTTTTTTTTTCTCATTGTTTTGAACTCGATCTTTAAAAATTTGAGAGAAACATTTTTTCGCATTGTTTTGGACTTTCCTCTGAAATAAATTTCGGGTAGAGATTGGAGGCATATATGTAATTGAGATGAAATTCTTTGATGACGTGTTATTGCAAAATAGAAGATAATGATTGATACTTCTTATGTTGTTAGTATTCTTTATAGTGAGGGTTCTTTGATCACGTGTTATTGCAAAAAAGTTGCAATGATTTAATGTCATAATTTTTATATGTTGTTTGTTAGATTTCAGTAAATTAAATTGAGGTTTTCTTCTCCACTGAACCGATCATAACAACTTGTACAAAATATTACAGAAACTCCGTTTTTACCAAACATTTTTTGAAGCCTAATTTTCGAACAGTTCTGCAAACTCCATTTAACACACAAAAAATCTTACTGCAAACTCTATTTTTCACAAACAGCTCCTTTTTCAAACTCCATTTCTGCATCTATTTTTTGATCAGCAACAGTCAAACAAACGGAGTCATAATATGTCACATGCATCAGCCCTGTCCATGCCATAACATGTGATAAAAAAGGGAAGTAAATCCACGCTAAAAGGGCTATCCACGGGCAACTACCAACATTTGCTATGAACATTATTATAGCTATAAGGAGAAACAATACTACTCTACTGTAAGTTTTACATCTCTCAATGCTACTGCTAACAAAGTTTATATATTACCCCACAATAAAGATGAATTTTCAAACCACCATGGGTGAAAAGTCCATTAGAAATCCGAAAAAAAAACTACACAACATAAGAAAAATGGCATTCTAGCAAAATTCCAAAAAGAACCCTCCATAGCGTATGCGAATGGAATATATATATATATATATATATATTGAAGGGGATCAACATAACATAATTCAAACGCATTAGAATTCAAGGCATCGCGACAAATATATCACAATTCCTTCGAAATTTTCTGTGCTTCCTCGCTTCCTGTAACTTCACAACCGCCAAACTGAAAAAAGGGCAAAGGATAAAAAGCTCTGGAGTAATTTTCCATACATTAGGCAACTATAGATCAGATCAACAACATTGACCGTCAACACCTGCTTTTCTTATTTATCCAACATCATCTAAAATTATGATCTCATAACAATATCAGGGAATCAAAACCTATATCTAATGTCTCATCTTTGTGAAACATGTGGTGGAGAAAAAAATTCATTTGCATAACTTTGGCACTTCAATTTACTTCATTTGGAAATTCCATCCCTGTTCAAATTGTGTGAAACAATAAAGACTTCATTTTTGATCATCTAACTCCTTCTAGACCTCTTCAATAACCTTCCGAGAGGACACAGGAAGATCAGAAACCACGTCTTCGTCCCCGTCGTGCTGCTGTTCACCACTTCATTCCATCAGTCGACAACACTAGCTCGCATGAAGAGACTCTTGATTTGTGGAGTGAAGACTTACCGGAGCCTCGTGATTTCAACTTGAGAAAAGTCCGCGTTCACCAATCCATAGTGAGTTGACGAGTGTTGCTTGATAGCGAAGATTCGGCAGTTGAGAGTTATTGTGCCAAGCTCTGGAATAGCTCTTCTGGAGAAACATAGTAAGCAATTTCTTTGAGCCGCGGTTTTATCTGAACTAATACGAAAGGGAAAGTTTGAATTGGTTGGTCCCCAAATAGGACCATTAAGTGAATTTAAACCCTGGAATTTAATATCTTCTAATCCTACTGTTAGTTAAGGGACACAACATAGATTAATCCCAGCCATACGTGTGTCTTTGTGTGAATGTGTATGCATATGCATGCATACTTAAAAATGCAGATCCCCAATCTTAGAGATTTCATCTTTGTAGTCCTTTTGCAATAGACATTGACATAGTAGACATTCATAATGTACTTTATTAGTTCCAAGAAGGTAAATAAGAACTTATAAGTAAACAAATGATAAGATTTTTTTTACTATTATGATTTGACTCAAGATTTTTTTTACTAGTATGAGGAGGAAGAAGAAGAAATTCCTGAATGAGCTCTGAGAGGAAGAAAGATTGGAGAGACTGAGCATAATTGGGGAAAACGTAGGTTAAGAGTAGTGTGGAGATTTTATTGTCGATTTATTAGCATGACATAGCCGTTAAGTTGGCCAATGGACAAAACAACTTCTTGGCCAGATTAATGGCTGCTTCATGTAATGAACTCTACAAATACAGTAGTTATCGATTATAAAACTCCACCCTAGTTTCATCTTACCTTCTGCCAAATTCTACTCCATCTCAGTCTCTTGCCTCCTCTTTCTCTCTCGACTCTTTCAACAGCTTCTTAACCTTCTCCCCCTCTAGAGTTACAATTACGCGACGGATCAAAATACAAGGAACAAAAAAAAACATTTAAAATCCTTACTTGTAGAGAAAGCTTTGATCATGGAGCCCAACTATAAGTGTCGAAGCGCCAATCTTGCTCACCAACGAAACAACGGCAGACCCTAGATCTCCCTCCATGACTATGATCTCCAATTTAGTCTGCAATCCATATATTCATCAGTAAAAGCGAAACAGGATCCTAGAGCAGAACATCATCTCGGAAGCCAAATTCATTTCCATGAATTCCAATCCATAGATGACTATCAACCAAACCCATAGTCGAAGAGAACGAACCCTATATCAGAAAAAGGCTAAGATTGACCAAAGAGAAAAATGGCGGATATAGTTGAAAATTTTGTATCGTCGAGATCATAAATGATAGGATCAAGTGCCAATTTGAGTTCAAAGAAGAATCAATAAAAAAAAGTGGGGAAGAAACCTCGCCGATTCCATTGCAGAGATCCTTGAATGAGAGGGCAAGCTGGAAACCCCTGAGGCGCAGCCGGCGCTGCTTCACCCTTGATTTCGTGCGGGGGTAGACGTGGAGAAGGGTGAGGGAGTCGGCCGGCCGGAGAAAGTTACGGACGGCCCAGTCAAGGGAGGTAAGGGATGCTTTGGCCTCCTCCACCACCACCATCACCCTCTGGCCCTCCATCCCCGGCTCCGGATCCTTCTCCCCTGCTCTCGTAGAACATTATTGACGGCAATGTTTGGTACTTTGCTATTTCTTTAGTTTTCTATTGGCGGAGTTGGAGATTGGCGTGACTAATGTCGTCGGATGGAATCACAAAAAATTATGAGAAATAAACACCTAATCTATTTTGAGCAATGTTGCGTGCAGTATAATAATATTGGCTATGTGCACACCCAAAAACTGCTAAAAATACTTTAAGCTCTGTTTGGAACCGCTTATGCTGATGAAAACGTTATTGATTGAATAGAGCTGTTATAAAAGTAGTGATGAATAAGTTGCAGACTGTTTAGACAGTTTGTGCATAAGTACTAATCGAAAAGTTTTTTTATTTATGTGTTTTTACTTAGATGCATATAATGTACTTTTCTACGTATTATTATAACCAAGTTGACAAAATTATGTTTATAAATTTTAGTAATTATTATATTTTATTTAATCGTGACTGTCAAATCAAATAAATTTTTAACTGCATTATTATAATTATAATAAAACAGCTTAATAATTAAAGTGCACAATGCAATCTGATCACATATTCGTACATATATATTTTGACTGTTAGACGTCACATTGCAATCTGATCTTTCTCAAAAGAATAAGATGTTATGTTGAGTACAAGAATCGGTGCACTAATATTCGTGCAGTCATTGACATGGACGACCCACATGCACCGACTGCTTGGAAGTATCGAATCCTACAAAGCCTCAGAAAGTCACCGCAAATTTTCTCCCTTTAAGAGATAAGCGTTTATGGGAAACCATAAGCTGGACCCGGACAACTGATGAAAAAAAGTTTACTAGCAATTTTAAAATAAGTGATTTTCTAACAGCTGCACAAACAAACAGCTGTAAAATTAGGTTTGCGTTTTGACTAGAGATTATCCATCAGCATAAGCTGCCCCAAACAGAGCCTAAATCTCTTTTTTTTTCGAATCCCCCCCCCAAAGCTCACTAGACAAAACATTAGATTTTCTTTCTCACCAGGCCTTCGCTCTTGCTAGGGTTTCGTCAACGACGACCGCCTCCCTCTGCTTCTCACGCTGACAGCCACCTCCCTCTGCTTTGCACGCCGCCATTCGAGTCCCAACGACGCCTCTGTTTCTCAAGCGGACGGTCGTCGTTGCTCATGCCAATGACCCCTCTATCGCTCACGCCGACGTCCTCTTTTTTCTCCTGCAGAACGCCGAAGGCAGAGAACTGTGTCTCCTCCAGGACGCCAACATTGTTCAGATTGAGGGCAGGTTGGTTCAATAGCTTAGGTTTGCATTCTTTTTACTAAATTTAACAAATATTTGCATTCTTTGGAGTGATTTCTAAATTTATTTTGTATTTTACTAAATTTAATAGATGGGGTTGCAGTTGTTTGTATTTGCATGGTCAGAGATCTTGCTCGATTTTTGTGTATCTACAAAGTACAAACCAAATAAAAACTCAGTTTCATTTATTTTTTTGCTGTTCAACATGGAATCGCTGCGTTCCTTTTTTTATAATTTTTGATGTACTTATTATTGTAATGTTAGGAACTATTGATATAATAGAAGAATTTTATGTTCAATGTTTAAGTCTTGACATGTTAAGATTTTATATTGTCCATTCAAAATTTAATGTGGGCCCATAAAAATTTTGGTTTCAAATAACATTTTTGGTGTGCACATAGTCATAAGTTGTGTGCACGTAATATTACTCTAATGATCGAATCTACCGCCGCAAAAAAAAAAAACTCTCTATTTGAATTTAAATGCGGGCGAAGTTGTAGGTGCGATGTTGGGCGTTCACAAATCACACTTCAGGTTCACAAATCATAATTGCGACAAGCGAATCCTTATGCCCTCTTTGGGGCTGCAAATTTCCAACAAAAAAATAAAAAAAAAAAACGTTAGTGTACATATATAATTAAAAAGGAGATAGCCTACTGCGGTATAAATAATTAGTATATATAATATTTTATATTTTCCTATAATTAACCAGCTTTTCCTAAGGCTGAGCATAATATTCGAAACTCGAAAGTCGCTCGAAAATCGCTCGAATATTGAACCGAATCGGAATCAGTTACAATTGATTCGACTCAATTTGAGTCGATTCAATTTAACTCGAATCTGATTTCGAGTCGATTTCGAGCCAACCATGAATCGCTCGAAATATGATTTGAATCAACTCGAATTGATTAAAAATATTATTTATTTATTAATATGTTATTATTTTAAAATTAAAAACACTAAATTTTAAACCTAAATAAAAATATTGAAGGTTTTAATTGTTTCATTTCCTAAATTTAGATGTTTCCCAATTTAATTTCGAGCCAATTACGAATAAAGAGAAAAATTGCTTAATTTCGAGCCAGCTTGATTCGATTTTGAATCAGCTCAATTCGATTTTGAGCCAGCTCGATTCGATTTCGAGCCGAGCCAAAATCGCTCGAACTCGACTCGATATCAGCTCTAGCTTGTCCATTGCGAAAGCGATAATGTGATATTGCCCTAATTTTCTCCCCAAGCCCGGTCCCGCTTTCTCCTTGATCGCTCTAACCGAATACAAAATCATGTTGGGTTGCTGCTAAGCTGATCTCCTCTCTTCCATTGCCACAATGCGTAGTCCCAGCATCCCGTTCGCCTCCTTCCGCTGACGCAGAACGTCGCTCGTTCTCCTGATCTGGTTCGCCCCTTCCCTTCCTCCTTGGCTGCTTTTCTATAATTTTTTCTCGCATGTTGTTATACTGGCATAAACTTTAAGGTCCGTTCGTTACGTCGGAATTGAGGCGTTGGAATTGGAATTCAATTGACAATTCCAATTCCAGCGTTCAGCGAACATAAAAATACATCGGAATTGGAATTAATTTCAATTCTCATAGGAATTGGTTATAAAAGAAACATGTCTCCCTCAATTCCGACCTCGTGGGGTCTTCATTCACAATTCCCACTCTACCAGTGCACCCCTTACTATCTCAAAAACTCTTCGACGCCAACTCTGTTGTTCGCCTAGGAGCGCATTTTTTGCCAAAGAGCGGATTTTTCAACGGGGCGCGCATTTTCCCGCCCGGGCCTGAATATTTCACTTGCGCGCGAAAATTCCTCCCGAGCGCGCATTTTTTCACCCGAGCGCGCATTTTTCCTCCTGGGTGCAATTTTTCCGCCCGGGCGCTCATTTTTCATCCGGCCGCGCATTTTTCTGCCCACACGCTCATTTTTCATATGGACACGAATTTTTTGCCCTGACGCTCAATTTCTGCCCGGGCTCGCATTTTTCGCCCGGGTGCGCATTTTTTAGCCCGGGCGCTCTTTTTTTCGCCCAGGCGCGCTTTTTTCGCCCGGGTGGGCTTTTTTACCCAGACGCGCTTTTTTTCTCCGGGGCGCGCTTTTTTCGCCCGGGCGCGTTTTTTCCCGCCTGGGAACGCTTTTTTCGCCCGACTCCCATTATTCTCACGGGAGCGCATTTTTCCTCTGTTCAGCAAAAAAATGCGCGCTTTGGCGAAAAATGCGCGTCGGCAAGAAAAATGCGCGCCCGACTAGAAAAACGCGCCTTGGCGGAAAATGCGAGCTCGGGCAGAAAATGCAAGCTCGGGCAGAAAATGCGCGCCCATGCGAAAAAATGCGCGCCCAGGCGAAAATATGCGAGCCCGGGTGAAATATGCGCGCCCAGGCGATATATGCGCGCCCGGGTGAAAAATGGACACCCGGACGGAAAAATGCACGCCCGGGCGAAAAATTCTAATATGCAGTCGAACAGTGGAATTATTAATTTCAACTCATGTGATAGAATTCATGCATTCAGCTGAACAACGGAATTGGAATTGACTTCAATTTCAATTCCTGCGGGAATTGGAATTGAAGTAAATTCCAATTTCTGCATCTCAATTCCTACGTAACGAACGGACCCTTAAAGTAAATTAATTTCAATTCTCTATTTCCCTTCCTCCTCGACCTCTTATTTAGAGTTTACTTAATCTGCAAGGATTATTATGTTGGGACTTTGGTGAACTTAAGAAATTAATTGAAGTAAATTCAGTCTTTCGAAATTAATTGCAGCACCCTCATTAACCAGAGGTATGTTACTGATGTAGCAAACTTAAAAATTGCGCATAATTACTTCGCACGCGTGAGTAAATCAATTGCTCAAACATGTAGCATGCAACCACACGAGTCTACTTTGGCGTTCACTATCACATGCAAAAATCAATATTGATGATGAGAGTAGCTGTCACTAATTTTAGCATAAGATTCCTTCCGAGTTTAAAAAAAATTCCCAACGAAGTTAACAACCGAGTGCGAAATCCTTCCGACCAATTGGTTGTAGAGTGGGGACAAGCAAATCTAGCTCCGATCCGTTCGCTATTTCCGATGGTACACTATCTCATTCATGCACACACAAATCGAAGCAAAATAGACGAAGCACACCACAAGACAGAAGTGAGAAAAGCGTTACCCAACCGGATGAGATCCGGAGAAATCGATCGCAACTAGCGCCAGCGTAAGGAGTCACGCGGGCGGTAGGGAAGGAGCACCACCCCGATCCCCGCAGCACTGGCCTCATCGGGGGAGAAGAAGCTTGTCGCCGGAGGAAATGGGACTCGCCGGACGGACACCCTCGGCATCGATTGTCACGCCGAGGCGAAGGAGGACCGCTGGCCACGCTGACTGGAGTAGGGAGGGGGTATGTCGGTGTCACGTCGGGAAGGAGGGGGTGTCGCCAGTGTCACGCCAAACGATCGTCGTCGGTGTCGCGCCGGAGCCGGATCCGGAAGCTTGCACAGGGACGCCTCTCACAGACTCTCATGGCAAGGAGGAAAAGAACTATTCCTTTTTTTATGATGAAAAAAGCTGCCCTAATACATAATAAGGGGGCATATATACTCCCCAAGAGGAGCAATCCTAGCCCCACATCAAAATGATAAATCCTAGCCATCCAAAGTTCTTGGCCAAAAATAAAATGCAGAAAATAAAAAATAAAAGCCGGCTCTTGACTGACTAACAATTTGGTCGAGCTGGACGGGACGGAAATGCCGAAAATAGTTAGGAATAAAATAACAGATAATTTTTAAAAATTACGAAGCATGTCGCGATATGATTTCCTCATGTTGGGGCGAAGGTCGTAGCCGTGCGACGCGTTGTCGAGTGGAACCCGGTCGGCGCCATCAGTTACCCACTTACCCACAATGATCTTGATTTGTTAACACAAATTTCAGTTTGCTTCGCTTTGTTTTTTTTTTTTTTTGTATGATCATGTTTCTTTTAAAAGTTAAATATGTTTTTCTTTTTGCTAAATTAGAAGAAATTGAGCAAATCAACTTGTGACATTTAATGTGACATATGCAAAAAATTTGCAATATCGATGTTTCAATATTTATTTTGTTAGTTAATATATTTTAAATTTAGATTATCATGAAAAAGCTAAAAACTATTAACTCATTTTCAATAAGAAGTCGTCAACTGAAGTCAATGCACCTTTGTCATCAGAACCAGTTCACATCGATTCTTCTTTAGTTAATGTTGATTTTCCTTCGGTTATGTTGATTCCTCCCTAGTTGAGAATCGCCAACTCATTTTCGAGCGTGATCCTGAATTGCAACCTCAAATTTGGAAATATCCTATAAATAAACAAGATGAAATGTGGAGAGCTTATTTTAAGCATGACCTTATCAACACAAACTTTTAGAATATCCATCCTCAGGTGAATATAATTGAAGATTTCAATATTTTTGGTTCGAAAAGTTCCCGTGATTGAGAAGTATTCTCCTGCAAAAGATGATACATATTATTTTTCATGTTATGTTTTCAATAAACACTTAGTGTCCGTTTTGGAACAAGCTCATTTACAAATTGAAGTATTACAAAACTGGAAGAAAGTCAATGGAAAAGATTTTGCATTTTTTATTCATATAGGGAAGGATCATTGTTCTCCACACAATATTGTCGTTAAAAGTTGTGCAGATTTAATGTTCGATCTCAACATATAGTCAAAGTAATGGCCAGACAAACTTCTCAACAAATCATTATGAACAGATTGCGGGTTGGAACTTCAATTAATGTATTGCGATATTGTGCATTTCAAGGAATTTGATTTCGAGGTCATGATGAAACCTCGGAATCTAACAATTGTGGTAATTTTATCCAGGTGATTAAGTTGCTTAAAGTACTTATGACAAGAAAGTTGATGAAGTTGTATTGGAAATGCTATGTATATATATATCGCCTAATATTCAGAAGGATCTTCTATCTCTTATGTCAAGAATGGTGCAAGATACTATTCGCAAAGAAACTGACGATTCAAAATATTGCATTATAGTTGATGAATTTAGAGATGAGTCAAAAAGAGAGTAAATGGCTACTGTGATTCGATTTGTCGATGTTCGCGGTTATGTGCAGAAAAGTTTTTTAGATCTAGTTCATGTTAATGATACAAGTACACTATACTCTTAAAAAAGAAATTTCGATAGTTCTCTCTCATCATAATTTGAGCATTCAAGATGTGTGAGGCCAAGGATATGATGGTGCAAGTAACTTGCATGGTGAATGGAAAAGGCTTGAAAATTTTGTTCATTGATGAATGTTCACAAGCTTATTATGTTCATTATTTTGCACATAAACTTAAGCTAGTTCTTGTTGCTACATCAAAGGAAGTGAAGACATTGCATAATTTTTTCAAGAAATTAATATATTTTATTAACATGGTTGATGCTTCCTCCAAACGCAATAATCAATTGCGAGCTGCTCAAAAAGAATATTTTGATCACATGATTACCTTGGGTGAAATTGAAACCGGCAAGAGAGCTAATCAAATTGGTTCAATGCAACGACATGGTGACACTAGATGGTCATCTCATCTAAACTCGGTTGTATGGTTATAAATATGTATACTGCCAATTGCTCTGTGTTGCTTGATATTAGTGATAATTGAGGGACATCTGCTCAACGAGGAGATGCTAACCCGCCTTTAAGAAGATATGAGTATTAAAATTTGTATTTGTCTTGTATTTGATGAAAGAAGTTTGAGGAATCGGCGTTGTTCTATGCAAAACACTACAACATCTAGCTCAAAATATATTAAATGTTATAAGTTTAGTTTCAACAATAAATGTTGCGAAAAGTTCTCACATGATGTAGAAATATTTTGTGAAAAAAATGAAGTCGAAGTCTCTGACATGAATATTTGATACAATAATCATCGATTTTGAAGTCCACGTGATATCATTACAGTTGAACAATATTTTTGAGCGGACATTTTCAATGCTACAATAGATTTTGTGTTGCAGGAGCTGAACTCTAGATTCAATAAAAGTTCTATGAAACTACTCGTCTAAGTATGGCTTTAGATCCAAGTGATGAATACAAATCGTTCAATATTGATGATATATAGGCACTTGCAAAAAATTCTACCCTCAAATTTTTAGCCAACGTGAGATTTATGTGTTGAATACTCAGTTGTAATATTATGAGTTTGATGTTCTATCTCATAAAGATTTGAGGAATTTGCCTACAATTTCCAAACTTTGTGAGAAATTGGTGGAAACAATAAAATCAAAAACCTACTATCTTATTGACAAATTGGTTCGACTCATTTAGACTTCTGGTCTCAACAATAATTATAGAATGATCTGTAGGATCAAGCGCTTACCCAACTGTTCCAAAAGCCCGGACTTGTGGAAATGACGCTACTTTTTTCTCTTAACGAAGTAGCAAACGCGCCACAGGTTAAGTGAAGGAACGCTGGACCCAACAATCCCCCCTTCAGCGTCCAGCACAACCCATCAGGCTCAGAGGTGTGGTTACCGCATGACTCAGAGGTAGAGCACCACATGGCTTAGAGGTGGAGTTACCACATGGTCGGGCCCGCCTGACCCACCGGACCGGGTCAGAGGTGGCACACCACATGGCCGGACTCACATAGGTAGAGAGGTGATTAAATTGGGATTTTATTAGCCCCCCCCCCCCCCCCCCCCCCGTCTTGAACCCGTACCCTCCATCTGATACCACTTATAGGATCAAGCGCTTACCCAACTCTTCCAAAAGCCCGGACTTGTGGAAATGGCGTTACTTTTTCCCCTTAAGGAAGTAGCAAACGCGACGCGGGTTAAGTGAAAAAACGCTAAACCCAACATGATCATTTTATGTTATGAAACATGTTAAAACGAGGCTTCGCAACAAGATGGAGGATGGATTTCTTATAAATTGCATGATTTTATACATTGAGCAAGAAATAGCGGAGAAAATTGACAAAGATTTGATGATAGATGAATTCTATGAATTGAAAAATCGTCGTGCGCAAATGAAATAATATTTGTATGGTTGTTTGTCTTTTTTTGTTTATTAAATATAAAGTCTTTATTTTGTCCAAAACTTATGTATACTAGTTTTATATTTAAAATTTTATCAATTTATTTTTTCTGCTGGATGGATCTGCCCCTGATTATAACTTTTAATCAGTAATTATAACTTAACTCTCGATTTTTATACATTTTAAGAATTACGTGAGATTTTATCAAAAATAATCCAATATTTTTTGGTATTGTATAAATTGCTTTTGAGTTCAACTTTTCCCCCTAAAGTTATGAACAATGGTTTAGGGTTTAGGGTTTAATAATGTGTTTTTTCTCTCCATTTTAAATATGATTAATACATAGTGGAAAACTCTAAACATTGAAAATATATATATCGATATTTGTTGAAATAAATGCACAAAGTACAATCAAAATGTTAAGCATTCAAAACTCAAATCTAAATGAGTATTAACTAGTTCCATTTGAATCTGAAAATATATTGCTACAAAAATTTCAGATTTATTCAATAATATTTTAGAGTAAGCTAGAAATGTACTGCTCACCAGAACCAGTTTTATCTTCTTCTCAAGGTTGTAAAAACTATCGTAGGCATATTCGTGCATGATCTAGTCAGTCCTGGGTTTGGCGGGCGGCTTGCGATGGTAGAAAATCCGGACCTTCTTCATCCCGACCAACTCGCAGCTCTTCGACGCAATGATGGGCTTATCCTTCCCTGACGCCTTCCAATAGTCGATTCCTATTATTGCTCGATTCTTCAAGCAGCCATTTGGGTAGTTGGCTGCTCACATATGGAAGTTGTCGACTAGATGGGGTCAAATTGGAATAGGGAAGAGAGAGAATGAAGGAGAGGGCAAAACATCAAACATAACTACGACGAGAGAGACGGCGTTCCTCCGGTGAATATTGTCGGCGATTTCGTCCGACAGAGATGATTTCTCCTTCATGCGGCTCATATCACGAGAACGAATGACTCGAACAAGCTAAGTAAATCTCGGTGTGCGCTTTTGTTGAAATTTCTTAGTAATTGAGAAAAGCTCAAAGAAAAAATTCATGAGCGCTTACTCGTACGATGATAATTTAGGTCTCTTATTTTTATAAATAGTAATTATATTATTATTACTATTTAATAATATTATTATTTGTTTCTAACAATATAAATATTAATCTACATATGTAGCCATGAACATAAAAACCGGGCCTGCCGGGCCGGCCCGAGACCGGCCCGGTCAAGCCCGGCCCGGTTCAGGCCCGAACCGGGCCGAGCCCTTACCCGGGGCCCTAAAAGGGCCCCGGTTTGGCCGCACTACCCGGCCCGGTACCCGGCCTGGTCCGGGCCGGGTAAAGCCCGAAAATCGGGCTAGCCCGAGACCGGGCCGGGCATAGCCCGATCCGGTCTCGGGCTAGGCCCGATTGAGCCTAACAGCTCTTATTAGAGCCGTTAGGCTCATCATGGCAGCATGGCTGCCATGAGAGGCAGCCAACGACTCTTATTAGAGCCGTTGGCTGCCTTTTGTATATAATAATATATATTATTATTATTATTATTTTATTATTTTTTTAATTTAAAAAAAAAACAAAAAAAATCTATAAATACCCCCCCTCCCCTCTCTCTTTTCTCACACCTCACCTCTCTCTCTCTCTCTTTCTTAGCTCTCCCAATGACGTCGTCCTCCTCAGCTCCAGTGTCGTCTTCCCAAAGTACGGCTTCGGTGGTGGAGCACAACCGTAGAGCGAGTATTTGGGAGCATTTCGAGATGGTATAAGTCGGGACCGAAAGAAAAGCGCGCTGCAAGATGTGCTCGAAGTTGCTATCCATCAGCGGCAACTCGACGCTCGTTAGACACCAAAAGTCTTGCGAGTCGAAACAAGCTCCTCCCGAGTCAAGTCAAGCCCAAATTTCTGGAGCCGGACAGATTTGGACGTACGATCAAATGCGACAGCGAGAGCTGCAGGCGAAGTTCGTCATCAAACGTGGGCTGCCATTCAGCGTCTTCGACAATGACGACGACACAGAGTACATACATGGGGGCTTCAGCCCAAATACCAAAAGGTTAGTAGAATTACTTTAAGGCGCGACACGATTAGGTTATATTTAGAAGCAAAACAAGAATTAATTACGTATTTTGAAAATTTCGAAGGACGTGTGAGTCTAACGAGCGACGTTTGGACGAGTAATTTAAATTTAGGATTAGCTTATCTTTGCATCATTTGTCATTGGATTGATCCCATTTCGTGGGAGCAAAATAAACGCGTAATATGTTTTACAGGTTTTGAATTCCCGCACACGGCTATAGCTTTATATAAGGTTATTATGAAATGTGCGCGGGAATTTAAAATAAACGATAAAATACTTATTTTTTCTCTTGATAACGCCTCCAATAATGGCGCCGCAATTGAATTGTTAAAACGAGATTTAAAACCATTTCTCAACGGCGCGTTTTTTCATACTAGATGTGTTTGTCACGTCCTAAATTTAGTGGTACGGGATAGTTTAAAGGCAATGTCACAATATATTAATAAAATCCGCGACATGTTAAAAGCAATTTATTGTACTAAACAACGAGCTCAAGATTTTAGAAAATTTTGTAAAGCACAAAATCAAAAATATTTGAAACCACAATTAGATATGCCTATTAGATGGAACTCAACCTATAAAATATTAAAAAGAGTCGTTCTACAAAAGGATCTTCTAATGGAATATTATAGTTTGCTTAATATTGAACACGGTTTATGTGAAACTGATTGGAATATTATAGAATATTATATAGATTTACTAAAGTGTTTGTATAGGGTCACCGTTTCTTTATCTGGAGTGTATTATCCAACGAGCGCATTAGTAATTGAACATTTCGTACATATCACAGAAAGATTTAGTTATTATAGAAAACACCAAGGTTGGGCTCCTTTAATTAAAGTAATGTAAGAAAAACTTTTAAAATATTATAGAGAAATACCGCCTATGTTTTCGTGCGTCGCCGCTTTAAATCCGCTACTTAACGTAGAAGGCGTGGAAAATTTGATCGACGAAATCAATACTAATATAACCTTAAATATAAATTATGATGAGGATGACCCCGTTAGTAGTACAAGTTTTACTACTTTTTTTACGCAAAGTTATAATTATTACAATAACTTATACGGGTCACGACCCCGCGAAGAAATAACGCAACCCAAAACGAAGGATAGTCTTAAAAATAAAATTTTAGATTTAGCTTCTAGGAAAAAAGCGCGCACATCTGGTAGTTTAGATGAATTAGGATTATACACAAAAACTCAATTTAGCGATTTTATGAGTTCGGACGAGATCGAAAATTTCGATCTCTTAAATTGGTGGAAAGGTAAAGCTAATACCTATCCTGATTTGGCCTGTATGGCCCGTGATTTATTAACTGTCCAAGCTAGTACAGTAGCTTCGGAGTCCGCTTTTTCTCTTAGTGGCAGGGTTTTGAACGAGCGGATGAGCCGGCTTAACGAAAATTCGCTGGAGATTTGCATATGCTACAAGGACTACTTGGACAGTTTAAAGAGGAAGCAACACATAACAGCATTGGAGGATAGCTCGGAGGAGATAGAAGACGAAATGGACGCGTTGAACTTGAATCTACAGGATGATTAAATCGAGTACTCTAAAATCTAAATGTAATTTTTTTTAATTCAATTTTATAAGAATCATAACCTTCATAGGTTTGTATTTTGTATTTTGTACAATTGTACGACTTAAATTTTGTAATTTTTTAAATTTTTTGTTCCAAATTTTCAATATTAATAAAATTTTTTGTTCCAAATTTTTCGTTCCAATTGTTCAATACTAATACAATCTAATTCTAAACTTAAATTTTTTCAATTTTTGTAAATTTTCCGTTCAAATTTTCAATATGTAATTATTTATAAAAATTAAAATTAAAAAATAAATAATTAAAAAATAAAAAATAAAAAACCGGGCCGGCCCGGATCGGGCCCGAGACCGGCCCGGCCTGAAGGGCCGGAGCAAGCAGCACATAAGTGCTGCCTGCCCGGCCCGGGCCGGCCCGATTCCAGGGGAGGACCGGGCCAGCCCGGCCCGCTACAGGAAAAAGCCCGATCGGGCCCGGTCCAGGCCGGCCCGATCGGGCTTTATGTTCACGGCTATACATATGTATAAACATTATTATATATATCTAAAATTATTTTAATGTTTAATGTTAATATAATTTATAATATAAAAGTTTAGATTATTAAACATTTATATATGTACGAGCCGCTCCGCACGGGCTTCACTCGTGCTCGCTGACTCTTAGCGGGTTGCGCCCGCATTCGAGCGGGATACGTCAGCATATGAGCGGGTTGCGTCCGCCTATAAGTGAGTTACGCCCGCATATGAACACTAACCTTTTATTCAAAACACATACATATGAGTACTTAAAATGATCATAAAAAATATGAATCAATATTACTATTTTTATTTTGTAATAAAATGTAAATTTTTACCTAAAAAATTAATTTATCTCTTCATTTCTCTTTTGTCCCCCTCTCCCTCATATCCCTAAATGTAGGTATTCGTCCGGTCAGCGACGGTGGGCTTCGCCCGCCCCCGGCGGGATTCGCGCAGACGGGCTTTGCACCTGCCAAGCGCGATAGTACCCGGCCCACGACGGCGGGCTTCGCCCGCCCCCTGCGAGCTACGCCCATGACGCTGCGGGCTGTGCCCACAACATATACATATGAGTACTCAAAATGACCACACAAAAATTTTAATTAATATTTTATAATTGTTTTTTTTTTCAAAAACATTTGATGGGGATTCATCATGAGCTCTCATTTATGAGAGAACCGGATGGCGGTTGCTCCCATAAACCACTCTCCCCATTACTTTAGTGGGAGAGAGTGGGAGGTTAAGGCCGAAACTGCCGCCAACCGCAACGTGCACGGCGACGCTGTCCCCTCCCGCCGGCGAGCGAGCCCCTCTTGGGGTACGGCCAAGCCGCACCCCATGAGGGGTGCGGCCAAGCCGCACCCCATGAGGGGTGCGGCCAAGCCGCACCCACCTTTGGGGTGCGGCCAAGCCGCACCCCCCTTGGGGGTGCGGCCTAGCCGCACCCCCCTTTTGGGGATGCGGACAAGAGGAGTCGCCCTCCTCCCTCGGGCGCGGCCGCGCCACGCCCGCCTTCGGGGGCGGTCGAACCGCTCTCCCCCGTAGTAAGATTGGGGTGAGTCCCCCTCTTCCGGCTCGCCGCCCGCTTTTCAGGCTCCGGGCTCCGTTCGGAGTAATTTCCAGTTCGTTGCGTGCTCAGAACGCTTCTGAGCGCGCTTATCTCACTTTTTATCTCTTCTGACTTCTCACTTTTCCGACTCGGCTCGCTCACATTTCCGACTCGCTCACTTTTCCGACTCGGCTCGCTCACTTTTTGTCTTTTCAGTTTCTCACTTTTCAGGAACAGCTCGTCGCCTTTCCTCGAAGGGCAACATGGTCATTTACGAAAAATGGTGATCTGTGGGCTCTGAATCGGAAAATATGATTCGTCCTCTCAGGTGGTTATGGTGGTTACAGCGGCAAAATTACTGGGCTACCCCCGGCCAAAACTATAAAATGACCCCCTAGACTTCATTTGGGAGGATCCGGCTTGAATGCCCAGAGAGAGCTCCTTGAAGATTTCCACGGATTTCTCCTTCGGCGCTTGAAGATCTCCTTCGCGGACTTGAAGTTTTCCGTCTTCACGAAAGCGGACAAAGCTTTCTCATTTTCGTCTCCACGAAAGCGGATAGGGCTTTCTCACTTTCGTCTCCACGAAAGCGGACACGGCTTTCTCACTTTCGTCTCTACGAAAGCGGACAGGGCTTTCTCACTTTTGTCTCCACGAAAGCGGACAAGGCTTTCTCACTTTCGTCTCCACGAAAGCGGACAAGGCTTTCTCACTTTTGTTCCGTACCGTTCTCAGAAAAAAAAAGACTTAGTTTTTTCCGAGAGGTGACCTGTCGCCCTCGGAACGTTCTCTCTCTCTCTCTCTCTCTCTGATATTGTAACGAGCAGCGGCCTGTCGTGCTCGACTTCTAAATCTCTAATTGTAACCCCCCAGAAGATAGTGGAAGTTTGGTCGGCACAGCTCCGGCCACGTGATTTTTTACCCTTTCCGGGTTTTCCACGCTAAAAAGTCCAGGTGTAATCAACGAATCTCAAATTGACTGTTTGCGCGCTTGGTTCGCTCTCAAGCTAAGGTGGCTCAAGTAAACCGGTCTACCAAGAGCCCTAAGCGATCCGCAACAGTTTGGCGCCGTCTGTGGGAATGGATTCCCAACTACCGAACAAAGGATTTCCGAACGCAATGCCCCGCTTCTCCTGAATTCACGGAACCAGCAAGGGTTGACACCTCCCCCGAACTATCTGATGCATGCAGTTCTTCAATCCCTGAAGGCCCAAAGAAAAGAGCGCTCATTGTTGCACCAATCCAGCCCCAGTGGGATGGACCGACTAGCAAGCCGGCCCCACAGCAGGGCAGGATCCGGGTGATATCGCACACCAGCAAAGGCGATCCCCCCTGTCATAGTCAATTTTGGCATACCCAGTCCCGTCATGGCTAAAGCTCCCGCGCATCAAGGAGTTCCACGGAACAGAAGACCCGTACGTGCACGTTAATCACTCTCGATGACGGTACGGACGTTCGGACTTCCCGACCAAATCAGCTGCAAAATCTTTACCAGGACACTGCGCGGGAGCGCCCTCCGCTGGTATCAATCCCTGCCAAACAAAGCGATTCACAACTTCACTGAGTTTCCCCAGCTGTTCGTTGAATGGCACGAAGCGCGCGCGCCAAGGATCCAGGAAGAAGAGCAAGAAAAGCCTGGCACGAATGAACCACCCCGCCTAAGCGAAGCGGAGTGGAGCACGCAGCAACAGAAGATCCGCACAAATTTTCACTAGGAGCGTCCCTGCGCATGGATGGACTTCGCCTTGGACGCAAGCATAGGCAGTCCACCCTGTGGGCTAAGGAGAGCGTTGATAACTCACCGCATCTCCTTCAACATCATATTCCTAGCTGCCATAATACGGCTCAAACTCCTAAGCGGGAACCTCAAACTCAGGGCCAGCGAGGCGGAGCTCCCTGACGGAACTACGGTACCCACCGTAGGAATCATCACCCTCCCCTTCCAAGTGGGGATGCACGCGGAACCAGTCCAGTACGACGTTCAGTTCGTCGTCGCCGAGGCAGACTCCCCCTACGATGCAATATTTGGGAGCCTCTTACTGGACGCCCTGGACCACGACGTTTCCATGTCCGGACGCATGGCCAACAAAGGGAGTATCCTCAGGAACGCGATCCACGGTTTCAACACACCCGCCTCCAAGCTCCCTTGGATCAATAATGATCCGTCACCAAAACCAAAGTCTGAGAAGCAAGGCGCGCAGAAGGATCGCGCAACTCCTACGTTGGCTGAAAAAGCCAAATTTCAGGCATCAGCGAATCCGCCGCAGTTTGATACATGCCGCAAGAGAAAGGGGCAGCATCAGCAGTTCGGGAAGGCAGAATTGCTCACTCAGAACCGAGCAGACCGCTCCCAAGGGCTAGCAAATCAATGCTCCCAGAGCTTCACCCCGCTGAATACCCCTCGCGAGCACATATTGTCTGTAATCAGCAATAGCAAGATTATCAACTGGCCCAAACGGCTCTCCCTGCACAGGGGAGATCAAGCCCAATTCTGCCACTTCCACAAAGGCCGAGGGCACCGAACGGAACACTGCGCAAGACTGAAAGAAGAAATTGAACGCCTCGTCTAGTTAGGGCACCTGGAAGCTTTCCGTGAAGAGGCACAGATGGATGCCACCAAAGATCAGTCGTCGGGTCACCACCGCCCACCATGCTGAATGACCTAAAAAGCTCGAACAAGCACAGCCCGACGGGAGCCCGACGTTACCTCCTCTCTCGTAAAATATGTATCAGAAACTTACTGGCTCAAAGGCCGCAAGACTGCACTTGCGCATGTATCAATATTTTCTAGTTATATTTTGTCTGTTCTAAACTGTTCTACTACAGGAACCACTTCGGGGCCCTGCCCCGGGGACTTTGCACCGTCATCGATTGAAGGTTCGCCCTTCTCCTCCGCCGTCGAGTCCCGGTGTCGTAGGGGCCTGCCCCCTTACGTTCACCCTCGGTTTGAATACACCAGCTATTCACTGGCCACTTCGGGGCCCTGCCCCGGGGACTATGCACTGCCGTCGATTGAAGGTTCGCCCTTCTCCTCCGCCGTCGAATCCCGGTGTCGTAGGGGCCTGCCCCCCTTACGTTCACCCTCGGTTTGAATACACCAGCTATTCACCGGCCACTTCGGGGCCCTGCCCCGGGGAATTTGCACCGCCGTCGATTGAAGGTTCGCCCTTCTCCTCCGTCGTCGAGTCCCGGTGTCGTAGGGGCCTGCCTCCCCTTACGTTCACCCCCAGTTTGAATACACCAGCTATTCACCGGCCACTTCGGGGCCCTGCCCCAGGGACTTTGCACCGCCGTCGATTGAAGGTTCGCCCTTCTCCTCCGCCGTCGAGTCCCGGTGTCGTATGGGCCTGCCCCCCTTACGTTCACCCCCGGTTTGAATACACCAGCTATTCACCGGCCACTTCGGGGCCCTGCCCCGGGGACTTTGCACCGCCGTCGATTGAAGGTTCGCCCTTCTCCTCCGCCGTCAAGTCCCGGTGTCGTAGGGGCCTGCCCCCCTTACGTTCACCCCCGCCGGTTTGAATACACCAGCTATTCACCGGCTACTTCGGGGCCCTACCCCGGGGACTTTGCACCGCCGTCGATTGAAGGTTCGCCCTTCTCCTCCGTCGTCAAGTCCCGGTGTCGTAGGGGCCTGCCCCCTTACGTTCACCCTCGGTTTGAATACACCCGCTATTCACCGGCCAAGCCGCGAGCCAGACTCATGCGAAAGCCACAAGCACAGACTTGCGCAAACTAATTTAAGCCGCGAGCATAGACTCGTGCAAATTAATTATATATATATAAACCGCGAGCGCAGACTCGCACAAACTAGTATAAAAGCCACGGGCTCAGACCCGTGTAAACTCATCTGTAATTTTGAAAACAATCAAACTGTGCAGGTGCTAATAACCAGATTGACAAGATCATGCAGGAAAACAAGTACAACGCATGCAATAAAGGAAATACAACCACATCCGACAAACATACAAACAAACAACAAACCTGAAAGCGAGAAAATAAAAGATAAGCAACATCAGTCCTCGGCCACGTCCGAGTAGTCATCCCCAGAAAGATCTCCGGCTCCGAGGCCAGCGGTGTCGCACCCTCCCCATCATACGGAGAGTCTTCTGAATGCCTCTCTGAAAAGAGACTTCGCACTCGTCTGCTATCAAGGGCTCTACCTCATTCGTCATCACCTCGGCGCGAATCTCTTCCACCATCTGGAAATGCTCTTCCGCAAAAGTGAGGGAATCCTTGTACTCGGCCACTCCAGTCGCCTTGGCCTCCTCAAGACTCTGCTCGATCGACGACAGCCGGTCCACCTCGCTTCGTAGGAAGCCCAACTCCCCCTCCAGGCGAAACATCTCCCTCTGTGCGTCCGATAGTTGACGAAGGGCATCCTGGGCGAGCACCTTATCAACGCCGCACTCCGCTCGCAGCTTCTCTACTTCACCCTCCAACTGCTTGATATGAGCTGCGTCACGGTCCCTCTTTCTATGCAAAGCGGACATGTCACACCTCGCCACACGTAACTCCTCCTGAAGAGCGAAGTAGTTGTCCTTGAGGCTCACATAATGATCGTTCCATGTGAGCGCAACGCTAGTCAAAGCCTCTGCCTGCAAGCAAAAGTCGAACGGTTAGCAAGCGTAAATAAGAATGGAGAATAAACGTTGAGATCAAGAAAGAGGAGCTTCACTTACCGCACAAGCCATCGCTTGAAGCGAAGAAGAAACTCGCTTCGCCGGCATGAGGGGAGGCGGTGGCGGCAAATCCTACGGCGGGACCCGGTCGGCAATAGGAGACGCCAAAATCTCCACCTCCGGATCAGATGAAACCGGCTCACTCATAGGACGGCTCGGGCCGGCCTCGCAATCTTGCCTCGCAGGCGCCGGTGGAATAGGGCGCGGACCAGAAGGGCCGTTCTTAATAACGATCTTCCTCTTTTTCCCACGATCAAAGGGAACAGCAGCCTCCCGCTCGGGATCCCAGGAAAGCCCCGCCAAGTGCAGTCGACGTTCATCCACGCAACCAGAAACGGAAAGCAAGGCCTTCGACAGCCCCTCTCGGCCAGGAAAACCGGGGATAGGAAGGAACTCATCTTCCCGACCAGTCTGCCGGTGACAGCGCCCAGAAAGCGATCTCCATAACTCCGGTAGCTCCCATCGATTCCGGACATACCCATAAAGAGTATTCTCATGGCGGTAATCAGCCTTCGCTCCAAAGTGAAACCAGCTTTTGTTGCTCTGAACTTCGATACGACCGCCTGGGTCAGTAGAAACCTCGCACCAATCTTTGAAAATCTCGAGCGAAAAGCGTTTGCTATGTTCCCGAAAGAATACCACCATCCCCATAATGTTCGTCATCCCCGCCGGCATGAACTGGGTAATCGGAACACCACAGAACCGGAATATCTCAACGACCTCCTCGGGCGGAGGAATGCGAAACCCGGACTTCAAGCAGCTCTCTGAAAGGGCCATGAAACCGGTCGGCGAATTTTGGGCGCGCTCTTCCGCCCCTGGGATCCTCACCTCAACATCCCGGGGCAACCCGAACCGCTTCCGCCATATGTCAATTCGCGCGCCGTCAAGAGTAGAGCGCATGCGCATCGGTCTCGACTGGCCGCTTCGTTTCGAAGCCTGCAAAATAAAATCCGCGCACGTCAGCACATATATCCAACAAAATAAGTGCATAAAGACCATGAAAGACGCGCGTCAAGTGAATTCAACCCGCCTGCGCACAATTGTGCCAACCAACGGCATGAAAGCAACGATCCATGCGCGTAACGCAATTCGCGCGCGACAAACCACACGAGCAACGAGACGCACGCACGACAAACCGCCGCGCGCGCGCACGACCAACCGCCGCGCGCGTGCGGCCAACCACCGCACGCGCGCATGGGGGCGCGCGCGCGGCCAACCGCCACGCGCGTGGGGGCGCGTGCGCGCCCACCGCCGACCGGCGGCGCGTAAGGGCTGCGGAGGCCGCCGATGCCCCGATCCCGCGTCCGGCAGCGCCGCGCGCGGGACGCGGAGGGCGCCGGTGGATCGCTCCCGCAGCCGGCCGCGCGCGCCCGTCGGACGCCGGCGGCTCGATCCCGCGGTCGGCAGCACCCGCGCGCCGGCTCACTCCCACGGTCGGCGCTGCCCACGCGCGGGCGCGCACCCTCCCGACGCCTTGCCACATCGGTCGAAACCACCCTCGCGGGCGCGCTCTGCCATCTCCTCCTTTCTTTGCGAACAACGAAAATAATGAGCTTACCTCCACCATGGTTCAACGCGCCGCACGCCGACAACAATGATGACCGGAGTCAAAGCAAGAAGAATGAAACCTTCACACTCCTTCGCACGGAGGGTCGGACTCCGAAGGTTTGGAGGGCTTATGATGGGGATTCATCATGAGCTCTCATTTATGAGAGAACCGGATGGCGGTTGCTCCCATAAACCACTCTCCCCATTACTTTAGTGGGAGAGAGTGGGAGGTTAAGGCCGAAACCGCCGCCAACCGCAACGTGCACGGCGACGCCGTCCCCTCCCGCCGGCGAGCGGGCCGCACGCGATAGCGCCCACAGCAAGCGCGGCGCTACCGCGCGGTAGCGCCGGCGGCAAGCGCGGCGCTACCGCCTGGCGCTACCGCGCGATAGCGCGCGGTAGCGCCGAGCCCCTCTTGGGGTGCGGCCAAGCCGTACACACGTTTGGGGTGCGGCCTAGCCGCACCCCCCTTTGGGGTGCGGCCTAGCCGCACCCCCCTTTTGAGGATGCGGCCGAGAGGAGTCGCCCTCCTCCCTCGGGCGCGGCCGCGCCGCGCCCGCCTTTAGGGGCGGTCGAACCGCTCTCCCCCGTAGTAAGATTGGGGTGAGTCCCCCCTCTTCCGGCTCGCCGCCCGCTTTCCGGGCTCCGGGCTCCGTTCGGAGTAATTCCCCGTTCGTTGCGTGCTCAGAACGCTTCTGAGCGCGCTTATCTCACTTTTTATCTCTTCTGACTTCTCACTTTTCCGACTCGGCTCGCTCACATTTCCGACTCGCTCACTTTTCTGACTCGGCTCGCTCACTTTTTGTCTTTTCAGTTTCTCACTTTTCAGAAACAGCTTGTCGCCTTTCCTCGAAGGGCAGCATGGTCATTTACGAAAAATGGTGATCCGTGGGCTCTGAATCGGAAAATATGATTCGTCCTCTCAGGTGGTTATGGTGGTTACAGCGGCAAAATTACCGGGCTACCCCCGACCAAAACTATAAAGGACCCCCTAGACTTCATTTGGGAGGATCCGGCCTGAATGCTCAGAGAGAGCTCCTTGAAGATTTCCACGGATTTCTCCTTCGGCGCTTGAAGATCTCCTTCGCGGACTTGAAGTTTTCCATCTTCATGAAAGCGGACAAGGCTTTCTCACTTTCGTCTCCACGAAAGCGGACAAGGCTTTCTCACTTTCGTCTCCACGAAAGCGGACAGGGCTTTCTCACTTTCGTTTCCACGAAAGCGTACAAGACTTTCTCACTTTTGTTCCCTACCGTTCTCAGAAGAAAAAGACTTAGTTTTTTCTGAGAGGTGGCTTGTCGCCCTCGGAACGTTCTCTCTCTCTCTTTCTCTCTCTCTCTGATATTGTAACGAGCAGCGGCCTGTCGCGCTCGACTTCTAAATCTCTAATTGTAACCCCCCAGAAGATAGTGGAAGTTTGGTCGGCACAGCTCCGACCACGTGATTTTTTACCCTTTCCGGGTTTTCCACGCTAAAAAGTACAGGTGTAATCAACGAATCTCAAATTGACTGTTTGCGCGCTTGATTCGCTCCCGAGCTAAGGTGGTTCAAGTAAACCGGTCTACCAAGAGCCATAAGCGATCCGCAAAAACATTTATATTTTAACAAAAAATCATTTTAAAGTAGAGGACAAAACATCAAACATACCTACGACGAGAGAGGCGGCATTCCTCCGGTGGATATTGCCGGCGATTTCGTCCGACAGAGATGATTTCTCCTTCATGCGGCTCATATCGAGAGAACGAATTAATGGCTTGGACAAGCTAAGTAAATCTCGGTGTGCGCTTTTGTTGAAATTTCTTAGTAATTGAGAAAAGCTCAAAGAAAAAATTCATGAGCGTTTGCTCGTAGGATGATAATTTAGATCTCTTATTTTTATAAATAGTAATTATATTATTATTATTATTATTATTATTATATAATATTATTTGTTTCTAACGATATAAATATCTATATATGTATAAACATTATTATATATATCTAAAATTATTTTAATGTTTAATGTTAATATAAATTATAATATAAAAGTTTAGGTTATTAAACATTTATATATGCACAAGCAGCTCCGCACGGGCTTCACCCGTGCTCGCTGACTCTTAGCGGGCTGCGCCCGCATTCGAGCGGGATGCACCTGCATTCGAGCGGGCTGCATCAACATATGAGCGGGTTGCGCCCGCCTATAAGTGGGTTGTGCCCACATATGAGCACTAACCTTTTATTCAAAACACATACATATGAGTACTTAAAATGACCATAAAAAATATGAATCAATATTACTATTTTTATTTTGTAAGAAAATGAAAATTTTTACCTAAAAATCAATTTCTCTCTCCATTTTCTTCTGTCGCCCTCTCCCTCGTATCCCTAAATGTAGGTATTTGTACGGTCGGCGCCGGTGGGCTTCGCCTGCTCCCGGCGGGATGATGTAGGCTACGCTCTCCGACACAGTTATTTCGGGCAAACACGAATTTCTCTCTACGTTTCTCAATCCTTCGTTCGCACAACTAATTATTCGCAGCACACACGCTTTGCAATTTATCAATTAAAGGCTAACGTACGGGTCGGCAACACCCTTAGAAATCAAATCATGGCTACAGGCCAATATTCTCCTTTGCCAAATGGATCCACCGATCCGATCGAGCGAGTGTTGTACCAAAAGAGATCCACCGAAAATAACGATTTCAGAAAAGGTAGATCTCTCCAAAAAAAAATGAGATTCGTCAATCCTCACGAATTTAAATCAATTAAGATAAATGTAAAATCAATCGAAGAAATCCACGAAAAATTCAAGTTGTCGAAGATCACGCCAAAATTAATACACCACAAGAAATATTCAAGAGGGAATCACACAAAGTAGAAAGTTTCGTTACCCCGCTTGAGATTAGATTTTCTCAAGCAATCATTCGCTAGATCGCTCGTCAAAGGTTCCACCGGAGTTGCGTCGTATGGAGAGGAAACTCGTGCACCTTCTTCGCTTCACGCTGGAGGTGATGTTTGCCGGAACCACGGTGGCCTTGCCCTTGGCCGAAATCTTCAAGAGAATATGGAGATGAGAACCTTCGTATTATAAGGCGGTAGAAGGGAGGAGAGGTGGAGAGAAGGGGGGCCGAAATCTCCAAGAGAAGAGAGGGACGTTGGCGGCTATGGAGAAGAGACAAGAGGGGGGGGGTTCAAGGTTGGCCGAAACCTATGAGGAAGGAGGGGGAGAATAAAGGAGAAAGGAGGGGAAGAGGAGAATTCCAAAATTGAATTTCAATTTCAAATGTAATAATCATAATCTCCTTTAATCTTTTTACATCATGAACTTTTATAGGCCTACAAACACATATGGCTATATGCAGCCCAAATTAAAACAATACATGAAAATAAAATAAAAGTCTCAAACATTAATATAATAATAAAGAAAACATGATAAAATTAATCAATAATTATAATAGAATAATTATAATTATTAATTAATATTCTTGCGCCTCGGGCGAAGGTTGTAGCAGTGATGGCGTTCATCACAATTACTGTCGCGGCGATGGCGTCGGAAGTCTTTGGCTGGAAAGACTCCATCATCCGTAAGCGTGCCGGTATCATCATCTTCATGTTGAGGGTCGTCGTCTCCATCAATCCTCCCCACTCAAAAGTACTCATCACCGATGAGTTGGCTTGAATGTACTGGCATAGGAGAGTAGCATCCAAAAGAGCCACCTCTGATTCTGGAAGCCACGAGTCATCGGATTTCATACGATCACGCCATCGTATCAAGTAGCGGCAAATGTCTCCACTTGGAGAGGAGAGTACTTCATCTTGGAGGATCCTGTCTGGCACATAGGTGGTCCTGGGGAACCTTGGAAAAGCATTAAGCAAATAAGGAGGAAAACTTTTGTCATCAACATTCAACGTACCTCCAGTGGAGACCGATGAAGAGAGCGATCCAGGAATACACTCGCCCATAACCCATTAGAAAATTCAGTTGAACCAAACGGACAGACAGATAAATCAAGTGGTGGAGAAACATATGACGTTAAATCTGAAATATTGAAAATAGGGGAAATTCCCCAATCAGTGGGTAACTCCAAAAGATATGTGTTTTCTCCTAATTTCTTTAAAATTTGAAACGGACCAGCTCGTCGATTCGCCAACTTTTTTATGGTGCCCGAAGGCATCCGTTCAGGGATGAGACGCACCAAAACTAAATCGCCAACCTTCAAGTGAGACACTCTCTAATGTATGTTAGCATAAGATTGATAAGATGCATATTGTGCGATTATTGCTTCATTAACGTGCTTATGTAAATTGTGAACATGAGAGACAAACTCTTGTGCAAATTGACTTGACTTATAAGATGGAGGTAACAGAATCAAGTCTAGTGACACTGTTGCTTTATATCCGTGCACGATTTTATTTGGCGATAAACCAGTAGACCTATTTTTGAACTATTATACACTAACTGAGCATGGGGAAGGATTAAGTCTCGCGTACCTTTGTGGTCAGCTAAAATCATAGACACGTATAGGAGAAGGTGGTAAGCAATTGGAGGAAAAATATGCGCAACTAGACTGGATGAGTAAGTATGTCATGAAGAAACTAAGTCCAGGGGTACAGTCGCCACATAATCATAATCAGTTGCGACCGCCAACAAATCCGTAGACGGGTACTCAGAAAAATTGTCAATCAAAGGTAACGCGTAGTCAGATCTACGAAGGGTGGTGAAAAGACCGAGCACAAAATCTAGCAACTCAACAAAACATGTCCGACGTGACATGGCCAACGGAGGGGCTAGTAACATAGACAAAACCAACTGTCTAGGACGAGGCATAATAAATTCATGTCCTAAAAATTTCGCAGCTCGAGTCTACGGGTCAGGAGGAAGGGCCGGCAAAATCGAACCTGACACAATTTCTAATTCACAATGAGCTTCAGGCAAAGGTGATAACATCAAAGAAATATCTTCCGGGTTCTCAACGTTAAAGTCACCCAAAATTAACCTTCCCTCGCAAGATAAATCTTTCAACATAGTAGGTACATCTGCGAACACAGGGTCATCGGACGATTCCTCAACTATCATAGGTGACAGACCTGGAAATAGGTCGACGGCAGGTTGGGTAATCCCAAGGAGTGGCACTACCGAGGGGAGATCCACTTCCTTGACACTTGGGATAACCAACGTCTCAACAACGCTAAGCTCTTCCTCAATAAAGATATCGCCCTCAGCGGTAGGCTCAATCAAAGGCACTAACTCAGAATCATCAGAAAAGTCAACAACTAGATCAGAACGTTTGGGAGGAGTCTTTAATAAGACTGAGGTCGTTGACTGAGCAGGGCACTCGACAGTATGGGGGTCAAACATTTCCTCAGAATCGTGTGTAAAATTCGTGGGACGGCCCTCACTGACCGGAATACTCTCGCCCTCGGGCTCATGGCATCCCTAGCAGTAACATCTATCGAGTCTGAAACATAGGGCCTAAACTGCTTATTTTCCATAAAGGTGAAAGTAGTCACACTTTGCATAGTCCTACCTTTGTGGGGAAAGGATCTAGCCCGAGGCATATGGTCACTCCTATAAGCAGATATGAGTCTAGTGTCGTAATTATACTCGCTCGCGGTTGTGGTGTTATACCCACACGCGGGCTTGGAGTTGTACGCACTCGCGGACTTTGTGTCAGTAGTACGAAGGTAGTCGGGGTCATATTGAGAAGTGAGAAGGATGCGCATTTGCGGCCAAGCATATTGATAATCACCCACACGAAGCTCTTCGTTTAGCCAAAACACCTGGGCTCAACCTACTAACCTCTCTCGGACGACGACAACCTTTTGGTGGTCGTCTCAATCGTGACAATCAACATAATATTCCATTTCCTTAAGCCAATCCTTAAAAATTTGTGGATTCCCATAACTGTCATAAGTGGGTGTCTGTTTTCTCGTGTGAGGAAGAGCGTGTGGATGGTTGGTTTTCCTATGGCATGTAGGCGAAGTTGGGGGTGATTAGCCACAACTTTAGCATACAAATAATCTAATCGGGAAACATAAACGCCTTGAGTCATACTCGGAGTGAGGTGTAGAAGTTGGAGGCCCGCAAAACCAAATTTAGGATGGTGTCAATTAGGACAAAAATTCAATTATGACAGAGATTTGATTCTGACCTGACAAATTTTACGAAAGGTAATTTTGCTCTTGCTTAAAACTATGGTAGTTAAAATATTATTTTTGATTTTTTTGCTGAGATAAATATGGAGATTTTCCACACAAAAAAAATCGCTGAAAAATGAGAATTTTAGGCCGCTATTCGCAGACCAGTAATTAAAATTTTTATTGTTTTGAACAACGGATCGTGCTTGACAAGTGAATGTCGGCGTCCTAAGATAAAATAGCATGGTGCCAATTAAGAAATTGACACATCCTAGCTCTGATACCAAATTGATGTAGGCTACGCTCTCCGCCATGGTTATTACGGGCAAACACGAATTTCTCTCTACGTTCCCAATCCTTCGTTCGCACAAATAATTATTCGCAGCACACACGCTTTGCAATTTATTAATTAAAGGCTAACGTACAAGTCAGCAACACCCTTGGAGATCAAATAATGGCTATAGACCAATATTCTCCTTAGCCAAATGGATCCACCCAATCCGATCGAGCGAGTATTGTACCAAAAGAGATCCACCGAAAATAACGATTTCTGAAAAGGTAGATCTCTCCCAACAAAAAGAAAACGAGGTTCGTCAATCCTCACGAATTTAAATCAATTAAGATAAACGTAAAATCAATCGAAGAAATCCACGAATAATTCAAGTTGTCGAAGATTAGATTTCAAATTAATCCACCACAAGAAATATTCAAGAGGGAATCACACAAAGTAGAAAGTTTCGTTACCCCGCTTGAGATTAGATTTTCTCAAGCAATCATTCGCTAGATCGCTCGTCAACGGTTCCACCGGAGTTGCGTCGTATGGAGAGGAAACTCGTCCGCCTTCTTTGCTTCACGCCGGAGATGATGTTTGCCGGAACCACGGTGGCATTGCCCTTGGCCGAAATCTTCATGAGAATATGGAGATGAGAACCTTCGTATTACAAGGTGGTACAAGGGAGGAGAGGTGGAGAGAAGGGGAGCCGAAATCTCCAAGAGAAGAGAGGGAGGTTGGTGGCTATGGAGAAGAGACAAGAGGGCGGTTTCAAGGTTGGCCGAAACCTACGAGGAAGGAGGGGGGAGAATAAAGGTGAAAGGAGGGGAAGAGGAGAATTCCAGAATTAGATTTCAATTTCAAATTTCAAATGCAATAATCATAATCTCTTTTAATCCTTCTATATCATGGCCTTTTATAGGCTTATAAACATATATGACTACATGCAGCCCAAATTAAAACAATACATGAAAATAAAATAAAAGTTTCAAACATTAATATAATAATAAAGAAAACATGATAAAATTAATCAATAATTATAATAGAATAATTATAATTATTAATTAATATTCTTGCGCCTCGGGCGGAGATTGTAGCGGCGATGACGTTCATCACAATTACTGTCGCGGCGATGGCGTCAGAAGTCTTTGGCTGGAGAGACTCCATCATTCGTAAGCGTGCCGGTACGATCATCTTCATGTTGAGGGTCGACGTCTCTATCACGGGATTCGCGCAGGCGGGCTTCGCCCCCCCCCCCCCCCCCCCCCCCCCGGCCAAGCGCGATAGTGCCCGGCCCGCGACGGCGGGCTTCGCCCTACCCCGGCGTGCTACGCCCATGATGCTCTGGGCTGCGCCCGCATCAAGCCGGTTGCGCCCACAACATATACATATGAGTACTCAAAATGACCACTCAAAAAATTTAATTAATATTTTATAATTGTTTTTTTCAAAAATATTTATAATTTAACAAAAAATTATTTTAAAGTATGTCTAGAATGTCTAATGATTACCTATCATAGTAGGTGTAGGAGGTCTACTAAAAACTTTTAGGGCATGTTCGTTTGGACGGAATTGGAATTCGATATTGAATTAAATATTGATAAATATTGTGGAATTAAATATTGGTGACTAATTCCAATTCCAACGTTCGCCTAATAAATAATATTGTTGAATATTGTGGAATTAATCAATATTTTTGTTCGTTTGTTAAATAAAATTTAATTTAAGAATTGAAAAATATTACGAAGAAGCTAATATTTATCACATATATCATAAACAAATGTATGTCATGGCGACGATTTTTTCGCCTGGGGGCAATTTTTTCGCCCGAGAACAATTTTTTCCGCCCGGGCGCAATTTTTTCGCACAACCGCAATTTTTTTGCCCGGGCGCGCATTTTTTGCCCGAGCTCATTTTTCGCCCGGGCACGATTTTGTGTCCCGGGCACGATTTTTTGTCCCGGGCACGATTTTTTGGCACGTGCGCAATTTTTTTCCAGTCTACGATTTTTCCAACCATCCGACCGAAAAAATCTCACATAGGCGATAAAAGCGTGTCCCAGCAAAAAACCGCTCAGCGGTGAAAAAATCGCACCCGAAAAATAGCCCCCGAGCAAAAAAATCTCGTAGGGCGAAAAAAACTCGCCCGGGCAAAAAAATCGCTCCCGGCCAAAAAAATCTTGCCCGGGCGAAAAAATTGCGCCCGGCCAAAAAATTTGCGCGCGGGCAAGAAAATCGCTCCCTGACGAAAAATCGCGTTTGAGCGAAAAAAGCGCGTCGGGGCGAAAAACTCTCCCTTGGGAGAAAAATTCGCGCCCGGGTGAAAAATTCGCGTCCGGGCGAATAAACGCCCTTGGGGGGAAAAATCTCGACCAGGTGAAAAATTCGCGCCCGGGCGAAAAATGCGCGCCCGGGCGAAAAACGCGCGCACGGGCGAAAAACTCGCGCTCGAGTGACAAAATATGCGCCCGGGCGAAAAACGCGCGCCAGGGCGAAAAACGGGTGTCAGGGCGAAAAATGCGCGCAGGGGCGAAAAATGCGCGCTAGGGCGGAAAATTTCCGCCCAGGCAAAATTTGGGCGTTCGGGCGAAAAATTCGCGTTCGGGCAAAAACGTGCGTTCGGGCGAAAAAACGCGCGTTAGGGCGAAAAACTCGCGTTCGGGGGAAACGCGTGTTCGGGCGAAAAACTCGCGCCCGTGCGAAAAACTCGAGCCCGAGCGAAAAATTGTGCGTCCGGGCGCATAAACGCCCGCCCGGGCCAAAAACGCGCGCCAGGGCGAAAAACGCGCGCTAGGGCGGAAAATTTCTGCTCGGGCCAAATTTGGGCGTCCGGGTGAAAAACTCGCGTTCGGGCAAAAAACTCGCGTCTGTGCGAAAAACTCGCGCCCGGGCAAAATTTGGGCATCCGGGCAAAAAAAACGCTCGTTCGGGCGAAAAACTCGCGTCCGTGCGAAAAACGCTCGCCCGGGCAAAAAATTGTGCACCCGGGCTCATAAACGCGCGCCCGGGTGAAAAACGCGCGCCAGGGCGAAAAACGAGCGCCAGGGCGAAAAACGCGCGCTAGGGCGAAAAATTTTCGCCCGGGCAAAATTTGGGCGTCTGGGCGAAAAACGCGCATCCGTGCGAAAAACTCGCGCTCGGGCGAAAAATTGTACGCCCGGGCGCATAAACGCGCGTCCGGGCAAAAAACGCGATAAATCGAGCGTGTCAGACTCGCCCAATTCTGTTATGTCTAAATAAATTTTGTGCTTAGGCTAAAATCAATTCCATGTTATTCAACTCAAATTTCAATTATTAAAGCTACCTAACAAGCGAACGACGTAATTGGAATTTGACGTCGAATTTCAATTCCAAGTCTTCAATTTCGTCCAAACGAACAGGGCCTTAGATTTTATGAATTTTCACCATTATTTTTATTATAGAGATATTGTGTAATTACACAAATAGCTACTATATTTTATGAATTTCCATTTTTTCATAATATATGTTAAGTCGTTGGAGTAAAAGAATAAGACTATATTTGGCAATTTTGAATGTTGCACCAAAAACAACTTCTTGTATATATTAGTTAAAGATAACACGTAAAAAAATTTATATATAAAACGATGGTTAAAACGTTTTAGATATAAAATGTTGACATATATAATTATATATAAAAACGTTTGATAAGTTATAATTAAAACGATTGATAAGTTATATATATAATTAAAACGATGATTAAAATGTTTGATAAGTTATATATATATATATATATTGTATTAAAAATAAATATGGTATGGCCTGCGAATATTATGAGTTTAAAATTTTCCAAAAAAAATTGAACCGTCAGATATGATTTCATAATATAGCAATCGTTAGATTTATTACCCTAAACCTAAAACAAGACTATCAAAATCCCGCAACCAGCGATAACCACGAACCCCATGCTGCATCCTCCTTCCCGATCTCAAGCCCTCACGCTCCCTCTCTCCCTGATACCCTATCCTGGATCTCATACGACAAGAGCGAACTCCTCTCTCCACCTTCATCCCCGTCTCCCTCAAGACGCACGACAAGGGTCTTCGACAAGCTTCTTATTCGAGCTCCTCTTTTCTTCATCTCCTCTCCTTTGAAAGGCTCACAACAAGGAACCTGTCACAACCCGCATTTTTCCCGAAATAATTTACGATATCAGAGTAAGGGGAAAATACGCGTCGTGAACTCGTGATGTCACGTCCTACAGGGGACAACTACAGACGCTCAGACAAGCACTCCTAACGAACACTTTTGCGAGAAAATAGATAGTTTAGTTTAAAAAATAACTTTTAACATTTTTTTTGGTGAGACCGTGTCCCTCGGCCCTGTGGCCTACTTAGCCACCAATAGAAAATATTCATACGCAGCGGAAAAAAAGTTCATTTAACCCTAAGAGCGTTGAAGACCAAAATTGTCTCCAAGACTTACATAATTCTAGATTTAGAATACCATAAGAAAATACTTTCTACGCTCTCCCAAATAAGTGATAAATGATAATGAGTAAAGCAAAAGCATGCTATGGAATTAAAACACTATAAGTGTCTCATATAACCAAAAATAATACACATTTCCCAGAGAGTAAGGACATATCTACCTCTAAAAGAAGGAAAAGAAAACACAAGTAGCAATCTAAGCAAGTGAACTGAGCATATCAACCATACGGGCGCCAACAACTGACACGAACCCGCAGGAGAAAAAGAAAACATCCAAAAGAAAAAGTCAACAACTAAAGAACTGCTCCTTACCTAGTAGATAGGAAGAGTCTCGACAAGTAAACTGGACGACCCCGCTCTAACTCCTGCGGCAGCTACAAACCTGAACCTGAGGCATTCATAAGAAAAGAATGCCTCAACCCAAAGGGTGCAAGAAAACAGCAAGTATAAGGATGAAAGCTATAAAATAACAGGTATGTTGATCTGCCAAGAGTAAGGCACGGATTTAGCAAATTTTCCTTGAACAAGTGCACAAGTCACATAAGAGCATCCCCAAACCAGGGCATCTAGTAAAGAAAAGAAAGTCATACCAAGCTGCTGCATAACAAGCTAAAAGAACTGTGGTGGGGGCCTAATTATCCATCCACACTCCAGTTCTAAAACCACTGTGGTGAGGGCCCATACGTCCACCCACTCTCCAGTCTAAAACCACTGTGGTGAGGGCTCATACGTCCACCCACTCTCCAGTCTAAAACCACTGTGGTGAGGGCCCATACGTCCACCCACTCTCCAGTCTAAAACCACTGTGGTGAGGGACCATTTGTCCACCCACTCTCCAGTCTAAAATCACTGTGGTGAGGGCCCATACGTCCACTCACTCTCCAGTCTAAAACCACTGTGGTGAGGGCCCATGAGTCCACCCACTCTCCAGTCTAAAACCACTGTGGTGAGGGCCCATACGTCCACCCACTCTCCAGTCTAAAACCACTGTGGTGAGGGCCCATGCGTCCACCCACTCTCCAGTCTCAAACCATTTTTCAACATGAACTTATCAGCAACATGCTTGGTTTGACGCTCAAGGAGGGTCTTATATTTGATATAGGGGAATGAAATTCCAGGATGCAAGATACACATGCGGTCCGCATTGGTATCATAGCAAAAAGAAGGGGCGCCATAAGTGATAGCAATCTAGGCATAGAGTAAGGGAATCGAACTTTAACATTTGCACTATAAGTATAAAGCTGTTTGATAGCATTTGATAACATATATATATATATACGAGTGATGTTTAATAGCATTTGATAATTTTACTATAAGTATAAAGCTACCGATAATTGGAACGGATAAAAAGCTCAAAACCGATATTCATCCACATATCTTTCAAGTTTAACAATTAATAGCTTCGCTGAATCATCGAGAACTAGCAAGAGAAATTCCCAGGAAATTTAGCCAGCAAAACCACCCATATTTTTAGCGAATTAAAGATGTCCAGGATTTATCAAACCATCCATCCTTCTAGCCAATTGTATGTATACTCAACCGGGTTTTAGCCATTTAACTAATGAAATGATCGGATTATATGTATTTTAGCCATTTTAACTAAAGAAATGTTCCACCAGAACTAGCCAATTATATGTATTCTAGCAATGAAATGTGCAGAACTAGCATATGATCCAAGCAACCATCCAGATTTTTAGCAAAATCAAGCATATAACCATCCAGATCTCTAACTAATGAACCAAGCATATAATCATCCAGGTCTCTAACTAATGAACCAAGCATATAACCATTCAGGTCTCTAACTAATGAACCAAGCATATAATCATACAGGTCTCTAACTAATGAACCAAGCATATAATCATCCAGGTCTAACTAATGAACCAAGCATATAACCATCCAAATCTCTAACTAATGAACCAAGCATATAACCATCCAGATCTCTAACTAATGAACCAAGCATCTAACCATCCAGGTCTCTAACTAATGAACCAAGCATATAACCATCCAGGTCTCTAACTAATGAACCAAGCATATAACCATCCAGGTCTCTAACTAATGAACCAAGCATATAACCATCCAGGTTTTTAGCAAAAGAAATCCTATGCATAATTTCATAACCAGGGCCAAGATCGATTAAGCAAGAGGAAAGAGATGGAGGGGAAGAGGAGGATGAGTTTTCTTGTCTTGATTCAACCGACGACCCGCCGGATCACGACAAGCAAGGAAGGAGCCGCCCGGATCCTTAGTCCCTGCGACAAAGACAAGCCCCGGCAACCACGGTCCTTCCTCCTCCGACATCTCCGACGTCGCTTGACACCGATCTGACGCAATCTTAACCCTCGACTCGCCGGTGGTCCATGGGACAGGGAGGAAAATGAAATTTTGGCTTTCGATATCTCCTCCAGCAAACATATATAAGCTCTTATACATAACTTTTATCTAAAATTTATATATATAACTTTTACACATATATATATTATGTATATATGCAAACTTTTATATAAACCTTTGTACATATACATATATATAATTATATACTTACCTACCTACATATAAACCTTCCTATATGAATCTTCATGTATGCATATATATATATATATATATATTAGCATCTTCGAACGGGCGTACGGGCTTCGCCCGTAATCAAGCGGGCTTCGTCTGCTTGGCATTCAAGGGGGGATTCGCCCTCCCCCTCGGAGGGCTTCGCCCGCTTGCATTCAAGGCGGGCTTCGCCCGCCTCCGTCAGTTATTTAAAACCCTAAAATTTTAAAATTTTCTAAATTTTAATTTTATTTAGAAATTTAATTAATTTAATTAATTATTAAAATAGAATTACTTATTAAAATAGAAAATAAAAAATAGAATATGACCTAAAACTCCGGACTCTGCCTTTTCCGCAAAAATATGCCCAAATTTAACTTTTACCAAATTGAATTCGTCAATTTTACCCTCTGTTCGATGAACGGGAACCAGCGTTCGTCGAACGGGGACGCGTGCTCCGTTAGTCGAACGGGGACGCGTGCTCCGTTAGTCGAACGGGGACGCGTGCTCCGTTCGACGAACGGGAGAGCGCGTTCGTCGAACGGGGCGCCGTTCGACGAACGGGTGCCAAGCCCGCCCGGAGCCTCCTGCGTTCGACGAACACGTGCCGCCATTCGGAGAACGGCGGCACTCCTGCGTTCGACGAACGCTGAGACCCAACCGCTGGGACGAAGTCCAGCCTTCGTCGAACGCAGGAGGGCCGCTGTTCGTCGAACCGCCAAGCCCGCCCGGAGCCTCCTGCGTTCGACGAACGCGTGCCGCTGTTCGTCGAACAGCGGCACTCCTGCGTTCGACGAACACTGAGACCCAACCGCTGGGATGAAGTCCAGCCTTCGTCGAACACAGGAGGCCCGCCGTTCGTCGAACGCAGGAGTGTCGTCGTTCGTCGAACGACGGTACTCCTGCGTTCGACGAACGTGTGCCGTCGTTCGACGAACGGCGGCACTCCTGCGTTCGACGGACGGTCAGGCTGGGGTGCGGATAGTCTTCGCTGGTTGGACTGGCAGGCTGGGATGCGGATAGGCTTCGTATCAGCCGACTGGGCCCACAACATATACATATGAGTACTCAAAATGACCGCAAAAAAATTATAATGACTATTTTATAAAAAAAAAATCAAAAAAATATATATATTTTAACAAAAATCATTTTAAAGTAGATTTTAGTAGGTAATGATAAGCTATCATAATAGGTTTAGGAGGTCTAGTAAAAACTTTTAGATTTTTTGAATTTGCATAATTTTTTTTATTATTGGGATATAGCGTTATTACACAAATAACTCTTATATTTTATAAATTTCCATTTTTTTATCATATATGTTAAGTCATTGGAGTAAAAGACTCAGGTTATATTTGGCAAATTTGAATGTTGCACCAAAGACAACTCCTTGTATTTAGTAGTTAAAGATATATATATATATTTGTATACATCTACTAGTATATGAACTTTTATACATGTATGTATATATATATATATGTTTGCATATATGTCGCAACCTAGAACTAAACTCGTCGGACGATGACGATGCTTCCGGAACGGTAATGCCCCATCGCATTAACACCACGTAACAAAAGATTTAATATTCAAACCATTTTCATTTCCATATTCTCACCTTAAAAATTATAATAAAACCCGGGGCGTTACAGCCACCCCTCCTAACAAAAATTTTCGGCCCGAAACTTTGCAACATTAATTCAAACAATAAGCACAAGAGACGAAAGCTTACCGGGTAAAACTAGCCAAACAGATGAGGATAAGACTCCTTCATCACTGATTTCAACTCCCAGGTTGCGCTCTGAACATCCTGATTACTCCAGAGAACTTTCACCATAGGAATTGACTTCCTTCGCAACACCCGATCTTGCCTCTGCAAGATACGAACAGGCTGCTCCACATGGGACAGACTTGGTTGCAACACTGGCACAGAATCTAGAACATGGCGGCCACTGAGGACGCACTTCCGTAACTGGCTTATATGAAATACGTCATGGACACCAGGGAAGGAGACAGACAACGACAACCTGTAAGCAGAAACTCGGATGCGCAATGTCCACCCACTCTCTAGTCTAAAACCAATGTAGTGAGGGCCCATGCGTCCACCTACTCTCCAGTCTAAAACCAGTTTTCAACATGAACTTATCAGCAACATGCTTGGTTTGACGCTCAAGGAGGATCTTATATTTGATATAGGGGGATGAAATTCCAGGATGCAAGATACACAGGCGGTCCGCATTGGTATCATAGCAAAAAGAAGGGGTGTCATAAGTTATAGCAATCTAGGCATAGAGTAAGGGAATCAAACTTTAACATTTGCACTATAAGTATAAAGCAGTTTGATAGCGTTTGATAACATATATATATACGAGTGCTGTTTAATAGCATATGATCCAAGCATACAACCTTCCAGATTTTTAGCAAAACCAAGCATATAACCATCCAGATCTCTAACTAATGAACCAAGCATATAACCATCCAGGTCTTTAACTAATGAACCAAGCATATAACCATCCAGATCTCTAACTAATGAACCAAGCATATAACCATCCAGGTCTCTAACTAATGAACCAAGCATATAACCATCCAGGTCTCTAACTAATGAACCAAGCATATAACCATCGAGATCTCTAACTAATGAACCAAGCATATAACCATCCAGATCTCTAATTAATGAACCAAGCATATAACCATCTAGGTCTCTAACTAATGAACCAAGCATATAACCATCCAGGTCTCTAACTAATGAACCAATCATATAACCATCCAGGTCTCTAACTAATGAACCAAGCATATAACCATCTAGGTTTTTAGCAAAAGAAATCTTGTGCATAATTTCATAACCAGGGCCAAGATCGATTAAGCAAGAGGAAAGAGATGGAGGGGAAGAGCAGGAAGATTTTTCTTGCCTTGATTCAACTAGCGACCCGCCGGATCGCGACAAGCTGGAAAGGACCCGCCCAGATCCTTAGCCCCTGCGACGAAGACAAGCCCCGACAACCACGATCCTTCCTCCTCCGACAGCTCCGGCGCCGCTCGACATTGATCCGACGCAACCCTAACCCTCGACTCGTCGGTGGTCCACGGGACAGGGAGGAAAATGAAATTTTGGCTTTCGATATCTCCTCCAGCAAACGTATATAAGGCCTTATATATAACTTTTATCTAAAATTTATATATATATAACTTTTACACATATATATATTATGTATATATGCAAACTTTTATATAAACTTTTATACATATACATATATATAATTATATATTTACCTACCTACATATAAACCTTCCTATATGAATCTTCATGTATGCATATATATATATATGTCTGCATATATGTCGCAACCTAGAATTAAACTCGTCGGACGACGACGACGCTTCCGGAACGGTAACGCCCCCCTCGCATTAATCCCACGTAACGAAAGATTTAATATTCAAACCATTATCATTTCCATATTCCCACTTAAAATAATTATAAGAAAACCTGGGGCGTTACAGAACCCGCCCCTCCCCCTGCTTCTTCTCTTCTTCTCACGACAGAGACACCTCTTCTCACTGTCTCCTTCTTTGATTTGGTGAATAGGATTGGCTGCATCCTTTGGGCATATAGAGGATGGCTAGATCAGCAATGCTCCTCCGCTAGATTACCAATCCATCGAATGTGAAGATCTCCACCCTCATGAACCTATAAGATTTCACAGATTTTCCAACGAGATCTTCATTTTCAATTTCACGCTTCCTTTAGGTTTCAGATTTCATTTTCGTTACAGATTTTGTTTCAGGTTTCAGATTTCATTTTAGGTTTCAGATTTCGTCTTTACTTTTAATTTCACGGTTCCTTACAGTTTCAGTTTTTGTTTAACTCCATTTTCGTTTAACATTTCCTTTTCGTTTCAGTTTCATTCTGAACCCAAACCCTCGAGCTATCAGTTTAGGGTTTTTCAAATTCCGTTCATCTCTTTTTCATCATGATCTCCAAGGGTATCAAGTATGATAAAAAATACCTCAACCAAAGCAGAGGTTCAAATTAGTGAATCAAATTTCAGAACAATTTTTGAGTTATGTTCTTTTGATTTCAACATGTGACGAAAATTAAACATACATTATTGGTGGAACTTTTTTGATTCACATTAGGTAAAGTTGATTATATGTTAATTTTTTATGAAATTGATTGTTATTTAACAAGTTGATGCAGTTTTTATAGGATTTAAGTTTTAAATTGAATTTTGTGTTTTCCTAATTGTGATATTATGATTGCAAATTAATCAACTTATGGTTATTTATATAGCCTAGAGAAGTGAACTCAAGTAGTACATCTTATAAAATACAAACATTTTTATGTTTATTTTGATATCATTTGGGTTGTTAGTGTCATCGCCCCATTCTCATGCAAGCATTGATGCACATCATCATCTCCTTTGTTTAACAAGCTGGTGCAGTTTTTATAGGATTTAAGTTTTAAATTGAATTTTATGGTTTCCTAATTGAGATATTATGGTTGCAAATTAATCAGCTTATGACTATTTCTATAGCCTAGAGAAGCGAACTCAAGTAGTACATCTTATACAGTACAGACATTTTTATGTTTATTTTGATATCAATTGGGTTGTTAGTGTCATCACCCCATTCCCATGCAAACGTTAATGCACATCATCATCTCCTCCCTACATAACTTCTTTTTCATTAAAAATTCAATTGTAAATGCAAAGGTACTGCATTTTTTATCTTCATAATTGTTCTTAATACATATATTAATTGCATAACTATTATGAGATACTTCATAAGTTAATTTATATGCTTTCAACCATATGTGCAATAGATACTTTTATCAGTATCTTTACACACCATGCTATTATAAACAACTCAAACTACCATGCAATCTAATTATTTTATTATATATTATTAGTTGATCCTTTAAGCTCAATGTATCATTTGATACACCGGCCACCCGATATTGTAGGTTACCAGTGCATGCCACTAGTCGAAAATATCTTTTTAATATTTTGTTGATGTTTATTGCTCCTCTCACTACTAAATATATTTTTTGAAAATATTCTGTAGATGCTCACAAAAAATGGAAGTCGGCTGATAGAAAGTCACAACAACGACTGATAGAAAGTCACAACAAAAAATGGAAGTCGACTGATAGAAAGTCACAACAAAATATTCTGCAGTTACTTTCTACTTGCATGCATTTTTCCATATAATATTTTCTCTTTTTAATTTTGCAATAGCCCCCCACGATAAATGTTCCCTTGGACATTCGTATGTATTACTTTTGCAAAGCAAGAACTTGAATTTTTTTATTTTTTATTTTTCTTAAGAAATCAATATATGTCATTTGCACAAGTTGGAGTCAATATATGATGGATATGTTTAGCTCTCAGTTGAAAACATGTTCTTTCAAAACTATTCGATCTGAATGTCTTAACCATCATTATTAGATAACTCCACGGAGTCGCTCGCATGGGCTGTCCTAAAGAAGATGCCGACCAACAATAGACTCATGCCATCGCTCATTGATTGAGAAGTTTCTTATCACGGTATGATGCATGACTAATAAATCAACTTTTTTAAACTTTTTGGTTTCTCATCAAGATATGATGATAGATTCAGGTGCTTTACCAAGATGTCGTCCATTGCAAAAGGTGGGCGAGCAAGATCGACTGAGAAGTTTCTTATCGGTCAACTGTTTTTTCTTTTTGAGATTAATATCAGGTTCTATGGTTGGGTTAATTGTGAGCCGGTTGGATTCAATTTTGCTGGCTGGTTCCTGAAGGATCATGTGATTAAACCACCTATTTTTTAATAATCCACACCATATGTTCTGATTTCATTGAGGCTTGCTGTTTAGCTGAGCTACAGACTCAGCAGGTTTGTACAGGAAATGAGAACTTTATTGGATGATGTTGTGAGGTGAAATTTAACTAATTCACCAATATAGTTTAGATACAATTAAAGTTGCAGGTTTAAGAAACCGTAGCTTGCAATTTTAATAAACTACAACTAAATTGCAGTTTCGATACATTTCAACATATAACTTTCACACAATTAAAGTTCCAAGTTTAGTAAATTGTAGCTTGCGGGTTTAGTAAACTGCAGCTTGTAGTTTATCAAACTGAGCTTGCAGTTTCAACTAATAAATTGAAATGAGGTTTCACAACTTTCTTATATTGATGCATTTTGCCTAGAGGTTGTTAATGTGCTTTGTTTGTGCTTCAGGAATATAGGCGAGTAGTTAAAACTGAGTTGACCAGATCAATTAAATAGTTGGCACAAGTCCTGATCATATGGTTAGTAATGTTGTTATACCATGTGAAAATTATTCTTACTACTGGAGCACGGTGGCTAAGCTTCTCTAATTAAATTCATAACATTTTTATGTTTAATTTCTGAGTTTATGATTAGAATGTCGCCGCCCACGACAATTGTCATCCCTTACGATAAATGTTGCCACCCATGATCAATATCGCCCCCACGATAATTGTCGCCCCCACGACAAATGTCGCCCTCCACGAGAAATGTCACTACGCGCCCATGACAAATGTCGCCGCCCACAACAAATGTCCCCGACCACGACACTACCGTGCTTTGCATAGCCACTAATTGACTAATACCTCAAAGCACACATAGACTACATAAATGTAAAAATAATCAATCATTATTTATGTACCTATAAAATATATTAAAAAAATATCTACTCCGCTTAACCCTCTACTGGTCAATACTACGGAGCAGCCCTATACGCAATCATCACAGAGACTTCCGTACTTTGTTTAGCCACTAATTGACTAATACCTCAAAGCACACTTAAAATACATTAATGTAAAAGGTAATATAGATGAAATAAGTAAGCATGGATGGGCACATTTTTGTTGTTGTGCGGATCCTGTTATAGGTTGTTGCAAATTGTAGTAGTAAGTAAATTTAAGTTTGTAATGCAAGAACTTTGAAAGAGTATTTGTGGTGCAGCATACCCTCCATGAAAAATGTTAAAAAAAAGTAGTAATACCATGTTAGTATAATAATTAAAGTAGAATAATTATTTGCCTGAAGGAGAGAACATACATTTTGATGCAATTTTCTGAATAAGTGCTTCCAAGATGACATGTTTATTTATGGCACTTGGTTTTTATGGATGTAGGGTTATCAATTGAACAAATGCGTAATAACGTTTTGTAATAGCAAAAATGTTCATGGCTAATCGTTATACATCACAGGGTGTCCATTAAAATATAATGATGAAAATAAGAGGACATCCAAATTTACCTTGTAACTGATTTAGCCCATCATTGCTCAAACCAATACTTGCAATTGAATAAACATGAATGAGAATTACTAAATCACCAATGTATTGCATGCTAACATTAATCTAAACATTTTTTTGCATATAATGATGCATAGAGTAGTAGAAGCATTTATCGCAGAACTCAATGGTAAACTTAAGAGGATCATCTTTAAATGGAGTACCTGAAATGATGGAGTACATCAAACAATCATCAAGAATCTTGTTCACTGGACAATTTATTCCCAAATGATGAACAATTAAAGTTAATTCTCATATATGAAATTATGTGTTATATCAAGCCATGTCTCAAACACCTTGTGTGCAAATCCAAAAATAAAGTTGCTAAAAAGAAGCAATGTTAATGGCTGTAATCGTTTTTGGTAAAAAGATTTGCATAGAGGGAGGAAATAAAGTAATCATAACTTAGCAAAGTCAAGAGTACTGAAGCATGTGAGCATATTAAATGTGTTTGGATTCGTCGCACGGACAAGTTAAATAGAGTAGAGAAACGAAAAGCTAGACGAAGAAATGAAGAACAAAACCAAGAGTGGAATGAAAATAGAGATGCTTGCCAGCGATCAGACGATTGAATGAAGTCGCTCACAGATGGGGAGGAAGGTAGCAGTGATGTATTTCAAAGTAGGTTGAAGCCTCCCTCGCAGGAGAATTAATCATGTAAAGCTAGGTCGAGAATAACAATGACCTAAAATCTAGAGAAATCCTACTACCTTCACCTTCAATCAGGTGAGGAACTGAGGGCGGATTGCCTTCAAGGGGGCGAGCAGGAGTTTTCAGGACTAGTTATTTCGAACATAATTGTAATAACAATGCTCTCGGGTGGGCTGCGCCCGCATCAAAGCGGATTGCACACACATTAAAGTGGGCTACGCCCAAGCTCGATGGTCTCGGGCGGGCTTTGCCCGCATGCAAGAGAACTGCGCCCGCATCAAAGCAATATTTTTTAGAAACAACTAACCAATTAATCATGTATCTGGAATGTCCACATAGCAATCATTTTTATTGTGCGTGTCATATTAATTAAAGCCAAGATAAAAGAATAAACAGTAAGAGCAATATATGAAAAGAGTGGTTACACAATGATATTTTTCTTGACCTCCGCAGTCAAAGCAATACCTAAATAAAAATATGTTCATTCCAAACAACAATAAAACTCACTTGCTTCTGTACACATCTCTCATTCTAGAAGAAGTTGGCTTGGTTGTAGCATGAAAAGCGTCATTACACAATGATATTTTTCTTGACCTCCACAATCAAAGCAATACCTAAATAAAAATATGTTCATTTCAAACAACAATAAAACGCACTTGCTTCTGTACGCATCTCTCATTCTAGAAGAAGTTGGCTTGGTTGTAGCATGAAGCATGTTCATTACAAAAATATGTCGCCCTCCAAGTTATATATAAATTCAAGTTGCAATTATGTGAGGAAATGAATTTAGGGTAACAAACGATTGCATTTGTAATAAACAAAAATAAACCAGAAATTTTGATATCTTACCTCATCATGGCAACCTTCGAAGTAATGCAATGATTGCATTTAGATCGTTCCTCAATCTCCCTATCATAATTTATTATTTTATTTTAATTCCAACAAATTCTAAACAATAACAATCATTTATTATGTCAATAAAGTCCAAGATTACTGAAATTGGCAGAAGAGGGTATAACTTAAGTTATTTGCACCCCCTGCAAGAAAAGCTAAAACAAAAATATTAGAATGTTAATGATTAAATAATGAAGGTTTTAGGGAAGATCAATGGCTAGAAAAAACAATAAGAATGAAGCATTAAGAAGAAGCTAGAGAGCATGCACACAAAATATGGATGGCTCATGGAGTATCTGTATCTATTTTAGAATGTGCGATATTTCTTTTCAAAATAGTTTAATTCACAAAAGGAAATTTGGAAATAAAAAAAAACTTGAAATACCTCATGGATGAGTTGCAACCATGAACGATTTGAGGAAAGTCGCGTGGGGCGGATCATCATGTGAGAGGAGGCACACAATATGGAAACTGATGAAAGCGAAGTAAATCTTGAAGAATTTTGAAATTATTGCTTGATTAAACTTCTAGAAGTATAAAATATAGATCCAGTTATAATTAACTTAGAATAAGTCAATATATAAGCTACTCTGAAAAAGAAATGACTTTTTTCGCAAAAAAATGTTTTCTTCAATCAAACCCAAAAAATGTCTTCTTCAATTGAACACACTTCTTTCTCTAAAACTAATGAAAAAGAAACAGAAAGGTTTACTCCATATTTGCAATGACAAAAAACATAAAGAGAAAGTATGAAGTCATGGGAATGCTCTTACCGAAAAGAGAAGGGCATGAGACATATCAATGAGTTATCTGTAGAGTTTTTGTGTTGGTATTCTCAAGTTCTTCCGAAGGGAATCTAGTCCTTTTTTCTGAAAAAGATTTAAAATTGCACTCCATGGTTGTAATTACCAAAAGCATGAAAACAAAGAAACACAGAGGTCATGATGCGAAGGACCTTACCGAGAAGAGAAGGGTGTGCCAGCCTTCTCATGTTCTTCTTGTTAGAAATTTTATTTACAAACATTCATTTCATAAATATTTATTGGAGCCTTGTATGGTGTTTGGTGTTTGGCTCATCATTATAGATGAAAAGCTCTAAAACCAAATTTGAGGGAATCCAAATTATTTGGAGGGAAACATTTCATGAATGAAAGGATAAACATTTAGTCTCACCTTGCTTATTAGCTCTCTAGCCAAAGAGTTTATATATGTTTTCACACCTTCTTATTTGTTCAAAAGAACATAAGGAGAAACTATGAACCACACGCGCGCGCGCGCACCGCACCGGACCCGGATTTCGGATTTCGGATTTCGGGAATAATTGAATTGTATTTTTTTTTTCAAAATAGTTTCAGAGTTTTTACTCGGAGTTGCGTCGATAGAACTCGACGCTTGCGTCGATAGGGCTTGCGTCGATAGGTCCTGCGTCGATAGAACTCGACGTAGCGTCGATATGATGTCGACGCAACGTCGATTTGCTTTCACGCGTTCTGCCGTTTTTTACGTGTATTCTTAACCGCTCTTTACGCGTGTTTCTCGTCATTACTTACGTTGGAAATTTTCAACGTTATTACGTGCTTTCCAACTATAACTGTTAATAATTATTACGGTTTTAATATTGTCGTTTTCCGAGATTCCTTTCCGGCGATTTACTGTCTTTATATATTATCGTTCTTCTCAGAAAGAACAATCGCTCTCATATGCCCTTCTGCTCTCTCTGTTCTGACGATCTTCTACGTGATTCCTTTTCTTCACATTTGCTTCATCAAGTGGTTGTTCGGGTGCTCTGTGCTTCTTCGGTGTCCGCGCACATCGGAGTTTCGGGATCTAGCCGGGTGTTGTACCTTGGAGGAGTGAGCATTGGTTGAAAGCCCTGCCGGAGGGTGGTGCAACTTTTTTAGGGCAGTGACCACACGCCTTACCCAGGCTCGATTCTGAACTATACATTACTCTATTTTATTTCTCACATCCTTCATGCAAAATTATTGATATTGCTGTTTCATATATTTATATATATAATACGAAAAAATATATCATTTTGTATATTAATATAGGAATATAGAAGAAAATATTCCAACACTTCTTCCTCCTTGTAGGCAGGAATGCAGCTATCTTAGGACCGAAGCATTTTTCTAGCTTAATTTGTCGCGCAGTAATTCGAGATTCATCTCCACAACCTTTTACCACTAAAAATGCAGATTGAACACAATCATTGGCCATGAAAATGAAAATTGTTCATGAAAAATACCTGAAGAAAATGCAGTATGCAAATTGAACACAATCATTCAACTTGGAAGGGTTGGATGCGGTGGAATTTATTTTTCTTATGCATTTGTACCCTCTGCGCCTGAAAATTAAGCTCTGAATTTGAGGACGATGGGAAGGAGGATGACAACATTTTGTTTTGTTGTTAGATTGTTGGTCCGTAGAATTTAATAATCGTTATTATGACCCGATTCGAAGATGAAACGGTGCAGAAATGTACAGAAGAGACCACATCAGATGAATATTTTCAGTTTTTTTCTGAAAGTTTCGAAAAAAATGCTAGAAATATGAAATGCAAAGCCTTAGCTAGAATTTAAAAATGATAACTTTGAATTTTTTTGCTTTCTGTGTAATATTTGGCAAAAAAGTGTGATGACACTATGCATGCAGTTATATAAAACCTGTTGGGCATTTCAAATAAGCAAAGCATGCCAGTCTCCTGCCCCACATCAACATCAAGAAGATTGTAGCGGATTATTTCATTGGTGTCTCTTGTGTGTCCTTCACTAATCTTTGCTTACATCTAGCTGCCACTTTGTTACTCCAATTGAATTTTAAGGTTATCTGTTCAGCAACACGATTTGGCAGCAACGTCGCCAGTGGACGTCAAAACAACGGGTGGTTTAGGGCAGCGAAGAAGTTGAAGAGCGTTGTGACTGAGAAGGCCACGTGAGGAGATTTTCGGCTGAGAAGGCGAAGAGGAATGGTCGGAAACCGAAGTGAGAGAGAGGAGTGAGAACAAAGGAGATTGCCTACCTCGTCGTCTGACAACTAGTGTAGTTTGCGAGCCCAAACGGCGAGAGGGAAGGTTGACACGAAGGAGTCAAATGCGAAGGAGGGATGCCCTAGAGAGGTGTCGAAATGGCGCAGCGGGAGGGAGAGTCGAAGGCGTCGTGAAGGGGGCGATCGCGAACGGCGAGCGGAAGAGGAGTCGAAGCCCTGGGAGAGCCCGTCAAAATAAGCAGCCCATGAATATGTGCGGGAGATCTGTCGCCAAATACCTGAGCGGTGAGAAATAAATGATTTAAATTAAAGTAGATTTAATGGATGAGTGATATTAGATAACCACGATTAACTCTATAGATATAAATATAAATATAAATAAATAAATATATATATATATATACACGAGTCGAACGGCACGGGCCTCCGGCCCTACGTGAGTGCAATCGGCGGGCTTCGCTTGCCCCGGAATGTTCATAATGTTTATGAATTTATATATTATCTAATTTTTTTAATTATTTAAGATTTAATTATTTATTTATTTTAACTAATTTAATTTTTTCTAGAAAAAAATAAACGGAATAAATAATTAAAAAAAAACAGGTTGCCCGTAAAAGGACGCCGCCGATGGTGGCCCTGCCTGAGCCCCGTCGGACTACCCCCGGCAGGTTTGTCGGGGTCCGACGAACCTGCTGGTGGGCTTAGGGCGAAGCCTTCGGCGATAACCCAAATGGGTGGTTCGGTTTCAGGGGGCTCGGGATTATATTATATTATATATATATGTATATATATATATACATATATGTATATATGTATATATATATGTATATATATGTATATATATGTATATATATGTATATATATGTGTATATATATGTATGTATGTATATATGTATATATACACGTATATATATATAATTTAGTACACACAAACAAAACAAATGTAAGAGAGTCAAGAAAAAGAAAAAATTAATTACAGATAATTTGGGAGGATGTAGATTGTAGAGTATACGAAAAGCGATGGAATAATAAGAGATACCTGATATAGGGGAAGAATGCAGATGTTGGTGCTGGGAAGACAAACAGAGGAGTGCGCGAGGAGGACCTGCGTCGGAGAGGGAAAGAGAGTGAACAGATATCTTTGCAGGAGTCGCGATGTTGTTGATGTAAATGAATATATAGCATTAAATTAAACTCCATTCAATACCTGCGAAGATCGTTCCATCTGCCAAAGACCAAAAACAATCTTGTTTCAAACCTTATCTGAAATAGTACCGAGATTTTCGTCGAACCTAAAATTTGGAAATTGTTCAGCCAAAATTAACCTGACATCTGAAATGCACTGCCAGGTAAGATCAAAAATAGATCTGATATAGGAAAAGAATGCAGATGTTAATACCTTTTTTTGATTTCATCTTTAGGATTTTTTGGGGGTAGAACGGAGGAGGAAGTGAACAGCAACATGGTGCCTAGGAAGCCTGGGAGCAAATCGCAAGCACAAATCTTAAGTGGTGGTGAAGGCGGCTGCTTGGGTGTCGACCAACTCCGTTTTGGATGACGGCGGAATGAGGGTAGGAGCGAGATTTAGAAGGGCACGGAGTAATGCTGGGTCGTCGTCCGACTCTGCCGGCGGCGAGAACTTGAGTCGGCCATGGAGTCGGCCATGGCGGTATAGGGGAAGAGTACGGTTTGGACTTGAAGAAAGGCAAACGGCGATGGTGTCGTGAAGGGGGCGATCGGGTTTTGGATCGGGAGGCAGGGAATTGAAATTCAGAAATTGGTTATTTGTAGCCCAAATCATTTTGATCCAACGGCTTAGATTTAATTAGTGGTTCTAATTCAGCCTCAAAATGGTCTCATAAGTTTTTCTTTATATAATATAGATATATATATATAAATATAAATATATATTTGCTTTATTCATTATAAAATTAATTATAACTTATATAGTATATTATACATTATGTTATCGAAGAATTCAAAGTTTATGTTATAAATGTTAATAATATTAATGCATAATATAATTAATATTTATTATTAATTATTATAATTTAATACATTAAATATTTTCATAAATTATGAAATTGATTTTTAGCTTATAATTTTTTTTTTAATGATTTTTAGCTTATAAATTGCTCTCTAAGATATGAGATTTTTATACATACAATATTTTCTCATTTTTCTCCCTAAGCTCTCATATCTCCCACCCAATTTTTTTTCTATTCTATATTTGCTTCATCCAGTGGAAGTTCAAGTGGTTTGTGCTTCTTCGGTGTCTGCGCACATCAGAGTTTCAAGATCTAACATAGTGTTGTACCTTGGAGAAGTGAGCATCGGTTGAAAGCCCTGCCGAAAAATGATGCAACTTCTTTAGGGCAGTGATCACACGTCTTACCTAAACTCAATTTCTTACTTTACTTTTTATAGTATGTTATTTCACTATTTTCAAACTAGTTATTTTTCCTTTCCAAAAATTATATTTAAATTATTTTATTATTTATATCTAAGAAAGTTAAATAAGAAAATAATATTAAATTTCTAAGAGCTTGTTGCTTACATATTAGATATTTTGTATTTTTTAGAGCATCTCCAACCGGACTCCATTTTCCGGAAAATGGAGTCCGGTGGGCTCCAACGGAGCACCATTAGGCGCTCCAAATTTGGAGGGAGCGGCATTTCCGCTCCCTCCTCTAAATTTAGAGGAGGAGCGGAAATGCCGCTCCTCTATTTTTTTTGTATTTTTTTTTAAATTAAAATAAATTTTGTATTATTTTAAATTTGCGTATAATTTTATAACACCCGCAGCCGCTAATATATTTCTCCAAATTTTACATATAATATATCAAAAAAATTGTCTTTTCGTTACCTACAAAATGAGACTAATATTGAATATTTTCTAAATATTATTGATCATGCAAAGAGCAGAATAAGATATTTTACTACTTAAAATTGCGCATACACCAAAATACATTAACTTTAAAATGCATAATATTTTGAAAACTACATTGCTTCGTTGTCATGTCGTTCCCACAAATGTTCAATCAGTGCATTTCGAAGTGCAAAATGTGAATCTATGTCTTTGATCTTCTTGTGTCGGCTTAGGAATTGACGAAATCTTTCGGCTTCACTTGTGTCCATCTCTTCCACATTCTGGGTCGGTGGCGGCGCAGAAATATCGACATCTTCATTTTCATCTCGTTCGTCTTCGACAATCATATTGTGCATTATAATGCAAGCTGTCATGATATCATGTAACACATGTTTATCCCAAAAACGACACGGCCCCTTAATAATTGCAAAACGTGATTGAAGAACTCCAAATGTTGAAACCGGCAACCGGTCTCCTTGAGTTCGGACCCACTGGGGGGTGTAGCCGACGCTTACTTCTCTCTCACCAAACTCTCTTGACGGTGGATAAGATAACTAGCTAGAACAGACCCAAGGCTGTAGCGAGGAGGTCCCGCCATACACCCGGAAGATCTAAGAGAGCTTCCCCTCCCAAACCAAAGCTCAGTCGGGCACCTTGGAGGGCACTAGCAGCCAACCAAAACCTGCCTGGAGGAGAGGATTCTCTCAAAATCGGTCTCCTCCAAGGTACCCTTAAGGGTCTATTTATAGATTCTCTGGACTGGTCTGCAAATAGCATGGACCCGCCTTTTGGTTTCACTAACTGCACCCCAAATTGGTCTGCTAACAGCCTAACTCTGCTGTTCTGAAGGGCTATTGGCAGCCCACAAGGGGTATCTAGGTCATTTCCTCCTAAAAGCCTTTGGGGGCGAGTGGTCTGTGAGGGCACCACTCGCCAGACTCCTCTCTCGCCCCGTTCGGGCGGGCAAGTGCCCGCACGCGAGATGCTCAACCTGCTCACGCTCGTCGGGGCGCTCCCCCGGACACTTCGGACGCTCCTGAGCTCTGGGCGGGTGGTCCGCGAAGGTGCCACTCGCAAGTCTTCTCGCCTATCGCTACTCTTCCTTCTCCAACACCCCCTACTGCCTACGCGGGTGCTCTGAGAGAGGGACCACATTCGCCCTGTGGTCCGCCCCTTCCCTTGACTCGGGCGAATGCTCCGCGGGGCTCGACTTTTGTCAATTGGTCCCTCCTTTCGGGTCCGGAGGCCCACTCGACGAATACGGAGTTGTACACAATCCCCGCTCTTTGCGAGCGGGTCACCCGCTCGGAAAGAACAGTCCAATCCAGTAGTCGATGAGTGTCTGCTGGCCTGGACAGAATCTTCCTGTGGGTCCCACTTCTACCTTATATAAATCTCGGGCCCGAGCCATTTCCCCAAACGCCTTCTTTCCTGCTGCAGCGTTTCCTCTCGCGCTCCAACTTTTTGCTATTTCGAAGGGTTCCCATGGAACCATCGTCTAAATCGGTCTCGCCGTCAAAGGTAGACTCGCTCGCGACAGCCCCGGGAAAGGATCCTCCCAAGGCCACCCGGTTTGCCCCCTGGCTTTCCTCGAGAAGGGACCCCAACGCTCCCTTTCGCTCCAGGAGGGCCCTGGCCGTTCGTCGGGGTCGGGAGGAGGGAGATTCCGCTTCGAAGTCACCCCACCCCGCCGTCCCCTCTCCCCCCGACTTCCGAATGCAGGTACTTTCATTTCACGTTGCCTCTTCGCTATTCCTCGAGATGACATTTCCTGATGGCTTGGGACCATTCGCAGGAGGCGCCAGATACCGAGGAGAATCGTGGTGTCGCCATGCTGAAAACTGTGCCACCTCCGCTCGCCGATGCGAGAACCTCGCCGGGCCTCAATCTCGCTCCTTCAGTTCCTCCTGATGGGACTCGACCTCAAACAGGTAGCGTCTCGCGTACTGTGAATGCTCTTACCGTTCCTTGGTTCTAATTGCTGCTTTCCGCATCCCTCGTCCCGGGCACCGCGGGATTGACCCTTACCCCTCTCCGCTCTCCCCTTCGCCCGGGAACCCTCACTTCTGCGAACGAGCGCGGGGGATCACCGGCAATGGACCACGGTCGCGCTCCTCCTGACTCTGATCAGGCTGCCATTCCCGTCAGCAATCCGGAACCCTTCCGACCAGGGAAAGGTAAGTCTCTTCATCCCACGGCCAGCATCTTTGAGGTGAACCCCTCGACGTCTCGCCCCCCTAGGCAGCACGAGCCCGTACCAGGTAGGTAGCCTTCTTGGTTTTGCCCCGATTTTATCCTCATTTTTGGAGTGAAAGATCTTCGTTCTCGCAGGTCACCGGAAGGCCTCCCCCATGGGGTTCTACGATGGCGGAGAAGGAATGGTCTCGCCGCCCCCTTCACCCGGAGAGCTTGAGGATTTTCTGGGCGACCCCACCGATGTTCATACCATGAAGGAGCGAATGAAAGAAGTGCTGGAGAAGCTCATCTTCATGCAGCGGGAATTTGCTGGTCTGCTGGACGGTCAACGGATGGAGACCGCTCGCGAGCTCAAGGTCCTCCGACGGGATTACGCTCGCCTTCTCGCTGAGGTGGAATGCTTGGGCGCTGAGGGCGGGGAGCTTTCTCCCGGGAGATCATTGCTATGACTGCGTACTAACACCCGAGGGCGCCCCCGGTCGTTGATACTCGAGGTCGGGGTCGATGGTATTGGTTAGAGCATTAGCCTACCGACCCCCTCCCCTTCCTGCTTTTCTTCTTGGCGCTCTCGGAAAACTCTGCAAGACTATTTGGTTCTGTAATAATTTTCTATGTTCTGCGGATGCTAGTTTTACTCGTGATTTCTCCTTTTACTTTCCTGTGTTTTTTTCGTTTCCGTTGTGGATTATCACCTTGTCTTGCTTTCCGCATAACTGAGTTAACTTCCAACCATGCGGTATTCTGAGGAAAGATCATTCGACGAGCCCTCGAAAATGCTTGGGCGAAAACAGGACGGCGCGAATTCCGAGGCGTCGGGGTGGTGCCGTCACTATCGGCTCACCCGCCGCTCGAGGAAATGATTACCTTTTTGCGCTTTTCTATAAATAGGCTGTCCCACCAACTTTATTTATTACGCATTAACCCGCCGCCATCTTCTTCATCCGCCGACTGCTTTCGCACCTCTTACCTTCGCGCGAGCTCCTCTACTCCAAACCTTTGTGAGATGGGCGGTGAACCGGATGGAAGGGGCAAGTGCGCCAGCGCTTTCGCGGACCACGATTTCGATCCCCGCGACCTCACCGAGGAGGCTTTCTTGGCCACTATCGCGAACCACATCCCGGGGGAGTTCACCGCGACCCATCCGGAACCCGGTGATCGCATCAATTCCTTCTCCCCCGAGACCCTCGCCATCCCGCTAGAGCACTTCGAGGTGGGTTCCGCCTCCCTATCTGGCCGGAAGTCCGCCAGACGCTCCGGTACTTCGGAGTTGTTCCCGCCCAGCTCAACCCGAACTCCATCGCCATGCTGGTGGGGTTCGCATGCTATCTCCGGGAAGAGGGGATCGAGTTCAGCCTCCCCGTCTTCCGCAAACTCTTCACCTTTCGCGAGAAGCACGAAACCTCCTTCTTCTCGGGCCAAAATCCTCTGAAGGTGGCCGGTCTCGCCAACAAGAATCATGACTGTCTTCGTCGATTCGTGTTCATTAGAGGGAACTTCGGGAATGTCCTCTTCGCGCCGGTGCAGGAGGAGGAGTCGACCTTTCGGCCCCCATCGCTGGGCGGTCATGAGTCTAAGCTCCACCAATTTATCCTAGAGCAGGGCATGGACGTCATCCACCTCCGGAGGAATGTGGATTCGCTCCCGCCCATTCCGCCAGGCGAAGGTAAGCTGGGGCAGTCTTCGCACGACTTTCCCTTTCCTACTTCTCGCCTTAATTACCGAGCGTTCTTCTCTGATTACAGGTGCCCGTGACTTCCCGCTGAACCCTCCGCGCCCTGCAGGAGCGGATCTGGGACATTCGCTGTCCACTGTGCGTGCTGCCGTCGATGCCTGTCGAGAGGACTTGGCTTCTTCCAAGGCCAGTGGCCACAAGCGAAAGTCGGACTCGGCCGCGCTCCCCTCCTCGAAGAAGGGGAAGGTCCCCCCATCGTCAAAGGACAAGGCCACCCCGGCCTCTAAAGGGAAGGAAGCCCCGGGCGAGATTCTGGGGGCGAACGTTCCGGCGGGGACCTCTGTTCCGCCCGCGGGAACCTGTTCGGGGCCCCTTCCGAGAGATCACCGCAATTTTGCCAATGGTGAAAAACTCGTGGACCCAGTGGGAGCTCCCCTTGTTAAGTGGGACCAGAACAACAACTGGGTATCCCTCTCGACCCTTCATCCATCGTGGATCGAGACCGATGTCGCCAGCGGCGAGGCCTTCGCTTTCGCCTACGCCCTATACGGCCGTGACGACGCCGAGGTGTTCGACGCCGAGAACACCCAGGTGCTAGCCCACGAGACAGCGCGGGCTCTCCTTCGAGCGCTTGAACTCGCACACATGTCCTCTCGCCGGAGCATCAACCTCGCGTGAAGCCTCAGTGAGGTGGATGCGAATCGGGCGAGTGCCTCAGCGGAGGCCTGAGCGTTGAGGGAGAAGCTGGATGCCGCCGAGGCCCTACTCGCTAGTCGCCCCATCCGGGAGGTATGATCTCTTCCTTGGCCTTGCTAACCACTGCACTCTCCCACATTCCTGACTACTCTTCTCCCCGCAGGACACCACTAGTGCCGAGATGCTGCGCGTTCGAGTGGCTGGCTTGGACGAGGAGAATCGGGGGCTGAAGGAGGACATCCGGCGCCTGCAGGCGGATTCCGCTCAGGCCCTTGGCGAAGGAAGTAAAAGGCACTCCTATTCGAACTTCGAGTTCGAGGAGCTGATGCAGGAGAGTGACCAGGCTGTTGCGGAGCATACGCTGCAGGCCCTCCTTGACGGCGGGTACCTGAAGGAGGGGGCCGAGACGCTGTTGGCGCACCAGGTCGTTCCAGACATTTTCCTCCCAGTACCTTTCCCGGACGGCGAGGACTTTCCTCCGAATGACGAGGTCATCTCCCTGGGCTCATATGAGAGCGGCAGCCCTTCTCGCAAATAAGGGCGAGAGCTTGCTAACCGTTTTGATGACAACAATTATTCTTGTGATAATTTTTTGCGAGGGCTGGGCTTTTTTTGGCACTCGGGGCTATTTTCCCCATTTTGTCTATGTGATAGTTTGTATTGATCATTGCGCAATCGTTTTGCTTCTGTTTCCCGCTAGGCTCGCTAGGACGGTATAACGTTGTGTGGCCGCATCGGGCACTCGTCGAGTGTTTAAGGAGGTATAGGCTATCTTGCCCCTGCCGCCCATTCGCTTAGATCGGGGGTTTTCGTGTGAAACGGTACTAGGTGAGGAGACAAGACTTCTCGCTTCGTGCTTTATTCTTTGCTCTTGCGTTTCGCGGCTCCGGCCTCGGCGCTCTTGTTAAGAGACTATTCGCGCACGGGAATGTCGTGGTCGCAGCCAGCTCCCGCTCCCCCCTCCCCTGTTGAGACTTAGGTGTTTCCGCCGACTTTTGTCGGAGTCGATACAGCGTTCGTGTGTTCGCCGAGTTCGAATAACCTCCCACGACCCTTCGAACGGCAGTGTGCTCGCTGCGCAACCGCTGATCGAATGTTATCCCTGGTTTGTATCATTCGCCCTCCCGGGGTTTGTCTTTGCTTTATTTCAATTCCTCGTTTTTAAGCCCTTCCCTTCCTACTTCACCAGCTAGGTGAGAGCCTGGTCAGCGGGTCTGATCGGGGCCAACTGCCTTTGGAACCTGCCACCGAGTGAGCCTTCGGCCCTGCCAGCTAGATGAGAGCCTGGTCAGTGGGTCTGCTCGGGGCCAACTGCCTTTGGAACCTGCCACCGAGTGAGCCTTCGGCCCTGCCATCTAGATGAGAGCCTGGTCAGCGGGTCTGCTCGGGGCCAACTACCTTTGGAACCTGCCACCGAGTGAGCCTTCGGCCCTGCCAGCTAGATGAGAGCCTGGTCAGCGGGTCTGCTCGGGGCCAACCTTTGAAGCATGAAACCTGCCACCGAGTGAGCCTTCGGCCCTGCCAGCTTGATGAGAGCCTGGTCAGCGGGTCTGCTCGGGGCCAACTGCCTTTGTAACCTGCCACCGAGTGAGCCTTCGACCTTGCCAGCTAGGTGAGAGTCTGGTCAGGGGGTCTGCTCGGGGCCAACCTTTGAAGCATGGAACCTGCCACTGAGTGAGCCTTCGGCCCTGCCAGCTAGATGAGAGCCTGGTCAGCGGGTCTGCTCGGGACCAACTGCCTTTGGAACCTGCCACCAAGTGAGCCTTCGGCCCTGCCAGCTAAATGAGAGTCTGGTCAGCGGGTCTGCTCGGGGCCAACCTTTGAAGCATGGAACCTGCCACCGACTGAGCCTTCGGCCCTGCCAGCTATATGAGAGCCTGGTCAGCGGGTCTGCTCGGGGCCAACTGCCTTTGGAACCTGCCACCGAGTGAGCCTTCGGCCCTGCCAGCTAAATGAGAGCCTGGTCAGCGGGTCTGCTCGGGGTGAGAGTCTGGTCAGCGGGTCTGCTCGGGGCCAACTGCCTTTGGAACCTGCCACCGAGTGAGCCTTCGGCCCTGCCACCTAGATGAGAGCCTGGTCAGTGGGTCTTCTCGGGGCCAACCTTTGAAGCATGGAACTTGCCACCGAGTGAGCCTTCAGCCCTGCCAGCTAGATGAGAGTCTGGTCAGCGGGTCTGCTCGGGGCCAACTGCCTTTGGAACCTGCCACCGAGTGAGCCTTCGACCCTGCCAGCTAGATGAGAGCCTGGTCAGCGGGTCTGCTCGGGGTCAACTGCCATTGGAACCTGCCACCGAGTGAGCCTTCGGCCCTGCCAACTAGATGAGAGCCTGGTCAGCGGGTCTGCTCGGGGCCAACTGCCTTTGGAACCTGCCACCGAGTGAGCCTTCGGCCCTGCCAGCTAGATGAGAGCCTGGTCAGCGGGTCTGCTCAGGGCCAACCTTTGAAGCATGGAACCTGCCACCGAGTGAGCCTTCGGCCATGCCAGCTAGATGAGAGCCTGGTCAGCGGGTCTGCTCGGGGCCAACTGCCTTTGGAACCTGTCACCGAGTGAGCCTTCGGCCCTGCCAGCTAGATGAGAGCCTGGTCAGCGGGTCTGTTCGGGGCCAACTACCTTTGGAACCTGCCACCGAGTGAGCCTTCGGCCCTGCCAGCTAGATGAGAGCCTGGTCAGTGGGTCTGCTCGGGGCCAACTGCCTTTGGAACCTGCCACCGAGTGAGCCTTCGGCCCTGCCAGCTAGATGAGAGCCTGGTCAGCGGGTCTGCTCGGGGCCAACTGCCTTTGGAACCTGCCACCGAGTGAGCCTTCGGCCCTGCCAGCTAGATGAGAGTCTGGTCAGCGGGTCTGCTCGGGGCTAACCTTTAAAGTTTTTTTTTTGGAATCATCACGCAAACCATTACACCATGCACATGTATAAGAAGAATCAAGCTTAAAGCAAGGCATCATTACTATTACATGAACTTAGGGATAGAAACGCTTAAGATCATCGCCGCTCCACGTATGACCAATGGACTCACCCTCCACATTCCGGAGGCGATACCCCCCTGATTTTAAAGCTTTTTCTACAATATAAGGACCTTCCCAGTTGGGATTAAGTTTTCCTACCGCGGCTGACCTTCCGGCTGCGTCGACCTTTTTTAACACGAGGTCAACCTTTTCGAACTGCTTGATCCGGACGTGCTTGTTGAAGTATTTGGCCATCCGCCGCTTAACTTCTTCTTGTCGAATGGTGGCGAGGTCTCGGACCTCTTCGACCAGGTCCAAGGAGAGCCTTAGCTCCTCCTCGTTCCCAGCTCTCCACTCTTCATCACTGTTTGAGGCGGCCTTTACCCATGGCGTCTCGACTTCAAGCTCTACTGGGATGACGACCTCAGAACCGTGAGAGAGTTTGAATGGGGTCTCCCCTGTGGCGGTGTTGGGGGTAGTCCTTAGAGCCCAGAGAACCGAGGAGAGTTGCTCCACCCAATTCCCCTTCAAATTTTCTACCTTCTTTTTTAGTAGGTTCACTATAATTTTGTTAGCAGCCTCCACCTGCCCGTTGCTCCTGGGGTGATGGACGGATGCGAACCTGAGGTCTATCCCCAACTGGCTGCAAAAGCGGATGAACTCCTCGCTGGGGAATTGCGGTCCATTATCGGTCACTATGGCTTGCGGAAGTCCGTGTCGGCAGAAGATCTCCCCCCATACGAAGTTGCGGATTACCTGGGAGGTGACCTTGGCGAGCGCCTTGACCTCCAACCATTTCGTGAAATAGTCAATCACAACCAGGAGAAACCTTCTCTGTCCGCTGGCCTGAGGGAAGGGTCCTACCAGGTCCATCCCCCATATGGCGAAGGGCCAGGGTGCCGTGATGCTCCTTAGCCTCTGAGCGGGCAAGAGTTGAAGTGGGGCAAACAGTTGGCACTTCCGGCATTTCCTGGCGAACTCTGTTGCATCCTTGCTCAGGGTCGGCCAAAAATATCCTTGCCTCATTATTCTCGCCTCCAACGTCCTGCTTCCCGAATGGCTACCGCATTCGCCGGAATGGATCTCCTCCAGGATCCTCGGGACTTCTTCTTCTGAGATGCATCACGCCAGGAATCTCGAGAGGGTCTTCCGATACAAGTCCCCTTCATGGAGTGCATAGTAGGCGGACTTGTATCGAAAGCGCCTTTGATCCGGAACCTCTTCCGGAAATTTTCCTGTCGACAGGAAGGTCACGAATGGGTCTTTCCATGAGGGTCGCTGCTCGATATCCATGAGCTCCCCCTCCTCTATCGAAGGGTGGAACAGATCTGTCAAAGTCCCCCCAACCCGAGGACCAGACTTGGCCAGTCGATCGGCCAAGGCACTCTCCTCCCTTGGGACGTGCCTGATGGAGAAAGTTGTGAACGCTCCGATGAGACCCCTTACTTTGGCGAGATACCGGACAAGCGTGGGCTCTCTTGCCTCAAATTCACCCTTGACCTGCAAAGCTATCACCATCGAATCCGTGAGAACTTCCACATCATGAACTCCTAGTTCCCGGGCCAGACGCAGGCCGACGATCACCGCTTCATACTCCGCTTGGTTGTTGGTCACGGGAAAATGTATCACCAGCGCTTGCTCGATTTTCACCCCATGAGGGCTTTCCAACACTACCCCTCCTCCTAGGGAGTTCTTGCCTTAGGCTCCGTCGACCAGCAGCTTCCAGGGGGTATGGTGCTGGACTTGCTCCTCTTCTGTCTCGACCATGAAGTCCACCATGAAATCTGCTACTGCTTGGGCCTTTATTGACAATCGTGGGAGGAAGGTGATGTTGAATTTGCTCAACTCTATCGACCACTTTGCGAGCCTCCCCCGAATGCTCTACCCCCTTGAAGATTTTGCGTAGGGGGTGATCGGTTATTACTTGAATCGAGTGAGCCTGGAAGTAGGGCCTGAGCTTCCTTGCCGAGACGACCAAGGCGAAGGCTAGTTTTTCCAGGATCGGGTATCGGAGTTCCGCCTTCTTCAGAACCCTGCTCACGTAGTAGATGGGTAGCTGCCTCTTACCCTCTTCCCTGACCAGGACGGAGCTTACGGCTTCAGCCCCAACTTCGAGGTATAAGGCTAGGTCCTCCCCCTCCTTAGGGCCTTGGAGCAGCGGAGCCTTGGTGAGCTGGCACTTCAAGGCCTGGAAGGACCCCTCGCATTCTTCCGTCCATTCGAACTTCTGATTGCCTCGCAACACTTTGAAGAATGGGGAGCATTTCTCCCCCGCCCGAGAAAGAAACCTACTCAGCCCTGCGAGCTTCCCGGTCAGCCGCTGGACCTCCTTAGCGTTTCGCGGCGATCCTAGCTCCATTATGGCGTTCACTTTGTCCGGGTTAGGTTCTACCCCCGAGGGGGTGAGAAGGTGACCCATGAACTTTCCTTTGCTGACCTCGAATACGCACTTCATGGGGTTTAGCCGCATCTTGTACTTGCGCAAAGTAGCGAACATCTCCTCAAGGTCCTGGAGGTGGGAACTTACGCTTTTGCTTTTGACCATGAGGTCATCTACGTAAACCTCCAAGTTTCTTCCTCTTTGCTCCCGAAAGACCTGGTCCATCATCCTTTGGTAGGTTGCTCCGGCATTCTTCAACCCGAAGGGCATCATTTTGTAACAGTAGCACCCCTCCTGGGTGATGAACGAGACATCTTTAACGTCTGGGGGGTGCATCCTGATTTGGTGATAACCTGAAAAAGCATCCAAAAAACTCATCACAGAAAAACCGACGGCTGAGTCAACCAGCGCGTCGATTCGAGGCAGGGGATAACAATCCTTAGGGCAGACTTTGTTTAACAAAGAAAAGTCAATGCACATACGCCAGCGGCCATCGCCCTTTTTTACCATGACGACATTGGAGACCCAGCCTGGGTACTGGATCTCCGATACAAAACCTGCTTCGAGGAGCTTTGCCACCTCCTCGTGGATTGGTCCTTCGAGCTTGTCGGCTATGGTCCTTCTCTTCTGTCGGATGGGACGGGTCCCCGGCTCAAGGTTGAGCCGGTGGCAAGCCACGTCTGCATCGATGCCTGGCATGTCCGCTGCGCTCCATGCGAAGATGTCCACGCTCCCTTGGATGCACTCCAGCATCCTTCTTTGGTCTTCTAGGCCGAGGCCCCCGCTGATCCGCACCTTCTCCACCCTTCCTCCTTGGGTGGTGACTTCCATCTCGACCACTTCTTCCGCCGCCTCAAGTTGGGCCGGCTCTTCCCACTTGCCCCCTGCACTTCTCCCTTCAACCGGGATCTCCTCTCCCGCTCTAGTTTCCTCCTCCATGGGCTCGACTCGCTCCTCCTGAGCCTTCTCCATCCCTTCTCCTTGGATCCCGCTTTCTTCCTCAACTCTTCTTTCCATCCTCTCTTCTTCCGCCCCGTCCGGCCCCTTCATCTCCTCATCCATCTTCTCAGCTTCCTCCATCCAGGAGATGGTGTTGACGGTAGTAACATAACACTGCCTTGCCACCTTTGCATCCCCCCGGATCCGAACCTGGACCCCTCCGTCGTGGAATTTCAAGCACTGGTGGTAAGATGAGGGCACGCATCGGAAGGCGCTGATGAGGGGACGTCCGAATATTGCATTGTAGCTGCTCGGGGCGTCTACAATGATGAATCAACAATTCCTCGGGACCCCTCCCAACGACACCTGGAGGCCAACTCCTCCCTTAACCTCTTTCCTCTCCCCCGAAAAGCCGAACAACGGTCCGTCGGAGGCCTGCACCCTTTTCTTTTCAACTTCCAATGCGTCGAAAGCCTTCTTGAAGATGACGTTCACGGAGCTCCCTTTGTCCACCAAGATCCGGGAGACCGTGAAGTTTTCTATTGCCGTCTGGATCACCAAGGCGTCACAGAACGGGTCCTCGTAGTCGGGCATGTCTTCTGACGAGAAGGTGAGCTTCTCCGAGGGGGGTGGGGTCTGGGAAGCCGATGCGACACCTCTCCTATACATCGCCTGGAAGCTCCGCTTGCGAGTTGCCTCGATTCCGACCCCTCCGTGGATCACCCCGATCCCTCCCCCTGGCTCCTACGTCTGCCCTGTCTTCGCACTTGTCCTCCTCCGCCTCCGGGAACACTTCCTAGATCCTGACCTGCTGCCGCCGTGGCTGACCTCTCCCTCTCATCTCCAAGAATTCCGGGCAGGTGGCCGTTGCATGACCTTCCTCCTGATGAAAGTCACAGTAAGGCAATGCCACCCTGCCCCCTCTTCCTCCTCTTCCTCTTCTTCCTCCTCTTCCTCGGCCTACCGCCATAGCTTGCTCCCGGGGAGTGTGAGGGGGCCTGGGGCCTTGCCTCCACCCTTGGTTGACCCCCTCCTGCTCCCCTCCTCGGTATCCCCCCTCTTGACCTCTCACCGGTCCCTCCTGACGGCTCCATGTCAGCCGGTTATTGGGTTCCTGACGTCTCCAATCCTGCTGCTGTCTTTCGAACCCCTGGCCCCTGGGTTCCTCCCTTCTTCTTCCTTCCTGCTGCCTCATCTCGGGCTCACTCATCTTCGCCAACCTCCTGTAAAACTCTGAATTGGCTGCCTACCCTTCTATCTCCTCTGCTGTACGCTCCATCAATTCCTCAAAGGAGAGGGGAGGCCTTCTCTTCAGGTCCATTTTGAAGAACCCATCCCGCAACCCTACGATGAATGCCATCTGGAGGGTGAACCCCGACACCTCCTGCACGAGGTGGACCTCCTCCTGGAACTTGTCCATATAATGGGCCAGTGATTCTCCTTGCCCCTGCTTGATCTTGAAGAGCGCCTCCGCGTCTTTCTTTCTCTTTTTTGACGTCGAGAAGCGCAGTCGGAAGCTCCGGCGCAGATCGTCGAAGGCATAGATGGAACCCACGGGGAGCTGGTGGAACCAGTCCCTAGCTTTCTCCTTTAGAGTGGTTGCAAAGAGTCGGCATTGAAAGGCGTCCGACATGGGAAGAATTGAGACTATGTCCTCAAACCATTGTAGATGCACGACTGGGTCATCCTTGCTGGTATAATAAGACATTTCCGGCCCTCGGAACCCCTCTAGCACTGGGGCCGATAGGATCAACTCGCATAAGGGGCTCCCTTCTCTTGCTCGGCGAGTGGTCCCCTCGCGCGGGGCCAACTCGCACACCTCTGCATTCGCCGGGCAGTTGAACAACTGCCACCCGGGGAGATCTCGCGCACTCGCCTCCGCTGGCACCTCCTTCCCGTGTCGCTGCCCCGGGGCGTTCTCGCCAACCTGCGGGGGAGGGACCACGGGAACGACTAGGGTCTCGCACTCGCTCCTCCCGGTGAGAACCATCTGCAGGACTTCTCGTTTGAACTTCTCGAACATCTCCAGCCACTCCATTGTCGCTGGTGGCTGCGAGAGGCCTGAGTCGGAACCATTTCCCCCATCTCCTGTCATCAAGTCCAGTTTGAGATTTTCCTTCACCGGCTACGGTCCACGCTCACCGCACCAAAAATGTTGAAACCGGCAACCGGTCTCCTTGAGTTCGGACTCACTGGGGGGTGTAGCTGACGCTTACTTCTCTCTCACCAAACTTTCTTGACGGTGGATAAGATAACTAGAACAGACCCAAGGCTGTAGCGAGGAGGTCCCGCCACACACCCGGAAGATCTAAGAGAGCTTCCCCTCCCAAACCAAAGCTCAGCCGGGCACCTTGGAGGGCACTAGCAGCCAACCAAAACCTGTCTGGAGGAGAGGATTCTCTCAAAATCAGTCTCCTCCAAGGTGCCCTTAAGGGTCTATTTATAGATTCTCTGGACTGGTCTGCAAATAGCATGGACCCGCCTTTTGGTTTCACTAACCGCACCCCAAATTGGTCTACTAACAGCCTAACTCCGCTGTTCTGAACGGTTATTGGCAGCCCACAAGGGGTATCTAGGTCATTTCCTCCTAAAAGCCTTTGGGGGCGAGTGGTCTGTGAGGGCACCACTCGCTAGACTCCTCTCTCGCCCTGTTCGGCCGGGCGAGTGCCCGCACGCGAGATGCTCAACCTGCTCACGCTCGTCGGGGCGCTCCCCCGCACACTTCGGACGCTCCTGAGCTCTGGGCGGGTGGTCCGCGAAGGTTCCACTCGCAAGTCTTCTCGCCTATCACTACTCTTCCTTCTCCAACACCCCCTACTGCCTACGCGGGTGCTCTGAGAGAGGGACCACATTCGCCCTGTGGTCCGCCCCTTCCCTTGACTCGGGCGAATGGTCCGCGGGGCTCGACTTTTGTCCATTGGTCCCTCCTTTCGGGTCCGGAGGCCCACTCGGTGAATACGGAGTTGTACACCAAAGGCTCGCTCTACATCTTTTCGGCATGCTTCTTGCATCATTGCGAAGTATTGTTTTTTTTTTATCTTGTGTGCGTGAAATAGTTTGAACCAGTGTTGACCATTTCAGATATATTCCGTCGGCTAAGTAATAACCAACATCATAATTTTTCCCCAAGATTGTATAATGAGTAGGCGTCGTAATACCTTTAACTAAATTGGCAAATAAATGGGACGACTGCAGAACATTGATATCATTGTTAGAGTCCGGCAAGCCAAAATATGCATGTCATATCCACAAGTCATATGATGCTACTGCCTCGAGTATGATTGTTGGTCCACCATGGCGTCCTGAATATTGGCCTGCCCATGCTGTTGGGCAGTTCTTCCATTGCCAATGCATACAATCTAGACTTCCCAGCATCCCTGGAAACCCTCGTTCTTTACCTTTCTGTAGTAATCTTGCTACATCATTCGCATTGGGATATCTCAAATATTCGTCCTTGTACAATTGTACAATTGCCCTGCAAAACCTTTTCAAGCATTGAATCACAGTTGACTCACCAATTCGAATGTATTCATCGCAATTATCAGCTGATGTTCCATATGCTAACATACGAAATGCTGCTGTAATTTTTTGTAATGTTGATAGTCCAAGCTTACCAACACCATCCTTCTTTTGAACAAAGAAATTGTCATGCTCCTGCACTGCAACGACAATGCGAAGGAAAAGAGTCTTCCGCATGCGGAATCTTCTTCGAAAAAATGTTTCCCCATAAGTGGGGTGCTCGGAGAAGTAATCATTCCAAAGTCTAGTGTTACCTTCAATCCTCCCCCGATTGATCACCACGTGGCCAGGTACTGAACCTCTACGTCGCGGGCGCTCTTCATGTTGAAGTTGAGCAATTATGGCATTGTTGGAGGCATACATACGAGCTAAAATTTCATCTTCTTGCTCCCATTCATCCCTGTGTTTTTTCCACTGGAGGAGTTGTTGCGAAAATAATTGTTGTTTCTCCCATTCACGTTCATCGTCTGAAGACGATGAAGATCGCAAATGGGATGACCCTGCTTCATAGTTCATTTTTTGTAGTGTAGATTGTTCTGAAGGTATTTTTGGCTAACCGGAACTGGTGTTTATATAGATTATACCCAGCATTGGATTCCTTCTCCACTCATACCAGTGTGTTGTCACATTAATTTTGTCAACATCTAATCCGACCTCTTGTTTTTTTCCCAGCATTGGATTCCTTCTCCACTCACACCAGGGTTTTGTCATATCAATCTTGTCAACATCTAATCCGGCATCTTATTTTTTCCCCAACATTTGATTCCTTCTCCACTCACACCAACATTGGATACGAAGGAGAACAACACGGCGAACCTAACGATGACCTCCTAGAATTTTAGTTTTAATTGCAGATGTAATATTTTTTTTGAATTATGTAATGCTTATTTAATTTTAATTATGTACTCGTAACTTTTAATTACGTAAAGCTTATTTTTTTTTTGAATTTCATAAAAGAATATAATAAAATAATATAATACAAAAATAATAATAATTATAATAATATAAATATATACGTGTATATATATACATATCATATAAATACAAAATACATAAAGTATACATAAAACCTACCTAAAATATACATAAAATAAATTAATATACATCATGTTCTCTAAATATAGAGAACATGATTGAAGTTGCTCTAACCATGTTCTCGATATTTAGAGAACATGGTACAATGGGGAGCTCTAAATATAGAGCTCCCCATTGGAGATGCTCTTAGAAACTTATTGAATAGCGGCATTAGATGGGACACCCAGCTATTCACTCTCTTTAAATTCCCACCACTACCATCATCAACTCGACCTCCTCCACGGCCCCGCAGCTCAATGTCTCTCCCAAGTCACCCAATCTCCACTCTCAACATCGTCAAGCCCACCTCTTCTTCCCCGCCCTCTACCACAGCCTCCACTCGCCCCGTCGTCGTCCTCCCAGTTAAGCTCCCCGCTCCATCATCCCGACTCTTTCGCTCTCTCACGCGCGCGCGGACACAAGTCTTTCTAATTAGATTGGTGATTTATGCATCGCAGGGGTTGGGGAACAACAGCGGCGATTACCGAAACCTCTGCTGTACGCTAAAGGATGACTACGGCATCCCCTCTGTAGTTTCCAAGGTCTCCCGCTTAGACTGGCTCCGCAACGCGGCCGGCCTCCTCGATTCCAACTACTGGAGAGGAACTCTACGCCCAAGGCCCGTCCTGAATTGGTATATCCTTTTCCCATTTTCGTTCATCTTTGAGCCCCATCCGCGCATTCCTCTGTACACCAAATACCAAACTTTAGATCAATTAGTCATTTGTTAGGTATCTGGAAAGAGTTGAGGAGGCGGTCTGTGAAGCTAAAGCTCTCTGTCCACAAGGTAAAGTTTATCTGAACTGCTCCCCTTTGGAGAAATTTGAGATTCTTGGAGATGGGTTCGATTTGATCTTGGTTTGCCACTTCCCAATTTACATTTCGGTTGAATTGATTTACTGAATTGGAGATAGATTGCTTCTTTGTTTTGTTTGCAGGAGGGAGTATAGCATTGATAGGACATTCAGCCGGGGGATGGCTTGCGAGAGTGTACATAGAAGAGTTTGGATGGTCGAATATCTCTTTGTTGCTCACGCTGGGTACCCCTCACTTGTATGATTTGATTATGGTAGCATCTATTGTTCTATTTGGTTTTATATGCTTGCCTTCACACAACAATTATCTGTCCCACATCTGTATCGGGTTATGCAAAAAATATCTTTGTGTAGAAATACCAAACAACTGACTCTTATCCATATGCTTAAACTTTTGGACTCGAAACAAGTTTGTCCATGAGAGTATTTGACTCAACTCTGCCCCTTTGGTTCATACTCCATAGAGCAACTGGAATAGAGTATGTTGACTTGACTTGTAGATCAAATGTGGTTTAGGAAGGTTAAAATGTGACTAACTCCTATGACTGATCCCATGGTTGGGTGAACTCTTTGTGCATGATATTCGATGATGTTAAAAAGTTTTTATTTGCGAGGAGTGATGACTGATGTAGAGTGCTCTCATGTCTGGCGTTATTGTTTTTAAGAGTATTGTTTTCATTGGTCAACATGTTGGAAATTTTCTGTTTAGTGGATTCAATTCATCGAGACGTCCCAATAAAGTCGTACGCGAAAAATGGAATCTATTCGGACTCCTACGAGCGCGTGTTAATTCAGTCCCGCGAACGATCGAAACCTGTGATAGGTGGGTCAGATCGTCTCGTAAATTCAGGACGCGAACTCGGTCTCACCCTTGGCATATGAATAGACATGATGATTTAAATCCTAATTAAGTTATAGGATCTAATTCATTTGGTTGTTTTTTATTTAGGAGTTATGAGGATTAATTAACCTCATTTTTGTAACTCCTAAGGGTTTGCCTATTAAAGCTCATACAAACCATTTTCATTGTCTTACGGGTGAACAAGGGCGACTCTCGAGTTTTCTCTCCATCGTTCCATAACCGCCAACTTCATCTTCCTCGCATGGCTTCTCTAGTTTGGGCGTGAAGAAAGAAAACTCAGAAAAAAAGGTTCTATTCGGAACGCTCTTATGCATCCAGCCCGCCAGTCAATTGTCAACCTCCATGGCCAATCAGATCTGATTTGGTGCAAGCTTTTGATTTACCTTCCGAAGTCATCTCTGCCATTTTATTTCTTGGAGGCGCTGCACTTCAGATCGAGAGGAAAATCAAGGATATTGGCCCTCTTGATTTTCTTCCTGGATCAAGCTATTAGTCATCTCGGCCCACTAAAGATATTTCTAGGTTGTTCATACATGAATATTACAGATCTCATTGTGTTCGAGAATTGCTGGAGATCTTCTTGCACGATTTGGAAATCCATAATCGTTTATCAACTTGTTGATTATATTGAGTGTTTTTGTTATAGAGAATTTCTTAGGTAAGAAATTCACGTTCCATATTGGATCTAGAAATATCACAATACTCTTCTCAGATCAATTTCAGATTTTGTTTCATATTTCATATACATACATTGCGCCAATTATTCCAAATTGTAAAGATTAAACTATTGCATATTCGTGTATGTCAGCTAGACTTTCCAACGATGCAAACTTCATAAGAAAAGACACGAGCTTGAAGTTAAGAACGATATAAGTTAATTTTCGCACTTCAGTAAATTTATCGTTCGCTCAAGCCCTATTTCATTTGCGTGTTTTTGTTTATAATTAATTAATTAGAAATTTAATCCTGCATTGAGACTCCAATAGAGATTTATAGATTTTGAATAAGATGATCCTGCATTCCCTAGTCGCCGCTACATTCAGTATATGTGTCGTCATAAATTTTCGATAACACAACTAGGCGTAGCGACACTAAATTTTCCTAACAATTGGTATCAGAGGGAACTTATTTCAAGTTTATTAGTCTCATTAATTACTTGGAGTGAGATTATTTCTAATTAACTTCATAAAGAACACCAAATTAGAAAACCCATTTAGTTTGAGAGAAATAAAATAAGAAGCTGTTTTCTAAAAGTGCATTCATTGAAACAGTTCAAGACAATCGTCGTGTCTCTTTAAGGCGATTACGTGCCCACACGTCATTAATAGAAGAACACGACATTCATCTTAGAGCAATATTCAGATATCCCGGTGTGAAATGGTCTTATAGGTTGATAAGATCTGTTGCCGCCAAAGTGGCCGTTTCGAGTCAGTCTGTGAGATTACGGTTTCACATGTTTTAGGGATTTCTCTGAGACTAGTGCGCAATCATTCACCCAAAGGTGGTGCTTGCAATAGGTTCAGAGGGATACACTCGGACATTTAGACGGTAGTGCGGGGCTCTAGTAATCTATTCGCCCAAAGGTGGTAGATCTACGAAAAGCTCAAGCGTAACTGTTGCTCGTTCGTGTGTGGAGAATTACTAATTGCGTGGCGCGCAGTCTGCCCAAAGGTGTTGCCCGCTGACGCGTCTGGATTCTCCATTTAGTGTGCTGTTTAGGGTTTTTAGCCACTGTTGCTCTATTTGTCCAATCCATTTTTATTTCCTCTCTTTTTAGTCACCTTCATTGTCCATAAAAATATTAGACGACCATCAAATAATTCATTGAGTCGAACTTCAAAAATTCTAAGTTCGACATTAAGTCTGCACCACATAAGGTAGATATAGAAATGACCATGAATACCAACCAGCATGCAACTCTTACAGCGACCGTCACTCAAGCTGATAGAGATCGCTATGATCTCATTACCCGATGTGTTGTTGATGAAGAGAAATTAAAGAACAATGAGACTCACACCGCAATACATATAATCAAGCCCTTATTTAAGAAGAAGTTCAAAACTCCCTATAGAGCTCATGAGGGGCACACTTCAAATACTAAGGACACTACTGAAAAGAAGCCTCTCACTTGCTTCTTCTGTCTTCTGTAAGAAGAAGGGACACGTGAAAATGGAGTGCATAAAGTTTAAAGCTTGGATTGAGCGACGTAGTTTCACTCCTAAAGCTAGCCCTTTGGCATTAGTCCTTTGTGAATCCAATTTGATTGAAGCCCCATTCAGTTCCCGGTGGCTTGATAGTGGAGCAACGAATCACGTTGCTTTCACATTGGATGGATTCATTAGGAGGAGGCCAAATATGGGTGAGTGTAGACTCACGGTAGGCAACAACGCTGAAGTAGAGGTGGAGTTTATAAGAGACGTATGCTTAGTTCTAGCTCCTGGTTATGAACTATATTTAAGAGACATTTTCTATATTTCTTCATTTAGAAGGAACTTGATTTCAGTCTCCGCATTAGATAAACTTAATTATGGCTTTAACATTCTGGGTGGTTCAATTAATATTTCTTTTGAATCACAAGTTATTGGCCAATGTTCTTTATCTGGCGGATTGTATAGTTTATGTCTAGCTCCTACAAACATTTATGCAACCTCCTTTAATGTAGAGCGCGTTGCCAGTAAAAGACCACTACTTAAGGAAAAATCGTTCATGTTGTGGCATAAACGCTTAGGCCACATTTCTAGGGAGAGAGTGGAGAGATTAATGAAGGAGAATATTCTCCCTACTCTTGACTTCAGCGACCTAGAGACATGCGTCGATTGTTGTAGAGGCAAGATGTCCAAGATCAAGAAGAAGGACTCCACACGTAGTCTTGATTTATTAGAGGTTATTCATACGGACATTAGTGGTCCTTATTCCACTACCCTCTGTAAGAACATTTACTTCATTACCTTCATAGATGACTACTCCCGTTTCGGGTATTTGTACTTAATTAAAGAAAAGTCTGAATCTCTTGACAAATTTAAGATTTTCAAGACTGAAGTTGAGAAACAAATAGGAGAAGCCATCAAGATTGTTAGGTCTGACAGATGTGGAGAGTATTTTGGCAGACATGATGCCTCCGGGAAACATAAAGGTCGTTTGCCATATGCTTGGAGAGTTGCGGCATTGTTGCCCAATACTTCATGCCGGGTAGTCCTGAGCAAAATGGTGTGGCCGAAAGGCGTAATCGCGCCCTTAAGAAAATGATGAGGAGTATGATGAGTAGGACTAATCTTCCTGAGTTTTTGTGGGGTGAGACACTTAAGACTGCGGTGTACATCCTTAATAGAGTACCTTCAAAGTCAGCACCCAAAACACCTTTCGAGTTGTAGACTGGTAGGCGACCCAGTCTTAATCATTTACGCGTTTGGGGTTGCCCTGCAGAAGTCCGTTTATATAACCCATCGGAGAGTAAAATTGTCCTTAGATCTTGTCGCTGCCTATGAAATCCTTAGATCTTGTCGCTGCTATTTCATAGGCTACCCGGATCATTCTAAGGGATTTAGGTTCTATTCCCATTTAGGAGGACCCAGAATAGTGGAATCACAAACAACATAAGTTCTTAGAATTAGGTGTTACTGACGAACCAAGTTGCTCTCGCCCTATTAGTGAAGTCAAGGAGGTCGTGCCTATTAATTTGACTGTGCCCTTATTGGAGAACCATGTGATGCATGAACCTATGATAGGACCTGTAGAGGAAGTGGAACCGGTTTTGCCACCGATTCCAATTGAGATTCCTCCACAGATTCAGGAGGATCGTCCGCCCGCTAGGAGATCCTTTAGGCAGAGGAGGCCAGCGATTTCCTCAGACTATGAAGTTTACCTAGGCGAGAGTGATTTTGACTTTGGTCATGTAGTTGACCCAGTGACATTTGAGGAGGCTGTTTCTGGACCTCAAACCGATTTGTGGTGGGAGGCAATAAAAGACGAGATGGAGTCTATGAAGCTGAATAAAGTTTAGGAGTTAGTTGAGTTACCTAAGAGTTGCAAACTCATTGGTTCTAAATGAGTGTTTAAGACCAAAAAAGACTACAAAGGGAAGGTCGAGCGGTTTAATGCAAGACTGGTAGCCAAGGGATTTACACAGAGAGAAAGTATCGATTATAACAAGACTTTTTCTCCTGTTTCCTCTAAAGACTCTTTTAGAGTAATAATGACGCTTGTAGCTCCTTATGATTTGGAGTTACACCAGATGGACGTTAAGACCGCATTCTTAAATGACGATCTTGCCGAAGAAGTCTATATGGTACAATCCGAGGGATTTAAGTCCGGTCATACTGACCAACTTGTATGCAAGCTTATTAAATCCATATATGGTTTGAAGCAAGCTTCTAGACAGTGATATTTAAAATTCGATAAGGTAGTCACTTCAGTTGGTTTCGAAGAAAATAAGGTAGACCGTTGCATATATCTCAAGATCAGTGGGAGCAAATTCATCTTCTTAATTTTGTATGTAGATGACATTCTGCTTGCGAGTAGTGATTTGTCATTATTGCATGAATCTAAGCAGTTTTTGTCAAAGCACTTTGATATGAAAGATCTTGGAGAAGCGTCTTTTGTTCTATGGATTGAGATCATTAGGGATCGATCTCATCATACATTAGCACTCTCTCAGAAAGCCTATATAGAGCGTGTACTTGAGAGATTTAACATGCTCGAATGTAAGCCTGGAGATGTTCCTGTGATTAAGGGTGATAAGCTAAGCTTGTCACAATGTCCCAGGAACGATACAGAGAGAGAGTGCATGAAGGATATACCTTATGCTATTGCGGTAGGCAGCTTGATGTATGCCCAAGTCTGTACCAGACCAGACATTGCCTTCGCAGTAGGACTTCTAGGCAGATATCAGTCGAACCCAGGACCAGCTCAGTGAGTGGCTGCCAAGAAGGTCTTAAGGTACTTGAAAGAAACAAAAATTTTTAAGTTGGTCTACCATAAAGTTCAAAATCTCGAATTGGTAGGGTATTCAGACTCCAACTTTGCCGGATGTGAGGATGATAGGAAGTCTACTTCGGGTTATATATTTAAGTTTGCTGGTGGGGTCGTTTCGTGGAAGAGCGTTAAACAGACACTCATTACTTCATCCACTATGCACACAGAGTTTGTAGCTCTCTTTGGAGCTTCTACTCACGCGGTTTGGCTTAAGAACTTCATTACAGAGTTGATGGTCGTCGATTCTATAGTTGGACCCATTCAGTTGTACTATGATAATATTTCTGCAGTTATATTCTCAATGAACAATAAAAGTATCACATGGTCCAAACCATGGTTGTCAGGATCGAGATCCTAGGTGGGATCGTTGTGGGGGTTGGATCGGATCGGATCGTAGGATCGGATCGAGGATCGTAAGATCCTACTACATTCCTAAAGTAAGACTTAAAATATGAAATTGAATTTGGTATCATCTAATTATATAAACAATCAATTCAAAAAACTATAAAATTAATCATTTTCATATGTTGAATGTGGAAATTTGATCAAACACGAAAAAAAATGAAAATTAATCACTTGAGTTTAATTCTTACCGTTAAGAATTTTGATTCGGATGTCCTTGAAAGCTTAATAAGCTTGAACTTGTCAACCTTGAGGCTTTAGTTGGCTAGCTGCATGTTTAAATAAGCTTATAGTTTCACATGCATAATGCCATAATTGCATATGCTACCAGATTTAATGACTCAAAATAACATTATGATAATGATCACAAATGAAAAAAAAAAAAGCATAAGTGCATAACTTCACATCAAATGAGAAATAACAAACTAATGTCTATGACAAATCAATTGTTGGCTAGCTGCATGTTTAAATAAGCTTATAGTTTCACATGCATAATGCCATAATTGCATATGCTACCAGATTTAATGACTCAAAATAACATTATGATAATGATCACAAATGAAAAAAAAAAAAAACATAAGTGCATAACTTCACATCAAATGAGAAATAACAAACTAATGTCTATGACAAATCAATTGTTTTGGAGAGCATAAAATCATCAGTACAAATCATTAACTGGTACATCGACCATATCCTCATCACCAATTATCGCATTTTCATCATCACCACCTGCATTCTCATCATCATCCCATTCACCCTCACTAATATACTCGATAGCATCGAGGTCACTGCGTCTTATGGTGAGATCTTCGACGCCACCTAAAATGAAAAAAATTAATTAAATAAGTGCTTGATTCATAATGTAGTTGAGGAGTTTTGCATTATCAAATGAGTTATTATGAAACTTACATTCTTCATTTACTTCCGTAGCATATTCTTCAATGTGCCTTTCAGCACTATCATCACTATAAGTTTCTTGTGTTTCTCTATTTCGAAGAATCCCCAACCAATTGCCGTTACGAGGAAGAACTGGATCTTCCCTCTCTGTGATCCATTCATCATCAGACGGGATAAACTTTTTCTCTTCTCCATCAACATCTTCCCTCTCTGTAGCTCAATTTTTTTTCAAAATTTTCTAAAATCAAATCAATACAATGGGCAGCACATGGCGTCCAATATAAACTTTTTCTCTTCTCCATCAACATATGACCGGCCGCCTTGTAGTTTGAAGCATTATCAGTTACCACTTGCACAACATTTTCTTGACCAATCTTCTCCACAACTTCATCTAACATTTGAAAAACTTTGTCTGATGTTTTTGAAATATCAGAAGTATCAATGGATGATAAGAACACCGTACCTTTTGGGCTATTCACCAAAAAATTGCATATAGATCTCCTTTTCCTATCTGACCATCCATCAGACATAATTGTGCAACCAACTTTCCTCCATTCTGCCTTGTATTCCTCTAGTAACTATAGAGTTCTATCCACCTCTTGTTTTAGATATTTAACTCTAATGTCATTATAAGAAGGTGGTTTCATTCCGGGCCCATGTTGGCCGATCGCTTCGATCATGCTTATGAACTCCGGGTTCTTCACGCAATTAAAGGGAATTGCACTTGTATAGAAGAATCGAGCAATTTGTTGACAAGCTTTTTCACGCGCATCTTTTTTGAATATATGATTAATTGTTGATTGACTTGTCTTTCTAACAAAAGCATCCATTGGCTCCTTTCTTTTACCTTGTTTTGCTTCACCCAACTCAACCTCATAATCAGCTATGAACGCGTCAATATCTCTTTTCTTCTTTATAGCTTCCTCTCCATGAGCTTGAAGAATACTCAAAAATTGATTTCTCACATTTTCGGGTACTTTTGTGCACGCTTCCACATTAAATTTTGTCCCTGCTAAGTGGTGTTTTAATCTGTATATTCCACCAGATCTAATGACTAGACAATATTTGCATTGTACTTTTTTAGTAGTACTGTCAATTTCAATCCCATGGAAATTGACACCACTTGTAGGGACTCGGCGCCACCAACTCTTCCAAAAGCCCGGATTGTTTGGGGAATGGGCAACCGCTCCTTTATAGAGCTGGCTATCCTTGGCAAGATCCACGGGGCAGCCAGTTACGCCCTCAGGGGACACACCCTTCTGATTCGACTAGTGCCGCAACACCGGGGGCATTGCTGAACCCCAACAAAGTGGTTTAGGGTTAGGGCAAACCTGGGGGGGGGGGGGAGATACCAGCCTAGGAGTCGTCACCTAGGGTTCCACGGAGTCGGCATTGTGGGATGATCACGGGAATCCGGGAATAGTTTTCTCCAAATTCTGCAAGAGCCTCCATCAGCCCACTATCTATCTATTTATAATAAAAAAGGCCAGGACATCCCACCTTCAACGACTATGATTGGCCGGAGGTGGGGCCACCCAAATACATTTAAACAAATGCAAAAATAATAAACTAATATATCAAATTGATTCGCAACGCGAATCCGAACACATCTGCGGAGTCCGATCGTCGGGCACTCCATATATGAAAAGTTGCCAAATCAGCCCCGAAAGGGCTCAAAACTCGTCATCCACTGAAAGTCCTCGTCTATGCTCCACATCAATCTCCCCGGCTTGGAAGAATTCATCTCCTGATGAATAGGGATCAGAATTCTCTAGCTGTATGCCAGGTAAAACTCGAAGAGGTCCACGAGAGGTCGTCCAAGTGTCGTCGATGGAAGAGTGTCCTCGCCAATCAACTCCCCCTGACTGAAAAGTCGCCATCTCCGGTGAATGGAGATGGACATACTGAAGTCGAAGTCCAAGGGCTAACCGATCAAGCTCTGCTACAAGTACCCAGATGTCATCAACGTCTGTAGTAGGATTGTGCCGACGGAATATGATCTCAGTGATGCTCTCAACGCTCAACTCACGAGTGGTGGATCCCGGTGCGATCGGCGGCGCCGTGGGTATAACCAAAGAAGACGAGTCCCCAGGTGGGTGGGTGTCAGAAGTGGGTGAGTAGTGGTGGCCATCAAATGTGGGTGGGCTATGAGGCTGGTAAGGCAACATGAGTGGAGGTGTGGACGGCTGGACGTCCCCACTGCTTGGGTCCACATACTCGCGAGGCTTGTGGTACGGAGTCATATCTTCAACACTAAATACCAGGTGGATACCTATACTTGCAGGGATATCAAGATCATAGGTGTTTGTTTCGATCCGTCTCATGATTATATAAGAATCCATTCGTCTAACACTCAAGATTTTAGCAAGCTTCGCACGGAGCCTCACCACGCAGATTCTCACCATCACTTGCTCTCCTTCATGAAGTACCTGCACTTGCCAGTGAACATCCGCATGTGATTTACAAGATTTATTACCAATATGGATTATTCGTCGGACCGACTCATGACATACATGGAAACGATGAATAGACAACACAACAGATTCATACAAATGATGACGAAACGACTCAACAGACTCATGCAAATGATGTAAATGAGACACGACGGACACAACATACTCGATATGGGAAAGACTAATAACCACTTGAAAATCTACCAATGGAGGTGGCCTATCAAGAGGCTCTCTCGGAGGAGTGTAGAAAAACTCATCTTGTGTGAGACGAGTGCTTAGATGATCGAGAGACAACTGATAGTTTATAGGTAGTAGTCTAGATCACATAGAGGAGGGGGGGGGGGGTGAATAAGTCTCTTTCTTTTCTTTCCTTTTAAAGCCTAGCTTCTCTTCCAACCTAAGTTGTCAAGGCGTGCGCCTAGGCGCGCCTTAGGCGCCAGGCGCGCTCACAGGCGCCTCAAGAGGCCAAAGGCGGGCGAGCCGAGCTAGGCGCAACTAAGGCGCGCCTAGGCGAGCGCCTAGTTCTCCCCTAAGGCGTAGCCTAGGCGCGCCTCACCCCCTGAACCCGGTTTAAGTTCAATGTAGGGTTTAAAATTAGCGGTTTAAAGGGGGATCGACGTATTCAATAACACGCAGCGCTCGGTTTAGGGTTTTCTCCCTCACGTCTTTCTCCCGCAAGTCCTCTCCCTCGCGTATCTCTCCCGCAAGCTCTCTGTATTCGCGTTTCTCTCCCGCAAGCTCTCCTCGCACGCTCTCGTTCCTCCCGTGCTCTAGCCGTTCCCCCGTGCTCAAGCCGATCCTCCCTTGCTCAAGCCGATCCTCCCTTGCTCAAGCCGATCCTCCCGTGCTCAAGTGGCAATCTCGTGCTCAAGCGGCAATCTCCCTCACGTATCTCCTTATCTCTGCTCAAGCAACAATCTCCCTCACGCATTTTGTTTCAAGTTCCCCAGTTCCCCGGAAAACAGTGAACTGGGCTTCCAGTCCATTGTTTTCCGGTGAACTTGGCGCCCAGTTCACCAAAAAACAGTGAACTGGAAGCCCAGTTCATTGTTTTCTCCTTGACGTGCATGTCTAATTCAATATTTTATTTTATTTATTGTTTTCTCCTTGGTGGGAAGAATGGAGGAAGACGAGGTTGGGCATGATGAAGAATTGGTTTATGATGATGATTTATTGACTTGGGGTGCAGTTGCTAGGGCCACTGGAGTAGAAGAGGACATCTATCAAACACGCTTATCCAAAGGCAAGAATGTGACCCAAGCAAGTACAAGGATAGTTGAAAAGGGGAGCACATCTGGGAGGAGGGCTCCTACTCAAGTAAACCTTACAGATGATGTTAAATAGTCTTTAATTTCCTAATAATATAAGTATATAAGTAATATAACATGGTTAGACTTAAACATGCATATGAAGTCACGCGCCTGCAAATATGCACAATTTGGTCTTTTGTTTTCTAATGGACCAAATATCTCCTTCTTTTACCTAGAAAGTAAGTATATGTTTGCTTGATGTTTTTGTTAATCTTAGGGATGACTTTCTTTACTTTTTTGGGTCTCACATGCGTCAGGCGCGCGCCTGCGCCTTGCGTCTAGGCTCCAGGACCCCTTTGCGCTTCGGTGCGCCTTGCGCCTTTGATAACTTAGCCTCCAACTCAGCTTCAAGAGCTTACAACTCAGATTCCTCAGAATCTCTCAGGTTTTCTCCAAACCTTACCTCAGGCTCAACAGTCCTACAAACTCAGAGTCCTCCAACTCAGAAATCTCCTGATTTTCTACCTCAGACCTATCAAGAAGTCCTACCTTAGATCTTCACAAAGATCTTACACTCAAGCTGGGAGTACAACTCTACACTCAGGCTAAGCAACCCTACACCTCAGACACAAAGGCCTTACAGATAAATAATGTGTTAAAGATACAACAAAAGACTATATAAAGTAAACCTTCAGATCTTGTCTTCTGTTGTCTTGAAACAGAACTGTGAAGCAGCAGCTACAAGTCTTGTTTCTCCTTGATCTTCTCCTTCAGCAAAGTTGAAGATCTACTTGTTCTTCTTGAATGATTCAGGAAGAATTATCTTTATCTCCCAGCAGAGTTTAGCTTGAGCTTGAGAGATTGCCCTTTCAGGAAGCTTGAAGAAGATAGAACTTGCATCACACAATAAAGCTCTTCCCGATAAAACAGTAGTGTCCTTTTAGACCTAACATCTTTTTTTATACTTCCTTCTTACTTTCAACGGCTATTAGAAGCCCCTGACACAACATGGACATCTGTCAATAATATATCTTGCTTTTCAGCCACTTGCGCCAAAAACAGATCTCGCCAGTGCTTTATTCATATTTGAATCTGTCTCAGCGGTTGGGCTGAGACAACCTTCAGACTCAACGACAACTTCTGTCTCCGTCTCAGTGGCTCCGCTGAGACGGACAGTCGTCTCAGCGGTTTTTCTCTATCTGCAACTCAGCAGACCCATACTCCTTCTCAGCGGCACCTGACCTTGTCTCAGCGGTTCAGCTGAGACTGAGAGGTCGTCTCAGCGGTTTTGACATTAAACCTCTGAACATATTCCACTTCTAGGAATAACCTAACCCTGCTTTAACATGAGACAAAATAGGGTTTATCAAATACAATATGTACTTAGCATTGAGTGTGATGTCTCTTCAAATCAAGGGAACATTGAAGACAATATTCCCAACAACAACTATACTCAAATACGAGCTCGTAAAGAGCGAAATGCCTCTCAGGGAACGTGACACGTCAGGGGGCTCACCAGGGGGTGTGTATGAAAAGCCATCGCGAAGGAGGCGACCACTCGAGTGAAAATCGGGTACACCGACTAGAGGACGTGACTCTAGGTGTGGTGAATGTCTCCGACAAGAAAGAACTCATCGGGTGGTGTGTCCCAAAACTCATCACGAGTGTGATGTGTCATAAAGTAGGTCCTCAAAATATGAGTAAGCTCTAGTGTGCTCAAGGTAGGCCCTACATACGTCTTACTCCACTCACGACCCATCCTCTGGAGCAAGGCCAGAGATAATAGGGAAAGAGACGTCAATAACTTGAAACTCATAAACAAGCGCCTCACCTGAATCTCATCTTCACCAGGATGTGGTGGATCATCAGGAGGCTCAACTGGGGGCTCGCCATGTAACTCGTCACTAGGTTCAAGGTCCTCCAAATGAGTACCAACATAAGGGGTAGTGTCCCCGTGAATGGATGACATGGCTACTACAAGATCAACACTAGGCTCTGGGCTCTGGGTCGCGATGTGACTCGGGGCATGATAATGGGAGAGCGACATAGATCTACGCTCAAGAATGGGTCTGCGGGTGCAGTGTCAAGACGTGAGTCCAGGGTAGATTTGCTAATCAACCCATGACATGCCAGAGGTGGTGGTGTGGGTGAGGGGCACGACACTATAGGCTCAAGAGGTCGCTCAGGCTCACTCTCAGTCGGGGTCACGAGAGACGGGTCAAAAACAAGAGATATGTCACTCACTGAGCTAAGCACCTCACTGGGGCTAGATCAATCTGCATCATGTATCACTTCTGCCATGTCTGGCGGAACAATGGTAGGCAGAGTTGTGTCCTCGGTGTGGGAGGAGCTCATACTGCAGAGGTCAAAGTGAGGATCCAACCGACTAGCTCTTACGGATCTTAAAGACTGTTCGTAACGAAGGGCAAGCCGATACGTCTGCTCGAGGGACTTCGAGCTATGATAAACCACCTTTGTACGTACGTCAGATCGAAGTCCAGATCAAAATCGGGAAGTGGTCATGACTGGGTCCTCTCGAATATCACTCTTCACAGCTAACTCGTCAAAGCGGTCTCTGTACTCAGCGACAGACATGGATCCTTGCTGAAGGGAAAATAATTGGTCGAGCAAGCGACTTCGATACGACGAAGGCAGATACCTCTGACACAATGTACGCGTCATGTTCACCCAACTAGTGATGCGATGTAGACGGTCTCGCTCGCGTGTCCTCTCAATGCTAGACCAATATGCCCTCACCTGATCTAAAGTCTAAGATTTGCAAACTTGACGCGACGCTCACCGAATACCTCAAAATGGTCAAGATAATACTCCATGTCCACGAGCCAATAACTGAAAGACTCGAGACTCGATGAGCCGTCAAAGGAAGGGGCAGCAACATGAAATTGACTGTCAAGATCTCTCTCGGAACGACGATCCTCATAATAATCATCCCCAAGGTAACCGAGTCGTGTCGAAGGATCAACACGATCCACTCGCGTGTACGAATAAGAACGACGACAATCGTCATACTGATTGTCTCTAGCATAGTGGGGTCGTGTCGGCGGGCCAACACGATCTCTGGAAGTGGTGTACTGCATTCGCGAATAGTCATCGTAGTATCGTGAGGGTCTCCCTGAAGGTTATCTATGAGGACGGGTGCAAGTGGACTCGAGACCTCCAAAGTGAGGGGAGGAATAATTGTGACATCTAGACATAATGAAAAACCTATAGACTCTACGACTGCGCATCGAAAAGTGCGCGCATCCTTGCTTTGATACCAATTGACGCAGGATGAATCTATAGGCGACGGATAAACGGTGACCTAACCCTACATGCTATACAAAGCCCGACGGATTAGTCACAAATTAGATAATAAACATTAACATCCCACGGAAAATAAATTCACATGCAAGGCAGAATAATTTATTAGGAAAAAACAAGCTTATGCTTTCCTCCGCATGGAGGGCCAATGCACTAGCGCTCGACGAATAAACCCTACAAATCACAATAATAATCTAACAAACAACTACCATGCAAGATATTCAAACAAGTAGAAGATCCAATCCAATATAAATATGCTGAAAATAATAATCCAATGCAACGAGAACTCACCAAGTAGTGAGTTGAACAAGACACTGAAGAATTCGGAGCCGGAGATGCGTGGATGACGATTGAATGTGGAACCGGTGGCGTGGAAGTGGTGTGGGTGGCTGTCCTCGACGGTGGATGGTGGAATCAGACCGGCAATGGGTGGATCCGGCCACATGTGGTTAGATCCGGGCGGGGAAGGGTAGATCCGATAATTTGAGAGCGGATCCAGGCTTGATTTGTCCAGATCTGGACTGATCTGGACTAGGAGGGGGATGAAGGTGGTTCCACGTAGAGGAGAGGGTTGGTGGTTCTGGGAACAAAAAGGGGAAGGGCTGGCGGCGAGTTTTGTGGGCTGAGAGGTGGGCGACGGCTGTGGGAAAGGAGGGGGAGGGGCGGCGGCTATAAGGTAGGCACCTGGGCTTGGAGGAGGGCGGCGACTGGGGCTGTAGAGGAGTGGAGGAGGGCGGCGGCTTCTATGAGGGGGCTGGATGGCGGCGGTTACTGTGAGGGGGCAGCGGCTGGACAGAGGAAGGGGGCGGCTGTTGGGGGCTGCGGAAGGGGATTGGGAGAGGGAGGAAGTGGTTTAGGGTTAGAGCAAACCTTGGAGGGGGGGGGGGGAATACAAGCCTAGGAGTCGTCACCTAGGGTTCCACGGAGTCGGCACCGTGGGATGATCGCGGGAATCCGGGAATAACTTTCTCCAAATTCTGCAATAGCCTCCATCAGCCCACTACCTATCTATTTATAATAAAAAAGGCTAGGGCATCCCACCTTCAACGACTATGATTTGCCGGAAGTGGGGCCACCCAAATACATCTAAACAAATGCAAAAATAATAAATTAATATATCAAATTGATTCGTAACGCGAATCCGAACACATCTGCGGAGTCCGATCGTCGATCCGGGCACGCCATATATGGAAAGTTGCCAAAATTAGCCCCGAATGGGCTCAAAACTGGTCATCCACTGGAAGGCCTCGTCTATGCTCCGCATCACTATTGCCATTAATTAAACATTAGTTTGTCAAATATGAGAGAACCGATTCCAGTCTGAAACATTACCTAAATTTAAAGAGTATTCCATATATCAGATTACTATATAAGCACGCTGTGTTATTTTGCAGGCCACCCTCAAAAGGTACAGCTGGAGTGGTTGATCAAACCAGGGGCCTCTTGGACTACGTTGAAAAGCAATGTGCACCAGCAGTTTATACACCAGAACTGAAGTACGTCTGTATTTCCGGAAGGCAAGAATCTCTTGGTTTCTCTCCAGCTAGGCGCAAGAAGCATGAACCAGTACATTTTATAAATGATAAATGAATCATAAATGAAGCAATATTTTCTTGTAATGCCATCAGTTTTATTTTGTAGAGCTCGCCTAACACCAAATGCTGTCAAATTTCTTGTTTGCTGAAGCCCATTTGTAAAAAAGTTCAAAAGGGAGCTCATTGTACATTTTCATCTTTATTTTAGGTCCCACATCTCCAAATGTATATTCTTCCTCCTCCACTCTATATAAAGATGAGAGGTTCTATGCAATAAGTTAGTAATTTTGGAATAATAATTAATTATATTTCAAATTCTCATATGGTATTGGGTAGGAAGAATTTTTTCGTTGCTATCTCTTAATCACTTTTCTCGCGTAATTTCTCCTGGTCACGCCCGAACCTATCCATTTTCATGTGTCTCCGGATCTTGCACGAGAGGTTGCGAACTCGTAAGATTCTTGTGATCCGGACTCGTGAACCTCGGACGCATTCACGGTCTCCTTTCTCTCACTTTCAAGTAGGTGTCCGCGGCCTCTCCCAACGAGGTCTCAGAGACGTGGGTCGATAACCGCTTCGACAAAAGTCCTCAAGCTTCGCAGCTCCCTCCTTTTTATAGGATATCGACTGTCTGTCCAGAGTTCCAAGTCGTAGCTCCCGTGAGCTCTCCAGTCGCAGCTCCTACAAGCTCTCCCTTTGCCGCTCCCGCGAGCTTTCCCATCGTCGTTCTTGCTAGCTCTCCCACCGCAGCTCCCGCGAGCACTCCACTTGCAGTTGCGATCTCTCCCAGCTGAACCTCTTGCGAGCTATCCAACTATCATGCAAGCTCTTGCAGAGCTCCCAGTTGACCTTCTTACGAGCTCCTGCGAGTTCTCTTGTTGAGCTCTCAGAATGTGAGTTTGGTTCTCATTATGCTCCTTTCTCGCCGAGCTCTCGCTAAACTATGGCGACACCTCCGCTGACTTTTGCTCCAGTTTCCACCTCCCTTTTCCAATTGTACGTCACTTTATATGTTCCAAATTTTCCTTGCAATCTCTTATCTGTCAGTGCACTCTCCAAACAATTACACTGCTTAATCTCATTTTGTCCTCCTACTTATTATTTTCAGGATCTTCAATCGAAGAGGACGATTGCTATTGGGACTGAAGAGGAGGACCCTGCTACTTGAACGATCTGCCCATTATCTCTGCATCTGTCGTCTCAACTTCTCCGCTTCAGTGGTATCACAGTCTTGCTCATCCTCCGCTTCGTCTCCTCCACCATCTTCTGTCGTCTATTTAATCCGAGTCCATTTTAGAATGCGAAGCTTGCCAACATGACAAACATCATCGTACTACTTTTCCAGCTAAACTTTGCCAATATGGCAAGCATCATCGTACTACTTTTCCAGCTAAACTTTATAAGAGTTCTGTTCGTCCTTTTGACCTTGTTCATTCAGATATCTAGGGTTCTAGCCCCACAAATAATGTTGATGGCGGAATTCCGTGTTTCACTATTTTGCTATTTTTATTGATGATGTTGAGTGTATCTTTTAAAAGAACGCTTTAACTCTTCTCTATTTTTTATAAATTTTATAATAAAATTCGCACTCAGTTTGGTTTTCTCCTAAAAATTATATGGACAGATAATGTGAAGGAATATATGAAACAACAATTCTACTCTTGTTGTTACTCCAATAACATCATTCATCAGACTAGTCATGTGTATACATCCTAACAAAATGGAGTGATGGAAAGAAAAAATCCCCATCTCCTCGATGTTGCCCGAACATTCCTGTGTCAAATGAATGTACCTTGCTCTAACTATGTTCATGCGATTCTCATATCTTATTTTCTCATTAATCGCCTGTCTTCTTCTACTCTTCAGGATAATACACTTTTTTCTCTTCTTCACCCGGATGATACTTCTCTTTTCCTCACTCCTTGCGTGCTTGGTTGTATTGCCTTTGTCCACACTCTCGCATTTGATCGGTACAAACTTTCCGTTCGCGCCACCAAGTGTGTCTTCGTGAGAGTACTCTCCTACTCAGAAGGGATATCAATGTTTTAACTTTATCTTCGAACGTCAATATGTCTTCATTGATGTCACATTTTTTGAGTCTACCCCGTATTTCTCCAAGGACGGTGAGTCTCTTACTCTCGAAATCCTGCTCTCCCTCCTCTCTTCCCCTACCTCTATATCCTCATTTCCTACCATTCATGCTCCTCCACTGAATATCACACCATCCGCACCATCTCCTAGACATGTCTCATCTTTTACCTTTTCCTTAGCATTGTCATCGACGTCTTGCTACTCCCACTCTCATAGCTCCTTCCACGCCAAGATCCCCGACGTCAACCCCCAGACTTGCTCCCTCCTCTTCGAAAGGTTCCTTCACCTTAACACACTCGGACGAGGATGCTCACATTGCTCTGCGGAAGGGGGATAAGGGGGAGTACACAACATCCTATTACTAATTTTGTGTCTAATGCAATCTCAGTCCTTCATCAGTCCTATTAATAATTTGGACATTAATTTATTCTAAATTAATTATTGTCCATTAATATATTTTCGGTCTTAAACCAGCCTATGCTGGTTCCAAGCCCGAATGAAAAATGGTGAGGGTTGTGTTATGTTGACGACCAACGTAGAATTTAATCACCTTTATGAATATGGATCATTTGAGAAATTGTGCAAAAACTAGGTTGTTCCTCCTAAGGAATGCGTTGTATGGTCCAAATGTGGCGTCTTGGCAAGGACCGTTACATCTCCAGGACTTAGGTGTAGTGTTAAATATGCAAGAGTCCTCGTCGTGTGGTTCGAATGCGGCGTCTTGGCAAGGACCGCTGCACCTCCAAGAGGACTTGGGTTTAGTGTTAAATAGGCAAGAACCCTCACTTATTAAACGTCCTAGGAAAGTAGATCTTAGGATTTGTGATCGACTTAAGTTTGGAAGTTGGAATATTGGTACGCTAACGGAAAAATTGATGGAAGTAGTGGATACGATTATTAGGAGAAGGATAAATATCTTATGCCTGCAAGAGGCTAGATGAGTATGTGAGAAAGCTAAATTTTTAGATAATTCAGGTTTTAAATTATGGTACACATGAAAAAATAAAACAAGCAATGAAGTAGGTATTATTGTGGATACTACTTGGAAGGATGAAGTTGTTGGGGTAAGTAGAAAATGTGAGAATTTTAGCTCTTAAATTCATCATAGGAAAGGAAACTATTAATGTGATAAGTTCTTATGCGCCACAAATAGGATTAAGTGAAGCTATTCAAGTGCAATTTTGGGAAGACTTATATGATTTAGTAAGGAAAATCCCACAAAGAGAGAAGATTTTAATAGGAGACTTAAATGGACATATAGGGAAGGAAAATACAGATTACACAACCGTTTATGAAGAATTTGGGTATGGAAAAAGAAATGAAAAAGAAAGAACAATTTTAGACTTTGCCATAACATATGAGATAATTGTGACAAATACGCTTTTCATGAAGAGGGAAGAACATTTAATTACATTTAAAAACGGATCAAATAAGTCATAAATTGATTATTTTATGACTCACAAAATTTATAAAATGATTTATAAAGATTGCAAAGTCATACCAGGAGAAAGTTTGACAACACAACATAGGTTAGTGGTGTTGGACGTGCAAATTAAATATAATAAATTTAAGACAGACAAAAGTGTTGCCAAAAATTCAGTGGTGGGACTTGAAGATAGAAAAACAGGTTGTTTTCAAGATAACAGTTATGGAACAACTAGCTGATGACCCTTATGTTGATCATAGTGTTTCATGGGAAGTTATGTCTTCACATTTAAGGATAAGTGAAAAGAACGTATTTAGTGAATCAAAAGGTTGTGCGCCCCCAAATAAAGAATCTTGGTGGTGGAAAGAGGAAGTGCAAGACAAAGTGAGGGCAAAGAGGGCCATCTATAAAACACTCTACGCTTGTAGGAATGATGAAAGCTTGACAATGTATAATGTCGCCAAGAAAGAAGCTAAACATGCAGTAAGTAAATCAAGAAGATGAAGAATTTTATAAGTGACTACATACCAAAGGCGAAGAGCGTGACATATATAAAATTGCTCAAGCTAGGAGAGAAAGACAAGATATTTAAGCCATGTTAAATGCATAAATGATGAAACAGATATAATTTTGGCGGATGATATGGTTATTAAAGAGCGATGGAAAAGATACTTTTATCAACTCTATAATGAAACAAAAGACAATAAACTGAACTTGGAAGAGTTAAGTAAATCGGAAGATTATAGGAACATAACATTTTATCGTAAAATTCAAGTATCAGAGGTAAATGATGCTCTAAAGAACATAAAAGATAGAAAAGCGGTTGGGCCAGACAATATACCCATCGAAGTATGGAAATGTCTAGGGAAAGAAGGAATTTTGTGGCTTACATGTTTCTTCAATAAGATACTGAAGTCAAAGAGGATGCCCGACCAATGAAGAGAAAATATCTTGGTACCTTTGTATAAGAACAAAGGAGATATACAAAATTGTGTTAATTACAAAATGAATTAAATTAATGAGTCATACCATGAAACTATGAGAACGAGTAATAGAAAAAAGAGTAAGACGAGAGGCATCTCGGAGAATCAATTTGGATTCATGCTAGAACGGTCGACCATGAAAGCTATACATATATTGAGGAGACTCATTGACAACTATCGAGAAAGAAAACAAGATTTGTATATGCTGTTTATCGATCTTGAGAAGGCTTATGATAGAGTTCCAAGAGAGATCTTATGGAGAGTCTTGGAAAAGAAAGGTGTAAATGTATCATACATTGACATAATCAAAGATATGTATACAAATTCAGTGACGAGGGTGAGGACATCTGGAGGATTAACACAGGAATTCCCTATCACTGTTGGCTTACATCAAGGTTCAACTTTAATCCCTTATCTCTTTACCCTTATCTTAGATGAGCTCACCTGACATATCCAATAAACAATACCTTGGTGTTTATTGTTTGCGGATGATATCGTTTTGGTCGATGAGATGCGCGGGGGTATAAACGCGAAACTTGAATCTTGGCTAGACATTTTAGAAAAGAAGGGTTTCAGGTTGAGCAGGGAAAAAACGAAGTATATGGAGCTTACATTTAGCAGTGCAAGATGGACGGATGACTTCGTTATTAAGTTGGGTGATCAAGATATTTTCCACAGTGATTGCTTTAAATATCTTGGATCGATAGTTCAAAAAGATGTAGGTGTTGATAAAGATGTGATACATAGAATCCAAGCAGGTTGGTTGAACTGGAGAGGCGCGTCAGGGATTTTATGTGATCGTAAAGTACCATTAAAACTTAAAGACAAGTTTTACCGTACTGCAATTAGACCAACGATGCTCTTTGGTTCTGAGTGTTGGGCAGTGAATCGTGTACATGAGCCGACCCCACTATAGTGGGATAAAGCTTTGAGTGTTGTTGTTGTAATATATTTTGGGTCTTGAGTTAAATTAAAATCAGACTTATATTAAACCCAACCGGATCATTCTTCCCATTTTAGTACTTTCTTAATGTGTAACCCTATAAGTTTATATTACATTGACAATGACATTCATCCCTTGATTGCTCCTAGGTCACATACTCTTAACACACTCTTCCTTCTTTTGCAATTGAACAACATCGACAGTGCATGTTGGAGTGAAATCCTCAAAGTAATTCACTTCTTGATATTACTTTTCAAACTCAGAAAAATAATAGGAGAAATTCATGGATCCCTGCCTAAGTTCAAGAATTCGACGAGTGAGTTCATACACATGGCTGGAGCTGCCAATCTATGATTATGTCTCACGAGCACGTGTCAAGATCTTATATGCATAATCCATAAGCATATGGTTTCAATATATCTTGGGGGACGTTAAGCGAAGAAGTCACGAGACAGCTAAGAAGTTATCAGAATCCCATTTCTTCCATGATGGATCAGTCTTAAGTTGCTCAACCACAATCCCATCAATGTAACTATACATTTGATGGCTACGAATAAAATGTTGAGCAACACGAGGCCATTCAAGATAGTTGGTCCTGTCTAGTGGCACAGTAGTGATCTTCAGTAAGCCTGATTGACTATAAGTCCTTTGAGGTTCACTCATTTGCGGCACCTTAACATTGGATGACGAAACAGAAGAATCCACCATAGAAACACGGACTAGACGAGAACTAGTAGAAAAAGAATGTTATACAATCACCTCAACATATCACACCGCTCTATATTTTCATTTGCCGGATAGGGCAACATGTTGAGGAAGCCATGAGATGATTTCGACAACCATCTATGTTAAGAGAGGAGTCTGGTAGCCCAGTTAAAAGATCAGAAGCAGGAAGTGAGAGAGTTGGAAGGGACAACCTAGGTTAAAAGTAGATTGTTATGGGTCCTCACTATCCTTCACTGATTATGTTGCGCATATTTCATTACGAGTCTTTTATGTATTTGATTTCGAGTTGTATAAGTCGAGTCTTATCGAGTCGAGTTGTAATTACGAGTTATTAGAGTCTTAATGATTTAGTATTTTGCGTAGCTCTTTTATCTTGTATTTATTTATGCCCATGCCAGAGTAAGTCTCATATATAAGGACTATCAGAGTCATGTAAAGGAAGGATGGATGAATGAGTCTATTGCTTTTCCCCTTGAAGAGATTATGGTAGCTCTCTCCTCCTGAGCACACCCCATCTAAACAATCACTACAAGATAATAAGGCATTGGCGACGTTTTTAATAGGCTACGGCGACGTTTTTCAAACGCCTCCAATGTTTTGGCGACGTTTTTATAAACGTCGCAAAGGCGTCGCGGTATAATACGTCGCGGTAACATTCCGCGACGTTTGTTTGAAAAGCGCCGCTAAAGCCAATATGACATCGGCGACGTTTATCCATTAAAACGTCGCTATTTGTTTGCCACGTTTTAAAAAAACGTTGCTAACATTAGCCACGTTTTTGCAAAAAAACGTTGCTAACATTAGCCGCGTTTTCTGCAAAAAAACGTGGCCAATGTTAACCACCTTATTTTGTTTTAAATAATAAACGTGGCCAAAGATATGAATTAAAAAAAAAATTTATTTTAGGCAGCCCAGTTTTAGCTAAATAGCAACTCATTATTTTCACATTGCAGCACGCATTGTTATTGAGGGCCAAATTTATTTGAAAAAAAAAAGAATAATTAAAGCATATTATTCCACATCATTCCATATCATATATATATAGAGAGAAAAATCTTTGCTTATACTTTTTACTACAAAACTTATCATTCCAATCATATATATAATTTGCTTAAAATTTGTCGCCCTCAAAACAAGTAAATAAGTAAATTTGACACCCTACAAAACAAGAAATCTATATGAGCTGGGATGCTTTAATTTGTGTGATAAAGACTTTGTTTGGCACGACTTATTTGCTCCGGTTAGTTTGGTCAAAAACGCCGTTAACATAGAATGTATGTTTGGCAAGACAGGTTATGACAGCTACACAGAAAATAAACTAGTTTTGAGCATAAAATACATGAATTTTTTTATGTGAGGTGGGCGTTCACAAACAACAGTTCAAGACCACCGCAATCACGACCGCCACCACCGCGTCAAACGAAACCAAAATCAGGAGGTTTTATTATGTATTAAGCCAAACTGGACTACAATACCTCACTAGCTAGGTTTGGGCAATTTAAGATTCATATAGGCAGATTTTCATTTAATTAGAAGTCAATAAAGAGGATGAATATATAGTGAGATATCTGTCTCTTTACACTGAATCTGTACGCTTGAGTATATATATCCATGGCAGGAGAAACTGCTGCAGGATTAAAACAAGACAATGGAGAAGGAGGTGAGACCCTCACTCAACAACACACCAAAACACTGGAAAACAGCCCCTCAATCCTCCTGTACTAGTTGTGGCTAACAGGAAAAATATTTGAAAACACACACCCAGCCACCGTAAATACTGAAAAACTGCACCGAAACAACTCCTTAGCGCATGTTCTAAGCCCCATAACATCAGCCATAAAACACAGCCAACGGTATTACTGAAATCCCCATGTAAAACACCAACTACAGCAGCCACTTAAGCCACAAAAACAGCCACCAAAAATGCTAAAAATCTGAATTTAATGTAACTGCACCATAATTACAGCCACAAAAACACACACCAAGACAATGGAGAAGGAGGTGAGCCCCACATTTATATTTGAAAACACACACCCAGCCACCGTAAATACTGAAAAACTGCACCTAACTCCTTAGCGCATGTTCTAAGCCCCATAACAGAAGCCATAAAACACAGCCAACAATATTACTGAAATCCCCATATAAAACACCAACTACAGCAGCCACTTAAGCCACAAAAACTGCGTCAGTTTGGTATCAGAGCCTCGGGTACGGGATTAGACTAGAATACATGGGAATAAAAACTTGAAAACTACTCGATTTTGTGGCAGCATTTGGTTTGATTAGCCACAGGAAGGATTTCCAAAGGCTGGATAGTGGTTGGGGTGGGCATCATGTGGTTGGATGGTGCGCCAAGGAATGGGAAAGAACAAGGGAAGCTTGGATGGCTATGTGGTTAGCTGGACATGGCATGGGAGGCTCGGCAGGCAACTGGATAGAGCCTGGGAATTTCCTCCTCCTCAAGTTCTATTTTCAGCCTCCTCCTTTTATTCTATTTTCTGGCTCCTCTCCTCCGTTTCCCACCACCAACATTGTTTAGATTCCTTAATAATATAAATATAGTGATATTAGATCGTATACAATGCAACACTAAACATCAAGAGAAATATATTTGATCTGGCTGAACTATCACAACTTGTAAGTATTGGATTATTGGATAAATAATTCAAGATATATATGATAATCCAAAAAAAACCTTATAATATATAATTCTGAAAGTCATCACTTGTGTCTAATTGGCATGCTGAAAGAAAAAAAATTGTATCTAGAATTTAGTTGCAGCAGATAATCAAAGAAAAATCTACACATGCATAATTCTTTCATATCTTCCGGGAGCGATCGACGATATTGTCCTAACTGCATCTATTCCATCTTCACCCCATTCCTGGATAGATCTATTATACTTATATTTTTGGAAATATAAGTAGAGCTGGAAAGATAATATTGATGGATGTATTAGCAGCAAGAAACAAAATGACATCCACTCACATATTCAGCTTGGCTTGGTCTTTCCCCAGAAATAGATGTAGACACTAGAAGATAATGTGCTGGTTTCATTTCTATACAAAATCAAAATATACAGTATTAATACATACTAAAGAAACAGCATTTAAATCAAGCCTATCAAAATCATAGTTTTTTAATGCTATCCCAATAAACCATAAAATCAAATCAAACGGCTCAGTTGGAAAGAGAATTAACAGAGAAAAGAATCAAGGCTAGGAGTAGTCCTAAATTATGCCAATATAAGATCAATAATCCAAAACCTGCATCCCAAATTAAGCCAATAATGGGGAGTCCTGTTTTAATAAATGTGGTAAATGACATTGAAACCATAAGGAAAGCTGGAGGATATATTGATGGAAATATAAGTATTTGTGGTTATTGTGAACTAGAAGATAATGTGATGTACAACCTTGCACAGATATAACTCCCATTAACCTTTTTAATTAGCTACAGCTTTGCACAGATATTGTCAATTCAATAAAAGCAAGATATTTAAGAAAATCACAAACCAAAAGCTTCTATGAGCAGTTCTTTTTTGATCATGGATAAGAATTGACATTAAAAATAAACTCTCATAATGTTAGAATGCAAACTACTAATTTATTTACATCAACAACACATGAGAATCCAACATTTTGAATCCTAATGTTGTTATGGGGGCATCAGTAGCAGCAACTTTGTGACTTAAATCCACTTCAAAGTTCAAATACCAAAGCAAGAACACAAAATGGGACAAATTGGCAAAATTATATATCTTAATACCAAGACTGATGCAAAAAATAGTAAGACTATGCTCAAGTTTACTCACCCAAAAATATGCTACGCCTCAGTGCAATAATCAAAATAAATTATCCCTCCTACTCTGACGTGCTTTATTTTCCTAATTTTCTCCGTGGCCACTTGATTTTAGATAAATTCATTAAACATAAAACTGCATTAATATTATATGATTAAATATATACATTACGCTAGGTCTTTCTCCTCTGAGAGAAGCCACTTTGTGCATAGTGCCAAAGGTTAGGTCTGTTTCCAATCTTCCCCCGCCCATACCCCCAATGATTGGGGACTATATGGGTTCTGTTGTTGTTGTTGTTGTTGTTGTAAATATATACATTACCTTGTTCATGGTGGATTCTTGCGTTAGGTTCCGTAGGAGGTGTATCATTAGGAGTAGACTCAGTACTTTGGTTTGGTCTAGAAATATTATTCATCATCCTCGCAAGCTATAGAAATATTAAGCAAAAAAGTATTAGAGACGACTTGAATATAACTAAAATTTAAGTAAAAAAGTATAAGATGCAGGCTTGAATATCAATTATACCTGATCTGCAGATAGAAAGACCCCAGGCGCCGCTGATGTTCCAGAACAATCTTCTCTAGAATCTTGTTGTGACATGACATTCACTAGACAATCTATAATTTTTTTTGCATATTCATCATTTGTAACTTCAATTGATCAATCTCTCGCATCTCCTTTGAATTTGTAGTGCCAGACATTTTTGAACGACGTGATAGATCAGGATAAACTTGAATGGCTGTAACACCAGATCCCATGCTCCGACAACGACCATAGTATTCAGGTCCAAATGTAGACCGAAAAGCAGCCTCATGAATTTCACCAATCGGTGTGTCAAGGGGACATTGTGACATTTGCTCAGCAATCGCTTTTTCTAAAGCAGCCTAAATATAAACAACTCAATCACATGATGATAATTTAGATAATGTTTGTATGTTCAAATAATTATATCCAAGAAAAAATTATTCTTACTTTTTTTGATATGGCATAATCATCCACCAAACTATTATCTTTCGCTTTGCTTGTATGACTATTTATGTATAATTCAAGACGTGTCGGCTCCTTTCCCAATTCAACGGCTTTACAAAAAATATTTAAACATTTTACTATAAAGAATATGAATAATAAATTAAAGAGAACATACGACTCGGTTTGACATACCAATTCTTTTCTCCTATTAGCAAGACTTGTCCTACCTAGAGCATGTGCGCCAATTTGATTACTTCGGCATGTTTTATTCTTTTCACTAATGCTCTATCGCATCCCGATGGTCATAATTATCACAATTTAATATGTAAACAATATAAAAATATAGCAAAATATAAAACTAAAAAGCTAAAATTTACCTTCCCCTTTGTTGAGTACCAATATGTCACCATATCAGCAAATTCATTTACAGGCATGCTTTTAGGACCACCTCGAGCAATAACAGCTTCAATAGTGTCTGAGGGTTGATAAAATAAACTTTTAAACTTTGCCTTATTGTCTTTAAATCTTTCACCCAGGAGGTGCATGATATGTTTTTTATCAGACTCGTAAATATCAAATCGTTGCTGCACCAATATATGTGAATGCTACTAAATAAATTAATGAACTTAACGTAAATGTAAATGATTATGGACATTTATCAAATTATCCACCTTTATCAAATTCCAAGCTGTGTTCTTACTAAAATTGGACACATGCGTCCATGAAAGGGGGGTCATTGGAAACAACGATCTCATTCTAACTAGAGTCCCCATGAATGATGACAACTGAACTTGACCATCACCCACAAATTGGCCAAAATCATTGCGCTGAATTTTGATTACTTTATCTGGTGGCATTAAATGAATGTGCCTACAAGTGGTTTCTCCACGTCCTTTTTTAGGTATTCTTGTGTCTGAAAGAAACAATTTTGAATGAAAACATATGATTATGTAAATCACAACAATAAATGTAAATGTATTATTTACCTGTTGAGTCAGAAGTTCTTATTTCATCAGCACATAGATTATCAGGTTCCTCATTGTTAATGTCATCCCCATGTGCACTTTCATCAGATGAAAAGTAAGCCATATTAGCAGCATCATATAGTGGATCCACATGGGCATTTGAAGTACTAGCATGTGTATTGCTAGTACTAACAACTATGTTTTGATTTTCAGATGGAGGATCAATATTTTCACCATTTGATGTTTCAATATGATCCCTTGAAACATACAAGGTTCTTGGATCAATTCTCCTTTTATGAGCCATTATTTACCTGCATAAAAATTACAACATAAATATAGCACATTTATAAAATAAAATCAGGGTAAATTTTAATAAAAAATGAGTATACTTACTAGATTATATTTATTTTTCTCTTGGCACAACTAATGGTTCAACATCTGTTCGGACTATCACGGTACCCTCATCATCATCTATATATAACTTTTCAACATCTGATATTTCATTACCAACAACTTCAATTTCTCCCATTTCGTACTCATCTCGTGGCACCATCCTTAAGACCACCTCCCAATTTATTTGTTTTGGATCACGGATGTAATAAACCATTTTTGCTTGAGAAGGAAATATGTAAGGGTCGTGCTCAAGCGCCACTCCAGTATGTATTAATTGAGTAAAATTAACTAAAGTAAACCCGAATAAATCTTTTTTCACACCCACATTGTTTGTTGGATTCACCCAGTCACATTTAAAAAGACATACCTTTGCAGCATCGAAGTAATCTAATTCAATAATTTCAGTTAGTCTACCAAAATAGTTGATATCCCCCTCTGACCCACCATGATCAGACATAACCTCCACTCCACTGTTTTGTGTTCTCTTATGGATCTCACTGCCTGTTGTTTGAAATGAATAACCATTTATATTATAACCTTTATAGCTACGAACAATAGGGTTGGGTCCAAGAGCCAACTGCTTTAATTGAGGATCATCGATAATCGCTCCATCACGTAAAACCTTGCATAAAAAATAGATTTGGTTCATAAAAAATATCTTACATCTTATTTCAAATACACTGAGTGATTTTTACCCTTATCTTAAACCATTCCGCAAAATCTCTTTGAAGCATGTTTTCCAATAGATCGTCTTCAATGGTATGGTGGTTCTTCAATTCTTCTCGGAACTCGCTATAAAATAAAATAGATTATTATCAAACACTAAAAATCAAAAATATATGTCTTATGTTAAAGTGATTAAGTTTTAAAAAATTACCTTCGAAAAGTCTCAAGTTCAGCACAATTGAATAAAATGTAACGATGAGCTTGCTGGAGGCTGATGAAGTCTAATTTCTTCAAGATAACACCTTTTGTAGCCCTACCTACTTGTGGAAGCATCGTGAAAGCCGGAGTTTGAGTTGTCAAATTTGCACTATTACGACTTGGTCGATTAAATCGGGTCTCTATCCCCTCCAGGAATCGCGAACAAAATGTGAGAGTCTCTTCTGCTATATAACCCTCGGCTATTGATCCTTCAGGCTTTGATTTATTTCGCACAAATTTTTTATAGTGACCAAGTTCCCTCTCAATGAGATACATCCATCTATATTGCACTGGTCCGCCCAAAATAACCTCCTTAGGAAGATGAACCATAAGATGAATCATTATAGTAAAGAATGAGGGGGGAAATATAACTTCAAGCTGACATAATGCCAATATTATTTGATTCTCAGCTTTTACCAAGTCAGATACTTGAAGTTTTTTTGAACACAATTGTCTGAAAAACCCGGACACTTCCATCAAAGGAGTTACAACATGTCTTGGTAACACTGATCGTAACCCAACAGACAAAAAATGTTGCATGATTATATGATTATCATGGCTCTTCAACCCTTGAATCTTACCTTGCTTGAGCTTAACACATCGTGATATGTTGGATGCATATCCATCAGGAACGTGGAGTGATTTAATCATACCCAAGAAAATTTCTTTTTCAATCTTGCTCATAGTGAAACATGCTGGAGGAACAATCTCTGTGTCATCATCATTTTCTTGGAGCCATAATTGTCTTAGAATTTTGAGATCCTTACAGTCTCTTCTAGCACGCACATTATCCTTGGATTTGATGGGGTCGCCTAATATTGTGTTTAGGATATTGTCACACACATTCTTTTCTATATGCATTGCATCAAGACAATGTCGCAATAGATTTGTTTCCCAATAAGGCAAATTAAAAAAAATGCTTTTTTTCTTCCAATACATTGTCGCTCCTCCTAACTTATTTTCTTTGCCAAATACAACTCGAATATTTTTCATTGCCTCCAAGACATGTCTTCCTTTAAGTGGTTTGGTGTTACCTATACTCATTTCAGGACGACCAAACTTTTTTGCCTTTCGATATGGATGATCAACCGGAAGAAATCTACGGTGAGATTGATACGATGTTTTCTGACTATGTTTTAACCAGCATGATTTATTGTCTAACCCGCATGATGGGCATCCAAGTTTTGAATGTGTGTTCCAGCCTGATAAGTTGCCAAGCCCAGGAAAGTCACTGATAGTCCATAATAGTGCAGCACGCAATTTAATTTTTTTTCCATCTGATGAATCAAACACTTCTACTCCCTCGACCCATAATTCCATCAACTCTTTTATTAATGGTTGCAGATAAATATCAATGTTATTACCAGCCATTTTTGGACCGGGTATCAAACCCGACATAATTATAGATCTTTTCTTCATACACTCCCAAGGTGGCACGTTATACACTACCAACATAATCGGCCATGTGCTATGTGTACTGCTAAGATCCCCAAATGGATTGAAACCATCGGTGGCGAGGCCGAGACCAATATTTCTAGGATCATTAGAGAACTCCTTGTGATTGCGGTCAAACTCTTTCCATGCCAAGCCATCTCTAGGGTGATGCATTAAATTATCATGATTGGGCTCCTTGACATGCCACTGCATCATCTCAGCAGTATGTTTACAAAGAAATAATCGCTCTAAGCGTTCCTTCAACGGAAAATATCGAAAAACTTTTTTAGGAATCTTCTTTGTACTAGACATGTTATGTTGTTTACGTTTCCTCGGCATGTGATTAAATTGTTCTTCATTACTTTCAAGCCACCGCGACTTCCCGCAAACATAACATACATTATCATTTTTGTGTGTGCCCCAAAACAATGAACAATCATTTTCACAAGCATCAATCTTAATATAATTGTGACCTAACTTTGAACTGATTTTTTTGGCCTCGCGATAGTTTGCGGGGATCGTTTCATATCCACCTAGTACCGCACCCTGCAGGACTTTCAACAACATACTAAAATGTGTATTACTCCAATTGCCTAGAGTCTTAATATGAAGAAGCTTTAATAAAAATGATAGTTTCGTGTACTCTTTGCATCCTTCCCATAATGGCTTATTTTCCTCTAAAAGAGACGTGTATAAATCATTAGCATTCATATTACTTGGAGCTTGAGGACAGACAAATGTCTCATCTTCACCATGATGTTCATTCAATAATTCTTGTTCATCCATGTTCTCCTCATGTGCTATGTTAGGAATAGCTGCATGCAACAATTCGTCCATCGGATCAACAAAGTTGTCATTAGTGTAATTTGAGTTTGTAGTAAAAGAAGATATATCATTAGGCCGGGATCCATTAATAGACAGTCGTCCATCATGATAAATCCATTCTGTGTAGTTTTCCATGATACCGTTCCATACAAGATGTCCTTCTACCTCGTCTCGATCCCACATCTTTATATTTACACATTTTTTACAAGGACATGCACATTTTTCCCCAGTTGGTGTATATGAATAGAATAGATCTAGCAAATATTTCATGCCTTCTACGTATGCCTTTGAATGTCGTGGTTCTCTCATCCATTTTTTGTCCATTGTTAAATTGTTTGTATGCGTACCTATACATATAAGAGAGAATATTCACAATGTTAGATATGTCTTGAATTCAAAGCTCTTTATGAGGCGAAATTTATTAGTCACATTTTCTTGGACAAACATCGCTAATAATCTTCGCATCATAGTGATTGCAATTTAGATTTCATTTTTGTGAAGGTAATAAAAGTGATTGCTAAATATAATATTTGTCAAAGGAAAATGAACAAAATTAGGGGGCAAGTCCTTTGAAAAATCTAATTAGGGAGAAATTGGCGAATCAATCTAATTAGTCTATTTTTGGTTTCTTTATAAAGAGCAAGACCATTAAAAATACAAGGATGACAAGGATGACAATTAAATTCAATTAAAATACAAATATGATATCTAATCTGTATCATATACCAATTAAAATACAAGTATCATATTCCAATTCCTTGTATAGAAGATAAAACATTACATCTCATCTAAGCTGTACATATCAAGCAAAATTTCATCCAATTAAAATACAAGGAATACCTCACAGAACCAAAATAATGGAGCTGCCATGCATATATTTCCTGCACAAAACTTCAGCCCTATATATCATATTCCTGCACAACGGCGTGTTTTGAGCAGAATGAAGAAAAGTGGAGCAACTGGAAAATGTCGTGCGGTGGAAAATGAAACTATAATCCAGATACTGAAATCTCTAGCAGGTATGAAGAAAATTGCATTTCCTAGTCTGAACAATGGCGTGCAGTGTTAAGCCTTTTCTATAAGTCAGAACAACTGGAAATGAAACTATATAATCCAGATACTGAAATCTCTTGCAGTTATGAAGAAAACGACATTTCCTAGAGGCGGAGAAAAGTGGAGCATTTCCTAGAGGTGGAATGAAGAAAAGTGGAGCATTTCCTAGGTCGAGGAATGACTAAGAAGATCGGCAAGGGATTACCTATCCGGCGACGAAATGACGAGAGGCGGAGAACTCCGGTGAGGAAATGGTGAGAGGCAGAGAGCTCCGGCGAGGAAATGACGACGAAAACTGGTGGCGAAATGGCAAGAGTCGGAGAGCTCCGGCGAAGAAAAGGCGGAAATGGCGAGAGGCAAAAAAGTGTTTCGAACGGCGGAAATGGTGAGAGGCGGAACTCAAAATTGAGAATAGGGTTTACGGGGCCTGCCATTAACAGCGGACTTCAGAGAAATATATGCGGACTTCAGAGAAATAATAGCTGCATATAGCCGATGTGCCTTTTAACACCACTCATATTTTAATATATTATCAGCTATGCCCACGTTTTTTCTTAAAACGCCGCAAATAATACTATACAACGACGTTTTTATAAAAAACGCTGCAAAAAATAAAAAATTACAGCGGCGTTTTTAAAAACGCCGCAAAAAAACGTTGCTGTAGAACTAAAATGTTGTAGTGAATTGCGGTTCCGGCTCCACAGTATCCTCCACCATCATCCCTGCCTTCGGACATCCTCTGACAACTCTACCGATGCTCTACGGCGAGGCCATATCAGAGCTTTTTGATCCCCTCCTCCGTGACAACATCAAGCTCTTAGTTGTCCACTTTCATTATCGCGCCCCTACTGAAAAAGCAGCCAAAAACCCCTCCCGTGTTGTCTGCATTAGAAGCCGCACCCCTTCCCTTGCCGTCTTGAAAGGCCTTTTGCTTGCCGTGTTGAACGTGAAGCCAGTGTGCGATCATCTTCTTCGTCGACACCAGCGCCCCTTCATATCTCGAGCCTCATGCTGAGAAGCGACCACACACGCCTTTATGTCCTTGAGCCCTGTCCCTGTGTCGAGCCACACGCCAAATCAGTCTGGTCATTTCGAGATCCCACCGCAACACAAACATTCCAGGTAGAAGACATGAGCTTCTCGTCGAGCCACACTCCCCTTCCATCGTCCTATCAGATGTTATCTTGAACCCCACACCATTCCTGATATAATTAATTATTATTGAGGGCTTAATTTATTATTTGATCAATTCTTTACATGATCAAATAATTAATTAATTTGATTAACTCAATTAATAAAAAAAGAGAGATCTCCTGCACACTTATATGACAACTTAAGCCGTATCTATAGCTCGACACCAAGAAGCTCAAGCACGACACTAGGTCGCCCTTGCCGCCCTCAGCAAATCATCAAGCCTGGTGACTTCGATCTCGTCTTTCGATCTCCGTGCCGCCATCGAGCCCGACGATTATGCCACCACAATCAATGCCACCACCGACTCCTGCAGACCTCCTCTAGACACAACCTCCGTCACCTCCGTCCACTTTGGTTCACATTTCTCAGGCTCCTCAGTTACTGATCACTACTGGCCTCCTCCAGCCATATCCTTCGTCGGCTTCGCGCTCGGCACTACCTTCCCTGCCAGCCACTTTTGAGCAATTCCTTCCGATGACTGCTTCAGAAATTCTCCACCCGATCACAACGGTTCCCACTCCGCAGGCTCCATTGTCACCCCCGACCTTCTGCTAGCACTGGGCACCATCGCCCCATCCCTGAATTTTACTTCCACTAGTTTTCGCTCAGCAAGTGCCTCTACTGCCCCCAGTCAATCCACCGACACCCAACTCTTCCATCCACATGGGCTCCCTTTTCAAGGAAGCCTTTGCTACATTGACAAGTTATGCAGAGTTGTTTTGGAAGGAAATTAAGGAACAAAATGATTACACCATCTACGCTTTCCTCGAGCTTGAGGCAAAACTCGATTTGAAGGCAGGATGAGATGTTATAGGCCCTCACTATCCGTCGTCGGTTATGTTGCGCATATTTCATTACGAGTCTTTATGTATTTGATTTTGAGTTGTATGGGTCGAGTTGTATCGAGTCGAATCGTAGTTACGAGTTATTAGAATCTTAATTTTTTAGTGTTTCCCACATCTCTTTTATATTGTGTTTATTTATGCCCACGTCACTGTAAGTCCTATATATAGGGACCCTTGGAGTCGTATAAAGGAATGAATGAAGTCTATTCCCTTTCCCCTTGAAGAGATTACGATAGTTCTCTCCTCCTGAGCACACCCGCCTAGACAGTCGCGGTTCCGGCTCCACAGTATCCTCCTCCACCATCATCCCTGCCTCCGCCCATCATCCTGCAACTCTATCGACGTTCTATGGAGAGCCCGTAATAGAGACCGGAGGACTTGGTCTAGGGCAGGATCTCGAGTAAAGAATAAAAAAACACCTGACACTTGTGCCTCGGTCATCTGACGGGCTCGGGCGCAGTCGCTGAGCACATAGAACCCACACCCAGGGTCGCCGAGGAGGGTTGACCAAAAGGCGGGTGGGATTAGGTGGATGCGGTAAGCAACATCAGCTTCGATGAGCGACAGATGGATCGGGCGAGGTCACGCCTAGCGGGATCAGGAATATACTCTTATACTAAGTTGAATGGAAAGAGAGAAATATAGAAGCTCAATTTATTATCACATAATCCTACCAATACTTATACATGGGTTATGAGGACCTGAAAATAACATATTACAAAAAACGACACTATGCCACTCGCACAACTAACCTCGTTATATTGTAACACTAATATTGCGTCTAATAATTCGTGACTTGAAATCTACTTCAACTACTTCCTCCATAGCCTTTGTTTTATGCAATCACCATGTAAAAGACATGTCAAACTCAATTGTGCAAAGCATTAAGGCGACTTCGACATGTGAAACAGAAATAAATGTGGAGATTAAGAGGAGGTTGTAGTGTTTTGGTTTTGGTTTTGATTTAGGTTTTTTATTTAAGCTCTCAAGTTAATTCACCAAATAAGCAAATCATCAGTTTTTTTTGAAAGATATGGGACAATATTTTGTTATCTTATCAACCAATATATTGGAAACAAAATGTAATGTAATGGCAAATATTTTACCAAACGCCATAATCGATATATGCATGAAAAATTGTTGTTATTTAAAACAATGGCTATGCTAAAATGTCACCTTTAATTGTGCGATATAACCCTACTATGGTGAAAAGTAAGGGTTGGCTAGGACATGACTCTTTAGGATGCGCAATAAATTAACCCAATTATACTGAAAATTAGCAGGGTTGTCTGGGTCTAATATTATGTTTTGATATTTGCTACATGAAATTTGTGGACTTTAAATTTGAAGATGTGAGAATTCTCGGGGAGATGATTAGAAGAGGAATACATATTGTTTATAAGGGCTTAGTGGAAATGAGAAACGTACTCTCGAGAATTTTGTGTATAAGTTGTAGTATGCTGAAAATGTTATAAAAATATGATTAGGATGGTGGTGAATGAGCACTAAAAGAGAAAATTATACAAAGGAGAAAGCAAACTTCGACGGGAAGTCCCGGTAAATAGCCCTAACTTTTAATTTTAAAAGTGGAACCATATCATGACAATATTTTTTCCCTTCGAAGGAGAAAGCTTATTGCAGGGCTTGGTATGTGATTCTAGAATAGAGTTCGATTATGCAACATAAAGTACTATTTATGGAAGTATATTTTGAGAGAATAAAAAATAATTAAATGAAATAATTGTCTCATCATTAGCTTGTAGAATTAAAAAAATGAGAATGTAAGATTTAAAGATTAATTGTTATAAGAGTCAGTTTGAGTTATTAATAATGTGGGATAGCCTATATATATTGTAGGTGGATCTAGAAATAAATTATTTACAGGAAAGGCGACTGGATCCTGGAGTGAGAAATTATAAAAAAAAAAAAATTTTAAAAAATAAAATAATTTGAATACTACCAAAAATATTGAATATAAGAAATTTAATAGTTGCTAAGAGTGTAAAATAAAAGTTACATTTTTATGATATATGATAGACTTGGTGGTAAGGAGAATGTAAGATATATATATATATTTACACACACACACACGAATAATTACCAAAACCTTATTAATTACAGACTGCACCCCTCTTATTATTTAAATTACAAAAACCTCCCCTCAATGTTACAAAACATAACATTTACCTCCCCTGTTGTTCACATTTCATAACATCCATGCACAAAATACCCCCCCTGAAAATGTATTCCGAGGGGGGTATTTTTGTGCATGGATGTTATGAAATGTGAACCTCAGGGGAGGTAAATGTTATGTTTTGTAACATTTAGGGGAGGTTTTTGTAATTTCAATATGTAATAAGAGGGGTGCAATATGTAATACAAGACATGAGATCTAGAAAAGCTATTATAAATTTAAGTGCTTTAAAATTGAGCCCTAGTTACTGCAAATACATGAAATACCAATCATTTAAGTCTAAAACCTCATTCCCATCTCTCTGGATGGCAAATAAAAAAATTGGAGAAAATAAAGTTAGGATGAAGGATAATTCCTGGTCACTGGAGGAAGATAAGGTGGAATGCTAAGAAAAGGAGAACAACCCAAGCTACCCAGTGGCCAAAACATCCACAAAATCCAGTCTGTGCACCCTGCTTGGGCTAGGATCAACTCCCAGAGTTTCTTTTCTAGAAGACCCCTCATCAAGTTTTAATATTACAATCAAACTCACATAGCCTTTAAAACATAAAAAATTAATAAAGTGAACAGCTGGACCTGTCTGTCCAGGAATTAACTCCCAGCTTAGTGTTTGCAGTGCTGAATGCTGCCTCCCTCACGTCCGTTGAGGAGCTCTGGTGTTCCGCCTTTCATAAATCTAGGACGGGCAGTGCTCCTGCCACTCTAACCGTTGAATGTGGTGCCTCCATAGTCATTTTCTTCGCCTCTGATTCTTTGATGGACCCAATGCATCTTGAGATGCATCATAAACGGTTCAAAGTTGTGAAGCGTGATGCCTGGAGATTGTAAAGTTGATACCTGGGTCATGCTTCTTTTCACAGACCACCCTTAACTGTTATGTTTCAGGTTATGCAAACCTCTACTCACAAGGTTTTTTGAGTCTGTAATTGAAGAGAACTGCTTTCTATGAGTTTGGTCCCTTGTTATTTCTTGCATATATCTCTTATCATGACACAGATGCATTCTTCAGCGATAACGTGATCACATGTTGGTGAATCTCATTGCTGAGATCCTTGATTGCTGAGTTGCTCTGATGAGGTTTCCCGTATGCACAGTTCTGTGCAACACCCAGTTGGGACACTGGCACTTTTTCATGTGCTGGCATCCTTACAACTGTGGTCTGCCATTTTATCCTTTCGTAAATTGTTTATTCTTTGTAATTAACACGTAGCTTGGTGAGGATCTTTGAGTCCTATTATAAAAAGGGCTGTGAACTTAGAAGAAGATATGGCCTTTTGTGAATCGAAATCCTAAGTGTTTGTGCATGTATGTCTTAGTGGTCTTTAGCAAATGACACTTAAAACTTTGGCCTAATTTGTGCGCGGGTTTCCAAAACTGCATCATGTTTACTAAAACTTGCATGGAAATACTAGAGAAACCTCTTAAGCTTCTTTTAAAATAATAAAACCTAAAATGGTGATCTTAGTGAAAACACGGTATTTTGTCCATGAAATGTTGTTTTAGAAGGGAACCTTTGTGGGAAATTCCATAGATGAAAGATTTTCAAGCATATACCTCTATATAAATTATAGATTATGAGAAGTTTGCATATAACGGAATTTTGTATTTTTTTCAGGTATATTCGAGGAGCCCGCTTGACCACCACTCCTGAATCAGATGCTATAGATCTCAATAGAGAAGAAGCTTCCAAACATCTTGAGGAAAAGAAAGAAGTTGGATCTACTCCAGCTGCCCCTACTATGCGCGCTCGCTTCATTGGTCAGAGTTATAAACAGGCAATATCTTGTTGCATTTAGATTCTATTAGGTTTCTCTATGCTCGCAGCTCGTTTAAGATGGTTCAGACGTGTACATAGGAGACCATTAGAGGCACGTGTTAGGCGTTGTGAGAGTTTAGTCACTAGACATGTTAAACGGGGGAGGGGTAGACCGAAAAAGACTTGGAATGAAACTATAAGGAAAGATATGATGTACTTAGGCATTAGTGAGACTATGATTAAAGATAAGGCGCAATGGAGACAAAGGATCCATATAGCCGACCCCACTATGGTGGGATAAAGGCTTGAGTGTTGTTGTTGTTGTTGTAGGTTTCTCTATGCTTAGTTGGCTAATTTCTTTATTATAATTATTAGAATTTGAGCATCCAATTCAAAGTTAAAATAATTTATACAAAAGGCCCATACAAAGGCCTATGACTGAGCCCATTGCTACGTAGGCATTAGTCCCACATCTTGGATGACGATTTTGTCACCACTCACCTCATCTATTTATACATGTAATAATAGTTGTCTATTTTGTTTTTCTCCAATTTTGTGCTTCTCTACATGGTATCAGAGCTACCGATTCTACGGATCGGATTTTGTTTTCTGATTGAGCATCTGCTCTCTTCTTGTTTCCTTTTATAGTCTCAAACTCGCCTTGCATTATGCTACCCAATCGGCTACACCCGCTCACATCCGAGCGTACTCCCTGCTTTGTCGTACACACGTCCGCTCGCCATTCAAGAAAACGCATTCCGCAAGCGCTCCTTCCGCGGCCCACGCGCACTGCTCCCGCATTGCCGCAACAACACACTCCCGCATCCCCGCAACGACGCACTCCTGCATCACCGCAGCGACTCGCGTGATTTGTCCTGTTTTCTCGCGATACGCGCGCGCTCAAACACGCATCCCTACCCCCCTTACGCCGCACCCCTTTGCGCCGCACCCCCTTGCAGCCGCACCCCCCTTGCAGCCGCACTCCCTGCAGCCGCACCCCCCTTGCAGCCGCACTACCTGCAGCCGCACCCCTTGCTGCCGCACTTCTTGCAGCCGCACCCCCTTGCATCTGCCCCCTTGTGTCGTACCCCCCTTGTGCCACACCACCTTTCAGCCTCACCCACCGTTGCGCCGCACCCCTCCTTGCAGCCGCACCCCTCCTTGCAGCCACACCCCCTTGTAGCCGCAGTCCCTTTGTAGCCGCAGTCCCCTTGCAGCCGCAGTCCCCTTGCACCGCACCCCACCTTGCCACACCAGCCTGCAACATCATCCTTACCAGTCATGGGAACGTCTGCTGACTCTTCCTCCTCCCGTATCTTGCTCCAGCTCCTGTTCCTGATATACGGGATGAACTGCAGATCACTACTATCTCTCTCAGTGGCAAGAATTTTTTTGTTAAGTGGGTCCACTCGGTGCGCCGAGTTTTACAAACAAAGGGGTTACTTCATCATCTTTCCAAGACACCGCCTGCTGTGCCCAATGAGCAATGACACCGTGATGATGGCCACATTCAGTTTTGAATTTTGAATTCGATAGACGCTGAGCCATATCGTATGACAGTGTATCATGAGACGACAAAGGCAATGTGGGATGAACTTCACTCGTATTTTGGCAAAGACAATCTCCAACACTTGTATGACATTCTCACGGACCTTCAATCTCTTATTCCAGGAGCAGACGGAGACTTAACCTCCTTTGTTGCGAAATCCAAAACTGTCATCGAGGTCTGGATTCAACATCAGTCTACAACGATAGATCTCACCGCTCAACGTGCTCAAAAGGAAGCAATCGACATTACCATGATGATGGCCCGCATCCCCCCATATCTCCAGATTGTCCTTGCAAACATTCTCTCGTCCTCCACGTTTACTTCCCTCTCAGATGTAGCCTTGTACATTTAATATAGTTCATGGGTCTCCCTAATCAAATTTAGGTTGGATACTTTGGTAATTAATCATATGGTATGTTTGAATAAAAAATTGAAATTACTTTTTGTTTTTCATATATTCTTAAAAGCAGAGAAAATGTGTACTACTTCCAAGAGTAGATGTATTTTATGTATTATATATATATGAATAATTACCCAAACCTCCCCTGTAAGTTAACATAATTACTGAGAGCACCCCTCTTATTTTCAAAATTACAAAAAATGCCCCTTAAATTTTCATTTCATTACAAAAACTTCCCCTGGACTTTTCATTCCGTAACATCCATGAAGAAAAATACCCCCTGGGCACTGTACACCGAGGGGGGTATTTTTTTGCATGGATGTTATGAAATGAAAACTTCAAGGGAGCTTTTTGTAATGAAATGAAAACTCCAGGGGAGGTTTTTGTAATGAAATGAAAACTTCAGGGAAAGTTTTTGTAATTTCGAAAATAAGAGGGGTGCTGTCAGTAATTTAGCAAAATTAGAGGGGAGGTCCCGTTAAATGGCCCATATATATACACACACAACAACAACAACAATAGAACCCATATAGTCCCCAATCATTGGGGGTATGGGCGGGGGATGATTGGAAAGACAGCTAACCTTTGGCATTATGCACAAAGTGGCTTCTCTCATAGGAGAAAGACCTAACCTTTGACAATAAATGCACAAAGTGTCTGCCCACAGAGTACCACTGAAATAGTGGCCCCATATACCGTCGTGTTTGCTGCGGAATCATGCCCTCAAATCAAAGCCAAAGACATCAGAGATGGCAGACCCAAGAATCCATTTTGATTTATGTGCACATAACCATGCTTCCTTCATTCATCATCCAGAGCATTGGTGAAACACACACACACACACACATATCTCTCTCTCTCTCTCTCTCTATATATATATATATATATGGAAAAAAATGTCTCATTTCAATATATAAAAAGGATTTTGAAAAGTGGTATGATTGCTATTTGTAGGTATAACTGGATCATTTCTCATTTCCTCAACTGGTATGATTGCTATTTGTAGGTATGTGGTAGGGCAGATGTGTGGGGGGATGGAGTTGTTCCTGAGATGGCAGCACACTTGGACGGTGCTCTCAATGTAAGCCTTGATGGGGTTTACCACTCTCCAGTTGGTTCAGATGACTTGCTCCGGCCATGGTATGGTTCCCCTTCAGTGGTCCAGAAATGGGTTCACCACCTTCTCAATTGATAGCTTAAGGAAGCACACGATCTGGGAGCGCCTCCATCATGTAGCATGATGTTTATAAAAATATATGAACTTTCGTTTGTGTTGTATTTTATTCTTACATGTGCGGCTACTAGCGGCCGATAATCCTCAGGGTAGTAGTCTTAGGCTTTGTTTGGCGAGGTGGCGGCGGTCGTGAACGCAGTGGTCATGAGCCGTCGTTCATGATGCCAAACCTCACCTAAAAAAATTCATGCAATTTATGCTCAAAACTAATTCATTTTCTTGGTAGCGGTCATAACCTCTGTCTTGCCAAACATACATTCTATGATAATGGCGTTATTGTCCAAACTCACCGGAGCAAATAAGCCGCGCCAAACAATGGTTGGTTTCGTTTGGCGCTGCTTATTTGCTCCGGTGAGTTTGGTCAAAAACACCATTATCATAGAATGTATGTTTGGCAAGACAATGGTTATGACCGCTATAAAGAAAATAAATTAACGCATGAATTGTTTTAGGTGAGGTCGGGCGTTCACGAACGGTGGTTCATGCCCACCGCGTTCACGACCGCCACCACCGCGCCAAAAGAAGCCTTAATCATCCCCTATACTTGCTCATTCTGCTGGTGAGACTTGCTCATTCTGCTGGTGAGTCTTGTCATTTCACGGGATGACTTAGACTCGGTTTGGCGCAGTTTATTTGGAGCTGCACACCGCAACTTTTCGAAAATCCGCGCGCCTCTATTTTCCCGCCGACTGCATTTTTGGGCTTTTTGACCTCTTTTCGCACGGCACCCAGGGGGCCACTGTGCACCGCTGAAAATAGATTTTGGCTTGCCTTTCTTCGCGCGATCTGCTAAGTTTTCGCCTCCTTTGCTGGTTCTTGCCTCCCGCCGAAGGGCTTCCACCAGTTTTTGCTTCTAGGCGTCTAGGCGAGCAGTTCTTCGTTCACCATTTTCGCCTCCTCTGCTGATTTTTTGCTTCCAGGCGTCCAACCTATAACTGTTCTTAGTTTTCGATTAGGTAACTGTTCTTTGCTTTCGATCAGTTTTTTGATAGTCGATTATATTTTCCGATCAGTTTTTGATACTAGTTTATTTTTTGATCCGATCTTCAATCCACTCCAGGTTTTTTCTAGTTAAGGTCTTCAAAGCACTCTAGATCTTCAAACCTCCAATTTTTTTTATTATTTCATCGATTTTTTTTCTAGTCGTTTCATTACAAATTTGCCAGGATTTCGATTGTAGAAATCTATATATTTCGGTATATCTTTCTTGTACCTTTGATTGTATATATTCATTGTTTTTTGTTGGATGGATAAACAAAAACAAGTTGGAATTTTAGCTACATGGGAGAACTCTCAAGTTCATATTTTCTGTGATATATGTATTCTAGAAATTGATTTGGGAAATCAACCAACCGCTCACTTAAGCTAGGAGAGTTGTAAAAACTTAATAGATAGTTTCAAAGAGCGCACGGGGTTAACATATGATCGGGCTCAATTGAAAAATAAATGGGACTAATTAAAGAGGGATTGGATTAGGGTGGAATCCTATCAAGAAAATTAATGGCTCATCAGATGAGCGGTGGAAAGAAAAAATAGAGGTTACAACCTTTCTCTTATGTTTAATATCGTGTAGTTTCGTATTTTTTTATATTAATTATCGTTTCTTTTAGATGCTGCCTGCCACGAAAAAATTCCAATTCGCAAGAATTGCTCCCTAGTTAGAAGAGAAACTTGACCGGATGTTTAGCCAGGTTGTAGCTAACGGTGAAAATGTTTGGATTCCTTTAACGGGATCTGTCGCATGCATTTGATTAGCATGTCCATATGTCTAATGATATTTGGTTCAAGTGACAAACTTGTTGCAGAGAATATAAACATGCAGACATTCACACCTGATAACATTGGTTCACGAAATACCCAAATGGTAGTGCAACATGTTTACAAGGTTAGAAGAGATCACGCAAGGGGAAACCGGAGGAAAAGGGTATAAAATAAGTTATGGAATTACATGTTGAGCAATTAGTGGAGTCATCTAAAAGTGTTGCAAGTACTTTCCTTATGCCCACGAAGCCTCCAAACGTGTATTCGTTGAATGAAACCTTGGAGGAGCTTGAAAAATATCCAGAATTATATCAAGATTCACGCTTCTATGATTGGGCGACAATTTTTCTAATGACGATGGATAATGGAGCTACTTTTTTGGGCATACCATGTGAAGGATTGAATGGTTGAAAAATAGTTATATGCATAGCTTCTCGTGATTACTATGTATTGTTTTGTTGTAGTACTATGTATGTGTGAGCTTTTATTGTATATTTTATGTGAGCTTTTGTTGTATCACTTTCTATGTCTGAATTTTTGTTGTAGCACTTTATATGTGTAAGCTTTTGTTGCACCACTTTATGTGTGAACTTTTGTTGTAGCTGATGGCCGAATCAGGTAAGTGTACCACGGTCGTACAAGTAATAATAAAATGAGATGTGAATCCTCGAGTATCGATCTCACGCGAACACGTCGGGTTGGAGTTATCTCTTGATAACGACTTGAAATAAAAGTCTTGGCGAAAAATGTTGATTTGATTGAGTTTTTTTTAACAACTACAACAAGAAAAGGAAACTAAGTGTCACAACCCATCTAAAAGCAAAAGTCAAAGCGCGCTTCGGGCCGGTCGTGATGTCACAAACATGGGGGAAAGAAACACATCTCTGTATGACATAGCTAAATTAGAATTATTAGATTTAAAATAAGTAATTTGAAGAAAATACATTAACTTTATGCGAAAGCTTTTAGAATATGATGGTGAAAAGTAAAATACTTGTTCATTTTAATAAAAGTCATTACAAAATGCTGGTACAAATTTCATGCAATAAAAATCCCAAGAAAAAATGAACATGCAATGTATCCAAATCCAGTTTATAGTTTATAGTCTGACATTTGTCCATGATATAAGAGAAAATGTCTGATCATAATTATTACAGAAAGGAAAAATTGTTTCGACAATACATAAAATAAGACGAACCTAACACAATAACAAATAAGATAAACCTCCAGGAGCACATCAACTTGACGCAGATCGGGCTCAAGTAGCAGACGACACAGTCACGGACGCTAAGACAAATTCAAAAACAAATAAGGAAAAACTCTCGGAACATTGATACAAGTGCAACTAGCAAGTCAGAACTATACGAGTACTAATTTTTATGAAACAAAGCTAACAAAACGAGCAAGTAAACGAGTCAAGCAGAAACAATTAGAAGTATCGGCCTACTCCAGAGTAGAACATGGTTGTAGCTGTTGGAAAAAAAATTAAAGTCCGGAGATGAAGTAAAAAAATGCGGAACACACTTCACAAATCCTTTCACAAGTGTAGCACAACAATGGCAATGAGAAGAACGAATAGTGCTATGACATTAACTATCTCTTTACAATGCGAGATATACATGGCAAGACATGATTCATAAGAATCACGGAGGAGAGAAGCACAAAACACAAGTGTAAAACAAGCTGCAGCGACCTGACAATTTGAGACCGCCAGACCGCGCGAACAGACAAGCCGAACGAAAGCCGCTGAGACCGCGCGAACAGAATACAAGCTGCACTTGCCAGACCGCAATCACAGTCCGCCAACTTGCTGCTTTATTTCTCTGCTGAAAACAAACAGTTCGCACTTCTTGATTGCCCAGACCGCACGGTCTTGATCAAAGAAGAACCCGCGAACACTGAACAAAGAACTGCAACCTGCGACAGACCGAAACTCAAGACCGCCTGGCCACTTAAGACCACCTGATCAACTGTGTCCGCTGCACAGACCGCGAACACCTAAACACAGTCCGCCTAGACTAGTTTATTCAAAGCTGGAAGAAGGAGACAAGCTGACCGCGAGCTGCAAGCTGCTAACCTGCGAACATAGAAACCGGTCAGACAAAGATCTCAGACCGCACAACCTCAAAGTGAGACCGGCACAATCAAGCCAACTTTGGTTCTTACAGTTCTCATTAATAATGACGGACCCTGTATTTATAGGAGAGTAGACGGATGTCGTCACCGCACAAACCGGGATACAATAACCGCCCATCAGATCGCGAGCGGTCTCGCAAAGCAGACCGCCCGAGCTCAGCAAAGCTCACAGCTCCCTTATTGAACCTTGCGGTTACAACCAAACCGCTCGGTCACTGTGGTCTCAATAAGCAGACCGCCCGGTCTTCTTCCAAAGAAGACACCAAGAACATCTGGCTGACTTAGGACAAGTCGCCAGACCAAACCGCGCAAGCCGCCCGGACAGAAGAGGCGGTCTCCCAGATCAGACCGCTCAGAAGCAAACCGCTGAGACAGAACCAACCACAGAACCAGCGCAGACCGCACGGTCTCTGCGGTCTCCAATCCACAGACCGCCCAGCTCAAATCCACTTCCACTTCAAAAATTTAACACTCCCCCTTGAAGTGGGAAGTGGAAGTCAGCCCAAGCAAACTCCGCAACCGACCAAAAGGTCCCTTCGCCAGCGGCTTAGTAAAGATGTCAGCAACGTTCTCCTTCCTCTTAACATGCTCCACAATCAGAGATCCCTCCAACACCTTCTCACGAATGAAATGGTGATGAATCTCTATGTGCTTCGTACGCGCGTGACTAACTCGATTATTCACCAGTCTGAGAGCACTCTCGTTGTCACCACGTAGCAGAGTTGGACCTCCCACCTCTCTATGAATGTCCTCCACAAGCCTCCTAAGCCAGATGGCTTCCTGAGCCGCCAAAGCCGAAGCTTTGTACTCCGCTTCCGTGGTAGAGACAGACACAGAATCCCGCTTCTTGTTGCACCATGATATACCTGTAGAGCCCATCATAAAGGCGTATCCAGACGTCGATCTTCGATCATCCGAATCTCCTCCATAATCAGCATCCATGTACCCGTGCAAGCAAAAACCCGAATCTCTCCCGTAGAAGAGACCCAAATCCGAGGTGGATTTGACATACTTCAATATACTCCTAGCTGCCACAAGATGAGGCTTCCGAGGCTCTGCCATAAACTGACTCACCCTGCCAGCTGCATAAGCAATATCCGGCCTCGTGATCGTCAAGTATATCAAGCTTCCGACCAAATCCCGGAACACCAAAGGATCGGTAAGAACCTTCCATTCATCTCGCCGAAGATGAACTCCAACCTCCAGTGGAGTAGAGCTGCTCTTCCCCCCTTCCATGCCGAATCTCTTCACGATTCGATCCAAATAGCCCTTCTAGGAAACGAGCATACCGCTCTCTTTCCTCTCCACTTCGAGCCCAAGGAAATGGTGGAGCTCGCCCAAATCCTTCATCTCGAATCTGATAGCTACCTCAGCACGAATCCTAGCTACGTCCATCTCAGAATTCCCCGTGACAATCATATCGTTAACGTACAGCAGCACCAAGACCAGAAGCTCCCCCGTCTTCTTTACGAATAAGCTCGAATCTGAATCAGAAGCAAAGTACCCGCAGAACTGGAGGTATTCTGCGATCTTCCCGTACCACGCCCGAGGCGCTTGCTTCAAGCCGTAAAGAGCCTTCTTGAGCTTACAAACATATCTTAGGTGCTCTTCGGATACATAACCTGGTGGCTGATCCATGAAGATATCCTTGTCAATCTCGCCATATAAGAAAGCGTTCTTCACGTCGAGTTGCCAAATCTTCCACCCTTGGCAAGCAGCCAAAGCGATCACCACCCGGACCGAAGTCATCTTGGCAACGGGGCTAAATGTTTCTTCATAATCCTCCCCATACTTCTGAGAGAAACCTTGAGCTACAAGGCGAGCCTTGTACCGCTCAATACTTCCGTCAGCCTTCTTCTTCAGTTTGAAAACCCACTTGCAAGTCACCAGAGTAACCCCCTCAACCTTAGGCACCAAGTCCCAAGTCTCATTCTTCCTAAGGCAGCCATCTCTTCATCCATGGCTCCTTCCCACTCCTTGACTCCAATGACATTTTCATAACAAGATGTCTCTCTCTCATCCAGGGGACCTGCGAAGAAACATGAGACAAAACTCACCAAGTTCCCGCCCGTATACCGATCAGGTGGAATAATGGTTCTCTTGGACCTCCTCAGAGCTTGACTCTGAACCACCTCTTCCAATGCAGCTTCTGGACTAGCTCTCCTCTCACTTAGACATGGAGCCTCGCCCCCCTGCTTCCAGAACCTGAAACACCTAATCCAGAACTAGAAAAACCTGGAGCACCTGGAGAAACAGCCAACTCCACCAGAGCTTTCCTTGCAGCTTCCTCTGGTCCACCATCTACCCTGCTTCCTTGTAACTCAACAGAAGAGTTACCTTGGTATGACGTCAGCTCGTCAAATACCACATCCCTAGAGACCACATACCTCAGTGTCTCAGGATCCATGCATCTCCACCCTTTCTTCCGGTCATCATAACCGACGAAGACTAGCTTCCTTGCCTTAGCATCTAGCTTCGTTCAAAGGGCATCCGGAACATGCACATAGCAGGTAGAACCGAACACTCGAAAGTGTTCCACGCTTGGCTTCTCCTTAAACATCAACTCATGAGGGGTCTTCATGTTGATGGGGCTGAGAGGCATCCGGTTGATAACATAGGCCGCACAAGACATTCCCTCTGCCCAGAAGGACTTTGGGATACTCTTGGCATGAAGCCAGCATTTGCAGGTCTTCGTCAGGTGACAGATCTTCCGCTCTGCAACTCCGTTCTGTTGTGGAGTGTGAGCACAAGAAAGCTCCCTTTGGATGCCATGCTTCCTGCAGAAGTTAAAGAACTCCTTGGAGGTAAACTCCCCTGCATTGTCTGTTCTGAATTTCTTCACCCACAACTCCACAAACCTCTCGAACGCCTCTGACTTCTCCTTCAGAAAATATACCCAAGTATATCTAGTGAAGTCATCAACTAAGATCAGTATATATATGCTACCTCCAAGACTGGCAGTGTTGGTAGGTCCAAACAGATCACCATGGATACACTCCAATGGTCTTTTACATCTGCTTTGTGATTTGTCAAATGGAAAGCGCTGAGCTTTACCAAACTGACAACCTGCACAAACATGACCATCCCCAAAAGATGACAAGCTAGGCAGACCTTTCACCAGGTCTCTTCCCGCCATAGCTTTCAGCTTATCCATAGCAACATGCCCAAGTCTTTCGTGCCAGATAGCAGCGCTATCGTTAGCCCTCATCTTATCAACATAGGAACTTGTTGAAAGAACAAACAAGTCCTTCACCCGTCTCCCAACATGAGTGACCTCAGCTTTCACCGCTGAAACATTACGGAGAAATTTTACTTCTGTTGGACCAAACAAAACGTGATAGCCAGCATCCACCACATTGGTCACCGAGAAGAGGTTCTTTTTCATCCCCAGAACATGATAGACACTCTTCAACGTAAGAGTACCTCTATCATCGTTCAATGAAACCACTCCCTCCTTCTCAATTGCATGAATAGTATCATCATCCGTAATGATAGCATCATTACCTGTATAAGCTTACAGTGAGGAGAACTTCGACTCATCCCCGGTGTGGTGATGACCACACCCTGAGTCCATTATCCAATCATCTTGATAGTTGATGGAAGTCATGGCCCGAACACACGTGCCCGTCATGAAAGCTCCTCCACCACGCCAACTACCTTCTGAATTGGAACCAACCTCCTCCTTCCCTGCAGCATGCCCTGGCTGAAGATTGACCCTGCAGTCCCTTTTGAAATGACCAAGCTTATTGCACCTGAAGCATCTGGGTCCTTCCTGCTTCTTCCCATCACGCTTAGGAGCATAGCTCTTCTCTTGCTAATATGAAGTAGACGGACCATCATATCCAGATGTCTTCTTCTTCTTCTTGTCCCATCTCTTCTTCTTGCCAGAGAAGAGAACCTCGCCTTCTCCCCCAGAGACTGACATCCCAGCCATTTGCTTAGCCAAACTTTCCTGCGAAGCAAGTAAGTTCTCCAGCTCCAGCAACGAAGGCTGATTGGCCCTGCCTTGAACAGAAGTAACAAAGGCCATATACTCCCTCCGTAAGCCGCGGATTATGTGCCTCTTCAGCTTAGCTTCTGAGATAGGCTCATCCGGGTCCAAAGCCGATATCTCTGCGCAGAGGTTCTTCATTTTTAAGAAGAATGTTGAAATGGACAAATCCCCTTGACTTGCTTTCGCCAACTCATTCTCCAAGAACTGTGGCCTCGCTACATTATTTTTATTGAACAAGCCATCCAAGGCTGTCCAAATCTCAGCAGCCGATCCACACCCGATGATGTGATCCGGAATGATAGCTCTCTTGAGAGTGAACTCCGCCTTAGCATTCGTTCTTCTCCAAGCCTTCACGAGCTCAACATTCCCATCAGCAGGAACAACAGCTTGCCTTGCTTCTCCTCCTATAACCTCCCATAAGTCCTCGGCAAGAAGATAACTCTCCATGCAAGACTTCCACTTCTTGAAGTTAGTCTGCGTAAGGATCTCAATACCAAGACCTCTAGCATATCCTCCTTCCATTGCTATCCCACTGATTGCTAACCACTTGAGAAACCCGAGAGAAGTATCAGCACTTTCAGCTTAGCAACCTCAACAACCTCCCTTTGATACCATGTTGAAAAAAAATTTGAGGTCCGGAGGTGAAGTGAAAAAATGCGGAACACACTTCACAAATCCATTCACAAGTGTAGCACAACAATGACAATGAGAAGAACGAATAGTGCTATGATATTAACTATCTCTTTACAATGCGAGGTATACATGGCGAGACATGATTCATAAGAATCACGGAGGAGAGAAGCACAAAACACAAGTGTAAAAAAAGCTGCAGCGACCTAACAATTTGAGACCGCCAGACCGCGCGAACAGACAAGCCGGACGGAAGCCGCCGAGACCGCGCGAACAGAATACAAGCTGCACCTGCCAGACCGCAATCACAGACCGCCAACTTGTTGCTTTATTCCTCTGCTGAAAAAAAAAAACAGTTCGCACTTCTTGATCGCCCAGAACGGACGGTCTTGATCAAAGAAGAACCCACGAACACTGAACAAAGAACTGCAACCTGCGACAAAACGTAACTCAAGACCGCCTGGCCACTTAAGACCGCTTGATCAAGTGAGTCCGCTGCACAGACCGCGAACACCTAAACACAGTCCGCTCGGATTAGTTTATTCAAAGCTGGAAGAAGGAGACATGCTGACCGCGAGCTGCAAGCCGCTAACCTGCGAACACAGAAACTGGTCAGACAAAGATCTCAGACCGCACGACCTCAAAGTGAGACCGACACAATCAAGCCAACTTTGGTTCTTACAGTTCTCGTTAATAATGACGAACCCTGCACCCCTATTTATAGGCGAGTAGACGGATGTCGTCACTGCACAAACCGGGATACAATAAACGCCCATCAGATCGCGAGCGGTCTCACAAAGCAGACCGCCCGAGCTCAGCAAAGCTCACAGCTCCCTTATTGAACCTTGCGGTTACAACCAAACCGCTCGGTCACTGCGGTCTCAATAAGCAGACCGCCCGGTCTTCTTCCAAAGAAGACACCAAGAACATCTGGCTGACTTAGGACAAGATGCCAGACCAAACCGCGCAAGCCGCCCAGACAAAAGAGGCGGTCTCCCAGATCAGACCGCTCAGAAGCAAACCGCTGAGACAGAACCAACCAGAGAACCAGCGCAGACCGCGCGGTCTCTGCGGTCTCCAATCCGCAAACCGCCCAGCTCAAATCCACTTCCACTTCAAAAATTTAACAGTAGCAAGTAAAAGATGTATGTGTTTTTACCTGATGCACAATATTCATGATTCAGAAGGTTTCGAGTTCAGATTCAAGCCTTATCAGAGATTCACAATGCTTGCCCGTGATCTCTAAGGGGTGGATCTTGCGAACCCTCACCCTTGAGCCAGGGAGTTCATGCTCGTTGTGACCTGTCCTTTGTTCCCGTTAGGGATTCAAGTGGGAACCCAAGTCAAGGAGTTGCATCATTTAACCCTACATTTCAATGTTCACTTATGACATTAATGAATGAAAAATTGTTCATAGTTTAGTAGATCCTAGAGTATTAAGACATGCTATTAATTTAACGATTCAGGTATTCAGGAGAAAAACTCATAAACATAAGCAGTTGTGCATCAAGTTAAGATCAATGTTTGCAAGTGAGAGTTTTCTCTACTTTCCTTAAGTGAGGCTGAAACTGACGGTGGAGACTAAACGACACAAACAAAATTTAGAAACCTTATTTTAGACCTTATCAAACACAATCATGGATGATATTTGAATTAACGGAAAAACCATACGTAGCACATGCAATTAATACCACATAACTTAATTAAGAGCGAGTTTAGCAAAATTTACCTCCCTCAAAGGTGAGGGGAGAGAAAATTACCACGCAGAAACATAATTTGGCGGCGCTTTGGATAATTAAACACTAGATCAGAAGGGTTTTGAGGGATCCCACCAACAGATTCGAAGAGCGGCGCTGGAAATCACAAACACAAGGTGGTTACTGGATTACAAGAGACACATAAACTTGGATAAACATAAATACACAATTTGGAGCGCAAAAATTTGCAAAATAATTTCAAGGAAATCTAATTAAAGGGGAAAGGATGAGTTCCTTACCCAAGGAAATCAAATTCGAGTCCAAGGAGGGGAGGGAAAGAAACCCTAGGAGTCCCTCTTGAAATCACCGGCCAAAGCGAAAAGGAAGAGGGATGGAGGTGGCTGCCAACCCTTGAAGGAGAGGAAGAGGGCTGCTACCAGCTTGAGGAAGAGGGAAATTGTGGCTGTCGACCCCTTTGGAGGAGAGAAATGGAGGCTGCTGACCCCTTTGGAGAAGGAGGAGATGTTGCCCACAGGCAGAAATCGGCGGGTTCTGCGCCTCGAAGACGAGCGGCTTGCAGACGACGTGCGGGAGACGGAATCGGGAGCGGGTTAGCGCAAACAGGAGGCACGAGATGCGGGAATCCTCGACTGAAATTATAATAGAGGGATGTGGGGGGGGGGGGGGGGGGGGGGGATGCGGCTAGGTATAGAGTGGAAACCTAATACTCTAATTATCGAAATGCCATTACATTATTATTATTATTTTTTAAACATCAGTTGTTACACTAAGCTAAGGTGTGGGTCGCCAACACCGCTTCTCTTGCACAGCGGGTCACCAACATCGCTTCTCTTGCACCGCGGGTCGCCGACACTGCCTCGTTTTCACAAACACCAATGAGGGTTGCAAACACCTCTTCGCTCAAACCATGGGTTGCCTTCACCACTTCACACTATATCGATGTGGGTTGCCTTCACCACTTCGTTCTCACTTTGCAATCGCAAAGGCACGCTCTCCTTCAAGCACACTAGCTCACTCAAACCGCAATGAAGTCATAACAAACTCAAGATCTCATCAACATCCAAACACAAAAATTATAAACACATTAAGAAGAACACAACAAGAACAACAATATCTCTTGCACACCATCCACAATAGAGAGTGCACCTATGAACACCTACACCCAGTGGTCATGGTGTGTAGAGTGTTTTAGAATACACTACAATAAAGATTACAAATACTCTATAGGTAAAGGGAGAAGTACAAGTTACCACTCCTTGATACTAAGAGAATGAGAGACTCTTCCTCTAAGTCGTGGGGAGCACGACTTGGTCCACCAACTCTTCCAACTTTACCTTTGCTACCTTCCATGATACGGGAGAGAGCTATCACCTCCTCCCAGTCATGTCTTCTCTCGGGTTTGTTTGTCTCCACATCAAGTGCACTGGACTTGAAGCTCCAATGGAACCTTGGAAATCACCTTCTCCCACCTTTAAAATGCTTAGGGAGCTTGGGGAGGGGGGAGCCCTAGGGTTCTGGGATGAAACGAGACTGAAAACGACGCTCCAGGTTGATGGATCCGGAAGAAATCGATAAACATCATATATAGGGCGATTGAAAAAAAATAAGCGCACATGCATGCACGCAGTAAATAGCAGCAGAGTAACTGGGCACCCAGGCCGCGCACGCGCAATGGCACATGCGTGCATGCTCGTGCGAAATGGACGCAAACCCAAATTCCGATCGTCCCAAATCACAAAAAACGCAAGAAATGACCTTGCACGCACAATTGCACATGCGCACACACACGTGAGGAAAGTACGCACACGCGAATTCAGATTGACAATTTAGATATCGGTCAAGGGAACAGGAGACGCACACGTGTGCGTCGTGAAGCGCATGTGCGTGCGTGAACAATTTTGGACATAAGGTCCCTGGACATCACAAAAATTCACACATGCAGAAAATATGTCCACACACTCCAAATATGCATATAATATAAAATTGAGCATTTTCCATACACATATAGCACAAAATAGGATGATTACATAATGAATTTCAAGGTGAAAATCATGTATGAAATGCACGTATCAAATACCCCCAGACTTCAACGATTGCTCGTCCCGAGCAAACAACTCAACTCACGGGTATTAGATGAAACTAAATACTCAAATATAAATTGAAAATAAGGAGTGGAAAGGGAATTTCAATGCCCAAGGTGAAATAAGAAAAATAGCCGAAATGTTTCCTATGCATACTAAATAGTTAAAATCCTTTTCAAACAAAATATCAAAATATAATATTCACTCCTAAGAAAGAACTACACAGATCGTCCTAGATTATACGTGGGGAGAAGTAGCGTGGACACTAAGCTTAGCATTATCCAATTAAGATTACGGGGTAGTCTCTAAAGAAATCCATCAATGATGATGGCTAAAGGGTTTCCTGGTCACACTCTCTCCACTACAATAGCTAAATCTAACTCGACGAATCGTTGGAGCTTAGAATTGAGATGAAACATTTAGGTTTGAGTTTGTTGAACATCCCTATTACTGATTTGGGCTAGGATCACTATCTTTGACTAGGACTCAAGTTGACCCCTTTGTATAGTCTAAGGGTCAAGGTTTAAGTGTGTATGAGTAGCTAGAACTTAGGAAAAATTCCAAGTTTCCGTGTTCGACGAACTTCAATCTGCGTTCGACGAAATCCGTTCTGCGTTCCACGAACGTCATGCTCCAGTTCGACGAACTTGCTCTCCAGCTCGACGATTTCAGTCCTCCAGCCAGTTCAACAGATTTTATCTTCAGTTCGACGAACTCCAGTTTGAGATTGACGAACTCAGCTCTGTGTTTGACGAATAAGTAACTAAATGTTCAGTTCGACGAACTCAGCCTTCAGTTCGGTGAACTCAGCTCTCAGTTCGACGAACTCAGTTTTCTGTTCGACGAATTTCTTCTCCAGCTTGACAATTTCTGATAGATTAGTTATCTATTTTCTCTGAACTCAGTTCGACTAATCAACAACGAATCTATTCATTACTTGGAATTATTCATTATCAGATAAGTCAATATTTGATCTTTCCTTTTATTATTCCTTTCTATTCTCTTCTTTCGAGAAAGTAGTCGTTGACATATATTGGAAAATGATACTTTCATGGAAAAGGAAAAAGAATTAAAGTTCATTGCTGAATCAGATTGCAGTTCCAAGAATAATCATTTCAGATTATTTTATTCCTTAATTAGAAAATTTGAATTTAAAGTCAGTCAGATATATCTAAGGAGAAAGAGATATAGAAGATATCAAGGAGATATATCAAAGATATATCAGGGTATAGAAAAAGAAGAAAGGAGATATATCAGTGGATTTATAGAGAACAAAGAAGATATAGAATACACTCAGAGATACAGAAATCTTCATCTTCTACAGCAGCATTTGCGCTCTCTGAGAACATCAACAATCTTCTCTCAGTTTTCAGCTGCTAATTCTTAATCTTCAAAGAGCAACAACAATATGAGAAAATTTGTCTCTCAGATTCATCTGCTATCAAGGAAGTTCCTCTTCATCCAAGAGAAAGCTCCATCCATCAACTGTCAAGAAATTCTATCAGATAGGGGGAGCCTTACAACACAACAATCCACTAGTCTTCTCTCAGATCTTGTTGACATAGAAGAACTTCATAAACACCTTTTTGTTTATCTTTTTACACCATCTTGTACAGGGTTCTAACTCCCTTCAAAAGTTAACTCTTTGGTGGCAGAGCACCTGATCAAAAATCTGTGTTTTGGTTTGAGCACATGATCAAAAGCTCAGTGGTGTTTGGGCACCTGATCAAAAATCCCAGTGGTGATAAAGCACCTCATCAAAAACCTAGTGGATTCCTACCAAGGGTGGTAGAAGAGTAGATGTACCCAGTTTGATTGGGGAACTACTATAGATCCTTGTGTCTTCTGTGATTATGTTTTTCTTTTTGTACTGTGCTGTGCTGTGCTTATTATTTTTGTCTAGCTTTTATACTCACTCTGCTACACATATATATATATCACTATTTTAATTCCGCTATAAAATAAGTTAAAGCTTTTTAATACTCTATTCACCCCCCTCTAGAGTAAAGCTAAGATCTAATACCTCAGTTCCAGATCAGGCTCAAGTTACAGTTGAAGGTTCAAAAGAAGTTGGCTTGGTGAATTTACCTCCAACTTTTGTTTTTGATGAAACCCCTCTTTCTCCTCCAACATTTGTCTTTGACGATTCTCCTCTTCTAGAGGATATTGATTTTGCTGATGACATTTCTCCTCAAGAACAACAAGACGTTGTTAAGGGCATTCAAGCAATTGATGATTTGTATAATGCCCCTGCTCAGTTTTTAGATGATGATAGTGATAGTGATGACTCAGATGAAAAATCTTTAAAGAAAAGAAAGTCAAGAAGCGAAGCAAAGGCTGTTGCTATTCCTAAACTTCCCTCCTGTACAAATGATACTCCATATTACATCTTGCATAACATAACCCTCACCAAGGATTCCCCAGCATGGATGAGGTTCTCCCTAAATGAGAACAACAGAGGAAAGAAAATGAAGAAGACAGGCTTTTATTCAGATAAGCCAGTAAAGTTCAATCACCCTCCTCCTCCTCCTCCTCCAGCAGCAGCAGGATCAGCAGGAATGTATTCTTCCTCCTCTCAAAAATTTGTCCCCCAGCCTTCAAGAAGATCTGAAGGAAGCCATAGAAGCTCCAGTGGCTCTCATAGTTCTAAATCAGCCAGAACTCCTACTTCAGGATCTGCCAGAACTTCTTCTTCAGTATATACGTATCATGTTTCTGATGGCTCCTCTCATAGGAAAAGGAATTCCGATGAACAATTCTCTTATCAGGCCAGTGATATTGATGAAAGGCATCTTTCTCCAGTAAATCCAGAATCAGATAAGATAGCTCACATGGCCAGATTCAAGGAATCAATTGCCATAGCTCAGATCAACAAAGCCAAAGCAGAAAGTAAGGATTTCTCTCAGTTTACTACAATGTCTTATTTCAGAAGACTAGAATTTGAAAAGTACAACTCTAGACACCTCTTTGATGCTGAAGATTATCTAAGGTTGCACCCAGCAGCAGTGGTTCCTCATGCATCATCTCAAACCCTGCTGGGAGCTCATGACCTTTATATGAGCAAAAGGGAATCATAAAATCCAAATAGAGAAATCATTTTCAAGCCTTCCTCAAAGTGAAAGAGTAAAGCTTCAATTTGTTTGGTATTTGCTAATTCTGTTTTTTTAGTGTAAATACTTCTAAACTCAGAGTTCTATATATTTTATCTGCTGAAATGATTTGAATTCTGTCAGATATATATGCTCTGTGTTTTGTAGTTTGTTTTATCTATTATTTGTCAAATAGTATGCCAACCCAAATAGGGTGAGATTGTTGGAACAACCCTATTACTGATTTGGGCTAGGATCACTATCTTTGACTAGGACTCAAGTTGACCCCTTTGTATATTCTAAGGGTCAAGGTTTAAGTGTGTCTGAGTAGCTAGAACTTAGAAAAAATTCCAAGTTTCCGTGTTCGACGAACTTCAATCTGTGTTCGACGAAATCCGTTCTGCGTTCGACGAACGCCATGCTCTAGTTCGACGAACTTACTCTCCAGCTCAACGATTTCAGTCCTCCAGCCAGTTCAATAGATTTTATCTTCAGTTCGACGAACTCCAGTTTGAGATCGACGAACTCAGCTCCGTGTTCGACGAATAAGTAACTAAATGTTCAGTTCGACGAACTCAACCTTCAGTTCGACGAACTCAGCTCTCGGCTCGACGAACTCAGTTTTCTGCTCGACGAATTTCTTCTCCAACTTGACAATTTCTGATAGATCAGTTATCTATTTTCTCTGAACTCAGTTCGACTAATCATCAACGGATCTATTCATTACTTGGACTTATTCATTATCAGATAAGTCAAGATTTGATCTTTCCTTTTATTATTCCCTTCTATTCTCTTCTTTCGAGAAAGTAGCCGTTGACATATATTGGAAAATGATACTTTCATGGAAAAGGAAAAAGACTTAAAGTTCATTGCTGAATCAGATTGCAGTTCCAAGAATAATCATTTCAGATTATTTTATTCCTTAATTAGAAGATTTGAATTTAAAATCAGTCAGATATATCTAAGGAGAAAGAAATATAGAAGATATCAAGGAGATATATCAAAGATATATCAGGGTATAGAAAAAGAAGAAAGGAGATATATTAGTGGATTTATAGAGAACAAAGAAGATATAGAATACACTCAGAGATACAGAAATCTTCATCTTCTACAACAACATTTTCACTCTCTGAGAACATCAACAATCTTCTCTCAGTTTTCAGCTGCTAATTCTTAATCTTCAAAGAGCAACAACAATCTGAGAAAATTTGTCTCTCAGATTCATCTGCTATCAAGGAAGATCCTCTTCATCCAAGAGAAAGCTCCATCCATCAACTGTCAAGAAATTCTATCAGACAGGGTCCACTAGTCTTCTCTCAGATCTTGTTGACAGAGAAGAACTTCATAAACACCTTTTTGTTTATCTTTTTACACCATCTTATACAGGGTTCTAACTCCCTTCAAAAGTTAACTCTTTGGTGGCAGAGCACCTGATCAAAAACCTGTGTTTTGGTTTGAGCACATGATCAAAAGCTCAGTGGTGTTTGGGCACCTGATCAAAAATCCCAGTGGTGATAAGGCACCTGATCAAAAACCTAGTGGATTCCTACCAAGGGTGGTAGAAGAGTAGATGTACCCAGTTTGATTGGGGAACTACTATAGATCCCTGTGTCTTCTGTGAATGTGTTTTTCTTTTTGTACTATGCTGTGATGTGTTTATTATTTTTTGTCTAGCTTTTATACTCACTCTGCTACATATATATATATATCACTATTTTAATTCCGCTATAAAATAAGTTAAAACTTTTTAATACTCTATTCACCCCCTCTAGAGTAAAGCTAAGATCTAATACCTCACTTTCAATTGGTATCAGGGGTTGGTTGATTGGTTACACAGGCTAACACCTGAATCAAAAGATCAATTAGATCTTAACTTTTTCTAGAGTTTTCTTTTTCTATAAACTCATGGCACAGAACAAAGATTACTCAAGCACAAGACCTCCTATGTGAAATCTCAATAAGTTTGCATTATGGAAGACAAAGATCAAATTGTATATGAATTCTATTGATGGAGATATTTTTAATTCCATTTTAACAGGATCCCCTACTCCACCAGAAACAACAAGTACTGAAACATCAACCAACAATAATGCTATTCCACCTCCTAAGTGGACAGATGCTCAGAAGAAACAGATAAATGCAGATGCCAAAGCAATGAACATTTTGGCACAGACAATGTCTGATGATATATTCCGGAAGGTTGTGGACTACACCTCAGCCAGGGATATCTGGAACTCCCTCAGCAACATGGTTGAAGGATCTGCAGATGAGAGAAAGGATAGAAGATCTCATCTCATCTCCCAATATGAGAACTTCAAAAAGGGAGAAACTGAAACAGTAGCAGACATGTACAACAGACCCAGTCTCATAATCAATGAACTGAAGTCTTTGGATAAAGTGATCTCAATCACTGAAGTGAATGATAAGATCCTAATGTGCTTCCCCAACACATGAGACTCAAGGATTTGGCCAATCAAGGAAGCCAGAAGCCTAAATGAGATCTCTACTGAGACCTTGTTAGGCAAATTAAAATCCTATGAGCAACTTATCAAGTCTAGAGAAGCTGAACAATCTACCTCCTCACCAGCCTCCAAAAAGGAGAGAAGCATTGCTTTCCAAGCAACAAAAGAGGAAGATAAAGCTCCAGGGGAAATGGAGTTTATGGGCCTCCTAGCCAAGAGATTTTACAAGATGGCTAGAAAGGACCTCAAGAAGAAGGATTTCAGATCCAAAGAAAAACCAAGGTATGACAAATCAAATTCAAAAGAAATTATTTGTTATGGTTGCAGGAAACCGGGACATATTCTACCTGAGTGTCCAGAGAATCAAAAGAAGGACAAGAGAAAAGATAAAGAAGAAAAGAGGCACTCCAGCAATCCATCCTCCCACAAACGCAAACATAAGAAAAGAGGCTTTGTAGCTGAATCATGGAGTGATACTGAGTCAGAGTCATCATCTAGCTCATTTGAAGATGAAAATGATACAAAGGAAAATGATTTATGCATGATGGCTGTTTATGACTCATGCAATGATTCAGAACATGCATCATCATCCAGCTCTAGTGATGATGAAGATGATGCAGATGAAAGAAGTTTCTGCATGATGGCTATCAATGTATCAACAAACAATTCTGATGATTCAGAATCTGACAATGACAGTGATCAGGTAATATCTACCTTTGATTTTAATTCAAATGATTTTAAAGATGAATTTAAAACTCTTTGTTTAGATTTAATTAAATCTGAGAAGGAAATAATTTCCCTCAGAAATAAGTTGGTTGAAATGAATCAACTGGCTGAAGATAATGCCAATCTTAAGAAAGAACTGTCTGCCTCCAGAGAACACATTGTTCTCATTGAGAACAAACTATCTGAGGCTAAAAAGTTTGAAGAATCCCTCAATGGGAGAAGCATCAAAATGATGGACATCACAAGCACTGTGAATGCCAGACTCAATGGCAAACTGGGCTTGGGTGCATCATCAAGTCAGCCACATCTTCTTAAGAAAAATATTTTATCTACACCAATGAAGTTCATTTCTGCCAAGAGCAAAGTGGCAGTAGAAGTAGATAAGAATACCTCAAGCAAGGATGTTAAGAATAATGGAATTGAAAACAATTCGTCGAACGACGCTCGACGAAATCACATGAATTCGTCGAACGGAGATCGACGAACGCTGAAGACAGATTTTCAGTACAGCTATTATTCGAACGACGCTCGACGAAATTACTTCAATTCGTCGAACGGCGATCGACGAACTCAGCCAAGTTCGTCGAACAGAAAATGTACTGAATTTCAAAAGAATTCTAATTCTCCACATACTAAGAATCTCTTTACTGAGTGGATAATTCCTCCAAGGAGATATCATCCACAAGTCTATAAGGATCAGCCTGAGATTTCTTACATTTCAGATTTTTGTGGTAAGACAAAAGGACCCAAGGTAGTCTGGGTCAAGAACAACTAGTTTATTTTCTGTTGTGCATGTACAAGGCTATCCAAACATAAAAGAATAATGGTATTTGGATAGTGGCTGCTCTAATCACATGACAGGAAATAAGGCCAACCTAAGCAACTACAAGGCAAAGCTTGGACCCAAAGTGATTTTTGGAGACTCCAACTGTGGACAAACCAATGGATATGGAAAAATCAATGTTGGAGCAGTTACCTTCAAAGAGGTAGCATATGTCAAGGGTCTCAAGTATAACCTCATTAGCATAAGCCAGTTATGTGATGAAGGTTATCAGGTAACTTTTAACCATTCCTTATGTCTTATTACCAATAATAAAAACATTAATGTGTTATCTGGTATTAGACATGGAAACATTTATTTAGTCAATTTTGACTCTGCCAATTCAGACATTTGTTTATTTAATTCTATAAGTAAAACAAATGAATTATGGCATAAAAGGCTAGGACATTAACCTTAGAACTATCTCTAAGCTCTCCAAGGACAATCTAGTTAGAGGACTGCCTTCTGGTTCTTACAAGAAGGAAGGACTTTGCAAGGCTTGTCAACTAGGAAGCAGACCAAGAGTAGTTTCAAGTCTTTATCCAAGAGTGATTCACCTAGGATTCTGTACTTACTGCATTTGGATCTCTTTGGACCCACTACAATACAAAGTCTAGGAGGGAAGCATTACACTTTAGTTATTGTAGATGACTTCTCAAGATTCACTTGGGTGTTCTTTCTTAGGAACAAGTCTGGCACCTTCAGTGTTCTGACAGACTTTCTCAGGTCCATCAAGATTGAGTACTCTACTCTAGTTGCATTGATCAGAAGTGATCATGGCACTGAGTTTGAATCTCTTCTGATGAGAGAATTCTGTGGAAAAGAAGGGATCAGACAATGTTTCTCTGCTCCTAGAACTCCTCAACAAAATAGGGTAGCTGAAAGGAAAAATAGAACATTAATTGAATCAGCAACTACATTGCTTGTTGATGCTCACTTGCCACTCTCTTTTTGGGCAGAAGTAGTGAACACATCAAATTATGTGTTGAACAGAAGTCTGATACACAAACTTAAGGGTAAAACACCATATGAATTACTTAAGAATAAAAAGCCTAAGGTTGACTATTTTAAGATTTTTGGCTGTAAATGCTATGTGCATAACAATGATAAGAAATATCTAAGAAAATTTGATGTAAAGTCTGCTGAAGGTATATTCCTTGGATACTCTCTTTCTAGTAAATCATATAGAGTTTACAACAAATCAACTCATAAGATAGAAGAGTCCATGCATGTTTCCTTTGATGAAACTAATATGTTAATTGAGGAGAGGAACACCACCTCTACCAAAGATACTTTGCAGGTACCAGCTTTATGTGAAGAGCTCAATGGATTGAATCTACAGAATGAAGAATCTCTACTTCCATCAACTCAAACTATTGAAGACAATGAAGAAGAAGATCATCTAGAAGATCTTGCTGACAATCCAAATCAAGTGATAGCTGAACAAATCCCTCAAGAGGAAACTATTGCTGAACCCACTTCAACTATTGATCACATCACAGTTAGAGATCATCCAATATCCCAAGTTATTGGAGATATCTCAGCAGGTGTTCAAACAAGGCATCAACTCAACCAAAATCAGATGCATACTTGTTTCCTATCACTGATTGAACCTCAATCCATAAAAGATGCAGAACAAGATCCAAACTAGATTCTTGCAATGCAAGAGGAACTCAATCAATTTGAAAGGAACAAAGTTTGGGATTTGGTTCCAAGACCAAAGGGCCATCCAGTCATTGACACTAAATGGGTCTTCAGGAACAAGCTAGATGATCAAGGTTTCATAATCAGAAATAAAACAAGATTGGTAGCCCAAGGATACTCTCAGGAAGAAGGAATTGATTATGATCAAACTTTTGCTCCTGTTGCTAGGCTTGAAGCTATCAGGATATTTCTTGCCTTTGCTGCTTTCAAGAAATTCAAAGTATATCAGATGTATGTGAAGAGTGCATTCTTAAATGGAGATATTAAGAAGAAGTATATGTGAAACAACCACCAGGTTTTATCTCTCCAACTCACTCTTCTTATGTCTTTATGCTTAATAAAGCTCTCTATGGTCTCAAGCAAGCTCCCAGAGCATGGTATGAGACCCTAGCTAATTTTCTTATAGAGAACAAGTTCTATAGAGGCAATGTTGATAAAACTTTATTTTTCAGGATACATAAAAATCAAACTTTACTAGTTCAAATTTATGTAGATGATATTATATTTGGCTCTACTGATTCAAATCTATGCAAAAGGTTTTCTGACATAATGCAATCTAAATTTGAAATGAGTAGTATGGGTGAGTTATCTTACTTCCTTGACCTTCAAGTGAAGCAAACTCCTAATGGGATATTCATATCACAATCCAAGTATGCTAAGGAATTAGTGAAAAGATTTGGTATGTCTGATTCCTCTTCCATGAAAACACCCATGCCATCCAATGCTGCTGTAGACAATGATGAATCAGGGAAACCTGTTTATCAAAAAGTATATAGAGCAATTGTTGGCTCCTTACTTTACTTAACAGCTAGCAGACCAGACATAATGTTTGCTACATGCATTTGTGCTAGGTTCCAAGTTAACCTCAAAGAATCTCACCTTATTTTACTAAAAAGAATTTTGAGATATATAAAAGGTTGTCCAAATCTAGGACTCTGGTATCCAACTGCAGCAGAATTTGAATTAACATGATTCTCAGATTCTGATTATGCTGGATGCAGAGTAGACAAGAAAAGCACATCAGGAACTTGCCAGTTCCTTGGTGATAAGCTTGTGTCTTGGTTTTGTAAGAAGCAGAGATCTGTGTCTACATCAACAGCTGAAGCAGAATATATTGCTGCTGGCAGTTGCTGCTCACAGATTCTGTGGATACAAAATCAACTTCTAAATTATGGTATCAACTTAAATAAGTCAATTATATTTTGTGACAATACTAGTGCAATATCTATATCACAAAATCCAGTACTCCATAGTAAGACTAAACATATAGAAATTAGGCACCATATATCAGAGATAATGCGGATAAAATAAAATTTGCCTACAATTTATTCCTACTGACTTACAAAGGGCTGATATTTTCACCAAACCCTTGGATGACAAGAAGCACATCTTCTTTATAAATCAGCTAGGAATGATATATGGAGATTCCATAATTTAAAAATTATATTTTTTACTTATCCCCTCATTTCGTCGAACGAAGATCGACGAAATTCAGTCGTTCGTCGAACGGAGATTGACGAGACCTATTAGGTTCAGAGATCGACGAAGTCTGGCCGTTCATCGAACTGAGATCGACGAAAATTTATTTTTCGTCAAACGTAGTTTGATGAAGCCTAAGACTCTTCGACTTCTGATTTTATTAGGTTTAGCCGAACTCAGTTCCACGAAATTTTTGCGCCTTCTCCGATCTCTTTCCTTATAATCAAATTTTAATTCTTTTTCGTCTTTACGCCTACAAAACTCGCTTTTGCTCTTCCCTCCAGTTCCCTTGCACTTGATCTCTATTTCTCTTGCAGGTGCTCAATGACAATCTCCTAAGCAATAATTTCCTCCATGAAGTTTGATGCAGGCTTTGATATTGACATGGAGTCGTTCGCGCATTTAGACCAAGTTTTCCAGGATATTCTTCGACTTTTCGAAGAACAACAGTTAAGGAAGTTCATGACCACCAGAATAAAACTCCCAGCGGCAGAGATAAAGGAATGGGTGCATACCATTCAGTTAGAGAATGCAACAACAATTTCAGAAACAATCTCAGGCAACCAGGTTCCTCTGACTCCAGATATTTTAATAGCAGTTTTTGGTTTGATGAATGGTGATGATGAGTTAGATATAATATAACTTCTGATGAATTTAATAATGCTTTGGAGAAAATGGGTCACACTAGTGGAAACCCTAATCATCTTTTAAAGAAAAATTTATCTATTGAATACAAGTTTTTAGCAGATATAGTTGGAAAAGTTTTGCTAGGCAAAACTTATGCTCATGATTATGTTACAAGGAACCAATTTATATTGATGGTGGCCTTGGTGGAAAAGAAACAAGTAAATTGGGGATTGATTCTCTTTGAATCAATCAAGAAGAAAATAAGCAAGATGAATGTCTGTTATGGCAGAGTGTTAGGGATTGTGCTTCAAGACAAATGCCCAGACCTGTTGGTGTCCCCAAAGGTCTTTATTAATGCTAGCAAGTGGCTGACCTCAATTCTGTTTGGAAAGTGGGAAAGGGTGATTCCCAAGAGGACCTCCAGGGCAAAATCTTCCAGAAATACTTCTGAGAGCACCAGGGCTGATACTACCACTCCCTCACCCCTACCAGAAGTTCCTCCTTCTGAATCTTCTCCTCTTCCCTCTCAACCTCTTCAGCATAACTCTCCTGAAGAAATCCCTCCCTCCAATTCTCCCATAGACCCTCCATCTTCATTGCTCTCTTCTCCTCCTCTTCAGACAAACCTGTCTGGAGATATTCCCTCATCATCCATTCCAGATGATGATTACTTTCCCCCTCATGATTCTCTTCCTCCACTCACTCCCCCTCCATCCTTTGACCTATGGTGTCCACCTCACTCCCCTATTCCACATTCTCCACCTCAGTCACCTATCCATCCTCAATCCCCTATCCATCAGGATAACATTCCACACCTATCTGATGCCAACATCTTCATACCCTCCTCTATTCCATCTTCTTCTACCCCAACACCATCATCTTCTTAGCATCCACATGACTTTGTGTATGTCGATTTCTCCTCTATAGCTGACCAAATATTTAACCATATATCTCCCAAGCTAACTGCTCTCCTGGATGAGAAGCTAGCTCCTGTTCTGCAAGCCCTTTCTGACCTATCTTTCAAACTCGCATCCTTCCCTACCTCCTCTACAACTGTCCCTTCTTCTAGGGGCCTAGCTTCAGGTCTCCCTGAAACTAGGCAGGGGGAGATGCTTTATGAAGAAGCTCCAACTTTTGCAGGTTCAGATATGGTCTTTGAGTTTGAAGCAGATCCAGGTTCAGATACAGTTTTTGCTGAAGAAATTCCAGTTACAGATTCAGTTCCAGTTATAGCTCCTGTAAATAATATTTCTATTCATCCCTCAATAGATATTATTTATTTGTTATCAAGATTCCCTTCAGTTTTCAGCAGTTTGCCTAATCCTCAAGTTCATTCAAAAGCTATAGTTCCATATACAGCTCCAGTAGATACAATGTTATTAAAGAAAATTATCAAAAGCTTTCAAGTCTCAGTTCCAGATCAGGCTCAAGTTACAGTTGAAGGTTCAAAAGAAGTTGGCTTGGTGAATTCACCTCCAACTTTTGTTTTTGATGAAACCCCTCTTTCTCCTCCAACATTTGTCTTTGATGAAACCCCTCTTTCTCCTCCAACATTTGTCTTTGATGATTCTCCTCTTCCAGAGGATATTGATTTTGCTGATGACATTGCTCCTCAAGAACAACAAGACGTTGTTAAGGGCATTCAAGCAATTGATGATTTGTATAATGCCCCTGCTCAGTTTTTAGATGATGATAGTGATAGTGATGACTCAGATGAAAAATCTTTAAAGAAAAGAAAGTCAAGAAGCGAAGCAAAGGCTGTTGCTATTCCTAAACTTCCCTCCTGTACAAATGATACTCCATATTACATCTTGCATAACATAACCCTCACCAAGGATTCCCCAGCATGGATGAGGTTCTCCCTAAATGAGAACAACAGAGGAAAGAAAATGAAGAAGACAGGCTTTTATTCAGATAAGCCAGTAAAGTTCAATCACCCTCCTCCTCCTCCTCCTCCAGCAGCAGCAGGATCAGCAGGAATGTATTCTTCCTCCTCTCAAAAATTTGTCCCCCAGCCTTCAAGAAGATCTGAAGGAAGCCATAGAAGCTCCAGTGGCTCTCATAGTTCTAAATCAGCCAGAACTCCTACTTCAGGATCTGCCAGAACTTCTTCTTCAGTATATACGTATCATGTTTCTGATGGCTCCTCTCATAGGAAAAGGAATTCCGATGAACAATTCTCTTATCAGGCCAGTGATATTGATGAAAGGCATCTTTCTCCAGTAAATCCAGAATCAGATAAGATAGCTCACATGGCCAGATTTAAGGAATCAATTGCCACAACTCAGATCAACAAAGCCAAAGCAGAAGGTAAGGATTTCTCTCAGTTTACTACAATGTCTTATTTCAGAAGACAAGAATTTGAAAAGTATAGCTCTAGACACCTCTTTGATGCTGAAGATTATCTAAGGTTGCACCCAGCAGCAGTGGTTCCTCATGCATCATCTCAAACCCTGCTGGGAGCTCATGACCTTTATATGAGCAAAAGGGAATAAGAAAATCCAAATAGAGAAATCATTTTCAAGCCTTCCTCAAAGTGAAAGAGTAAAGCTTCAATTTGTTTGGTATTTGCTAATTCTATTTTTCAGTGTAAATACTTCTAAACTCAGAGTTCTATATATTTTATCTGCTGAAATGATTTAAATTCTGTCAGATATATATGCTCTGTGTTTTGTAGTTTATTTTATCTATTATTTGTCAAATAGTATGCTAACCCAAATAGGGTGAGATTGTTGGAACAACCCTATTACTGATTTGGGTTAGGATCACTATCTTTGACTAGGACTCAAGTTGACCCCTTTGTATAGTCTAAGGGTCAAGGTTTAAGTGTGTCTGAGTAGCTAGAACTTAGGAAAAATTCCAAGTTTCTGTGTTCGACGAACTTCAATCTGCGTTCGACGAAATCCATTCTGCGTTCGACGAACGTCATGCTCTAGTTCGACGAACTTACTCTCCAGCTCGACGATTTCAGTCCTCCAGCCAGTTCAACAGATTTTATCTTCAGTTCGACGAACTCCAGTTTGAGATCGACGAACTCAGCTCTGTGTTCAATGAATAAGTAACTAAATGTTCAGTTCGACGAACTCAGCCTTCAGTTCGACGAACTCAGCTCTCGGCTCGACGAACTCAGTTTTCTACTCGACGAATTTCTTCTCCAGCTTGACAATTTCTGATAGATCACTTATCTATTTTCTCTGAACTCAGTTCGACTAATCAGCAACGGATCTATTCATTACTTGGACTTATTCATTATCAGATAAGTCAAGATTTGATCTTTCCTTTTATTATTCCTTTATATTCTCTTCTTTCGAGAAAGTAGCCGTTCACATATATTGGAAAAGGATACTTTCATGGAAAAGGAAAAAGAATTAATGTTCATTGCTGAATCAGATTACAGTTCCAAGAATAATCATTTCAGATTATTTTATTCTTTAATTAGAAGATTTGAATTTAAAACCAGTCAGATATATCTAAGGAGAAAGAGATATAGAAGATAATAAGGAGATATATCAAAATATATCAGGGTATAGAAAAAGAAGAAAGGAGATATATCAGTGGATTTATAGAGAACAAAGAGGATATAGAATACACTCAGAGATACAGAAATCTTCATCTTCTACAGCAGCATTTTCACGCTCTGAGAACATCAACAATCTTCTCTCAGTTTTCAACTGCTAATTCTTAATCTTCAAAGAGCAACAACAATCTGAGAACATTTGTCTCTCAGATTCATCTGCTATCAAGGAAGATCCTCTTCATCCAAGAGAAAGCTCTATCCATCAACTGTCTGTTGGATCGGTAGGCGCCCTTAGAGGGGGGGGGGGGGTGAATAAGGGTTTTAAAGATTTTAAAACTATTTTGATTATTTTAAAAAAAGCTTTAAATATGATAATAAAGAAGATCAAGACTAATCAAGTAAAGTAAGAATCGAGACATGATTTTATTAACTTGAGAGACATGATTACAAAAACTTGATCTCTTATGAAAGCTAGAAATCAAAGCTAAATAGAAAAGAAACCTTTTGGTTTTCTATCCCGACTCGCTTCCCCACGAACCGGTGGCCCTAGCATTATCCACCCCGGATTTGGCCTCAAGCCGCTCTAGCCAATCCCTCCCCGGATGTGGCCTCGAGCCCCCTAGACCTAGCCTAGATCTAGTCGCCAACACGAGGCAATTTTCCCCCTAAGTCCTACACAGACCTAGTCGCCAACACGAGGCGATTTCACTAATCGTTTACAAAGTGGAATATGAAATAATAATAAAGAAATAAGAACTCTCTCAAGATGGACTTCTGAAGTTGGAGACGAAGATCCGCCGTTGAATAAGCGTTGTAGAAGCGGACTTCGATCTGATCCGGCATGACGAGATTCTCCTTCAGAGGTTTTGCAGAGCTTCGCTAGCACATCAACTTTCGGCCAAGATAGCCTCTGGAATTCTGGCACTCAATATATCTCTCTGATGTGTGTATGAAACGAGAGGACTTGGGTCCTTTTTATAGACTAGCGCTAGCGCCTGCGCTAGCCACTAACGCCGGCGCTATCCTATATTAGGAGACTTTTTGCGCGGCAGAATCTTCAATCCGAGGCAACAATTCCAGCATGCCTTCTGTGCATCGAGCTAGCGCCGGCGCTATCCACTATCGCCTGCGTTAGTGATCAGTTTGGAGTTGATGGCTCAATTTCGGGGGCAACCACCATATGTAAACCTTGAGTCATTTTGACCTGTTATCCTGCACACTTAGATCACACAAGATTAAATACACACATAGGATTTGTTATTCTCAAACCTAGGAGATGCGGAAGACCGTGTTCCAACAAACTCCCCCTTTTGATAATAACAAATCCATTAATGATAAATCAGAGCATTAATCTAAATAAGCATGAAGAAACATATTTGTGTGTGTGTGAAAAGGATGACTTAGGATAAATAATGATTATAGCATTTTAGTATTGCTCCCCCTAAATACATGCTCCCCCTAAGTGAATGCTCTCCTAATATGTTCTTAACTGAATTAAGCATGTTAGATATGTTATCATGGTTAGTTCTCCCCCTTTCGCATTTTATCATGTTAGTTCTCCCCCTTTGTTATTAGCAAAAGTGGGTAGGGAAACAAAGCACCAAAGAATTTGTAAATAGAAGAGAGGGCATGATCGAGCTTTTTAAGTAAATGATAATAAGGTTTAGAATTGTTTTTTAGATCAGAGTTATAAGCATTACAAAATTTTTCATAGAAGGAAATCAGAGTTTTTAGCATAAAAAAAAGTAATGATTTTCCTTTTATATAAAAGTTTTAAGCATAAAAATAAGGATTTCCAAATAACCCATCTACCCAGACAATACGTCTACACCCTAGCCCCGTACTAAGTGACAGATGAGCATGAGGAGCTGCAAACATGTCGTAGGTTGGGGTGTTAGTCCCATATGCAAACACTAGACAAAACTTAACCTAGCACTCTTTCCCCCCAGTGCCTCGCAAGGCCCCACTGGAACCCTCCCCGGTTAAGGACAAGACATGACAAGAGATAAGGTTATCTAATGTCTACAACCCTACGCCCCCGCTATGGTGAGAAATGAAGTCAAGGATAGCAATTATTGGAAACAATAAGCATTTAAATCATATGGATTTTTATAGCATATGGGTTTATATTTGTCTTTATGAGAACACTCCCATAGCTATTTTGAAAATTGTAAATGAATCAGAGATTGAGCATTGTGGAAGATTTCGAAAAAGACACATCATAATAAGAGTTCAAAAAGTAGATGTGTTTTTGAGTTTCAAGCTTTTTAAAGATAAGAGTTAAAGCATTTTTGGAAGAAAGAAACAACATCCTTTTAGCAATTAGAAACACAGAAGTAAAGTTTGATTTGAAATTCAATAATAAGAGGATGTTTTATAAGCAATATTTCACTTGTTGGAGGAGTGTTTAGCATAAAAGTTTATATAGAGATAAATCAGAGTTTTTAGCATAAAAATGATATGCGTGTTAGAATAGCTAATATAAATTTTACCAAGCAAGTCTACTACTTGTTTTTAAGAAAAATTGAGATTTTAGACTTGATATAAGCATTAAAGCACAAGGTAAAAATTTATATGGTGATGATGCGGAAGACTTGTAGAAATACATGAAACATCTTATTTTGATCAAGGATAATCCATAAAAAGATATATGAGTTAATTTCAAAAAGAAGATGTTTATGTAAATCATGTTTCAATGAAAATCTTTTATGGTTGACAAACATAACCAAGCATGAAATAATACTATCACAAAGAGATTACTACAATGTTATTTCAATTCACAATTTCAAGTCATACCAAACATTGTAGAAAGCATGCTAGGTTATCTAGTGCATTTCATAAGTTAAGAGTAGTATAGAGTTTGCATTAGGATCCAATACTCATGAGAAGAAGTGTTATGGAAGATAATGATGTGCACATAAGTGTATTTTTGAGTAGAGTAAACACATGTTTTAATCAAAAATACAAGTAATATGTGAAGTGAAAGCACAATGAAACACAAATAATTTTACTTCCACTCATTTCAATGCACAAAAAATGTACAACTACCAAGGTGCTTTGCACACACAATGCTCATTAAGACTTATCAGGGTGCAAAGTAGTGCTTGGGGGATAAAATAATTTTATTCTTGTTTTTTTTATTGTGATCCGGTGTACTTAAGAATAAGTGGTTTTTATTTTGAAAGAAAGTAATGGTTTGCACAAGATACTTTACTATTCTTTCCAAGGTGCTCAACCTCACAACGCTTATTAAGACTTATCAGGAGGTTCAAGTAGTGCTTGGTGGAGATAACTTTGTTAAATTATTTCATGATTTTTTGTTTTGTGCAAAGTTCTCCGAATACACTTGTTTTGCAAACCAATATAATTTATAAGAAAGATAACCACTTTTCTTAATTTGTAAAAGTGCAAATAAAGGAGTGTAGATAAGATACTTGTGCAATTTTAATTCATTGTACTAATACAGAACATACACAAGCATTCTTAGATTTAAACACAAATGTAGACAATGCCAAAAATAAGTGAGTGAATAAAGATCATTATCAAACATAAAACATTTACTCATACTTAGAGGCATGCTACGCATAGTTCTACACAACTTTTACAATATAATTGATGCACACATTAATAGATGTATCAAAGCATGATGAAAGCAATGTTCAAAGTAGTTTGAAAAGATAAATTGAAACATCATAGAAGTTCTAAATGATGGGTTAAATCATGCTTGATTTTCAATACAGTCCATACAGTATTTTTGATATTTTTGAGAAATAATTTTGAATTAAAGTTTGAACTCATAAGATTGATCTTGGACTTCCCGAGGACTACCTTGTGAGAGGTTCGCCCGGTACTAGGTGATATGATGGGATGATTGCCCAAATCACCCTTTCGCAAGATACATAGAAAAGTTAAGTTCAGAAGAATAATTTTGATACTTGTTTTTGTTTTGTTTTATATTTTTGTAGTTGATTTTTACAAATAAAAGCATATTTTTGTAATTTTTGATTTTGTAATTTTTATATTTGATTTTTGCATAAAGATGAACTTTAAATAAAGGAAACAACACAAGCGAAACAACAAAACATATTTTTTGTAATTTGGTTTTTGTAGTTTTGTATTTGATTTTTCAAAAAATAAAGAAACACCGAAGTGCAAAACTAAGTAGAAAATATAGATCAAAATATCTTTAGGAATTTTTAGAAATTTTAAAAACACAGAAATTCGAAACTCGACGCTAGCGCCGGCGCTAGCGCTAGCGCGGGAAACAGTAAGTGATTTTTTAGGGTTTTGAAAATTTTGATGCTTGGATTTGATTAGGTGTCCCATTAGTAGTTTCATGCTGAATTTGCAGAATTTTTGGAAATGTTTTTGATGGTTAAAAATGAAGAAAATTGCATTTGTAAGCATGTTTTAACATGAAAGATCTAGGACACCTATCTCAAGTCTTGACAAATGAGATCTTGCATGAGCTATAAGATAGATTATCATAATGTATGTGAATTCAAATTTTTCTAGTCACATTGTTATTTTATCCTTCAATTTTATTTTACTTCGTAATTAATTCATTATGGTAATATGAGATAACTAGCATGAATAATATCTATTTGTTGATAATGCTAGAATAATGAGTTTGATTGTAATTATTATACCACAAGATTAATTGAGATAATGTTGCATGTATTCAAGAAAGTGATTTCATTTGATTTAATTGAGATAATGATTTAATATTTTGACATAGAATGAATGATTTCATTTGATTAATATAAAGTTGATTCTATGGTTTATAAACAAATGAGATACATGCAAGTCATACTACATTAATTCATTCATGTAATTATTATGATCACCAATGAAATGTTAGAATTGAGTGGATCTTTTGAATTTAGAGATCTTTTGATTTTACATAATTATGATTTTAGAGAGTTTTAGCAAAAGATATCAATAGATCATGGTGGTGCGTATGACATCAATATTTATGATAATTAATCTTTCAATATGTCTTATGTGTTTTTCTTTTTAATTTAGATAAGTATCTCATAGCAAATTCAGAATTTTATCCACTTGTTGGTGAAGGCTAAAAATCTAATACCCGAATTTAATTTAAAATATCTTATAACAAATTTAGAGTTTGATTCAAATGGATAATATAAGATATTTTAGAAGCAATAAATATAAGAATAAAAGATAGGTCATCAAAATAAAAATATGATTTTGAATTTGATCAATTTGATTTTATAAACATATTAAGCTTTTAAGAGATAAGATCATATTTTCAATATTGTATAGGATGACCATGACATGATAGTTCAAAAACAAAAGAAAATAAACAAAAAGGTTTAAGCATATCATGAAGTAGAGAAATGATATTTCATTTTTAATTGATTTCTACTTCATGCAAATGATGAGATACTAATGAGTAAGAGATTTAGGTATCCAAAGAAGACCGGGAGTAGCGGTTCCTTTGGGTACCCAAATATAGCGAGATGACTTTTGGGGAGACGAGTACGAATGGACCCTTTCAAGTGGAGTTGATGTTTCATCTTTAATTTTGGGTCTCCACTCATACTTAGGTTTAATATTATAATTTTGCATTAAATTTCCATATATATTAAATTTAGGCTTAAAATAATGATGACTATTGAAATCATTTTTCATAGGAAACTTTTGCAAATTTGATTTTAATTTTGAAGAAACATAGTTTTGTAAATAATGGTGATTTTGATTTACAAATTGTTTATGTTTTTTATTCCCATTATTAGACTTAGTTATGATATTCATATTCATGTTCAACTTGCTTTTGGATATTTCTTGATATTGAGAATTTGTATTTATAATTTTCATAAGCAAGTTGATTTTTGATTTTAATTCATCATTTTTAATTTTAAAATTATGTCTAGCTTTATTATAAGCGATTGTGCTATTTTTAAGAATGGAAACAATTGAATCAATATGATCTTGATAGTTGTTTCTATATTCATCAAATGTTTCATCCATCTCTTTAATTTCAATTTTATATTCTTTACACTTAGCACAATCATTTATCAAAGATGAATTTTCTAAACATAATTTTTCATTTTGCTCTTTTACTAAAATAAAATCCTTTTCAAGTTTCTTGTGCTTTTCTTTTAATTCATTATATTCTACACAAGTTGTGGTGTTTTCTACTAAGGAGCAATGTGTAGAACTAGATAAATTTGATTCTTCATTAATTTTTGCCTTTAAATTTTTATTTTCTAAGCACAAATGTTTATTAGCATTTTTTAATTTCTTAATTTTGCGTTTAGTATTTTGTAACAATTGTAATGAAGAGATAGAAGTACAAAAGATAGAATTTGATTTCCTTACATTGCTTTTGGATGAGGGAGGATTTGAACATATTGTTCCTTTGTCTTCTTCTTGGCATTCCTCTTCCAAAAGTAAGATTTCTTCTTCTTTTTCTCTTGGTGTATTGTTCTCCTTTTCTATTTCAATATTCTCCATGGCTTTGCTCCGAGAGAGATCTTCTTGAATGATAATGGATGCTTGTACGTTCTTTTCCTCCTGTGATTGTTCCACACCTGCGAAAGGAATATCATACATTTCTTCAAGAAAGCGCCATATTTTGTATGCACTAGAAAAGCAATATATCAATTTAAAAATTTCATTAGATAGACCGCAAAACAAATAGTGTTTAGCTTTTGCATTTAATTGAAGTTCTTTTTTATTTGATTCATTTGCGGGTCTTATAATTGCTAAGTTCCATACTTCGATGTCTAAAGTTTTAATAAATTTTTCCATTAATAGTTTCCACCCTTTATAATTTTTCCCTTCGAATAAAGGTGGTGCAAGTGATTTTTCCTCTTCACAAAAATCTCCCCCACTAGTAGAAGCGAGATCATGAGACGCCATTATTCCCGGTTGTTAAGCCGATTTGGAATAACCTAGCTCTGATACCACTTGTTGGATCGGTAGGCGCCCTTAGAGGGGGGTGAATAAGGGTTTTAAAGATTTTAAAACTATTTTGATTATTTTAGAAAAAGCTTTAAATATGATAATAAAGAAGATCAAGACTAATCAAGTAAAGTAAGAATCGAGACATGATTTTATTAACTTGAGAGACATGATTACAAAAATTTGATCTCTTATGAAAGCTAGAAATCAAAGCTAAATAGAAAAGAAACCTTTTGGTTTTCTATCCCGACTCGCTTCCCCACGAACCGATGGCCCTAGCCTTATCCACCCCGGATTCGGCCTCAAGCCGCTCTAGCCAATCCCTCCCCGGATGTGGCCTCGAGCCCCCCTAGACCTAGCCTAGATCTAGTCGCCAACACGAGGCGATTTTCCCCCTAAGTCCTACACAGACCTAGTCGCCAACACGAGGCGATTTCACTAATCGTTTACAAAGTGGAATATGAAATAATAATAAAGAAATAAGAACTTCCTCAAGATGGACTTCTGAAGTTGGAGACGAAGATCCGCCGTTGAATAAGCGTTGTAGAAGCGAACTTCGATCTGATCCGGCGTGACGAGATTCTCCTTCAGAGGTTTTGCAGAGCTTCGCTAGCACATCAACTTTCGGCCAAGATAGCCTCTGGAATTCTGGCACTCAATATATCTCTCTGATGTGTGTATGAAACGAGAGGACTTGGGTCCTTTTTATAGACTAGCGCTAGCGCCTGCGCTAGCCACTAACGCCGGCGCTATCCCATATTAGGAGACTTTTTGCGCGGCAGAATCTTCAATCCGAGGCAACAATTCCAGCATGCCTTCTGTGCATCGAGCTAGCGCCGGCGCTATCCACTATCGCCTGCGCTAGTGATCAGTTTGGAGTTGATGGCTCAATTTCGGGGCAACCACCATATGTAAACCTTGAGTCATTTTGACCTGTTATCCTGCACACTTAGATCACACAAGATTAAATACACACATAGGATTTGTTATTCTCAAACCTAGGAGATGCGGAAGACCGTGTTCCAACACTGTCAAGAAATTCTATCAGACAGGGGGAGCTTTACAACACAACAATCCACTAGTCTTCTCTCAGATCTTGTTGACAGAGAAGAACTTCATAAACACCTTTTTGTTTATCTTTTTACACCATCTTGTACAGAGTTCTAACTCCCTTCAAAAGTTAACTCTTTGGTGGTAGAGCACCTTATCAAAAACCTGTGTTTTGGTTTGAGCACATGATCAAAAGCTCAGTGGTGTTTGGGCACCTGATCAAAAATCCCAGTGGTGATAAGGCACCTGATCAAAAACCTAGTGGTTTCCTACCAAGGGTGGTAGAAGAGTAGATGTACCCAGTTTGATTGGGGAACTACTATAGATCCCTGTGTCTTCTGTGATTGTGTTTTTCTTTTTGTACTGTGCTGTGCTTATTATTTTTGTCTAGCTTTTATACTCACTCTGCTACACATATATATATATCACTATTTTAATTCCGCTGTAAAATAAGTTAAAACTTTTTAATACTCTATTCACCCCCCTCTAGAGTAAAGATAAGATCTAATACCTCACTTTCAGAGTTTAAGGTGGGTAAGTCGAAATATATAAACATGAAGACTTTAGATCACACTTAAACCATAAATGAGAGCTTGCATTTAAAATGATTCTACCAAAGAATAAAAATGTGAGGCGTGACACCCCCAAACTTGAACTTTTGTACACGGGGTCCCTCTCAACTAGCCAAACAACAAATCAGATTTTTTCTTTTCTAATTTTCAATGATTTTCATTTTTCTTTTTTTCAAATGATTTTTCTTTTAAGCTTTTTCATCAATACCCAAAAAATAAAATTTTAAGGGCACACCCAATCACAAAGATACAACTTTCAAAACACAAGTAGAAAATCAGATTTTTAAATTCAGCTCAAATCTAAGTGTGAGATTATGTTGGACTTTTAGGTGGGGGTGAATCAAAAGGACGGGTGTAAGACCCAAGTGTGTAAGCAATGGTAGACATGTGTAGGATAGGATGCAAAGACACAATCGATCCAATGAAAGGCCCAAGTCATATTTGCGAAATTAAACTAGCATATGTAAACTCTTCGAGAGTCGGTAGGGGAAAGTTCTTAACATCGAGAAAGGATGCCCTTTTATCAAAAATCGGATAATACCCAACTAGTAGCTTGCTAACTCATCTACACTAATCCTCGGACGATATCTTGGAGATGTGCACATGCCTCCCACATTTAGAACACAATAATATCGGCAAGGAGGCCTCATCAGCCTCTTCTTGCAATTCAATCTCAAGAATAACATTATTAGATATATATGAATCAAAGTTCAAAGAAATAAGAGGATCTACAATAGAAATAGAAATTTTATCCTCCAAGGTTGAATTCAAAGGAGGAGGAGAGACTATTGGGGGAAATTGCTCCAGGATGTCATCACATTGATTAGCAGATGCGGTTATTGACAAATTCGTCACATTCCCAAGAGAGCAAGGGAGAGTGGTGGATGTGTCAACGAGTGAAGGGGTAGCGAAATGGGAAAACAGTGGTATGACGATGATCTTCTAATTTTTGTTTAAGTTTATCATATTCCTTCGCTACATGATCAAAGATCTGACAAAACATGCATCACTTTCCTATGGGCTTCAGCCTAGAAGGGGCCAAATTTATGGCCGTGCTGAGATGATGATTGCGATGCATGGACATAATAACTAGGCATACCATATGAGGAACCATACAAGGTTGATTCTCCATTGGGTGTGCCATAATAAATATAACCACAACTTCCTTTATAGCCTTCCTCGCTTTTATGATAATAATCTCCGCACCATTTGCATTGCGGATATGCATACATAATGGTGTGGAGGGGAATTCAACACAAATACTTCTAAGAATCTAATACACATAAATCTAGAAATGAAAGCACCACTTGGAACAAACAACATAATAACAAAAGTTGATTGAAAGAAAAAAATAGTAAGACTAAAAGAAGTGTGATGTATAAATGAAAAATACCTATATCACTAACCTTTCTCTTAAGAAAAATCACATTTTCCGCGTTGGTTCAAAATTTGTCACCCAACTTTTCACCCTTAACGACCAGTTCGGGGAGTCCGGTGAAGAGATCGGAGACCGCAACCAACCGGTTACTAACCCGCAGAGGCCTGACGAACAGAGCATAGAGAAGAGAGTGCCTCTAGCAGTGGCGGACATCGGATTTACCCGCAATTGAGAATACCACTTGTTGCGGGCAATGTTATTGCGCAAAGATCTATTACAAGCTATTACAAGAGTATGCGCTGGAAATAGAAGGCAACCGAGTGACAGAACTTGTAATCGCACGTACACCATGATAGATTCTAGACCAAGTTTCGTGTCCCCTTCGAGCACCCTGACCCCTTATTTATACTTGAGGGTAGGCTGCACAACTTCTTGGGAGCATTTAATGTTGTACTAAATGCTCTGCAATCTGCGGGATCCGAAGCGTCGGTTGCAAAAAAAAGAAAAAGAGGCGCGCGGGTATGACATGCTGTAACCGTGAACACTACTAGCTGAGAGAGGGGCACATGCGGGTCCTGAATAACGTGAGTTGCGACTTCCTGGGGAAGCTGCCGACGCGCTGGAGGAAAGTGTGGGTGCATGAAAAGTAACTGCACAACCTCGCCGAGGAGAGGGCACATTCATCTAGAAGATGTCCGTGAGCACTGCTGGATGTCCGCCTAGGACCTCTGAGACCGACACGAAGAGAACTGGTCGTGGTCGCATGATTTTGGTTAACATAATCCCCACACTCTTTTGAGTCCGTGCGGGATCTGAAAAAGTACATAGGTAACCGCAAAGACTGTGACTCAGTTTTTGTGCCACTGGGGTCTATAAATAGATGAGATCCGATCCTTCTGAAGAATCTTGCTTGGACCGTAAATCTGCTGCTGCAAACTCTTTTGTGAAAGGATGAGTTTGAACGAGGCACTATTGGCTAAATGATCAGAGGGAAGGGACGACGGCCAAGGCGCCCACCGACCCGAGCAGGTTGGGTATGCCCCTCAGGAAACTAGGCAACTCACCCGCGCACCCGCATATAATCAAGTCCCTACCAGGTCTTTTGTAACCGGCAAGGTGATTGCGCAAGCTCCTACTTCGCAGGCGGCGATCTCGGTATATATGCTAACCATTACTAAAATGGAATGGTACATGAAAGCCTTCCTCGATCTTGATACGGTCCCCTTGATTCAAGAGACCAAGGGTGGAGTCTCCGCGGACCTAGAGGTCACGTACCCCCGCATGCGGATCTGCCCCAGAAGAAAGCGGAGCCAAAATGCGCCAAAAATATCAAGATTGTTGATACTAGCCGAGCGGGGGAAAGAGCGGATACACTAGGCGTGGTCGCAGGAAGGGTTGAGAAGCCTTCTTCGATCCCTACGGTTAAGGATGCGCCGAACACAATTGCCATGCCAAATTTTGCACCGGGGCTGAAGAATGCGACTTCTGAGGACCCGAATCCATTCTGGAAGCATGCTGAGGTGTCTGATGAGACAAAAGCAGATACTGCCGACGAACCCGTCAGAGAAGACCGCGAGTGAGAAGGAGCAGGTGAAGATGCGGATATTGACCATCAGTAGGATGATGCCGGGCATGACTCGCAGGCTGACGATGTCGGCAACTACCTGTATGAGCCAGACAACAAGGACGAGGAGGTGGAAGACGAGGAAGAAAGAGAAGACGATGAGGAAGCATAAGAGATGAAGGAGGAGAAAGAGGAGGAAGAGGTCGTGAAGACTGACCTCCCGCCGGACACAAGTATAGAAGTTGGCGGTGCTTTTTTGGATGACCATGCAGATCCTATTTTGTAACTGCACTCATCACTTTTTGTATACAAAATTTCCAAGTAGTGATAATATTTTTTGGTTTGCGGATACTTGTTTATGTATGTGACCGTCATTACGCTCATATTATTATAAAATTGCGTGTACCTCCGTGTTTTCGCTGGCGCTGTGCATTTCACCTAGAGCCATCATATACCGCAAGTGTGCATGATGGAGAGATCGGCGACGCCGCGAACACCTTTCCGGTTATTCTTGCGGTCTCTTTGGGATATAGCAGACAGCGCGATGATCAAAAACCCAAGTTTTAGCCATTTTTATTTGATTTAGTCCTGAGCGTGTTTTTAGTAGTATACTCGTATACCTGCGCGATTGCCGCCTTGATGACCACCCTTCAGCATGAGCCAGATCATCCCCTGATGCGTGCTCACATCGGACCAAGCTGGATGCATTTGCAACTGTATGCAGGCGTCGGAGTGCACCGGCTTGCGGTCTCATTGAGCTTTGCCACGCATTCTCCAAGGGCGCCTCCTCCCCCGGGCCTGGCCAAGTATGCTTTGTCCATGGCATATACTGCAGAGTCTTCCTCCTCTGGGAAGTCCAGTGGAGTTATGGATGTCCCGAAGAGACGTCCTGTGGGGATCAGGGCGACCATTTTCATGATCGGGGGGGGGGGGGGGGGGGGGGGGGGGGGCGTTACCAGAGGTTATGTATGCAGTTGGGCATATGGCTTCCATAGGGTTCTCCTCCGCAAGTAACGTCCAGATACGCTCTTGGGGCATGCAACACCTGTAGCTCAGAGCTTGTCCTCAGAAAGGCACTAGTAACGATAGTAACGACTCTGTTGATGCGCGACTGACTATCATGTTCCTGTCCTGCCACGTATGCAGTCGCGAGTTCTTCGAGCGAGGGAAATTGTAGTGGTCTTGAGGCAGAGAAAGATGTCCTCGATAGAAATGTTCGGGAGCCTGATGATCTCCGCAAGAGACATTTGGATACGATCGAGGGGGTCCAAGCAGGCCCCCGATGCAACCCAGATAGGTCATTAAAAATGGACGGACAAGTCGTGTGGACTATTATCATAGGGATAATGATGTCTCTGTTGATGCGCGACAGGCTATCACGTTCCCGTCCTACCATGTATGCCAGTTGCGAATTCTTTGAGAGGGGGCAATTGTAGTGGTCTTACGACGGAGTAAGATGCCAATGCCGACAGAGAGGGGGCCGAAGAATCTAGCGAACTCCTTGCCAATTAAAATATTAGCACCACACATATAAGTTCGAGCACGAATGCCTTGATAAACTATAATAAATTGTACAATACAATGAGAGTGGAAAGGATACCCTGACCTAAGAGTAGTATCTTTCAAAGTCATCGCCGCTCCAAGTATTCGATATCTCTTCTCCCTTGTGGGACTGCAATCTGTAGGTGCCATTTTGAGTACTTCTTTAACGATGAAAGGTCCCTCCCAATTTGGGTTGAGTTTCTCTACTAAGACCGCTCTTCCTGTCGCATCCACCTTCTTCATCACAAGGTCACCCTCGACGAACTGCTTTATTCTGACATGCTTGTTGAAATTTCTCTCCATTCTTCACTTAGCTTCTGCTTGCCTGATGATAGACTATTGGGAAAAACACCTTTGATTTAACTTAACAAATTATCTAAAAAGTGATTTTATCTCTTAGGTTGAATTACCCAGTGTATAGTGAGGGTAATCTAGTCCTTAGATGTCTTAGGATGTCACACTAAACCTAGGGTGTCAAGGCCAGATCGAGAGAAGCACAATTTGGGCAAAGTTAACATTTGCGTCGAATAGAAATCGACGCAACATCGAATTATTGTCGACGTTACTCTGACTAAAAGTCCTAGTGATTCAACCATTCTGTCGAAGTAACTCAAGTCAATGTTACGTCGAATAGATTTCGACGTAGAGGCCATGGACCTGTCGAAGTACCTTGAGAAGTCGACGCAGCTTCTACTTCAACTCAGCGCAGAAGGAAGCATATGTCGAAGCTATCTAAAGTCAACGCAACGTCGACTTCATCTTGACGCAGATACTAAAGCTCAGAGCCATGCCTTCAACTCGATGGTTACGTCGATAGGGTATCGACGCAACATCGACTAGCTAAGTTCAATTAGAGCAAGGATGAATTCAAAGCTGCTCTTACAAGAACTCGAAGGTGTGTCGATAAGAGAGGAAGAGAACTCGACGCTACGTCGAATACAGTGTGAAAAGGAAACCTTTACAGCTAGCTGTGATTTTGGACCATCTCTTATGGCCCACAATACTGAAGACCGTTCTCCAACGGCTCATTAATTGCCTCAAATAGAAAGAGGGATTAAAGAGGACAGAAAAACTTTCTTGGAAACAAGCTTACAGTTGATGGACGGGTCGGGAATTAAAGAAGGAAAGAAAGAGAAATTGTCCAGCAAAATACCTTTTCAGAACCTACCAGAAAAGGAAATGAATTCAAAATTAAAGAGGGACAATAAAAGAGATGAGAAGAAAGAGAAATACAGAGCATTGATCACAATCGGCCATACCTTTCTATTAGGGCTTCCTCTTCTTCTTCTTCCTCCTTCAGGAACCCTAATAGAGAAAATATAGAGAAGAAAGAACAACTGCTCTCCCTCTCTTACTGCAGAACAACAAAAGGTTGCTCATCATCACTATCACATAGCAGCCAGAGTTCAATCAGAAGAAAGAGAAAAGATTTGACATTCATAGCTCGTGCAAATCATCACAATCATAAGCATGAGTTCATCTTCAACAGATCTAGTAGAAGAAAATAGAAGTTGTTCTTGAGACAGGCTTCATAAGAATTTTGAGAACAAAATTCTTCTTCCTCCCCCTTTTTCTTTCTCCTTCTTATTCTCAACTGTAAAAGAGTTTTGAGAATCCCTCTTCCAAAGGATTCAGTGGTTCAAGATCTCCTTATCAAAAGATCTGGTTGGTTCAAGATCCCCTTATCAAAAGATCTGGTTGGTTCATGATCTCCTTATCAAAAGATCAGTGGTTCTGAGAGTCTTCTTATCAAAAGACTCAGACACAGTTAGTGCATTCCTTCCAGGTGGTAGAAGAGAGGGCTACCCACATTTTGGGAAGCCTCTATAAAATCTTTGTGTCTTTTGGTTGTTTATTTTCTGCGCTATCCCATATAGCTTAGATTACTTTTACTGTTTTCCTGCTTTACATTCCAGCACTTGTTTTATTCTGTTTAAGGAAATGTTGGAGCATAATACTTAAGTTTTTATTGTGTTTGCACAAATAGGATAGAAATAAGTTTAAAACTCTATTCACCCCCATCTAGAGTATATCTTAGGGGCACATTGTGCACTTTCAATTAGTATCAGAGGGAGGTTGATCATTAAAAGATTAACACCTTGATCAAAAAGACCTCCTGCTCTTTTCTATTTATTACAGATAATATTTTATAAAGAAAATGAGTTCTAAGGATTATGCTTCTACAAGACCTCCAGTGTGTAATCTAAATAAGTTCACACTCTGGAAGGCCAGAATAAAACTTTATATGAATTCTATTGATGAGGAAATTTTCAATGTCATCCTCACAGGTCCCCCAATCCCAATAACGAAAGACACTAGTGGAAAGGTCATACAGACTTCAGTCCCCAGAGCAGAATGGACTGATGATGAGAAGAAGGTCAAGGCATGTGATGCCAAGGCCATGAACATACTGGTCTCAACCATGTCTGATGACATAAAAAAGTTGCTGATTGCAACTCTGCAAAAGAGATCTGGGAATCTCTCTCTAGACTAGCTGAAGGAAGCTCTGATGAGAGAAAAGACAAAAAGGCACTTCTCATATCTCAATATGAGAATTTTAAGAAGAAGGCTGATGAAAGCATAACAGAAATGTATGACAGATTCAACCTCATCATAAATGAGCTGAGAGGGCTTGACAAGGAAATTTCTCTGACAGAAATTAATGACAAGCTTCTCATGTGCTTCCCAAGCACATGGGACTCTAGAATCTGGGCTATCAGAGATTCTAGATGCCTCAGAGAGATATCAACTTATGCTCTCCTGGGAAAGCTCAAGTCCTATGAGCTTTTACTGAAAAGCAGGGCTGAGTCAGAAGCCCAAGAAAGAACACCAACTCCTAAAGAAAGGACTCTTGCATTAAAGACTGCAGAAGCAGAGTACTCCACTACTGAAGAAGAAATGTTTAATCTCTTGTCTAAGAGATTCAAAAAGTGGGTCAGGACAGAAGATTCCAGAAGGAGAGATAGGAGCTCAAGCAAGTCAAGGTATGATAAAACTCCTAAACAGGAGATTACTTGTTTTTCTTGTAGAAAGCCAGGACATATTTCTGCTGAATGTCCAGAGGAAGAAAAGAACAAGAAAAACAAGCAGAGGAAGGAACATAAGAAGAAATCCTTCATGAGAAAGGATAAGAAAGGAGGGAAAGGTTTCATAGCTGAGAACTGGAGTGATTCAGACTCTAAATCAAACCCCTCCTCATCTGATGATGATGAAGATGGTGGATCAGAAGAAGCCTGCTTGATGGCTTTGGAAAATTCCACTGACAAAACTAAGGTAAGCATCTTTGAAGACTTTGACTTTTCTTCAGAAGATTTTAAAGAATGCTTCAAGGAATTCTGCCAAGATTACATTAACAATCAAAAGGAACATGGAATAGTCAAATCAAAACTAGAAGTCCTTAAGAAAGACTGTTTATACTCAATCAATTATGATCTAAGAGGTGAATTATTTAGAAAAGAAAAAGAAATATACTTATTAGATATAGAAAATTCACACCTAAATAAAGATCTCTCAAAGGCAAAAGCCTTTGAGGACTCCTTAAATGGAAGGAGTCAAAAGATCAAAGAAATCTCACAAAATCTCTCCAAGAGATTTCATCATCTTGATCAGGAATCACAACCATTCACTAGCACCCAGATCCCTAACAATCATCCTTAGAAAAAAATCTGTAGCATCATTTAGGTCTAGACCTAATAATATTGTAGAATCATGTGAAGATCATAATAATAATAACCCTAATAAACTCACCATATTTAATAAGGTAAAAATTAGTGATCAACCAGGAATCTTAGGAAAATATCCCTTAGAAAAATCAATTGACAACCTTAACGATAAGAACCATACGTCGAATAGAACTCGACGCAACTTTAAGAATGCGCCGAATGCAACTCGACGGAATTCAACATATGCGTCGACATCATTTCGAAGCATCTATATGGGCGCGTCGAATTACACTCAACGCAACCAATACCATGCTACGAATGACTATCGAAGGGACTATGCAGGTACGTCGAATCCATTCGACGCAACTCTAAAACAACGTCGACTTCTTCTCGACGCATATTCTTTGTACAAAATTTTCAAACATCAAAATCTCGCTTTACCCTTATTACTAGATGTTTTTGCTGCTCTAAATTTGGACATATTGTCAAATATTGCTAGCATAATAATGCATCACTTCTTCACCAAAGGGGGGACAATGGAAGACCATCTCATTCTTTCATGTCTCCATATGATGATAGAAGAAAGAGACCCCCACATGAGAGGGTCTATACTAATGTTTAATTCAATGTGCAGAGGGAAGACTATTCAACCACAAACCAGCAGTGGTATCTGGACAGTGGCTGCTCCATGCATATGACTGGAGCAAAAGATTTGCTGGTGAATTTCAAGGCCAAGGAAGGGACCAAGGTAATTTTTGGGAAATTTCACTCTGGTCAAACCAAAGGATATGGTTTGCTTAGGATTGGAGAAATCTCCTTTTTAAGGTTGCTTATGTTGAAGGACTTCAACATAATCTGATTAACATTAGCCAGTTATGTAATGATGAATATAAAGTTGTATTCACCAAATCTCAGTGTCATATAGTCAGTTCTAAGACTGATCAAATTGTATTGACTGGTCTCAGAAAGGGTAAGGTCTATGTTGTAGATTTTGAGTACACAAAGTCTGAGATCTGCTTATTCAATTCCCAATTAGAAAATAGTGAGCTGTGGCATAGGAGACTTAGTCACCTAATCTTTAAGACCATTTCCAAACTCTCCAAACTTAACCTAGTTAGGGGTTTATCAACTGGTAAATTCAATAAGGACCATCCTTGTAGAGCCTGCCAGCTAGGAAAGCAGATCAAAGCATCATTCAAACCAATTGGTAAGAATGATTCCCCTAGAACCTTTTTCCTATTGCACTTGGATCTGTTTGGTCCCATCTCCACTCAAAGCTTATCAGGTAAGTCTTACACACTAGTCATTGTGGATGATTTTTCTAGATTCAGCTGGGTGTTCTTTCTAAAAGCAATGTCAGACACTTTTAAGATCCTCTCAAGATTCATTAGACAGATTCAATCTGAATTCAACACCCAGGTTGCTGTGATCAAAAGTGATCATGACACTGAGTTTGAAAATCATTTAATGTGTAGATTCTGTGAGGATGAAGGGATCAGACAATGCTTTTCAGCTCATAGAACCCCCCCAACAAAATGGGGTGGCTGAAAGGAAAAACAGAACCCTAATTGAATCTGGTAGGACATTATTAGTTGAATCCAACTTGCCAAAGTCCTTTTGGGCTAAGGCAGTGAATACAACAAACTATGTTCTGAACAGAAGCCTCATTCACAAGACTAAATTAAAGACTCCCTATGAGTTATTGAAGGGAAAGGCACCCATAGTCACTTACTTTAGAATCTTTGGGTGTACTTGTTTTATCCTCAACAATGGGAAGAGTCATCTTGCCAAATTTGATAAGAAGGCTGATGATGAGATATTCTTGGGATATTCATCATTAAGCAAGGCCTATAAGTGCAACAATAAAAGCTCTCTCAAAATTGAGGAGTCTGTGCATGTGGTCTTTGATGAAACTAACATGTTTAACAAGGGGAAGGAAACTTCCACCAGTCCTATTCTGCAGGAAGAAGACCAGCTGGCTGAACAAGTTGAAAGGATGAGCTTAGTAGACCATCCACCTGTATGTCAGGAAAAAGGACAATAGGAGATTGCCACTGACTTAGGTGAAGATTCTGCAGCAGATGAAGAAGAAACTGCAGCACCCGAGTTACCAGCCACAGACATTATTCAAGTAAATGAGGATGAAGCTCCCACTGTCACTAAGCAAGTGGTAGATCAGGAAGAAGAGAATCTCCTAAATCACGCAACAAGATTCAGGATGACTCAAAAAGATCATCCTCCAACTCAAGTAATAGGAGACTTGACAGCAGGAGTAAAGACAAAGGAAACAACTAACAAGTGAGACAATGCTGCAATGTTTCCTGTCACAATATGAACCCAAAAGGATTGAAGAAGCAGACTGTGACCCTCACTGGATATCTGCTATGCAAGAGGAACTGACACAGTTTGAAAGGAACAGGGTCTGGACATTGGTTGAAAGACCAAAAAATTACCCAGTTATTGGCACCAAGTGGGTGTTCAAAAACAAAATGGACTCAACAGGAGTCATAATCAGGAATAATGCTAGACTAGTGGCCCAAGGGTATAGACAAGAGGAAGGAATTGACTTTAACTAGACATTTGCTCCAGTAGCAAGGCTGGAGGCAATCAGAATGTTCCTGGCATATGCTGTCCACATGAAGATCAAAGTATATCAGATGGATGTCAAGAGTGCATTTCTCAATGGAAAACTTCAAGAAGAGGTGTATGTGGAGCAACCATCAGGTTTTGTCAATCCAACTTTTCCTTCTTTTGTATATAGACTAGATAAAGCACTATATGGTATCAAGCAAGCTCCAAGAGCTTGATATGAGATCTTATCCACTTTTCTCCTGGAACGCAACTTTGAAAGAGGAAAGGTGGATAAAACCCTCTTCACAAGAGCACATAAGAATCAACTACTACTTGTACAAATATATGTAGATGATATTATATTTGGCTCCATAGATCAATCTTTATGCAAAAGGTTTGCTTTCCTAATGCAGTCAAGATTTGAAATGAGTTGCATGGGGGGAATTATCCTATTTTCTTGGTCTCCAAGTAAGACAAAATGCAGATGGCATTTTCATATCCCTATCTAAATATACCAGAGAACTCATCAAGAGATTTGGGATGGAAAATGCCTCTGTCATGAAAACCCCCATGACTACCAATGCTGTTTTGGATAGAGATGAAAAAGGTAAGTCCTTTGATCAAAAGACTTACAGAGCAGCCATTGGCTCTCTTCTTTACCTAACAGCTAGCAGACCTGATATAATGTTTACTACTTGTATATGTGCAAGATTTCAGGTTGACCCAAAGGAATCCCATATGAGTTCTGTCAAAAGAATTCTAAGATATCTGAAGGGTACTCCTGAGCTTGGCTTATGGTATCCAACTGAATCTGGATTTGAATTGGTTGGATATTCAGATGCAGACTATGTTGGATGCAGGCTGGATTGAAAAAACACTTCAGGAACATGTCAGTTTCTGGGTGCTAGACCGATTTCATGGTTTATCAAGAAGCAGACCACAGTCTCCACTTCTACAGCTGAAGCTAAGTATATAGCTGCAGGAAGCTACTGTTCACAAATTTTGTGGATGCAAAATCAGTTGTTGGACTACAACTTTTCCCTTGACAGTTCCACAATTTATTGTGACAGCTCTAGTGCTATTTCAATTGCTTCCAATCCTGTTCTCCACAGCAGAACTAAGCACATAGAGATAAGGCACCACTTTCTCAGAGACAATGTAGAGAAGGGTAAGATCAACCTTCAATACATATCTACTGACACTCAAAGGGCTGACATCTTCACTAAGCCTCTTGATGAAAGTAAGCACAAGTTCTTCATCAATGCACTCGTGATGCTTGATGGAGCTTTGTAGGTCCCCTTTATTATGTATAAAGACCTATTTTCTATAGAGAATTATTGCTGGGAAAATCAGCAAGGATCTTAAAGAAAATCATAACTGTTTAATCAGAGCTGCGTCGAATTCAAATCGACATACCATCGACTTCTATTCGACGTTAGCTTCGAGAGCTCTCTGGGACGGATCATTCGAATAACACTCGATGTAACGTCAAATACTTGTCGACGCTTACGTCGACATCATCATTGATGGTTATATTTCGAAGACACGTTGACTTCAACTCGACGCTCTGTCGATTTGACAGATCGCGCGCATCGACATGTTTTGGCGTGCTAAATTCTGCTCTTGTCGACAATGCTTCGAATAAAATCCTAGGATGCGACGATTCATCTACTAAAAGCAACTTATGAGTGTAATTCTATTGTGCTATTCGAATTTTCTCCCCCCGCTCTCTTCCATTTCCGCTTCTTCGTCTCTTTTCTTTGTTTCAGTGCAGGTTCCCGCAGAATTTCAATGGCATCTCCGTCGATTCAGCAAGATATTATTGAGGTAGTTAATCTTGCCCTCGAGACTGTGTTATCAAAGTTCTGCTCACATTATCTTGACTTCTCCACGGATTGTTATCGCAAACTACGCTGCCAACACAGAGGGTTGCAAGACCTTACATCTGAACTCAAGGCTTTTGATGGGGAAGTGAGATCGACAGTCGTGCCTGCTGACGGCTTTATATCTTTCTTCAATGATATAAAGCAGGGGGAGAATTGTACCAGCAGGCAGCAACCTCCTCAAGATTCTGTCTACACAACATCAATCCCTCTTTCTTTCATCTCTGAAGGAGAGCTAGATGCATCATCTAAACTATAGTTTCCAGATGCAGTCATTCAGGGGGAGTCATCTTCCCCAAGAATCCTGCCCTTTGCTCAGGGGAAGTCATCAACTCAGGGGGAGATCCCTTTAATCTCAGATGATCAGATTTACTTAAAGACTATGCAGGAGTTCCAGGTATTCAATGAAAGCACCATCCCTGATGCACTTGCATTCAGGGTGTCCTCTGAAGATTCTACAACAGCACACTAACCAGTCAAGTTGACTGACCAGGATCTTGCTTCACCTAACCCAGCTCAAGATCAGTTGTCTTCTACATCTCAGTTTCCTCCTTCAGCACAGCTGCCATCTCCACCTCTAGTTCAACTTCCTTCTCCACCTGCTCCAACGTTTAAACCACTTCTTCCAACACCTGTCTTCAGTGGGAGACCTCCATATAGAGGTAAAGGTAGAGGAAGAGTAAGAGGAAGAGGAAGAGGAAGAGTGCCTATCTGGGAGATGTACTCAAAAGAACAAAGGAAGGAGTACAGGAAAAATAAATCCTATTACAAAAAGTATGAAAGTATTGAATTTCCAGAGAACACAATGAAAACTTACACTAATTCAGAGCTTGGCAGAGATTTAGAGGAGATTGGTGATAGATAAAGATATGTACATGAGGCAGCCTAAAAGGAGCTTGAGGATAAGAAAAATAGGTTTATTGACATCTTGAGAATAGGAAAAGAGGTTGTTGAAAAGGAAGAGCTGGCCAAAGAAATTCCAATTAAATCTACTCTATTTGATCATACAATGTATACTGCAAAGAATCCTCAAGCCAAAATGTTAGAGGGAGTAGGGCAACTCCACAGAGGAGGTATTGACTGCAATCCAGAGGATGCTGTACAGCTTCCTTAGAAAAGAAAGAAAGGAGAAAGTCTCTTGAAGAGGAGAAGAAGAAAAAGAAGATTATGTTCACAAAAGCTTCAACCTCTGGGAAAGCACAAGCAACAGCTGCTGAATCAAATCCTGAAGAAGAAGCTGATTCAGGTGAGTTAAATCTAGAAGTCATAAATTTGATGACAACAAAAGTCTTTGGTCTTGCTTCACACCCAAGGATGTTCATCCTAATACTGAAGTGGATCTGGAGAAACTATTCAAAGGCCATGAAAGAATACAGAAGAATCCAGAGAGAGCCACGTACTCCTGCAAACTTCAAGTATGTGGAAAGGAAATTCAGGATGGTTTATGAGGGCCTATTTACTTTTCTTAAAGGAAGGAAGTAGACTTTCTCCCTGGGTAAACTCTGATAAACATTTATTGATAATTAATCAGATTTATCTTGTTCAGCTATTTGTTTTGCTATCTCTGTGTTTATGTTACCTTCCATGTTGTTGTTTATATAAAAGGAATGTGTAAAATCACTTTAATCAGTCTGTAAAATTTGTTAAGTTAAATAGGGGGAGATTGTTGGGAAAAACCCCTTTGATTTAACTTAATAAATTATCTAAAAAGTGATTTTATCTCTTAGGTTGAATTACCCAGTGTATAGTGAGGGTAATCTGGTCATTAGATGTCTTAGGATGTCACACTCAACCTAGGGTGTCAAGGCTAGATCAAGAGAAGCACAATTTGGGCAAAGTTAACATTTGCGTCGAATAGAAATCGACGCAACATCAAATTATTGTCGACGCTACTCTGACTAGAATTCCAAGAGATTCAACCCTTCTGTCAAAGTAACTAAAGTAGACGTTACGTCGAATAGATATCGTCGTAGTGGCCATGGACTTGTCGAAGTACCTTGAGAAGTCGACGCAACTTCTACTTCAACTCAGCGCAGAAGGAAGTATATGTCGAAGCCATCTAAAGTCGACGCAATGTCGACTTCATCTCGACGCAGATAATGAAGCTCAGAGCCTTGCCTTCAACTCGATGGTTACATCGATAGGGTATCGAAGCAACGTCGACTAGCTAAATTCAATCAGAGCAAGGATGAATTCGAAGCTGCTCTTACAAGAACTCGAAGGTGCGTCGATAAGAGAGGAAGTGAACTCGACGCTACGTCGAATACAGTCTGAAAAGGATGTTGGACATGTGTGTCACATCCCTTTGTTTGAGAATAACAAATCCCATATTGTATTTGATATTGCTTGTAGTGTGTTTATAGTGTGCAGGAACTATAGGTGCAATACTCCACAGGTAGAAGGCAGCATGCAATTAAATTTTTGAAAGGAGCAGCACTAACACCAACGCTATCGCTAACGCCGGGCGTTAGCTCGTTCGACGAACTTCGAGCTGCGTTCGACGAAAATTTCGTTCGACAAAAAGTTCTGTTCGATGAACGTCGAGCTACGTTCGATGAAATTTTTGTCGAACGAAAATTTCGTTCGACAAAAATTTCCGTTCGACGAACTTCGACCTCCGTTCGACGAAAATTTCATTCGACAAATTCCGTTCGACAAAAGTTCGTTCTGCCACTCCACCGACAGTTTTCGCTACCGCCTGGCGCTATCTCAAATTCGTGCACAGCGCCACGCCGCCGACGGTTCTGCAACCGCTCCACACGAACACTACTACAGGCGCTAGGAGCTAACGCAGGCGCTATCTCCAAGTTGTATAAAATGATGGGCTCTCTCTCGTTTTGAGCTAGTGCTTCCAGGGAGATTACTTGTGCCATATTTCCAGAGCTGCTACTCTGCCGAAAGTTCATCTCCCACTCAAATTCAAAGAGGATTTCTGGAGAAGGAAGCCACCACGCTGCATCCGAAGAACGATCGCTTCAACCTCGCTTATGCTACATCGATCCTTCATCCTCAACTTCAGAGATCTCATATAGGGAGTTTCATTATTGTTAATTTTATTTTCATTCCATATTTCTATTGTAATCGTTTAGTTAATTCACCTTGTGTTGGCGACTAGGTCTGGGTAGGACTTAGGGGGAAATTCGCTTTGTGTTGGCGACTAGTTCTTGGTGATTAGATCTAGGGGGATCGAGGCCATATCCGGGAAAGGATTGGCTAGAGCGGCTTGAGGCCTTATCCGGGGAAGGATAGGCTAAAGCCAACCGGTTTGTGGGGATACAAGTCCGTATAAAAAAGGAAAAATTGTATTACTTTATTCTCCTCCGATTTCAAGCGCTATTGAAATCAATTTTTGTAAACACCTTTTTTTCTATATAATATAATCATGTCTTTTTGTGTTTACTTGATTTCTATCATTTGGCGTAATTCATAAAATTACAAATTACAATTGTTTTCCTTCATTAAGATAAATTGTTATTTTTGTTCTAAGTTTCTCTAAACAATTTAGTAAAAAATTTACAAAGAATTTTATTCCCTTATTCACCCCCCTATAAGGGCGCCGCAAGATCCAACAAGTGGTATCAGAGCCAGGTTATTCCAAATGGTTTAAAAACCAGGAATAATGGCGTCTTATGATCTCGCTTTTTCCGAGGGTAAGGGAATTAGTAGACCTCCACTATTTACTGGGTCAGATTATAATTATTGGAAAAATAGGATGCGTTGTTTTCTAATGACCCTAGATATTGAGGTTTGGAACATGGTAGAAGAAGAATACACTACTCCTACATTTGTAGTTGGAGAGGTTATGTTAGAAAAACCCAAAGATAAATGGGATGATCGGGATAAACTCAAATGTAAAAAATAACGCAAAAGCCATGAATGCTCTATTTTGTGCGTTAGATATAAATGAATTTAATAGAATATTTGCATGTACTACTGCATATGAAATTTGGAATCATTTGGAAGTTACTCATGAAGGTACATCGCAGGTTAAAGATTCTAAGCTTTTCCAACTGGAGTCGGAATATGAAAAATTCTGAATGGATGAAAGCGAGGATGTTGATGGTATGTACACGCGCTTCACCAAGATCGTCAATGCCTCAAAAGCTCTTGGAAAGACCTTCTCAAATGGCGACTTGGTCGTAAGATCCTTTGTTATCTTCCTCCAAAATTCAACCCGAAGGTGACGGCTATTTCGGAGTCGCACAACTTAAGAATGCTCCAAGTTGAGAGCCTCATTGGGAATCTCAAAACCCATGAGGTAGAACTCAAAATCCAATTTGATGAATACAACACGGAGCCAAAGAAGAAGGCGTTGGCACTAAAATCAAAGAAAGAGTGCTAAGAGGATGAGGATGAAGATGAAGAAAGCCTTTTGGTGAAGAACTTCCGAAAATTCATGCGCAATCCGAAAAGGAGAAACACCTTTCGAAAATATTTCCAAAAAGGTGAAAGATGGAAAGGGTCATCTTCAAAGAAGGAAAAAGAGAGCGACAATGAAGAAGAGAGACCTCCGCCGGAATGCTATCATTGTAGGAAGACGGGGCACATAAGGAGCCAATGCCCAAAATTCTTGAAGGAGAAAAAGGAGAAACGACACAAAGGGAAAGAAAAGAGGAAGGTGCTAAAGGCAAAGACATGTGATGACTCCTCTTCCTCCTCCTCTGAAGAATCAAGCGGGTCTTAATCAAGCGAAGATGAGGAAGCAAGCATGTGCCTCATGGGATATGGAAACGACGGCGACGACACCAGTGTTCCTAGTGACACTGAGGTAACTCCTCCCACTTATAATGAATTGTTTAATGAATTTCTTGAAACTTGCAAAGCTTTTGATAAAAATATGAAAGATAGTATTTTATTAAATCGTGAAAATGAATCTCTTATTAAAGAAAATCAAAAGCTTTCCAAAAAGGTAATTGTTTTAGAAAAGAGAAAGGTTTCTTGCCAAGAATGTGATCACTCCACAAAATTGGCAAAAGATATTGAAGAGTCACTTTCTAAAGCCCTCTCTCATGCCAAAACTCTTACAAAAGAGAAGGGGGAATTAGAAAGAAAATTAGAAGCCTCTCTTTTGCAAATCAAAAATAATAAAAAAGGTTTTTAACATAGGTGTGTCATGCTTGTGAAAGAAAACTCTTCACTTAAAGCACAAGTTCATGATCTCACCATGGCCATTAAAAAATTTGGAATAGGCCAAAAATCTCTGGAAATAATCTTAGGGAACCAGTGCCATGGTTCTGGAAAATTTGGGCTCGGATATCGAGGTGAGGGCTACCGCCCGGCGCTAGCCACTAACGCTGGCGCTAGCACCACATACCAGAAACCTGATTTTTTCTCTTCAAAATGTTTTTCTTCTGTAAATCCAACTTATTCCAGCAAGAAAATATTCCAGAAAAAGGTCTCAACCCCCTTTATTTCGTGTGCAAACTGTTATAGGTTATGTCACACATCTAGTTCTTGCAGGAGAATAAAACAAAATGCTTTAAAACAAATCTGGGTACCTAAGGCTTCCACTTATTCTAAGGGTGGTACCACTTGGGTATCTAGATCTTTACTCTCATCTTCTTTCTAGATATGCAGGCAGGCTAAGGACAATGAAGACGTGTGGTACTTGGATTCAGGATGCTCCAAGCACATGACGGGCAATAAAGCTAAGTTCCTTAGCCTAGAAAAGAAGAAGGGAGGGATCGTGACGTTTGGTGATAACGGAAAAGGAAGGATCATGGGAATTGGTACAGTTGGTAACAAATCCTTTACTATATCTAATGTTCATTATGTGAACGGATTAAAACACAATTTAATTTCTATTAGCCAATTATGTGATAAAGGATTAGATGTGTTATTTGAATCTTCCACTAATCTATGCAAAATATCTAATCCTATTACAAACAATATTTTACTAACTGCACCAAGATTACACAATGTTTATATAGTTTTATTTCATGATCTTTCAAAATCATCTTTAAAATGTTTTATTACCAAAAATGATGAACTTGAACTTTGGCATAGAAGGCTAGGACATGCTAGCACAAAGTTTATTGTAAAACTTGCCAAAAGAGAGTTAATTAGAGGATTGCCTAGATTAAATGGAAATTTACCTTCACTTTGTTCACAATGTCAAAAGGGTACAATTACTAGATCCTCTTTCAAAAGTAAAAATGTTATTTCTACTACAAGACCTTTGCAATTAATTCATATGGATCTTTTTGGTCCCGTTAGCACCGCAAGTCTTGGTGGTAGATTATATACATATGTTTTAATAGATGATTTTTTTAGATATTGTTGGACAATATTTCTCTCATCCAAATCCGAAGCGTTTTGTGAATTTTCAAAATTATGTACTCGTATTCAAAATGAAAGTGATTTGAAAATTAAATGTATTCGCTCAGATCATGGAGGAGAATTTGAAAATGAAAAATTTACATCTTATTGTGATATGTTAGGCATAAAACATGAGTTCTCCGCACCACGCACACCACAACAAAATGGTCTTGTAGAAAGAAAGAATAGGACACTTCAAGAGCTAGCACGCACTATGTTATGTGAATATAAATTACCTAAGTCCTTTTGGGTCGAAGCCGTAAACACATCATGTTATGTTATAAATAGAATCATGCTTCACCCATCTTTAAATCTCACACCATATGAACTTTATTTTCAAAAGAAGCCTAATGTATCTTACTTCAAAGTTTTTGGTTGTAAATGCTTTATTTTAAATACAAAAGATAGCTTGGGAAAGTTTGATAAAAAATGTGATGAAGGAACATTTCTTGGATACTCTTCAACTAGTAAAGCTTATAGAGTTTTTAATAAAAGAACTAGAAAAGTTGAAGAGTCAATTAATGTGAAATTTGATGAGCTTGTTCCTTGTATAGAAAGACTTTCCGCAGGCAAAGAGGATGATCTATTACCTCCTTTGGAGCATGGTGATGAAGAACCTTCCAAAGAAGAAGAAGAGGAGGCAAAGAAAGATGAATATGTACCTCCAAGCGTCTTAAAATTCATAAAGGATCATCCACGGGAATTTATAATTGGTGAACCATCCATCGGGGTAAGAACTCGCTCTTCTCTTCATGAATCATTTTCAAATATTTGTTTTGTTTCCGAAATAGAACCAAAAAATGTTTCTACTGCTTTAAATGATGAATTTTGGTTTTTGGCTATGAATGAAGAGTTAGAACAATTTGAGCGACATAATGTTTGGAAATTAGTTGAAAGACCATCTAATCACCCGGTTGTAGGTGTAAAATGGATTTTTAAAAATAAATTAGATGGTGAGTCTAGAATCACTAGGAATAAAGCACGATTAGTAGCACAAGGATATTCTCAAATCGAGGGGATAGATTTTGATGAATCTTTTGCACCCGTTGCTAGATTAGAGTCTATAAGAATTTTTCTAGAATTTGCAAGCTTTAAAAGAATAAAATTATTTCAAATGGATGTGAAAAGTGCTTTTCTAAACGAGTTTGTAAAAGAAGAAGTTTATGTTGAACAACCCCCCGGTTTTATTAGTGAAAAATTTCCAAATCATGTTTATAAACTAGAGAAAGCGCTTTATGGTTTAAAATAAGCGCCCCGTGCATGGTATGAAAGACTTACATCATTTTTATTAAAGCACAGTTATATTATGGGAAGTGCGGATAATACTCTCTTCATTAAGCACAATAATGATGATATAATTATTTTACAAATATATGTTGATGATATTATTTTTGGATCTACTAATGAAGAGATGTGTAAAGAAGTTATTTTAGTGATGAAAAATGAATTTGAAATGAGTCTTGTAGGAGAATTTTCTTATTTCCTTGGTTTTCAAATATCACAATGAATTGATGGTATCTTTGTATGTCAAACTAAATATGTCCATGATATGCTTAAACGTTTTGAATTTGAAAACCTTAAACATGCTTCTACACCAATGAGTGCATCACTAAAATTAGGAAAAGATGAATCAGGAATTTCTATAGATCAAACTTTATATAGAGGTATGATAGGATCTCTACTTTATCTAAGTGCAACTAGACCCGATATTATGTTTGTCGTATGCTTATGTGCTCGATTTCAAGCCAATCCAAAAGAATCTCATTTAAAAGCGGTAAAATGAATTTTTAGATATCTCATTGGGTCATCTAGATTAGGACTATGGTACCTGCACAATAATTCATTTACACTTCACGGCTACTCCGATTCGGACTATGCCGATTGTTCACTTGATTGAAAAAGCACTAGTGGTACTTGTCATTTTCTAGGACCTTCATTAGTGGCATGGTCTATTAGGAAGCAAAATTCAGTTGCACTCTCAACCACGGAAGCCGAATACATTGCATTAGGGAGTTGTTGTGCACACGCACTATGGATGAGCCAAACTTTAGAGGACTTTGGTTTTCATCTAAAACTTATTGAATTAAAATGTGACAACAAAAGTGCCATTGATCTCACAAATAATCCGGTACACCACTCTAGATCCAAACATATAGATGTGCGTCATCATTTCATAAGGGATCACATTAAAAAGGAATATGTAAGGATTAGTTTCATTGGCACGGACTCTCAACTTGCTGATATATTCACTAAACCTCTTCCCGATGCAAGGTTTCAAATGTTAAGGTTGGAATTAGGAGTCTTAGACATCTTAGGATGAATAAAATGTAAAACGCTAATGTTTTATGCAATTTGAGCAATCAAGATATCTCTGAATATTACACAATTTCTGCATAAGACTACTCTTAAGACCCCTAATCAATATCAAAAATCAAAAATTTAAAATTCTTAAAAATTCGTGTACTGTTTGCCGCGCTATCACTAGCGCCGGCGCTAGCGTGGGTGTTTGATTTTTCTGATTTTTAAAATTTCTAAAAATCTATAAAAATATTTTAGTTCATATGTACTACTTAGTTTTTGTGTTTCTGACTTTTTGTTATTTTGTTTTTATTCATATTATGAAAAATCAAATAAAAAATTCAAAATTCAAAAATACAACAATATGTTTTTGTTATCTGTGTTTTATTCATATTATGAAAAATCAACTACAAAAGTTCAAAATTCAAAAATACAAAAATATGTTTTTGATATTTGTGTTTTATTCATATTATGAAAATCTACTACAAAAATTCAAAATTCAAAAATTACAAAAATATTTTTTTTGTGATTTTCTATTTTTTTAATTGATTTAAAAATGATAAAACAAAAAAAACTGCATGATCTTTATTGCCAATATCAAGCATGTATGGATTCTATTATTTAGAATTATTTACAATGTTAAAATTTATTCCTTGAAATTACTATGAACATTGTTTTGTTTATCATGCTTTGATATATCTATTTAAGTGCATCAATTGTATTGAAAAGTGTGTAGAACCAAGCTTAGCATGCCTCTAAGTATGAGTAAATGTATTATGATTGATAATGATACCTATCACTCACTTATTTTGGTAATCAACATGTGTGTTTAAATCAAAAAAGCTTGCTTGTATATTGTATTTGTACAATGAATTAAATCTTGCATAAGTTTATTGCCTACACTACATTTGAATTGCACTTATGAAATTTAGAAAAGTGGTTAAGTTAAAAATTTGGGTTTGCAAAACAAGTGTATTCGGAGAATGTTGTCTCACAAATGTGAACAAAAAAAATTATATATGTAGACAAATATAACTCCACCAAGCACTACTTGAACCTCCTGATAAGTCTTCATAAGCATTGTGAGGTTGAGCACCTTGGAAAGAATAGTAAAGTGTCTTGTGCAAACCTTAGTTATTACACCACTTTGTTAAAAAAATATGTGCATTAAAAGTGTGTGAAAGTAATTTACTTGTGTTTTATTGTGCACTTTACTTTACATATGTCTTATATTTCGTTGATTTAAATCAATTGTTAACATTGCCCAAAATACACTTATGTGCACATCATTATCTTTCATAACACTTCTTCTCATGAGTATTGGATTCTAATGCTTTGTCTATACTACTCTTTATATAAGAAATGCATTAGATAACCTAGCATGATCTCTACAATGTTTTGGTATTTCTTGAACTTAAAATTAAGTAACATTGTAATATAATCTCTTTTTGATATGTTCATTTCATGCTTGGTATCTTTATGAAAAACTTTGATATTTCAAAGGTTAAAACATCTTTCAATTTTCAACTATAACTCATATTTTCACTTATGCTTTTCATGCTTACAAAAAGATGTTTCTTATAATCTTCCGCTTGCTTACAACTCTTATCTTTTCTTTGAAATCTCTTATATACTATGCTTAAAATCTTTATCATTATCTATTTTTTTAAAAGAAGCTCGATCATGCTTTATCATTTATAAGAAATGCCTCCTTACCACCCTCACCCCACCTTCTTTTGATAATACAAAAAGGGGGAGATTAATTGAAGAAATCTATAAAGGAGTTATATAGAAGATTAAGGGGAGAATAATTCATGTAATCTATCATTTATGGGGGAGTAAAACATAATTGCATTTATGTAGGGGGAGCATTAAGATAGTGGGAGTATGCACATTATCATGCTTATCATATACTATAGTTGCACTATCATCTTGCTTATCCTATACTATAAACACTATTATTGATTTCTTGCTAAGTGGATTTGTTATTATCAAAAGGGGGAGATTGTTGGACATGTGTGTCACATCCCTTTGTTTGAGAATAACAAATCCTATATTGTATTTGATATTGCTTGTAGTGTGTTTATAGTGTGCAGGAACTATAGCTGCAATACTCCACAGGTAGAAGGCAGCATGGAATCAAATTTTTGAAAGGAGCAGCACTAACGCCAGCGCTATCGCTAACGCCGGGCATTAGCTCGTTCGACGAACTTCGAGCTGCGTTCGACGAAAATTTCGTTCGACAAAAAGTTCCATTCGACGAAATTTTCATTAATTTCGTTCGGCAAAAATTTCCGTTCGACGAACTTCGACCTCCGTTCGACGAAAATTTCGTTCGACGAATTCCGTTCGACAAAAGTTCGTTCTGCCACGCCACCGACAGTTTTCGCTACCGCCAGCGCTAGAGCTACCGCCTGACGCTATCTCAAATTCGTGCACAGCGCCACGCCGCCGACGGTTCCGCAACCGCTCCACACGAACGCTACCGCAGGCACTAGGAGCTAACGCAGGCGCTATCTCCAAGTTGTATAAAATGATGGGCTCTCTCTCGTTTTGAGCTAGTGCTTCCAGGGAGATTACTTGTGCCATATTTCCAGAGCTGCTACTCTGCCGAAAGTTCATCTCCCACTCAAATTCAAAGAGGATTTCTGGAGAAGGAAACCACCACGCTGCATCCGAAGAACGATTGCTTCAACCTCGCTTATGCTACAGCGATCCTTCATCCTCAACTTCAGAGATCTCATATAGGGAGTTTCATTATTGTTAATTTTATTTTCATTCCATATTTCTATTGTAATCGTTTAGTTAATTCGCCTTGTGTTGGCGACTAGGTCGGGGTAGGACTTAGGGGGAAATTCACCTTGTGTTGGCGACTAGTTCTAGGTGATTAGATCTAGGGGGCTCGAGGCCATATCCGGGGAAGGATTGGCTAGAGCGGCTTGAGGCCTTATCCGGGGAAGGATATGCTAAAGACAACCGGGTTGTGGGGATACAAGTCGGTATAGAAAATGAAAAATTGTATTACTTTATTCGCCTCCGATTTCAAGCGCTATTGAAATCAATTTTTGTAAACACCTTTTTTTCCATATAATATAATCATGTCTTTTTGTGTTTACTTGATTTCTATCATTTGGCGTAATTCATAAAATTGCAAATTACAATTGTTTTCCTTCATTAAGATAAATTGTTATTTTTGTTCTAAGTTTCTCTAAACAATTTAGTAAAAAATTTACAAAGAATTTTATTCCCTTATTCACCCCCCTTTAAGGGCGCCGCAAGATCCAACAAAGGAAACCTTTTCAGCTGTCATTTTGGACCCTCTCTAATAGTCCACAATACTGAAGACCGTTCTCCAACGGCTCATTAATTGCCTCAAATAGAAAGAAGGATTAAAGAGGACAGAAAAGCCTTTTTGGAAACAAGCTTACAGTTGGTGGACGGGTCAGGAATTAAAGAAGGAAAGAAAGAGAAATTATCCCGCAAAATACCTTTTCACAACCTACCAGAAAAGAAAATGAATTCAAAATTAAAGAGGGACAATACAAGGGATGAGAAGAAAGAGAAATACAAAACATTGATCACAATCGGCCATACCTTTATATTAGGGCTTCCTCTTCTTCTTCTTCCTCCTTCAAGAACCCTAATAGAGAAAATACAGAGAAGAAAGAACAGCTGCTCTCCCTCTCTTACTGCAGAACAACTGAAGGTTGCTCATCATCACTATCACATAGCAGCCAGAGTTCAATAAGAAGAAAGATAAAAGATCTTGCATTCATAGCTCCTGCAAATCATCAAAATCATAAGCAGGAGTTCATTTTCAGCAGATCTAGTAGAAGAAAATAGAAGTTGTTCTTGAGATAGACTTCATAAGAATTCTGAGAACAGAATTCTTCTTCCTCCCCCTTCTTCTTTCTCCTTCTTATTCTCAACTGTAAAAGAGTTTTGAGAATCCCTCTTCCAAAGGATTCAGTGGTTCAAGATCTCCTTATCAAAAGATCTGGCGGGTTCAAGATCTTCTTATAAAAAAATCTGGTTGGTTCATGATCTCCTTATCAAAAGATCAGTGGTTCTGAGAGTCTCCTTATCAAAAGACTCAGGCACATGTGGTGCATTCTGTTAGATCGGTAGGCGCCCTTAGAGGGGGGGGGGGGGGGGGTGAATAAGGGTTTTAAAAACTTATATTATATTTTTAATAACTTTGAAAAAGCTTTGATTATTAAACTAGAGAAGATCAAGACAAATCAAGTGAAGTAAAAGTAAAGACATGATTTTATTAACTTGAGAAGCATGATTACAAAACATGATCTCTTATCGAAGCTAGAAATCAAAGCTAATAGAAAGACTCTTTTTGTTTTCTATACCGACTCGTATCCCCACGAACCGGTCGGCTTTATCCGATCCTTCCCCAGATACGGCCTCAAGCCGCTCTAGCCAACCCTTCCCCGGATATGGCCTCGAGCACACCCTAGACCTACTCCCGAGACCTAGTCGCCAACACGAGGTGAATTTCAGCCGTAAGTCCTACCCAGACCTAGTCGCCAACACGAGGCGAATTTCACTAAACGATTACAGAAAAGATGTGAATTAAAAAGACAATAATATAAAACTCCCTCTATGTGGATCTCTTGGAAAAATAGACGAAGACGTAGAGTATGATCGTAGTCGATGCGGTCTTTCGTCACGATGATGACAAATGTTGAAATCTTCTCCACGGATCTCCTTTAGTCTTTATGGATTTGTCGGAGTATATCTCTGAACCTTCCTCTCTCTGTTGTGGCACGAAGCTCTGGAATTCTGGATCTCAAGAGGATTAAGAAGACAGAGCCACGATGTCCTTTTTATAGACTCAGCGCTAGCACCTGCGCTAGTGCTACCGCCGACGCTAACCCATATTAGGACACATTCTGCGCGGCAGAATCTTCAATCCGAGGACACAATTTTCCCTTGCCAACTGTGCTCCTCGCTATCGCCTGCGCTATCGGATATCGCCTGGCGCTATCTCCTTCTCTAAGTTCTCCCGACAATTGCGCTTAATCAAATATTTCGTCGAACGAGAATTCGTCGAACGCCGCTAAGAGTTTGTCGAGCGAAAATTTCATCGAACGAAAATTCGTCGAACGCCGCTAGGAGTTTGTCCAACGAAATTTTCGTCGGACGCCGTTATGAGCATTTCATCGAGCGCTGCTAACAGTTCGTCGAACGACAGCTAGCGCCTGCGCTAGTACTACCGTCAGCGCTAGTAGATGTTTTGGATTTGTTGGCTCAACTTTGGGGGCAACCTTGTTATGTAGTCCTTGAGTCACGTGGACTTTGTTATCCTGCACACTTAAACACACAAGATCAAATACACATAGGATTTGTTATTCTTAAACTTAGGAGATGCGGAAGACCATGTTCCAACAAACTCCCCCTTTTGATAATTACAAATCCATTAATGATAAATCAAAGCATTAATATATAAGCATGAAGAACCATACTTGTGTGTGTGTGTGAGAGTGATGACTTAGGATATTTTACGATTTTAGCATTTAGAATTGCTCCCCCTAAATACATTGTAACACCCCCATCCGTTCAGAAGCATATTGCAGAAGGTCCGGCCGGGGCCCCACGCCATATACTACAAAACAAATGGAAACGTCACTTAATTGAATATGCAACGACACTATACCACGAAGCCTAACTCAGAGCATTCTATGCGGAAGTAAAAGAGAGAGACCGAATTATAAACCACAAGACCCGAACTCAGGTATGCCCACTTCTATTAAATTGGAATAAAATGTTTTACAACACACAAAAGAGGCACGACGGCCTTACAGTTTACCAACATCGACGCGCAGGCCGGCCATACATGAAAACAGAAGAAAGGACAAAAGGCCTTCAAGGGCCGCAGCAGCGCAGGGACTTCAGCCCGCCAAGGTCCCGCTCGGTCCAGCTCCTGTACAACAAGCCCACCAAAGACGGTGGCAAAACAGGGCAATGGTCAGCTAAAGCTGACCAAGTTATAACGACCCCACCCCTTCGAGGGGGTGGCAGTTCTAAACGTCCCTGCAAAACAGTCTCAACAACATATATATATATATATATATATAAGAGTGCGACTAGCAAAGCCCACAACATTTCATACATATGCAATAATACAAACGTTGGAATGGCCTCCACGTCTCGTGCACTCAGGCACTCTTTGGTGTACTACGCCTTCCACCACCATCCACTCTTGATGGTTTTGCCCTTCGAGGCTAAAGTCGACGGCCCGAATACCAGGGTCCTCCGTGCTTTAATTGTGAACATAACGTAGTCCGAAGACACTGTCCCATTGCCTCCCGACATGCTGAACGAGGCTTACTAATCGGGTGCTGCAATGGTGCGGTTTCAGGTTCGCCAAATGCCCGTTGTTCACAGCTCTCGTTGTACAACACGAAAAGCGGGTATGGCATCCCTTCAGCCCAGGTATTCTCAATTAGCCTGCTCCACGGGCCGCTAAGTCATCCACCAGGACACCCCCACAGGTCGGGTACACCGGCCTCAGGTCCCCTCAACAGGTGGGCACAACAACATCACCAGAACTCAGTCTGGGAAGCTGTCGCCCAGGCGACATTCACTATCGCCAGCGACAGTGCACAAACCCTAATTTGGCTTCTAGTTGTGGGTGCTTCCCGGGGCACACCCCCAGGCATTTATGCACATGCAGTAGCACTCCCACTGCCTCAGAACACCCAAATTCACCAGAACCCAATTCTGGGGAGCTGTCGCCCAGGCGACAGTCACTGTCGCGCCAGCGACTGCTAGACAGAACTCCATTTCTGCCTTTTAACTTCGGGTGCTCCCCGGGGCACACCCCCGGGCGTTGCTGCACATACAGTAGCACCCTCTAGCCCTACGAGGCAAGTATAACAATGCAGGGTTTTTCCCCGGCACGCACAATACCAAAAAGTATCACCAATCCGGACGAACCGTCTCGGATGGGCTTCACACAGCGCGCCTACGTCTATCTCACGCGTGGACTCTACATGAATGCAAGCTTTGACGGGGATAACATGAATCGACCCGTCGGAGGCCACGACCTCACCCTTTTGGGTAGGGGCCTCAACGATGCAAGGGAAAGGACTAAGGCATGTCCAAAAGAGGGTAGAAAAGTTCATTACCCTTAGACGTCGCTTCGAGCCCATTCTTGATTTTTGGCACGGATGGAAAGGAGCGCCTTGCCCTCCTCTACGTGTAGCCACCAACGTTGAAGGGATCGGATGAGTAGAGCTCCTCCAAACCCAAGCTCCAAGCTAGGGTTCACTATTCCTTCTTCTTCTCCGAGCTTCTCTCTCTCTCTCTCTCTCTCCAAAATAAAGCCTTAAGGAAATAATGAAAAGAGGAGGATTTTCGGCCTTCTAAGCTGCCACCGAGCCTCCCAAGCCAAAACCAGCCCCTAAAGTCAATTAGCAATCAATGCCCTTGATTTCGGCCACAAAGTCCAACTTTGAGCTGTCGCCGGGCGACAGCCACTGTCGCCTGGGCGACAGCGTTATGAACCGACTTTGACCAGCCAGCGACACTGCTGCATGACCCCAGTCACCTTGTCGCCAGCGTTAGCCACCACCCGACAACGCTATCGCCGGGCGACAGCCACTGTCGCCTGGGCAACAACATTAAGAACTCCAGAAATTTACCTTCCTGATTTGGGGTCTTACAACCCTCCCCTCCTTATATAAATTTCGTCCCGAAATTTGTAAAAACAGGAATATATACATATCCAAAAAGTCTTTACATAAAGGGGAAAAAGAAGAGATAAGCGTCACCGAAACAGCTCGGGGAACTCCTCCAACATGGTCTGCTCACGCTCCCATGAGAGCTCCTCGCGACCGCAGTTGTCCCAACGGACCTTTACCATACGGATCGCCCTGTTCCGCAACTGACGCACCTCAGCATCCTCGATGCTAACGGGCCTGACCGCCGTCTTAAGCCCACTATCCACGGGCACCTGATTCTCCGCGACCACCTGCGTAGGCTCTTGCACTGCCTTCCGCAATACGGAGATGTGGAATACATCGTGTAGCCCGCTCAGTTCCGCTGATAGCGCAAGCCTATAAGCCGCCTCGCCGACGCGCTCGATGACCTCAAAAGGTCCAAGGTATCTCGGACTCAGCTTTTTCAAGCGCCGAATCCTGGACACGCCCTTGAATGGCCTGATCTTCAAGTAGACCCAATCGCCAACGACGAACTGGACGTCGCGGTGCTTCGCATTATAGTACTTCGCTTGCCTATCCTGCGCAACCAAAAGCCTCTCCCGGATCAAACGCACCATCGAAGTCGCCTCTTCGACGTCTTTCCTCTTGAAGAGCTTCCTCTCGCCCGTTTCCGCCCAAGCTAAGGGAGTGCGGCACTTCCTGCCATAGAGGGCCTCGAAAGGCGCCATCTGAATACTCGCCTGATAGCTATTGTTGTACGCGAACTCAACAAGAAAGAGGTGATCTTCCCACCCCTTGCCAAAATCCAGGACGCACATCCGGAGCATGTCTTCCATCGTCCTGTTGGTACGCTCAGTTTGGCCATCCGTCTGAGGATGAAAGACCGTGCTAAACTACAGCTTCATACCCAAAAGACGGTTGACTAGCCTCCAGTCGCTCGAAGTAAAGCGTCCATCACGATCACTGACGATGCTATGGGGCACACCGTGCAGTCGCACAATAGAATCAACATACAACTTCGCCAATTTCTCCACCGAGTCATCCCTCCGGTTGGGGATAAAGTCTGCCACCTTCGTTAGTCGGTCAACGACTACCCAGATGGCATCGTTCCCGCTTTGCGACCTCGGCAGTCCATGCACGAAATCCATGGAAATGTCATCAAACTTCCACTCCGGAACAGGCAATGATTGCAAAAAGCCACCGGGCCTCTGACATTCCGCCTTCACTAGCGCACAAGTGTGGCACTTGGCCACGTAGTGAGCGATGTCCCTCTTCATACCCGACCACCAGAAAAGGACCTTCATGTCCTTATACATCTTCGTGCTCCCCGGATGAACTGAATACCTGGTACGATGCGCCTCGTACATCAACTCATCGCGCAGCTCACCCACCTTGGGGACGCACAAACGGTCACCTCTCCACAGCAACCCGTCTCGAACCTGAAACTGGGCATCCGGCCCACCGCCAGCATCCTTCGCGTAGCGCTTTAAACTCGGATCGAGTTCAAAAGCCTGGCGGACTCTATCTGCGAGGTCGTACTGCACCTCAGTCCAACTCAAACAGGCACCGGCACTGCTCCTCTTCTCTACGCAAGAAATACCCAAGGCCTCCAGGTCACGTATCAGGTGCTCATCATGCATCTGAATCCAGTTGGCCTGCGCTGGAGCCCTGCGACTGAGTGCATCCGCAACAACATTCCCCTTCCCGGGAGTGTAGTGGATCTCGAAGGTGAAGTCCCCCAGGAAATCCATCCACCTCTGCTGCCGCGTATTCAGCCCTTTCTGCGTCAGAAGGTACTTCAGGCTCTTATGGTCCGTGAAGATATTGATCTTCAAGCCATACACATAATGCCGCCATAGCTTCAGGGCAAAAATCACGGCCGCCAACTCCAAGTCGTGGACCGGATAATTCCGCTCGTGCACCTTCAGCTGGCGAGAGCCATACGCTATAACCTTGCCATGCTGCTGCAGAACGCAGCCAAGGCCGCTCCCAGAAGCGTCGGTGTAGATCTCGTAGCCCTCCGTGCCGCAAGGCAAACATAAAATCGGAGCCGTCGTAAGCCGCCGCTTCAACTCCTCAAAAGCCTGCGCACACGCGGGCGTCCAAATGAACTCCTGCATCTTCCGTGTCAGCGTCGTAAGAGGCAGCGCGATCCGTGAGAAGTTCTCCACGAAGCGCCTGTAATAACCGGCCAGCCCGAGAAAGCTATGGACCTCCGCTACAGTAGAAAGGACATGCCACTCCCTGATGGCCGCAACCTTCACCGGATCTACCGCCACACCCGAACCACTAACCACATGACCCAAGAACGCCACAGAAGGAAGCCAGAACTCTCACTTTGAGAACTTGGCATACAGCTGGTTCCTCCTCAGAACCTCCAAGACTACTCGCAGGTGATCACCGTGCTCCTCCTCGGACTGATAGTAGACCAGTATATCATCAAGGAAGACGACCACAAACCGGTCGAGGTACTCTCGGAAAGTCTGATGCATCAAGTCCATAAACACCGAAGGCGCTTTAGACAGCCCAAACGGCATCGCGGTGAACTCATACTGCCCGTACCTCGTACTAAAGGCAGTCTTCAGGATGTCGCACTCCCTGATCCGCACCTGATAATAGCCGGACTTCAAGTCCAGCTTCGAGTATACTGTCGAACCAATGAGTTGGTCGAACAAATCGTCTATCCTCGGAAGAGGATACTTGTTCTTCTCCGTCAGCTTGTTCAGCTCCCGATAATCGATGTAAAGCCGCAGGCTACCATCCTTCTTTTTGACAAAGAGGACCGGTGCACTCCAAGGTGAGGAACTCGGACGCATATAGCCCTTCTCAAGCAGCTCCTGCAACTGCAGCTTCAACTCTGCCAACTCTTTCGGAGCCATACGATACGGCGAGCGGGCCACAGGCTTAGCGCCTAGCACCAACTCAATCGTGAAATCTATCTCCCGCTGCGGTGGAGCACCGGGGAGCTCGCTCGGGAACACATCGGGGAACTCTGCTACTACTGGAACATCTACTAGGCTGGGCCTCAGCGTTGAAGCCTCCACAAGAGCAAAGAATAACTCCGCTCCCTGTCGCACTGCCTTGGACACCTGGAGAGCAGACATCAGCATCTTGCTCGATCCACGCATGCCCGCAAAGACCGTCTCACGATCGGCACCTTGCCCAAACCTCACCTCCTTGGTGGTGCAATCGATACACGCACGCTGTTCCGACAGCCAGTCCATACCGAAGATAACATTGAACTCAACCAGGGGGAGTAACGATGCCTTCAGGTCATACTCCCGACTACCAACTAGAACCTTTACGCAGCAACTCCTCTCCACACGCATCGAATATCCATTCGGTAGTAGGACCTCCAGTCCATCTGCAGAAGCAATCGACGGCGCACCAATACGTTGGATGAAGTCCGACGATAAGAAGGAGTGCGAAGCTCCAGTATCGAAAAGCGCTCTCGCAGGGACGCCTAAAACATTTACATAGCCTACGCCGCCAAGCAGGGTTAGCATGAACATTAGAACAGGTATATAAAACAGTAAAGACTGTATCTTAAATTGTACCTGTCACGACGTATTTGGCTTTGATACCCTCCTGCTGATCAAGACTAAAGACTCTGGGCTGCGGGGGAGCCATACGGGAGGCAGTGGACTCAGCTTCCTTCCCCTTCTCAGAATAAGCGGGCCCCGCCTTCTTCTCTGGCCTTGGAAGCCCACTGCGGCAATCCCGAGAGAAATGGCCAGGCTTGCCACAAGTGAAACAAATAAGAGGGCTACGTCCAGATGACGCGCCCGAAGCAGAGGGAGCTGGCCCAGATAATCGAGCCTTCTTCTAGCGACTCAACCTCCGCAACTTCGTCGCACTCGGCGCTTTGCCCACCGGCACTGCCTCGACCACAACTGCCTTTCCCTTTTCCCTGAGCATGTCCTGCTCAAGGGCTCGGGCTGAACCAACGAGGGTCGTGAAACCCTACGTCAACGGCCCTGTGAGAAGATACCGCAACTCAGTACGCAAACCTCCATAAAACCTATTCACCCTTCTATCCTCATCATCGAAAGAAGTTCCAGCATAGCGCCCGAGGCGGGTAAACTCATGCAAGTAGTCATCAACCAGTCTACCACCCTGTGTTAGAGCCAAGAACTAGTTCTCCATCGCGATCTGCTGCGACTGAGGCACATACCTTGCGAGGAAGATTCTCGAGAACTCTTCCATCGTCACATCAACCAGTCGCCTTCCCGCGAACTGGCGCCTCTCAACCTCATCCCACCGTCGCCTAGCTTCCTTTTCCAGCAAGAAAGAAGCAAAGGTCACCTTCTGCGCTTGCTCTGACTGTGTCGCTGTCAGAATTCGCTTCACATGCGACAACCAGTCTTCGGCCTCAACTGGGTATTCAACCCCGGTAAACGGAGGAGGTCAAAATCCCAGAAAGTGCTTCAACTGTTGCTCAGGAGCACGCCTCACGAGGACTTGCTCCACTCTTAGTGGCTCTGGGGCCACTTCCTGCACCGGCGGTTGGCCTAGCCTTTCAGGCTGGCCATTAAACGCAGCTAGAACGGCTTCACTAACTAGCCGAACTAACTCAGCAGACGGAGCTGTAGGGGCCTCAGCAGACCCACTACTCTCATGCACATCACGGGGACGCGACGGTCCCGCTGCACTTCGAGTGCCCTACACAAGTGCAACACACAGTTATGCGACAGCACAGTCGCAACTAACAACAAAAGGAACGCTCAGGTTCCAAAATCATGCAATTATTGTTGGTTTGTTGTTACATTTTATTCCTAAGTGGACATTTTTGGGTTTATTTTACGTCTCAACGGTAGCGCACACACGTGCTCACCACCCCTAAAAAGAATTCGTCCACGAATTCTGTAGAAGGATACGGAACCTTAGAAGCTGATACCAATTTGTAACACCCCCATCTGTTCAGAAGCATATTGCAGAAGGTCCGGCCGGGGCCCCACGCCATATACTACAAAACAAATGGAAACATCACTTAATTGAATATGCAACGACACTATACCACGAAGCCCAACTCAGAGCATTCTATGCTGAAGTAAAAGAGAGAGACAGAATTATAAACCACAAGACCCGAACTCGGGTATGCCCACTTCTATTAACTTGGAATAAAATGTTTTACAACACACAAAAGAGACACGACGGCCTTACAGTTTACCAACATCGGCGCGCAGGCCGGCCATACATGAAAACAGAAGAAAGGACAAAAGGCCTTCAAGGGCCGCAGTAGCGCAGGGGCTTCAGCCCGCCAAGGTCCCGCTCGGTCCAGCTCCTGTACAACAATCCCACCAAAGACGGTGGCAAAATAGGGCAACGGTCAGCTAAAGATGACCAAGTTATAACGACCCCACCCCTTGGAGGGGGTGGCAGTTCTAAACGTCCCTGCAAAACAGTCTCAACAACATATATATATATATATATATATATATATATATAAGAGTGCGACTAGCAAAGCCCATAACATTTCATACATATGCAACAACAAAAACGTGGGAATGGCCTCCACGTCTCGTGCACTCAGGCACTCTTTGGTGTACTACGCCTTCCACCACCATCCACTCTTGATGGTTTTGCCCTTCGAGGCTAAAGTCGGCGGCCCGAATACCAGGGTCCTCCGTGCTTTAATTGTGAACATAACGTAGTCCGAAGACTCTGTCCCATTGCCTCCCGACATGCTGAACGAGGCTTACTAATCGGGTGCTGCATTGGTGCGGTTTCAGGTTCGCCAAATGCCCGTTGTTTACAGCTCTCGTTGTACAACACGAAAAGCGGGTATGACGTCCCTTCAGCCCAGGTATTCTCAATTAGCCGGCTCCACGGGCCGCTAAGTCATCCACCAGGACACCCCCACAGGTCGGGTACACCGGCCTCAGGTCCCCTCAACAGGTGGGCACAACAACATAACCAGAACTCAGTCTGGGAAGCTGTCGCCCAGGCGACATTCACTGTCGCCAGCGACAGTGCACAAACCCTAATTTGGCTTCTAGCTGTGGGTGCTTCCCGGGGCACACCCCCAGGCATTGCTGCACATGCAGTGGCACTCCCACTACCTCAGAACACCCAAATTCACCAGAACCCAATTCTGGGGAGCTGTCGCCCAGGAGACAGTCACTGTCGCGCCAGCGACAGCTAGACAGAACTCCATTTCTGCCTTTTAACTTCGGGTGCTCCCCGGGGCACACCCCCGGGCGTTGCTGCACATACAGTAGCACCCTCTAGCCCTACGAGGCAAGTATAACAATGCAGGGTTTTTCCCCGGCACGCACAATACCAAAAAGTATCACCAATCCGGACGAACCATCTCGGATGGGCTTCACACAGCGCGCCTACGTCTATCTCACGCGTGGACTCTACATGAATGCAAGCTTTGACGGGGATAACATGAATCGACCCGTCGGAGGCCACGACCTCACCCTTTTGGGTAGGGGCCTCAACGATGCAAGGGAAAGGACTAAGGCATGTCCAAAAGAGGGTAGAAAAGTTCGTTACCCTTAGACGTCGCTTCGAGCCCATTCTTGATTTTTGGCATGGATGGAAAGGAGCGCCTTGCCCTCCTCTACGCGTAGCCACCAACATTGAAGGGATCAGATGAGTGTAGCTCCTCCAAACCCAAGCTCCAAGCTAGGGTTTACTATTCCTTCTTCTTCTCCAAGCTTCTCTCTCTCTCTCTCCAAAATAAAGCCTTAAGGAAATATTGAAAAGAGGAGGATTTTCGGCCTTCTAAGCTGCCACCGAGCCTCCCAAGCCAAAACCAGCCCCCAAAGTCAATAAGCAATCAATGCCCTTGATTTCGGCCACAAAGTCCAACTTTGAGCTGTCGCCGGGCGACAGCGTTATGAACCGACTTTGACCAGCCAGCGACACTGCTGCATGACCCCAGTCACCTTGTCGCCAGCGTTAGCCGCCACCCGACAACGCTATCGCCGGGCGACAGCCACTGTCGCCTGGGCGACAACGTTAAGAACTCCAGAAATTTACCTTCCTGATTTGGGGTCTTACAACCCTCCCCTCCTTATATAAATTTCATCGCAAAATTTGTAAAAACAGGCATATATACATATCCAAAAAGTCTTTACATAAAGGGGAAAAAGAAGAGATAAGCGTCACCGAAACAGCTCGGGGAACTCCTCCAACATGGTCTGCTCACGCTCCCATGAGAGCTCCTCATGACCGCAGTTGTCCCAACAGACCTTTACCATACAGATCGCCCTGTTCCGCAACTGACGCACCTCAGCATCCTCGATGCTAACGGGCTTGACCGCCGTCTTAAGACCACTATCCACGGGCACCTGATCTGCCGCGACCACCTGCGTAGGCTCTTGCACTGCCTTCCGCAATACGGAGATGTGGAATACATCGTGTAGCCCGCTCAGTTCCGCCGATAGCGCAAGCCTATAAGCCGCCTCGCCGACGCGCTCGATGACCTCAAAAGGTCCAAGGTATCTCGGACTCAGCTTTTTCAAGCGCCGAATCCTGGACACGCCCTTGAATGGCCTGATCTTCAAGTAGACCCAATCGTCAACGACGAACTGGACGTCGCGGTGCTTCGCATTATAGTACTTCGCTTGCCTATCCTGCGCAACCAAAAGCCTCTCCCGGATCAAACGCACCGTCGAAGTCGCCTCTTCGACGTCTTTCCTCTTGAAGAGCTTCATCTCGCCCGTTTCTGCCCAAGCTAAGGGAGTGCGGCACTTCCTGCCATAGAGGGCCTCGAAAGGCGCCATCTGAATACTCGCCTGATAGCTGTTGTTGTACGCGAACTCAACAAGAAAGAGGTGATCTTCCCACCCCTTGCCAAAATCCAGGACGCACATCCGGAGCATGTCTTCCATCGTCCTGTTGGTACGCCCAGTTTGGCCATCCGTCTGAGGATGAAAGGCCGTGCTAAACTGCAGCTTCGTACCCAAAAGACGGTTGACAAGCCTCCAGTCGCTCGAAGTAAAGCGTCCATCACGATCACTGACGATGCTACGGGGCACACCGTGCAGTCGCACCATAGAATCAACATACAACTTCGCCAATTTCTCCACCGAGTCATCCCTCCGGTTGGGGATAAAGTGCGCCACCTTCGTCAGCCGGTCAACGACTACCCAGATGGCATCGTTCCCGCTCTGCGACCTCGGCAGTCCATGCACGAAATCCATGGAAATGTCATCAAACTTCCACTCCGGAACAGGCAATGACTGCAAAAAGCCACCGGGCCTCTGACATTCTGCCTTCACTAGCGCACAAGTGTGGCACTTGGCCACGTAGTGAGCGATGTCCCTCTTCATACCTGGCCACTAGAAAAAGACCTTCATGTCCTTATACATCTTCGTGCTCCCCGGATGAACTGAATACCTGGAATGATGCGCCTCGTACATCAACTCATCGCGCAGCTCACCCACCTTGGGGACGCACAAACGGTCACCTCTCTACAGCAACCCGTCTCGAACCTGAAACTGGGCATCCGACCCACCACCAGCATCCTCCGCGTAGCGCTTTAAACTCAGATCGAGTTCAAAAGCCCGGCAGACTCTATCTGCGAGGTCGTACTGCACCTCAGTCCAACTCAAACAGGCACCGACACTGCTCCTCTTCTCTACGCAAGAAATACCCAAGGACTCCAGGTCACGTATCAGGTGCTCATCATGCATCTAAATCCAGTTGGCCTGCGCTGGAGCCCTGCGACTGAGTGCATCCGCAACAACATTCCCCTTCCCGGGAGTGTAGTGGATCTCGAAGGTGTAGTCCCCCAGGAACTCCATCCACCTCTGCTGCCGCATATTCAGCCCTTTCTGCGTCAGAAGGTACTTCAGGCTCTTATGGTCCGTGAAGATATTGATCTTCAAGCCATACACATAATGCCGCCATAGCTTCAGGGCAAATATCACGGCCGCCAACTCCAAGTCGTGGACCGGATAATTCCGCTCGTGCACCTTCAACTGGCGAGAGCCAGACGCTATAACCTTGCCATGCTGCTGCAGAACGCAGCCAAAGCCGCTCTCAGAAGCGTCGGTGTAGATCTCGCAGCCCGCCGTGCCGCAAGGCAAACATAAGATCGGAGCCGCCGTAAGCCGCCGCTTCAACTCCTCAAGCAGCTCCTGCAACTGCAGCTTCAACTCTGCCAACTCTTTCGGAGTCATACGATACGGCGAGCGGGCCACAGACTTAGCGCCTGACACCAACTCAATCGTGAAATCTATCTCCCGCTGCGGTGGAGCACCGGGGAGCTCGCTCGGGAACACATCGGGGAACTCTGCTACTACCGGAACATCTACTAGGCTGGGCCTCGGCATTGAAGCCTCGACAAGAGCAAAGAATAACTCCGCTCCCTGTCGCACTGCCTTGGACACCTGGAGAGCAGACATCAGCATCTTGCTCGATCCACGCATGCCCGCAAAGACCGTCTCACGATCGGCACCTTACCCAAACCTCACCTCCTTGGTGGTGCAATCGATACACGCACGCTATTCCGACAGCCAGTCCATACCGAAGATAACATTGAACTCAACCAGGGGGAGTAACGATGCCTTCAGGTCATACTCCCGACTACCAACTAGAACCTTTACGCAGCAAATCCTCTCCACATGCATCGAATATCCATTCGGCAGTAGGACCTCCAGTCCATCTGCAGAAGCAATCGACGGCGTACCAATACGTTGGACGAAGTCCGACGATAAGAAGGAGTGCGAAGCTCCAGTATCGAAAAGCGCTCTCGCAGGGATGCCTAAAACATTTACATAGCCTACGCCGCCAAGCAGGGTTAGCATGAACATTAGAACAGGTATATAAAACAGTAAAGACTGAATCTTAAATTGTACCTGTCATGACGTCTTTGGCTTTGATAGCCTCCTGCTCATCAAGACTAAAGACTCTGGGCTGCGGGGGAGCCATACGGGAGGCAGTGGACTCAGCTGCCTTCCCCTTCTCAGAATAAGCGGGCCCCGCCTTCTTCTCTGGCCTTGGAAGCCCACTGCGGCAATCCCAAGAGAAATGGCCAGGCTTGCCACAAGTGAAACAAATAAGAGGGCCACATCCAGATGACGCGCCCGAAGCAGAGGGAGCTGGCCCAGATACTCGAGCCTTCTTCCAGCGACTCAACCTCCGCAACTTCGTCGCACTCGGCGCTTTGCCCTTCGGTACCGCCTCGACCACCATCGCCTTGCCCTTTTTCCCTGAGCATGTCCTGCTCAAGGGCTCGGGCTGAACCAACGAGGGTTGTGAAACCCTGCGTCAACAGCCCTGTCAGAAGATGCCGCAACTCAGTACGCAAACCTCCATAAAACCTGTTCACCCTTCTATCCTCATCATCGAAAGAAGTTCCAGCATAGCGCCCGAGGCGGGTAAACTCATGCAAGTAGTCATCAACCAGTCTACCACCCTGTGTTAGAGCCAAGAACTGGTTCTCCATCGCGATCTGTTGCGACTGAGGCACATACCTTGCGAGGAAGATTCTCGAGAACTCTTCCATCGTCACATCAACCAGTCGCCTTCCCGCGAACTGGCGCCTCTCAACCTCATCCCACCACCGCTTAGCTTCCTTTTCCAGCAAGAAAGAAGCAAAGGTCACCTTCTGCGCTTGCTCTGACTGTGTCGCTGTCAGAATTCGCTTCACATGCGACAACCAGTCTTCGGCCTCAGCTGGGGATTCAACCCCGGTAAACGGAGGAGATCGAAATCCCAGAAAGTGCTTCAGCTGTTGCTCAGGAGCACGCCTCACGGGGACTTGCTCCACTCTTAGTGGCTTTGGGGCCACTTCCTACACCGGCGGTTGGCCTTGCCTTTCAGGCTGGCCATTCAACGCAGCTAGAACGGCTTCAGTAACTAGCCGAACTAACTCAGCAGACGGAGCTGTAGGGGCCTCAGCAGACCCACTACTCTCATGCACATCACGGGGACGCGGCGGTCCCGCTGCACTTCGAGTGCCCTACACAAGTGCAACACACAGTTAGGCGAAAGCACAGTCGCAACTAACAACAAAAGGAATGCTCAGGTTCCAAAATCATGCAATTATTGTTGGTTTGTTATTACATTTTATTCCTAAGTCGACATTTTTGGGTTTATTTTACGTCTCAACGGTAGCGCACACATGTGCTCACCACCCCTTAAAAGAATTCGTCCACGAATTCTATAGAAGGATACGGAACCTTAGAAGCTGATACCAATTTGTAACACCCCTTCCGTTCAGAAGCATATTGCAGAAGGTCCGGCCGGGGCCCTATGCCATATACTACAAAACAAATGGAAACGTCACTTAATTGAATATGCAACTACACTATACCACGAAGCCTAACTCAGAGCATTCTATGCGGAAGTAAAAGAGAGAGACATAATTATAAACCACAAGACCCGAACTCGGGTATGCCCACTTCTATTAACTTGGAATAAAATGTTTTACAACACACAAAAGAGGCACGACGGCCTTACAGTTTACCAACATCGGCGCGCAGGCCGGCCATACATGAAAACAGAAGAAAGGACAAAAGGCCTTCAAGGGCCGCAGCAGCGCATGGGCTTCAGCCCGCCAAGGTCCCGCTCGGTCCAGCTCCTGTACAACAAGCCCACCAAAGACGGTGGCAAAACAGGGCAACGGTCAGCTAAAGCTGACCAAGTTATAACGACACCACCCCTTCGAGGGGGTGGTAGTTCTAAACGTCCCTGCAAAACAGTCTCAACAGCATATATATATATATAAGAGTGTGACTAGCAAAGCCCACAACATTTCATACATATACAACAACACAAATGTGGGAATGGCCTCCACGTCTCGTGTACTCAGGCACTCTTTGGTGTACTACGCCTTCCACCACCATCCACTCTTGATGGTTTTGCCCTTCGAGGCTAAAGTCGGCGGCCCGAATACCAGGGTCCTCCGTGCGTTAATTGTGAACATAACGTAGTCCGAAGACTCTGTCCCATTGCCTCCCACATGCTGAACGAGGCTTACTAATCGGGTGCTGCAATGGTGTGGTTTCAGGTTAGCCAAATGCCCGTTGTTCACAGCTCTCGTTGTACAACACGAAAAGTGGGTATGACGTCCCTTCAGCCCAGGTATTCTCAATTAGCCGGCTCCACGGTCCGCTAAGTCATCCACCAGGACACTCCCACAGGTCGGGTACACCGGCCTCAGGTCCCCTCAACAGGTGGGCACAACAACATCACCAGAACTCAGTCTGGGAAGCTGTCGCCCACGCGACATTCACTGTCGCCAGCGACAGTGCACAAACACTAATTTGGCTTATAGCTGTGGGTGCTTCCCGGGGCACACTCCCAGGCATTGCTGCACATGCAGTAGCACTCCCACTGCCTCAGAACACCCAAATTTACCAAAACCCAATTCTGGGGAGCTGTCGCCCAGGCGACAGTCACTGTCGCGCCAGCGACAGCTGGACAGAACTCCATTTCTGCCTTTTAACTTCGGGTGCTCCCCGGGGCACACCCCCGGGCGTTGCTGCGCATGCAGTAGCACCCTCTAGCCCTATGAGGCAAGTATAACAACGCGAGGTTTTTCCCCGGCACGCACAATACCAAAAAGTATCACCAATCCGGACGAACCGTCTCGGATGGGCTTCACACAGCGCGCCTACGTCCATCTCACGCGTGGACTCTACATGAATGCAAGCTTTGACGGGGATAACATGAATCAACCCGTCGGAGGCCACGACCTCACCCTTTTGGGTAGGGGCCTCAACGATGCAAGTGAAAGGACTAAGGCATGTCCAAAAGAGGGTAGAAAAGTTCGTTACCCTTAGACGTCGCTTCGAGCCCATTCTTGATTTTTGGCACGGATGGAAAGGAGCGCCTTGCCCTCCTCTACGCGTAGCCACCAACATTGAAGGGATCGGATGAGTGTAGCTCCTCCAAACCCAAGCTCCAAGCTAGGGTTTACTATTCCTTCTTCTTCTCCAAGCTTCTCTCTCTCTCTCTCTCCAAAATAAAGCCTTAAGGAAATAATGAAAAGAGGAGGATTTTCGGTCTTCTAAGCTGACACCGAGCCTCCCAGGCCAAAACCAGCCCCCAAAGTCAATAAGCAATCAATGCCCTTGATTTCGGCCACAAAGTCCAACTTTGAGCTGTCGCCGGGCGACAGCCACTGTCGCCTGGGCGACAACGTTATGAACCGACTTTGACCAGCCAGCGACACTGCTGCATGACCCCAGTCACCTTGTCGCCAGCGTTAGCCGCCACCTGACAACGCTATCGCTGGGCGACAGCCACTGTCGCCTGGGCGACAACGTTAAGAACTCCAGAAATTTACCTTCCTGATTTGGGGTCTTACATACATGCTCCCCCTAAGTGAATAATCTCCTAATATGTAATCTATCATCTTAATTAAGCATTATATTTTGATAGCAGATAAATATTTATCATGTTAGTTCTCCCCCTTTTGTTATTAGCAAAAGCGGGTAAGGAGACACCACTTAAAAATTGATAATAAGATAAAGACATGATCGAGCTTGTAGAGAGAAGGAAATAATAAGGAGTTTTAGAATACTTTTTATAGATCAGAGTTTTTAGCTTAAAGAGGTAATGATTTCCAAATAACCAATCTACTCAGACAATATATCTACACCCTAGCCCCGTACTAAGTGACGGATGGGCATGAAGAGCTGCAAACATGCCGTAGGTTGGGGTGTTAGTCCCATATGCAAACACTAGACACAACTTAACCTAGCACTCTTCCCCCCAGTGCCTCGCAAGGCCCCACTGGAACCCTCCCCGGTTAAGGACAAGACATGACTAGAGATAAAGGTTATCTAATGTCTACAACCCTACACCCCCGCTATGGTGAGATATGAAGTCATGGATAATAATTATTGGAAACATTTAAGCGTTTTAAATCTAATGACATAACCTATGGATTTATATTTTTATTTGAATTTATGAAAACACTTTTTTGAAGTCCATTAATAAATCAGAGTTTTTAGCGTAATAATATTTTCATAGAAATAGATCAGAGTTTTATAGCAAAAACAGTCCATGTTAAAAGTAACCAATATAAAGTTTACCATGCAAGTCTACCAGTTGTTGAAAGAAAGGAATTTTAAGATTCAAGTGATGATGCACACAAAATAAAAGACTTTAAGTAAGCATGAAAGCGCAAGGTAAAACAATTATATGGTTATGATGCGGAAGACTTATAGAAATACAAGAACATTTTATTGTAATCAATGATGATCCATAAAAAGATATATGAGTTACATTTCATAAAGAAGATGTTTTTGTAAGTCATTGTTCAATTAAAATCTTTAAGTTTAACAATAATGTAACCAAGCATGAAATAATGTTATCAAAAAGAGATTACTACAATGTTACTTTAATTCACAATTTCAAAACATACCAAACATTGTAGAAATCATGCTAGGTTATCTAGTGCATTTCATAAGTAAAGAGTAGTATATAATTAGCATTAGGATCACTTACTCATGAGAAGAAGTGTTATGGAAGATAATGATGTGCACCTAAGTGTATTTTTGAGTAGAGTAAACAAATGTTTTAATCAAAAATACAAGAAATATGTAAAGTAAAGAGCACAATAAAACACAAATAATTTTACTTCCACACACTTCAATGCACACAAAAATGTACAACTACCAAGGTGCTTTGCACACACAATGCTTATTAAGACTTATCAAGGTTCAAAATTGTGCTTGGGGGATCACATAATTTTATTCTTCGATATTGATTTTTATTGTGATCCGGTGTACTTAAGAATAAGTGGTTTTTATTTTGAAGGAGAGTTATGATTTGCACAAGATACTTTACTATTCTTTCCAAGGTGCTCAACCTCACAACGCTTATTAAGACTTATCAAGAGGTTCAAGTAGTGCTTGGTGGAGTTATCTTTGTCACTTTATTTTATGATTGTTGTTTTGTACAAAGTTCTCCGAATACACTTGTTTTGCAAACCAATATAATTTATGAAAAATATAACCACTTTTCTTAACTTTTAAAAGTGCAAATAAAGGAGTGTAGGTAAGATACTTGTGCAATTTTAATTCATTGTACTAATACATAACATACACAAGTATTCTTAGATTAAACACATATGTAGACAATGCCACAATAAGTGAGTGAATAAAGATCATTATCAAACATAAAACATTTACTCATACTTAGAGGCATGCTAAGCATAGTTCTACACAACTTTTACAATATAATTGATGCACATATTAATAGATATATCAAAGCATGATGAAAACAATGTTCAAAGTAGTTTGAAAGGATAAATTGCAACATTATAGAAGTTCTAAATAATAGATTAAATCATACTAGATTTTCTCAATGATGTCCATACAGTATTTTTGATATTTTTGAAGAATAATTTTTATTTAAAGTTTGAACTCATAAGATTGATCTTGGACTTCCCGAGGACTACCTTGTGAGAGGTTCGCCCGGTACTAGGTGATATGATGGGATGATAGCCCAAATCACCCTTTCGCAAGATACATGTAAATAGAAAAGTTAAGTTCAAAATAATAATTTTTGATATTTTTTGTTTTATATTTTTGTGATTGATTTTTGCTTTTAGAAATAGAATTTAAACAAATGACAAAAAACAAAAAAAAAGGCAAAACATATTTTTTTTTGTAATTTGGCTTTTGTGTCTTTGTATTTGATTTTTCAAAAATGTAATAAAAGCAAAAGTGCAGAAATGAATAGTACACATAGATTAATATATTTTTAGGGATTTTCAAAATTGTAAAAATATAGAAAAACACATAGGTACTCTAACGCCGGCGTTAGCACTAGCGCGGGAAACAGTACACGATTTTTGATGTTTTTGAAATATTTGTTTGTTGATCTTGATTAAGTGTCCCAATAGTAGTTTAATGCTGAAATTTCAGAATTTTAGGAGATGTTTTCGATGGTTAAAAATTTCAAAATTGCGTGTCTGAATGTGTTTTAACTCGAAAGATCTAGGACACCTAACTCAAGTCGTAATGAACAAAATCTTGCATCACTAAGTAGTACATTCAGTGGAGAATAGATTTAGGAATCTCATAGCATTTTGTTTTCTTAAAATATCAGAAAGGTACGATATCGCCTGCGCTAGCGATAGCGCTGACGTTATCGAGCCTTTATTTAGATCCCCTTTACTCTTTCATTTCGGCCATTTCCATTGACTTTCTCCCGAAAAACCCTAGAAGACCACCCAGCCCACGCGTAGATCTGAGGTAAATCTTCATCTTTTCTTATGATTTTTGTTTTAAAACTTGATTTTGATGTTAGACATGAAGATATTTGAGGTTTTTAGGTGGTTTTAGAAGCTAGATCTATAATGGTCAATTCTTTTCTTCAAGAGTTTTGTTTTACATTTTTATGAGGATTTTGGTTTTGATTTTGGTTTGGATTATGTGGGTTTCTTGGATCTAGCAAGTTATCATTTGAAAAATAGTTTATTTTAGGTAAATTTTTACTGTTTTAGAGCAGAGGATTAGTGACGGCGCTACAGTAGGCGTTATTGATAACGCTGGGCTCTATTGATAGCGCTGGCGCTATTGAGTGTTGCTTAGTTTTAATTCTTCTTGTAATGTGGCAGATGGCACCTGGATCTAAAGGGAAGAAGACTGCAGATCTGGCCGTGGAAGCAGCAGTGGTGGGTGTTCCTTATTTAGTGGAGTTTGACATGCCATGTCACAACCATATTATGCAGTTATTTGTTGCTTCCGAGGTGTTCAATTTATTTTCTCCAGATGGGTTTTGTTCAGAATTAGTTCGTGATTTTTATACGCATTTGGATAACCCATCACAGACAGATCTGGATGGAGGTGTGCGGTCTTTGGTGCAGGGTCACGTGGTGACGATTACTCATGACCATCTGAGGTATGTGTTTGGATTGACACAGCATCCAAACCGTTTGGAAATTGTTGAAAAGTTTAGAGTAGATAGAGACTGGACCCAAGTGAATATGGGGCTGCACAATAGGGATTGCAGGAGTCTGATCTCCACAGTGTCGTCACTCATAGTAGACTCTTTGGTCGTTCAAGATGTATTACGACACACAATCCTACTGAAGTTGGGTGATACAGCAAAAGTCACCGCACAACTAAGTTATGTCACCTACTTCATTCTAGAGGAGGAAAAATTTGACATGACAGATTTGTTGCTTTCCTTGATTCGTTATTAATATAAGTTGCGGCATCCATCTCGTCAGAGATATAATAACTTGCCCCTGGGTGGCATCATTCAACGGGTTATTCAGGTGATGTATCCTTCTATAGAACTGGGTTTTTACTTGATGGATTGCTTTCCTCCGATTTATAGTACTTCACACTTATGAGCTACATCCCACCCGGATGAGCCATCGTCGTTTGCTCGACCACCACTCCGGCGAGGAGCGTCATTGATGCAGGGGTATTTCCTAATAGAGATCTACACGGACTACACTCCAACTCGCCTCGATCACACGATGAACTACCGCACATACACTAGCATTCTATCGCTCACATACGTTGCCATTCACATCACAATATCAAACTAAAAAGAAGAACGATCGACTCTAAAACAGCGGTCAAAAGAGAGTCGACATAGTTCCCAAATCAACACAAAGATTGCTACTCTTTTAGAGAACAAAACCAAGGCTATAGGCCAAGATCCGTTCAAGCAAACGAGACCCACACGGTCCGGACATGAAGAACGCGGGAAAGCGATCTCAAGTTCAGAAAAATACCAACGATCGATATTCAAAATCGCGGAGAACACGATGGTTCTTCCTCCACAAACTAAAGAAAATAAGCTCTTGAAGGTTTTAGAGATTACCCAACCCAGAAAATGAAAACACTCTTGATAACTGTGGGAGAATCACTCTCTCCACGTTTTCCACCGGCGTCACACCATATGGATCCTTCGGAGTCACACCGAGGGGCTGCCTTCCTTCCTCCTTGGAGTCGCACCAAGAAACCACGCCGGAAACACCCAAGAAGGGGGGTGGCCGAAATGGAGAAGAGAGGGGAGACAAGGGGGGGCGGCGGCTTGGAGCAAGGCTTGGCCGAAATTCCTCCTTAGGGGGGAAGCTTTTAGGGTTCAATCTATTCTATTCATTTCTCATCAAAGGCTCCTTTAAATAGGAGTTTACAAACACCATCCAACCATCCAAAATTGAGATGAAATCTCATCAACCCGGATGGTTAAATGCACACCACAAAAATGTCTATTAGCACACCCAAAATAAGAAACATGCCGGAATTAAAATATTACAATTTTAAAATGACGGAAATAAATATAAAACTAAAGCAAGATAATAAAAAGGCTTTAAGCATCCTTTGCACGACGCGGGCGGAGGTTATAATGTTGACTTCCGGGGCGCCGAAAGTCCTTGTGTTGTAACATCTCCAAGTCATCCACATGTGGGTCCTTGTGTTGTAACATCTCCAAGTCATCCACATGTGGGGGAAGTGGTGCGGCATCTATCCTCCCCCCTCAACTTCACGTATCACCGATGCGTGGTCCAAGAGGAAACGGTGGAGAAGAGCGGCATCTAGTCTTTGAAGCTCGGACTCAAGCACCCAAGAGTCATCGGAAGGTGGACGATCCCACCATCGAATGAGGAAACGGCGAGTATCACCATCAGTAGTAGTAACGGGCTCCATGTCCAATATCCTGTCAGGGCTAGAAAAGGTTTTGGGAAACCTTGGAAACATGTCAGCATTAGGAAAAAGATGTGACTCACCATCCGGCGGTATACCTGTGGAAAGCATGGAAGAGAGATCATCCGACCTACCACTCCCCAACCCATTAGAATCATTTGTGGAAGGAGAAGATGACATAGAAGACAACACTTGTGGAGGCGGAACAAACATCGTCAAATCCGAAACATTGAAAATGGGTGAGACACCCCAATCAGAAGGCAAATCCAAAACAAAAGCATTCTCTCCTATTTTCTTCAAAATCCGGAACGGGCCGGCTCGCCTCGGTGCTAATTTCTTAACGGTGCCAGATGGCATTCGTTCGGGAACTAAGCGGACTAAAACTTGGTCGCCGACTTTAAAGTTTGATGCTCTCCTATTTTGGTTTGCATGTGTTTGATAGGCGTTATATTGAGAGGTCAAGGTCGCCCGAATATGTGCATGTAGATCATGAATGTGTTGGGCAAAAGATTGTGCGAATTGACTGGCCTTATACGACGGTGGTAGTGGGACCAAGTCAAGGGGCACTGGAGCATTATACCCGTGAACAACCTCGTTGGAAGACATACCCATGGATCGGTTCTTGGAGTTATTATAAGCCAATTGAGCGTGGGGAAGAAGTAAGTCCCATGTGCCTTTATGGTCACCCACAAGGCACCTAAGAAGATTTCCCAAGCTTCTATTGACCACCTCTGTTTGCCCATCCGTTTGTGGGTGGTAGGCGGCAGAGAATAGCAATTTAGTGCCCATTAGAATCCACAACGTCTTCCAAAAATAACTTGTAAATTTCACGTCCCTATCCGACACAATAGTGTTAGGCACCCCACGATGGCTAACGACATTTTGAAAATACAGCTTGGCAATATGAGATGCATCGTTGGTCTTGCTACAAAGGATAAAATATGCCATCTTGGAGAACCTATCTACAACAACGAATATAGAGTCGTGTCGGTGAAACGTGGGGGGAAGGCCTAGAATGAAATCCATGCTCACGTCTTCCCAAGGTTTGGATGGAATAGGTAACGGTGTATACAAGCCAACATTGGTCTTCGAGCCTTTGGAGACTTGACACGTTCGGCAACTGCTCACTACACGTCCGACCATGACCTTAAGTTTTGGCCAATAAAACTTCTCCTCTACGAGCACAATAGTCTTGTCATGCCCGAAGTGGCCACTCAAACTGCCGCTATGCAACTCCCAAATGATGTGTAGTCGTAGGGAAGATTGTGGGATGCATAGCTTCCCGTGCCGAAAGAGATAACCGTCCCTAATAGTGAAGGCCGAAATAGTGGTGGGGGAGTTGTCCTATGCGGATAGGTACAACTCCTGGAAATCCGGGCACGTGGCGTACTCATCTTTAATGCGCTCGAACCCAATGACATGCACCTTCATGGTAGAAAGTAAAAGGGTGAGGCGGCTAAGCGCATCGGCGACTCGATTCTCCGAACCCTTAAGGTGCTTAATATTAAACGTGTATTCTTGAAGGAACGCAACCCACTTCGCGTGCCGTGGGCTGATCTTATGACTACCGTTTATGAATCTCAACGCATCATGGTCAGAAAGGAGCACAAATTCCTTGGACAGAAGATAGTGCCTCCAATGATGCAAACACCTCACAATCGCATAAAACTCTCGGTCGTAGTTAGAATAATTAAGCTTTGCGCCCGCCAGCTTCTCACTAAAATAACTAATAGGGTGGCCCTCTTGACTTAGGACTCCTCCTATCCCTACCCCAGACGCATCACAAGTAACCTCAAAGACCTTGGTGAAGTCAGGGAGACGTAACACCGGTGCTTCGGTCATGAGTTGCTTGATCCGAAGGAAGGCAAAAGTAGCAGACTTCGACCACGCAAACTCTCCCTTTTTCATACAATCAGTAATTGGTGCCATGATGCTACTAACGTCTCGTATAAAATGACGATAAAATGTAGCTAACCCAAGGAAACTACGCACCTCTCGAATACTAGTCGGCTCTGGCCAATCCTTAATCACCTGGACCTTCCCGGGGTCTACTCGTATACCTTCGGTCCCAATAATGTAACCTAAGAATTCTACCTCAGAGACTTGAAAAGTGCACTTCTTAAGGTTTAGATAAAGAGTTTCCTTCCGAAGGGTGGAAAGAACTATACGCAGATGTGAGATGTGATCGGCGGGGGTGGTACTATAGATAAGGATGTCGTCAAAGTAGACAACCACGAACTTCCCCATATAAGGCTGGAAGACATGAGTCATCATCCTGGAGAACGTGCTTGGGGCGTTGGATAACCCAAAAGGCATCACAAGCCACTCATACAGTCCATCCTTGGACTTAAACGCTGTCTTCCACTCGTCCCCCTCACGGATCCTGATCTGGTGGTAACCACTCCGCAAATCTAGCTTGGAAAAGATGGTGGCACCCGCTAGGACATCGAGGAGATCATCTAACCGTGGGATTGGAAATCTATACTTGATGGTGATTTTGTTGATAGCATGGCTATCAACACACATCCTCCACGAACCATCCTTCTTGGGGGCAAGAAGGGCTGGAACAGCACATGGGCTCAAACTAGCCCGAATGAATCCCTTCTTCAACAAGTCCTCTATCTGGACTTGTAACTCCTTGTGGGCATCGGGAGGGAGTCTATAGTGGGGCTGATTGGGTAGGGATAACCCAGGGATAAGATCTATAGCATGTTGTATATCCCTAAGTGGGGGTAACGACGATGGAAGCTCGTCGGGGTAAACATCCCTATACTCATCTAGCAAGGCCCGCAACTCTCTAGGCAACCCATCTAACGTGCTCGAATCAGTCTTCGTACTCATAAGAACTAACGCATACATCACTCCATCTAAAAATGGGTCCCTCACAAACTCCTTCCTGCCTACTAGACTCAACGTCTTCCTCTCGACCGGGACAGTGGTGTCCTTAGGTAACGCAACTGGTTCCTTCGGAACGGTCGGGCTCAAGGTAACGGTCTTACCCTTAAATTTAAACTCATAGGAGTTGGCCCGGCCATAATGTGTCACATCACGGTCATAGAGCCAAGGGCGGCCTAATAACACGTGGCATGCATCCATCGGTAATACGTCACACCATATCTCATCCGTGTACGACCTGATCGAGAGGGGAACTAGGCATCGCTTGGTAACTGGGACAGTGATCTTGTTAATCCAAGCTACTTGATACGGGGTCGGGTGTGGCTCCGTGGTCAAGGCCATACGTGTGACGGCGTTCTCAGAAACGACGTTTACACAACTTCCACTATCGATAATCAGTTTACATAACTTCTCACCACTCCTAAAGATCAGGGTAAATATGCTCGTCCTCTTCCAATCATCTAAGGGACGAGGGGTGGTCAAGATACATCGCATCACTCCTAGGTAGCGTTCGTCCTCCAAATCACTTGGGACTCCCTCAGGGTCACCCTCCTCCATAGCCTCATAAACTAGGTCGGCGGGGTCGGTCTCCGCATCCAAAAGGGCTATGGCTCGAGTTTTTGTAGGACACTCAAAGGCGTAGTGGCCCTGAACCCCGCAAGCATAACATGTGGTGTTAGCCTTGCTAACCTTTCCTATGGGGATACGCTCACTCGTGGGATTCCTAGAGTTCCTCGCTGTGATCACTACCGATCTTGACTCGGCGGTCTTAGGTTTTCCTTTATCGTGGGTGGTAGATGAAGATGCCCCAAATGTGGCCAAACTCTTCGTACGGGAGTAACGAGAGTGGGCCTTAGAAGCCAGATGCTTTTCAATGTCAAGAGCGGCATTGAATGTCGTATTCAGGTCTGTGTGACCATATCTCAAAAGCTTCCTCTGAATGTCAGGGTGGAGCCCCTTACGAAACCGAGATAGCGTAACCTCGGGGATCTCTCGAAGATCACAACGCACCATACGGTCTTTCAGCTCGCCCATTTACTCGGCCACCGAGTTTGAGCCTTGCCGAAGGGTGGCTAGCTCATCGAACATTTGGGTTCGGTGGTAGGCGGGGACGTATTGGTCAGTGAGTAAGTTCTTCATCACCGGCCATCCAATGAGTGGGGCTCCCTGCCCGGCTCCTAGCCTACGCTCTTCATTCAGCCAATATGTTTTCGCTCGACCCGTTAGCTTCATCCTGGCAACCTGGACCTTTTGGGGATCCGTAAGATGGTGCCATTCGAAATAACATTCAATATCCACTACCCAGGTAAGGAAAATCTGGGGGTCTCCCAAACCATCGTAAGTGGGGGCGTCGATCTTAATGGATCTAGTGATATCCGTGCCACGATCCGGACGACGTCCACGAGGAGGGGCTCGAGGATATCCTTCATCCGAATCCGAATCATGAACCCGTTGTTGCTGATTGGGCAGCTCATCATTAGCCGGTGGGGGCGGTGTTCCCCTTTGATTCAGAAGAATCTGGGCCAACATGGTCCTAATCTCCGTCATCTCACCACGTAGCTCTTCTAGAGCCTCCGTGTTAGGATCTACTTGACCGTTCGCTGCCATCCTAGAGGTGGACGGTAACTCTACGGTGTATTCCGTGCCTAGTCTCGTGCGCATGCAAATTTGAACAACTAGAAAAAAATGAATTTTTTTTGACGGACCTAACGAGATCGAAACGAATTTTTTTTTTGTTTTAAAGTTGCTGGAAATAAAATCAAGAAGCTACAATTTTTTTTTTTGAATTTTGACAAAATTTTAGATTTAAGACCGCTATTCGCACACCACCTGAATAGAATTACGACGGTTCCAATTTTCAGGCCAGCCTAACGAGGTCGAATCAAAAAAGTTTCAGTTTTAATGTTGCTGGAAATACTTTCAGGAAGCTACAGGAGAAATTTCAGATTTTTCTGACAAGTTTAAAATTTTTTTTTTTGAGGTTTTACTAAACGCAGACCAATCCGAAAATTTTCAGATTTTCCTATTGATTAGAACGACCAACAAAGATCGCAGCGAGGATGTTTGCAACGTGGGAGTTGAAACGACCTGCTCTGATACTAAATTGATGCAGGGGTATTTCCTAATAGAGATCTACACGGACTACACTCCAACTCGCCTCGATCACACGATGAACTACCGCACATACACTAGCATTCTATCGCTCACATACGTTGTCATTCACATCACAATATCAAACTAAAAAGAAGAACGATCGACTCTAAAACAACGGTCAAAAGAGAGTCGACATAGTTCCCAAATCAACACAAAGATTGCTACTCTTTTAGAGAACAAAACCAAGGCTATAGGCCAAGATCCGTTCAAGCAAACGAGACCCACACGGTCCGGACACGAAGAACGCGGGAAAGCGATCTCAAGTTCAGAAAAATACCAACGATCGATATTCAAAATCGCGGAGAACACGATGGTTCTTCCTCCACAAACTAAAGAAAAGAAGCTCTTGAAGGTTTTAGAGATTACCCAACCCAGAAAATGAAAACACTCTTGATAACTGTGGGAGAATCACTCTCTCCACGTTTTCCACCGGCGTTGCACCGTATGGATCCTTCGGAGTCACACCGAGGGGCTGCCTTCCTTCCTCCTTGGAGTCGCACCAAGAAACCACGCCGGAAACACCCAAGAAGGGGGGTGGCCGAAATGGAGAAGAGTGGGGCAGTTTTAATGTTGCTGGAAATACTTTCAGGAAGCTACAGGAGAAATTTCAGACTTTTCTGACAAGTTAAAAAAGAAAATTTTTTTTGAGGTTTTACTAAACGCAGACCAATCCGAAATTTTTCAGATTTTCCTATTGATTAGAACGACCAACAAAGATCGCAGCGAGGATGTTTGCAACGTGGGAGTTGAAACGACCTGCTCTGATACCAAATTGATGCAGGGGTATTTCCTAATAGAGATCTACACGGACTACACTCCAACTCGCCTCGATCACACGATGAACTACCGCACATACACTAGCATTCTATCGCTCACATACGTTGCCATTCGCATCACAATATCAAACTAAAAAGAAGAACGATCGACTCTAAAACAACGGTCAAAAGAGAGTCGACATAGTTCCCAAATCAACACAAAGATTGCTACTCTTTTAGAGAACAAAACCAAGGCTATAGGCCAAGATCCGTTCAAGCAAACGAGACCCACATGGTCCGGACACGAAGAACGCGGGAAAGCGATCTCAAGTTCAGAAAAATACCAACGATCGATATTCAAAATCGCGGAGAACACGATGGTTCTTCCTCCACAAACTAAAGAAAAGAAGCTCTTGAAGGTTTTAGAGATTACCCAACCCAGAAAATGAAAACACTCTTGATAACTGTGGGAGAATCACTCTCTCCACGTTTTCCACCGGCGTCGCACCGTATGGATCCTTCGGAGTCACACCGAGGGGCTTCCTTCCTTCCTCCTTGGAGTCGCACCAAGAAACCACGCCGGAAACACCCAAGAAGGGGGGTGGCCGAAATGGAGAAGAGAGGGGAGACATGGGGGGGGGGGGGGGGGCGGCGGCTTGGAGCAAGGCTTGGCCGAAATTCCTCCTTAGGGGGGAAGCTTTTAGGGTTCAATCTATTCTATTCATTTCTCATCAAAGGCTCCTTTAAATAGGAGTTTACAAACACCATCCAACCATCCAAAATTGAGATGAAATCTCATCAACCCGGATGGTTAAATGCACACCACAAAAATGTCTATTAGCACACCCAAAATAAGAAACATGCCGGAATTAAAATATTACAATTTTAAAATGACGGAAATAAATATAAAACTAAAGCAAGATAATAAAAAGGCTTTAAGCATCCTTTGCGCGACGCGGGCGGAGGTTATAATGTTGACTTCCGGGGCGCCGAAAGTCCTTGTGTTGTAACATCTCCAAGTCATCCACATGTGGGTCCTTGTGTTGTAACATCTCCAAGTCATCCACATGTGGGGGAAGTGGTGCGGCATCAGTCATCTCGAGTGGCTCGAGATGATTCATTTGAGTTTTTTCGAGAAGAGATGGGAGAGCGGATGACAAAAGTGGAGAAGGATGTTTCTGGTATAAAGAAGATGGTGAAGTTCATGATCAAGGCATTAAAGCTAAAACCATCTACACCAGAGAGGAGGGAGTGGGACATCCCAGAACAGGATCCACCCCGTCATTCGGTTCGGAGGACTCACAGAAGACAATCCCCAAGTCCTAGTGTGGAGGAGATGGACGAGGAGGAGTAGTGGAGTAGGAAGGTCCGAGGGGAACAAGTTTTTAAGTTTTTAGTTTTGTAATAATACAGGTATTTTGACACATTGTTCATGGATGCTTGAATGTTTTTATCTGATTCCTCTTTGGTAGTTTTTTTTAAAAGGTTTTGTTATACATATTATTTATGAATTTTGAATTCATGAAATAGAGATTTTTAGGCAATTTTAATATCATATGTAGTATATTTTAAAAACTTATGGTTAGAGATTTTAATACCACATAATAATTTTGAAATCAATTATTGATAAATGATGTATATATATAAGAATAATAGATAGTTTACCAAAAAAATGATTTTGAGTTTTTATAAACTTATTAAGTTAAAACATGAAGTAGAATAATTGATACTTTATTTTTTGTTGATTTCTACTTCATGCATTTGGTGATACCTAATGAGTAAGAGATTTAGGGATCCAAAGGGGACCAATAGTGGTGGTTCCTTTGTGTACCCAAATAGATCGTGTAGGTTTATGGGTAGATATTGATGAATGGGTCCTTTCATGTGATGTTAATGTTTCAGTTTTAGTTTTGGGCCTCCATTCAAACTTTGCTTTAGTGTTATTCTTATATGTGAAATTTCCATTGTGATAATCTTTATATTGATGATCATTGAAGGTATTTTTCATAGGAAAGTTGTGAGCATTTAATTTTATGTTGGGAGAAGATTGATGTTGTAAGTGATAATGATGATAGTATTTTGGAATTTCACTTTCAATCTTTTGAAGTCTTTTATTTTCATTTTTTGGTTTATTCATATTTTGAGATATCATATTTAACTTGCTTTTGGAGTTTGTTTGATATTGAGAATTTTTCTTTAAGATTTACTTAAGCAAGATAATTTTAGTTTCTAATTCATTGTTCTTAAGTTTCAAATTATGTCTAGCTTTAAAACAAGGTTTTGTGTTTTCAAGTAAAGGACAAGATGGTGAAACCACATCACAATTTGATTCTAAATTAACATTAGCTTTTAATCTCCTATTTTCTAAACGTAAATTTTTATTAGTAATTTTCAATTTCTTGATCTTACGTTTAGCAGTTTTTAGTATATTTAAACTAGAAATGGAAGTTATCACACAAGATGAAGATTTTGACTTTCTTACATCGCTTTTGGAAGAGGCAAAATGTGTGCATGAAGTTCCTTCGTTATCTTTTGGGCCTTCCTCCATCATAGATGAATTTTCATCTTCTTTCTCTCTTGTTGTATTGCTCTCTTTTTCCAAGTTAGTTTTCATGATTTCCATGGCTTCGCTATGAGAGGGATCTTCTTGAATAGTAGTGGATGCTTGTATGTCCTTCTCCTCCTGTGTTTGTTCTATACCTGCGTGAGGAAAATCATACATTTCTTCAAGAAATTGCCATACTTTCTATGCACTAGAAAAACAATATATTAATTTGAAAATATCTTGAGATAAAACATAAAAAATATAATGCATAGCTTTTGCATTTAGGTGACGCTCTTGTTTATTTGATTCGTCCGCTGGTCTAACTATTGCTATATCCCATGCATTGATATCTAAACTTTTAATAAATTTTTCCATTAATAATTTCCACCCTTTATAATTTCTCCCTTCGAATAAAGGTGGTTTAGGAGATTTTTCTTCTTCATAAAAATTTACCCCACTAGTAGAAGCGAGATCATGAGACGCCATTATTCCCGGTTGTTAAGCCGATTTGGAATAACCTGGCTCTGATACCATTTGTTGGATCGGTAGGCGCCCTTAGAGGGGGGGGGGGGTGAATAAGGGTTTTAAAAACTTATATTATATTTTTAATAACTTTGAAAAAGCTTTGATTATTAAACTAGAGAAAATCAAGACAAACCAAGTGAAGTAAAAGTAAAGACATGATTTTATTAACTTGAGAAGCATGATTACAAAACTTGATCTCTTATCGAAGCTAGAAATCAAAGCTAATAGAAAGACTCTTTTTATTTTCTATACTGACTCGTATCCCCACGAATCGGTTGGCTTTAGCCGATCCTTCCCCGGATACGGCCTCAAGCCGCTCTAGCCAACCCTTCCCCGGATATGGCCTCGAGCACCCCCTAGACCTACTCCCGAGACCTAGTCGCCAACACGAGGTGAATTTCAGCCCTAAGTCCTACCCAGACCTAGTTGCCAACACGAGGCGAATTTACTAAACGATTACAGAAAATGTGTGAATTAAAAAGACAATAATATAAAACTCCCTCTATGTGGATCTCTTGGAGAAGTAGACGAAGACGCAGAGTATGATCGTAGTCGATGCGGTCTTTCGTCACGATGATGACGCGTGTTGAAATCTTCTCCACGGATCTCCTTTAGTCTTTATGGATTTGTGGGAGTATATCTCTGAACCTTCCTCTCTCTGTTGTGGCACGAAGCTCTGGAATTCTGGATCTCAAGAGGATTAAGAAGACGGAGCCACGATGTCCTTTTTATAGACTCAGCGCTAGCGCCTGCGCTAGTGCTACCGCCGACGCTAACCCATATTAGGACACATTCTGCGCGGCAGAATCTTCAATCCGAGGATATAATTTTCCCTTGCCAACTTTGCTCCTCGATATCGCCTGCGCTATCGGATATCGCTTGGCGCTATCTCCTTCTATAAGTTCTCCCGGCAATTGCGCTTAATCCAATATTTCGTCGAACGAGAATTGTCGAACGCCGGTAAGAGTTTGTCGAGCAAAAATTTCATCGATCGAAAATTCGTCGAACGCCGCTATGAGTTTATCGAACGAAATTTTCGTCGAACGCCGTTATGAGCATTTCGTCGAGCGCCGCTAACAATTCGTCGAACGGCAGCTAGCGCCTGCGCTAGTACTACCGCCAGCGCTAGTAGATGTTTTGGATTTGTTGGCTCAACTTTGGGGGAAACCTTCTTATGTAATCCTTGAGTCATGTGGACTTTGTTATCTTGCACACGTAAACACACAAGATCAAATACACATAGGATTTGTTATTCTCAAACCTAGGAGATGCGGAATACCATGTTCCAACACATTCCTACCAGGTGGTAGAAGAGAGGACTACCCACATTTTGGGGAACCTCTATAAAATTTTTGTGTCTTTTGGTTGTTTATTTTCTGTGCTGTCCCATATAGCTTAGATTACTTTTACTGTTTTCCTGCTTTACATTCCAACACTTGTTTTATTCTGTTTAAGGAATTGTTGGAGCATAATACTTAAGTTTTTATTGTGTTTGCACAAATAGGATAGAAATAAGTTTAAAACTCTATTCACCTCCCCCCCCTCTAGAGTATATCTCAGGGGCACACTTTGCACTTTCATTGACTGATCCCTAAGCTCCTCGATGAGGTCGAGGCTGCACCTCACCTCATCATCATTGCTTTCCATCTAGTCCTCTCCGCTCTACTTAGAGTGGATGACTCTTGGACTCATAACGTCGAATTCTATCGAAATGAGAGCTTCAGAACCATGGGCCAACTTGAAGGGCATTTTCCGAGTGGCTGGTGAAGGAGTGGTTCTCAGGGTCCACAATACTGCAGGAAGTTGCTCTGCCCAGTTGCCACGAGTGTTCTCCACTTTCTTCTTAAGCAGATTAATGATTTGCTTATTGGCTTCTTCTACCTGCCCGTTGCTGCGCGGGTGATGGACCGACGAGAACCGAAGTTCTATTCCGACCTGTTCACAGAAATCTTCAAGTTCTAAGCTTGCAAACTGGGGATATTGTCAGTGATGATGGCCATGGGGATCCCATGCCGGCAGACGATTTTTCCTTATATAAAGTTCTTGACTATCTGGGTTGTTGTTTTAGCAAGCGCCTTGGCTTCTTTCCACTTGTCGAAGTAGTCAATCATCACTAGAATGAAGCGTCGCTACCCACTGGCCATGGGGAGGGGTCCTACCAAGTCCATCCCCCATACGATGAATGGCCATGGGATAGAGATAGACCTCAACTGTTGCGCGGACTGAGTTTGATGGGGGGGGGGGGGGGGGGGGGTGGAAACTTCTGACCTTTGAAACACTTCTTTGCGTACTCTCCACAATATTTCATGAGAGTGGGCCATAAGTAGCCTTGACGGAGGATCTTTTTATCAAGGGTCTTGGCTCCTGAGTGGCTGTTGCACTCACCTGCATGCACTTCTTGTAAAACCCGAGGGATCTCTTCTTCTGTTACACATCTGGCCAGGGGTGAGAGGAAGGTTCTCCGATAGAGGATCCCAGAGAACAAAGAGTAGTGGGCTGCTTTGAGCTTGAACCTCCTCTTATCGCTTACTGAAGAATGCACTTCTCATGTTGCGAAGTAATAAGCGAAAGGATCTATCAAAGACGGGCATCGATCAATCTCCATAATGCCTGCTTATTTTATTGCAGGATGGAACAACTCCATGAGAGTTCTTCCCATCGGGAGACCATACTGTGCCAATTCGTCAGCCTCAGTGTTTTATCCCCTCGGAATATGATGGATGCTGAAGGTACGGAAGCGCCCGATTTCCCGCTTAATGAGAGCTAGATATCTCTGGAGGAGGGGTTTCTTAGTCTCAAAAGTACCATTTACCTACGACGCCATTACTAGGTAATCTGTCTTCACTTCTAAATCATCAATGCCGATTTTTCGTGCCAGACTCAGCCCGACTATTAACACTTTGTATTCTGCTTGATTGTTAGTTACATGAAAATGAAGTTTAACCGCTTGCTCAATTCTAATATCACTAGGGCTGATCAAGATGATTCCCGCACCAACAGAGTTCTTATCGAAGGCTCCATCCACGTACATCTTCCAACATGGTGGAAGAGGGATTTCTCGCTTAGCGACGCCATCATCAACAAAATCGGTGAGGAAATTTGCTAAGACTTGAGCCTTGATACATCAAACTCACTGAGTTTTATGGCCCATTTCACTAGTCATCCTGAGTGCTCTGCTTCTCAAGGATGGCTCTCAGGGGTGGTCGGTGTCCATCTTGACAAAGTGAGATTGGAAATAAAGGAGGAGACTTTGTGCCGATGTTACCAATGCAAAGGCTAACTTATCCAAGATGAGATAGCACGTCTCGACACTTTTCAACACATGGCTGACATAGTTAATCAGAAACTGCCTTCTGCCTTCTTCTCGGACTAACACGGAACTGATAGATTCGGTGTCAACCCCAAGGTACATGAATAGATCTTCCGACTGGCGGGGGCTTTGAAGGAGAGGCATTGTTTTTAGTTGATGCTTCAACTTCTCAAGTTCTTCACCACACTCTTTGGTCCATTCAGACTTCGTTCCCCCCGGAGCGTCTTGAAGAAGAGTGCACACTTATCTCCTGAACGTGAGATGAAGTGGCTGAGTCCTGCTATCCTTCCTGCCAGCTGCTGGGCTTCATTTGTTCTCTTTGCGGGCTGCAATTTAAGTGATAGCTTTTACCTTATTAGGGTTAGGCTTCAAGCCCTAGGGGTGAGTAGATGACCAAAGAACTTTCCCTTGTTAGCCCCGAAGACACATTTGACCAGATTCAGCCTCATGTTGTACTTGCGGAGGGTATTGAAGGTTTCTGCCAGGTCTTCGATGTGGTCCGTCAACCCGTGACTTTTGATGTGGAGGTCGTCGAAAAAAACTTCCAAGTTGCGACCCTTCTGGTACTTGAACACATGATCCATCATCCTCTGATATGTAACACCTGCGTTCTTCAAACCAAACAGCATGACATGATAGAAGTAACAACCATTATTCATGACGAACAATGTGTGAGGAATGTCAGGCTGGTGCATTCGAATCTGGTGATACACTGAGAAGGCATATCACCAGAAGGAATCCAGGAAACTCATCACTGAGAAACCCACAAAAACATCGACCAGAGAGTCTATCCGGGGTAGGGGTAACGGTCTTTGGGACATGCCTTATTGAGCCTGGTGAAGTCTACACACATTCTCCACTTGTTGTTGGCTTTACGGACCATCACAACATTGGAGATCCAATGCGGGTACTGGATTTCTCTGACGAAGTTCCCTTTGAGTAGTTTGGAGACTTCTTCTCGAATGGGCTCAGCGAGCATTATGGATACAACTCGCTTCTTCTGCTTCACTGACCTGAAGTCGTGGCTGATGTTGAGGCGATGGAAGACGACATCTGGGCTTATTCCGGGCATGCCCGAAGCTGACCATGCAAATATATCAATGTTATCTAGGAGACACCGAATAAGCATTGCCTTGTCTTCTTCCTTCAGTTCTGCATTTATGGAGACGGTCCTATCTCCATCCCCTCTGGGGACCTTGACTTGTTGACCTTCCTGGGTGGGCTCCAGATGGGTTCCATCCATCCAGGCGGTTAACCACTTGGGCGCACTCACAACTGATTCTCGAGTGCCCGCGCTTTTGGAGGAGCATCCACCTGCATCGAATTTCTTGGCGATTTCGGGAGGACTCTGTCACCTTTCCCTTCGCGCCGGGCAATTTTGTCGGTTGCTTGATCTGAAGGTCGCGTGTTTGAACTGTTGGTGCAAAATTTGTCACCTAACTTTCCACCCTCAACGACTGGTTTGGGGATCCCTCTGAAGAGATCAGAGACCGAAACCAACCGGTTACTAACCCGCAGGGGCCTAGCGAACAGTGCACAGAGAAGAGAGTGTCGTTAGCAGTGGTGGACACCATATTTACCCGCAACTGCGAATACCACTTGTTGTGGGCAATGTTATTACACAAAAATTTATTACAAGCTATTACAAGAGTATGCGCTGGAAATAGAAGGCACCGAGTGATAGAACTTGTAACCACACTTACAATATGGTATATTCTAACCTAAGTTCCGTGTCCCCTTCGAGCACCCCTGACCATTTATTTATACTCGAGGTTAGGCTGCCCAACTGGTTGGGAGCATTTAATGCTATATTAAATGCTCCGCAATCTGCGGGATCCAAAGCGTCGGTTGCGGAAAAATGAAAAAGAGGCGCGTGGGTATGACATGACGTAATCACGAGCACTACTGGCTGAGAGTGGGGCGCAGGAGGATCATGGGGAATGTACGTTGTGAACTCCCGGGGAAGCTGTTGAAGCTCTGGAGGAAAGTTCTGGTGCATGACGAGTAATCGCACGAACTCATCGAAGAGAGGGCGCGTCCATCTGGAAGGTGTCCGCGGGCACTGCTGGATGTCCGCCCGGGACCTCTAAGACCTGCATGAGGAGCACTGGCCGTGCTCGCGGGATTTTGGTTAACATGTCGTGTTCCCCAACAATGGTGCCAAAACTTGATGGTTGAATCGGGCAAGTACACCACGAACATACATGTAATAATAAAATATGAGATGAATCCCCAAGTATCGATCTCATGCGGAACACAGTGGGGTGGAGTTATCTCTCGAGAAAGACTTGAAATAAAAGTCTTGGGGGGAAGCATTGTTTGATTGGGGGTTTCTTAAAAACTACAATAAGATAAGGAAACTAAGCTAAGGTTTGGGTCGCCAACACTGCCTCGCTCTCACAAACACTAATGAGGGGCGCAAACACCTCTTCACTCACACCGCGAGTTTCCTTCACCACTTCACACTAACTCAATATGGGTTGCCTTCACCACTTTATTCTCACTTTTCAATCACAAATTCATGCTCTCTTTCAAGCATACTAGCTTACTCAAACCGTAATTGTACAACCCCGATATTCGCCAAGAGAGGGACGCGAGCCAGAGTGTCAAAGGTCGCTTGCAGAAAAGATGGGTGGGTCGGGCATTCGCCGACTGCTCGCAAGAAGGCAGGCGAGGCGGGCGCTCTCCGGCCAGTCGCGATATGCAGGTAAGCCAGCACCTCGCGGGCCGCTTATAGTGGTTCTGAGTTCGGCGAACTCTCTTCCGCGTTCGACGAAATTTTTCGAGATCGGCGAAGTCCGTTCGACGAAGTCCTCTGAGCCCGACAAGCCCAACCATATAAGGATTTTTATAAGGCCAGGGCGGGCTCGCAGAAAAGTACGCGAGATCGGATCTCGGCAGATGTCGCCAAAAAGGGGGGCGCGGGCGAGGTCTTCGCAGCGCGCTCGCCTGAGAAGGATCTCGCGAGCCAGATTCCCGAGGAGACTTGCGAGAGCCTGTGAGCGGCCCCCTCACAGGCCAATTGCCCATAGGCTAGTGAGGCTAAATTACTTCTTAGTCCTTGGTGGGCTGCTAATTGCCTCTCAGAACATCGGAGTTTGGCTGTTTGCATGCCAAATTGGGGTGCGTATAGTAAAATCAAATGGTGGATTCCATTATCAGCAGACCAATTCAGAAAAACTATAAATAAGACCCCATGGGCACCTTTGGAGAGGACTTTTTCTCAGCTTCCCTCTCCTCAGGTCATTCTTGGTTAGCAGTTTCAGAGCTCTCCAAGGTGCCCGGGCTTCAGCCTTGGCTTGGGAGGGAAAGCTCTTTGTAGATCTTCCGGGTGTGTGGTGGGTCCTCCTTGCTGAATCTAGGGGTCTGTGTCTGGCTTCGAGGCTTCTGTCTGTCAACTCTTTGGGTTTAGTAAGTGCTAGCTGCCCCTCAACCTTTGGGGGCCCCGAATTCCACAAGAGACTATTTACTGGTTTCAACATTCTTGGTGCGGTGAGCGTGAAGTGCAGCTAGTTCAAGAAAGCTCTAAGGAAGAGATGGTTGGAGACAACGAGCGAGAGGCGGACTTCAGCGGCTCGCCGCCACCCGGAGCGCCAGCCACTGTGGAAATGCTGGCAGACCTTAGGCGAGATCTTCTCGGAGCCTTCCATAGTGCTCTCGTCACAGCTCTCGGGGGACTCGCGACCCCAGCCCCCGAATGGCCCCTCCCCTGGAGTTAGCGAGTACGCCCCAGCTCCGCGAGCCAGAAAGGAGGCGACAACCCAGGGGGCAGGGCGAGACTTTGCTGGGCGGGAACTCTTCCCCAGCCCGGCGGGACGAGTGAGAACCCGGCGAGGGTCGTCCTAGCAGAAGGGGCCCCGGTGAGTGGTCCTTCGGCGAGTCTGAGGTCGGCAGGAGTAGGGTCGCCAGGGGAGCTCGCAGGAAGGGTAGAGCAAGTCCAGAGGGTGACCGGGGGAAGTCCTTTTTGCGAGTTGGTGCTCTCAGCACCACTCCCCGAGGGGTTCAGGGAGCCAGCCATGATGCTATATACCGGCAAGGATGACCCCATTCAGCACTTGCAGTGGTTCGAAGACATGGTCTCGATCCGACCTATGTCGGACGCCTTCAAGTGCCGACTCTTCGCTACTACTCTGAAGGAGAAGGCGAGGGAATGGTTCCACCAGCTTCCCTCAGGGTCAATCTATGCCTTCGAGGACTTGCGTCGGGGTTTTCTCTTGCGCTTCTCCACCTCGAAGAAAAGGAAGAAGGACCCTGAGTTGCTTTTTAATATCAAGCAGAGGTCGGGGGAGTCGTTAGCTCACTATCTGGAGCGGTTTAGGGAGGAGGTTCTCCTCGTCCAAGAAGTGCCAGGGTACACCCTCCAGCTTGCCTTCACGTTGGGGCTGCGGGAGGGTTTCTTCAAGATGGACCTCAAAAGGAGGGTTCCTCTGTCCTATGAGGAATTGATGGAGAGAGCAGCGGAGGAAGTGTACGGGGAGGCAGCAAACCCCGAGTTCACAAAGAGGCTAGCGTGGCTGAGCGAGCCGGAAGGCAAGCAACCAGAGCCAAGAAGGAGAGAAGAAGCGAGAGCTACAGAGTTGGGATGGAGGCAGCAAGGTGGGGGGATGCAGGGCCCAGGAAGGGGCTTCCCCCATGGAGGAGGCAACTTCCTAGGAGGGCAGGGAAGGCCTCATCAGCTGGGGTGGAGGCAAGGCCCGTGGCGACCTCCTCCCCCGCCTCAGTAGGCAATGGAGATAGGAGGGAGAAGAGGAAGAGGAAGAGGGGTGGGAGCCAGAGGAGCCGGTCCCAGAATAAGGAACAGGGGAGTAGGAGGTGAGGAGAGGTGAGTGGCATTGCCGTACTGCGACTTCCATCAGGAGGAAGGTCACGCAACGACCACCTGCCCAGAGTTCTTAGAAGTAAGGGGGGCAAGGATCCCAGCACCGCAGCCGCAACAGCGACCAGTGAGGATAGAGGAGGTTCTAACCTAGAAGGATGAAGACGAGAGGTGCGAGGACCGGGTGGACGTAGGAACCCGAAGAGGGATCAGAGTGATCCATGGGGGAGTAGGGATCAAGGCAACCCGAAAGGCGAGCCTCCATTCCATGTACCATCAAAGTGTGGCTTCAACTGTAACATACCAACTTTGAAAAGGGGGTCTAGCCGGTTCAGTTGAACCCTTGGAGGAACTTAGGCTGGGTCATAGGGCAACCACGACCCGACCTTCGCCACAGAGTGGTGGTCACTTAGAAAAATGACTGTTTTGGGTAACATCGTGCTCCGCCACAACGTCAAAGTTGTCCATTGAGCATACGTGCTCTGAATCGACTTCTGTCAGTTGCTTTAGACTCGTATGGTCAATACGAGTGCAACGGAATTTGTTTCGTTCCAATCCGAGGTCATTTGGTGAAATTAACTGTTTTGAGTACCGCAGCGCGTCACGACGACGCAGTTTTAGAATATTGAGCATACGTGCTCCGAATCGACTTCTGTTAGTTGCGTTAGACTCGTATGGTCGATACGAGTGCAACGGAATTCGTTTCGTTCTAATCTGAGGTCATTTGGTGAAGTTTTGAGTACCGTAGCGCGTCACGACGACGCAGTTTTAAAATGTGGAGCATACGTGCTCCGAATCAACCTCCGTCAAATGCATTAGACTCGTATGGTCGATACGAGTGCAACAGAGCTCGTTTCATGTCAATCCGAGACCGTTGGAAGAAAATCACTATTTTGAGTAACCTCGAGCGCCACAACAACGCATTTTAAAATATTGAGCGAACGGACTCGGAACCAACTTCAGATACTTTCGTTAGCTTTGTATGGTTGACACACACACAACGACACCCTCTGCGCATTTTTCCTGCGTGTATCTTGAGAGTTATTAGCATATAATATATATATATGTGTATATAAAGATATGTGTGTGTGTATATATATATAAATATATATATAATGAAAACATACAGGAAACCAGCCGGGAAAAGGGGAGGCAAAATTCCACGGGCGGAAAACCACGGGCGGGAGAAGGAGCTCACCGGGGGCAGCCGATCTCGTCCCTGGACGGAATTTGGGGGAAATCCATTGGTGAGGAGACTCTCCAAGGGAGGAGAGCCACGTCTCCAGCCTCATGGCAGCTCCGGATTGGCCATCCATGGCTACAAATGGGGGGCTGGGTCAGCATTCTCTCCAGGAGGGCACACAGCAAGAGTTCGAGTCCTCCTCTTCGAAACTCTGTCGGAATAAGGTTTGATGGCAAGGGCTTCCGCTGCACGTTCTGGAAGATTCAAGCTCTCCCCTTCTCCTTATCTTCCTCTTCTCAGTTATGGTAACCTCTCCCTCACCTCTTTCCCCCTCCTCTCCCTCTCCTCGAAGCTCTGTCATTTCAAGGGTTTCACGACAAGGCGAGAAAGTGGAGTTGAACACCTCCAAGCAGGGGAGTCTAAATCTCTCTCTCCCTCTCTCTCTTGATTTCCTGAGCCGGCGACATCAGAGGCGCTTCTTCTTCTTCTTCTTCTTCTTTTATTTTGCTAACCAAGCTTGATGTGCTGCCTAATGTTGCCGCCGATTAAGACTTTGAGGGGTTTTGTTTCTAAGCTGCAGGTTAAGAATGGGGGGGGGGGGGGGGGGGGGGGGTTGCTCTTCCCAGCTCACAGTAAAATGGTTAGCTCTCCCTCTCTGTATATGGCAAGAAGATGGTTAACTCTCTCTCTCCTCTCCCACTTCTCCTGCACCTCTTTTCGCTTGCTTAACCGCATTTAGCCCTGTTTATGGAGTATGCTCGCCCTCCCTGATGCTCGTATTATTTCTGGACTATATGCTAGAATCTTGTTGGGGGTTAAGGCTACCAGCTGTATGGTTTTCATGTTAGGGATTTCCTTGGGTCATGTTTCATTGGCTAAACCTGGATGGTTGGGTTCGGGTATTAGCATAAAATCGGGGTGGTTTGCTAAATCCTGGACATTATTTAATTAGCTAAATCTGGACGATGGCTGGGAGGGGGTATTTCCCTCTCTCCCTTTCTATCTCTTGTTCACAGCAAATCGAGAAAGAAATTGGGTGAGGCGGCAATCTAGAAAGGAAATATATAATTCTCTCCCTCTTTTAAAACACTATCCGCACAGGGGCATCGTCTTCAAATTCATTCATGTCTTGATAACCTGATGCTGAGTTGGTGAGGTGTTCTGCCATGGGAAATCGTGCTAAGGGAAATCGGGTAAGGGATGGACGGAGGATAGGAGGTTGGATCATATCAGCTTCTCCTCTCTAATTGAGGAGGTTTGAATGGCCAAATCACCATGAGCTGGCTTGAAGTTAACCTCTCTCTCTCTCTCTCTCTCTTTCTATGTCTATGCAAGTTCTTGTATATTTATATATAGGAGTTGTAAGCTGGCTCACGAGAGGGCCTATCTTGGGCTTCACTTGAGAGGGTTGGGGTGCTTAATAAGTGACTTCTTCTACATGGGTTTAATTATGTAGGCTATATGCACAGAATCTTGTTATTCCTTCTGTAGGTAGCAATGAAAAACGAGCACATGATGATTTTGGTGGTTGTATTCATTTCAAAATGCTATACACACACTTCTTTCTCTCTCCATCTCCCTCCCTCTCTTGGTCTTTGGAAAGGAAATAAAGATCATCTCTCTCTCGCTCTCTTCCTCTAGCTATGCAAGTTCTTATATGTTTTCGCACATAATTAGTTGGTTTAGAGTGGGCCTGTTTTGGGGTTTCACTTGTAGAATTTGGAGGAGTTTGATAAGAAGCTTTTAGAGTACATGGGTTTAATTATGCAGGCTATATGTAAAGAATCTTGTTATTTCTTCTGTGGGTGGTGATGAGGAACGATCACCTGAAATAGGTTGGAATGTATTTTCTTTCCTCTGCACTCCTATTTTCAGCTCTACATGAGATTCAAGCAATGGTCTGCTCTAACCCCATCCCTCTCCCTCACTCTCCTTTCTCTGTCTGTGCAAACTTTAATATGTATATAAATAGTTACATATATTCATACATATATATGCCCGTGCGAGGAGGCTTCACATAAGAATGTGGATGAGCATAAGGCTCTGGTACAGCTTCTGTATGCTTCATGTGCTCTTACTCTCCTGCTAAGAGCTTTATATATAAGTTTGAATTGAAATAAATTGGGAAGGAAATGAAGATCGTATCTCTCTCTCTCTCTCTTATCCAGGAAAGATTTTCCCCTTCCCTTAAATTTTGGTTCCTTACTATTAAAGGTGGAGTTGGTGCCACCATCACTAATTTTGTGGTAGAGGAATTTTTGAGATGTCACCAAATCTTTATGAAGTTGCTAAAAATTGCCTCCTTATTATGCTAACAAGAACATGAATTGTTGAGAAGATGAGATCTTTTCTTATCATGCTAACATGAATATGCTTAGTGAGAGATGAGATTGCTACCACAATACCAACTCTTGGGGCTTCACCTGAGGAAATATATGAGCATGAGACCAAGGTACAGTTCTTTCAAAAGGTTCCTTATTTACTTTTGAATTAAAATGGGTATCAATGAATTGCTCCTCAATACCCTCTTTCTCTCTCTCCCCATCTCTCTCTCCCTCTCTTCCCCTGTTTATACAAGTTCCAATACATACACTTATATGTATGTTTACACATAAGAGGGTCTATCTTGGGGCTTCACTTGAGAGGTTGGGAAGTTTACTTCGGATAGCTGCTATGCCTCCTTTCCCTCCCATGCATGTTGTCAAGATCAAATCTGTCTATATTATCATTCATTGATCTTATATGGAGATAGAGTTAAGGGTTGAAACTCCATGGTACAATTGGTTCAATTTTGCCAAAATCAGCAAAGGAATCCTGAAGTTAGATTTCTGCTCAAATTTCGAAACAGAAATGTGTCTTGCAAGATATGATCAAATACTATTGATCCCACTGAAAGAATTCGTAAAGTAGTGAAGGAATGGAATAACTATGGGAGTTGATCACCCATAGTTTATTATAATATACACTGTCTGTATTTGTCTTAATTCCATGCTCTCATATTACCTACTACTTCTTGTGCCTTATGTGGGCAGCTTGGGTTGATTGCCAGCCGGGTTAAAATAGTGGTACACCCACGGGAATGAAATGTTGCCTTCGAGAAATAATTCCCACGGGAATGAAATGTTGTCTTCGAGAAATAATTCCCACGGGAATGAAATGTTGCCTTCGAGAAATAATTCCCACGAGAATGAAATGTTGCCTTCGAGAAATAATTCCCACGGGAATGAAATGTTGCCTTCGAGAAATAATTCCTACGGGAATGAAATGTTGCCTTCGAGAAATATGTCCTACGGGAATGAAATGTTGCCTTCGAGAAATATTTCCTACGGGAATGAAATGTTGCCTTCGAGAAATATGTCCTATGAAAATGAAATGTTGCCTTCGAGAAATATTTCCTACCGGAATGAAATGTTGCCTTCGAGAAATATTTCCTACGGGAAGGAAATGTTGCCTTCGAGAAATATTTCCTACGGGAATTAAATGTGCCTGGGGGAAATGTCGGATGGCCGATGAGTTTTACTCTAAGGCAACCCGCACGATGGAAGGTCTGGGAGGGCAACCCGTGCGAAACTAATAGAACTACGTGGGTCTGAGACCGTATGCAGGATGATACGGAGTACGTAGGCGGTGGTTGTGAAAAGGCTACCTCGGCCCAATAAGAGTCCAGATATCCCCTCCCTTATAAATGTTATATTATGTCTATTTGTTAGTAGGGGTTGGATACTGTTCGTGGTTCTAATAACTTGTCTTTGGCACAGGTGACAGGTGCGGATGAGTGACAACATCTGTGTGTGGATGAAGCCACAGAGCAGGCTATGTCAGGTACAAGTTGTTAAGCTGCATCCCTTTTGTTTTGCCCCACCTCACGGCATCTAGATATTGGCAATGAATCCTTGATGGACATGATTTAATGCGGCGGAGGTATGGAAATTATTCATACAGGTATTGAGTTTAAGGTTTCTGTCACAACCCGTATTTTCCCGAAATAATTTATAATATCAGAGTAAAGGGGAAAGCACGCGTCATGATGCCACGTCCTGTAGGGGACAACTACAGACGTTCAGGCGAGCACTCAAACGAACATTTTTACGAGAAAAGATATGAATTAATAAAAGCATTATCTTTTAAGATTATTTTCATTAGGTTAGGAAACCGTGCCCCTCGGCCCTGCAGGTTTACATAGCCGCTCTTTACCAAAAATATGCGTACACAACGGAATCTTCCGCTACAATACTACGTCTCCCGCTAAGTGCTATAAAGAGCACTCTTTTTTGATGTCTTCCGCTAAAGTGCTATAAAGTGCACTCTCTGATGATGTCTTCCGCTAGAATATTGTTTCCCCACTCTGTTGATGTGTAGTGACTTTCGCTTAACACCACCCCTAGGCGTGACGTCAGAGTGTTCAAGGAAGGTGGGTTGGAGAAGCTAGTACCTCCACCCTTCGGGATCGCTTCGGCGTCGTGCCGAAAGGGTGGTGTGCGATAAGATCCCCCGGTCGGACCTTCGATTTGGGAGGGGGGATCTTACATCAACATCCCAAGCCCCACCCCCAGCGGAGAAGGTTACCTTCTCCCAGAAGGACATGCCAGCTCACGAAGACCCGTTCTGCGATGCGCTGGTCATCCAGACAGCCATCGAGAACTTCACCGTCTCCCGGATCCTGGTAGACAACGGGAGCTCGGTCAACATGATCTTCAAGAGAGCGTTTGATGAGATGAAGGTGGAGACCAGAAGGGTACTGGCCTCGGATTGCCCTTTGTTTGGATTCTCGGGTGAGAGGAAAGAAGTGGAGGGTGGAGTGGGGCTCCATGTGACCCTGGGAGGGCAGTCGCGTAACTGCCGCTTCGTGATAGTTGATGCCCCTAGCAGCTACAACGCCGTCTTCAGACGGCCTCTTATTAGCGCGTTCCGATGCGTCCCCTACACATTCCACCAATGCCTCAAGTTCAGCATAGGCGGAATCTAGATCCGGGTCCGGGGAGATCCCAAGGTGGCGAGGCAGTGCTTTGTGACTGCCGTCAACACTATCTCCTGGATGGGGGAAGCAGAGGAGTGGGACAAGGTGAAGGAGGAGTTCACGCCCCGGGAAGGGTCGTTGAAGGACCCAGGGCGGAGGCGGAAGAAGAGGGAGAGAAGGGAAAGGAGGCCCAGGAAGGAGGGACGGAGGAGTTGATGATGGTGGGGGAAGAAGAGATGGAGGTAGGAGCCAAAGCGCTCGCTTGTGGCGGGGAAGAGGAGAGTACTTGGGGGGATCAATCCAGGCTGGAGGCTGTGGAAGAAGTAGTGGAGGTGGAGGTCACCACCAAAGCCGGGACAATCGAGAAGATCAAGATCAGTGGGGAGCTCAGCCCCGAGAACCAGAGGAGGATCTCGGCTTGTGTCCAGGATAATATGGATGTCTTTGCATGGAGTGCCACGGAAATGCCCGGGATCGATGCGGATGTGGCATGCCATCGCCTCAACCTCGACCCCGGCACTCGCCCCATCTTCCAAAAGAAGAGGTCCATCGCGGAAAAATTGGAGGTGCCTATCCGGGAGGAGGTGAGCAAGCTCATCAGGGCCTGCTTTATGTCAGAGATCCAGTACCCAGGCTGGGTCTCCAATGTATTAATGGTAAAGAAAGGGAATGGTAAGTGGAGAATGTGCGTTGATTTTTCTTTGCTTAATAAATCATGCCCCAAGGATTGCTATCCCTTGCCTAGAATCGACGCGCTGGTTGACTCAGCCGTCGGTTTCTCTATGATGTCTTTTTTAGATGCCTTTTCAGGTTATCACCAAATCCGCATGCACCCCCCCCCCCCCCCCCGACATCAAGGATATATCCTTCATCGCCGGGGATGGTTGCTATTGCTATAAAATGATGTCGTTTGGTTTAAAGAACGCGGGGGCGACATACCAGCGAATGATGGATAGAATATTTCGCGAGCATAAGGGCAGGAACTTGGAGGTCTACGTGGATGATCTGATGATCAAAAGTCGGGACCTCGAGTCCCACCTCAGGGACCTCGAGGAGACTTTTGGGACTTTGAGGAAATATAAAATGAAGCTTAACCCCCTAAAGTGTGTCTTCGGGGCCAGTCGGGGGAAGTTCTTGGGACATTTACTTACCCCCCTCGGGGTAGAGCCTAACCCGGACAAGGTGAGGGTGATTCTCCAGTCAAGGTCTCCAAGGAATGTGAAGGAGGTTCAACGTCTAACAGGGAAGCTAGCCGGGCTGAGTAGATTCCTTTCGAAGGCAGGAGAAAAATGTTCCTCTTTCTTCAGGGTGCTGCGGGGGAACCGGAAGTTCGAGTGGACCCCCGAGTGCGAGAAAGCTTTTCAAGCGTTGAAGGAGCAGCTAACCCAGGCCCCGCTGCTGCAAGGGCTAAGGCAAGGGGAGGACCTATACCTATACTTGGGGGTAGGGTCGAAAGCAGTTAGTTCGGTTTTGGTTCGAGAAGAAGGGAAGAAACAACTCCCCATCTACTACGTAAGCAGGGTATTGAGGAAGGCCGAGCTTAGGTATCTCATCTTGGAGAAGTTAGCTTTCGCCCTGGTGGTGTCGGCTAGAAAACTCAGGCCCTACTTCCAAGCACACTCCATCAAAGTAGTGACCGACCACCCCCTTCGCAGCATCATGGAAGGGGTGGAGCACTCCGGAAGATTGGCCAAGTGGTCAGTGGAGCTAAGTGAGTTTAATATCTCCTACGTGCCCAGAGTGTCCATAAAGGTGAAAGTGGTGGCGAATTTCATGGCTGATTACGTGACCGAGTTGGAAGAGTCTGAACTACCCCACCCAGTGTCCTGGAAGATGATGGTGGATGACGCGTCAGGCAAGCACTCCTTCAGGGGAGGAGTGGTGTTGGTGAGCCCCCAAGGTACCAGAATTGAGCAAGCAATCAACGTTCATTTCCCCCTCACCAATAATTAGGCTGAGTATGAGGTCGTGATAGCAGGCCTCCACCTAGCTTGGGAGTTGGGAGTACAAGATGTGCAGGTCTCAACAGACTCCATGGTAGTGGCTTGCCAGATCAAGGGGGAGTTCGAAGTCAAGGAGACAACCCTCCAGCGGTACCTGGAAAAGGTCAAGGGAGCCATCGGGCAATTTCGCACTTTCTCCATCAAGCACGTCCCGAGAGAGGAGAGCACCCAGGCGGATCTCCTGGCCAAGTTCGGTCCCCGGGCAGGGGGGACAATGTCAGAACTCTTTCGGCCTTCTATTGAGGAGGGAGAGCTGATGGAGGTGGATCGGCGGGTGTCTTGGATGGATCCCTTCATCACTTTCTTGATGACAGGAAAGTTCCCCGAGGAGGGGGTGGACAAGCGGCGGCTCAGGTATAAGTCAGCATACTACTCCTTGCATGCAGGGGTGTTGTATCACAAAACTCTCTCGGGCCTCCTAGCTCATTGTGTTTCGGAGGAGGAAGCCCCAAGGATCCTAGAGGAGATTCACTCGGGGGAGTGTGGCAGTCACTCGGGAGGTAGAACCTTGGAGGGAAGAGTGTTGAGGCAGGGTTACTTCTGGCCCACACTCAGCAAAGACGCGACCGAGTTCTCTAAGAGGTGCTCCAAGTGTCAGCTCTACGCCCCTCTCCAGCTCCTTCCAGCTCAGAGGCTCCGAACAATCACAGCTCCCTGTCCATTTGCGATATGGGGTTTGGATCTGGTGGGACCTTTTCCCCAGGCAAGCGGCCAAAGGAAGTTCCTATTAGTGATGATAGACTACTTCTCCAAATGGATCGAGGTAAAGGCGCTGGCTAAGGTAACGTCCCTGGCCATTTGAAATTTGTTCAACAAGGAGTTGATGTAGAGTTTCTGATTGAGATTAATTCCGTATGCTTTGTTGAACCTGCATCCCTAAAAAATAAGACAGATTCCCCATGTCTGACATTTCATATTCTTTCTTCATGTCTGACATTTACTCGAGATGATTTAGTCTCTGTGACGATGAGATCATCAACATAAAGACTTACAATTAACTTCTTTGATCCTTCATGCTTGATGTATAGTGTGGGTTCAGACAAACTTTTACTAAATCCAGCCCTCTGAAAATACTTGTCGTTATTGTTGTGCCACGATCTTGGTGCATGCTTAAGTCCATAGAGAGCCTTATGGAGTTTGTAGACTTGTTCTCCTTTCCTGGAATCTCAAAGCCTGGAGGTTGACTCACAAAAACTTCCTCTTCTGATTCTCCGTTGAGAAAAGCTGATTTCACGTCGAGATGATAAATGGGATAATTCAGATGGACTGCCCAGGCTAATATCATTATGATGGTTGTGAACCGAGCAATTGGGGCAAAGGTTTCACTATAGTCTTCACCATGCTTTTGAGAGTAACCTTTGGCTACTAACCTTGCCTTATGCTTTACAACATGTCCCTTATCATTGTGTCTTAATTTGTAGATCCATTTTAGACCAATTATATCTCTGTTGGCTGGTTTTATTACTAGTGACCATGTTTTGTTTTTGTTGATACACTCTAGTTCTTCTTCCTTGTCTCTTTTCCATCCTTCTTCCTTTTCAGCTTCTTCAAAGGATGTGGGAGTATAGAATGAAAGGGCAAACTCATCTCTTTGGTAGCATGGATGCAAAAGCTCAAACGGACCATGAAATGGCTTATATCACGCCCACACTACCGAACTAACCTATGTAAATGTCTTGAGGGTCGCTAGGGGAAAGTTCTAGCCATTGAGAAAGAATACCCTTCCGACCGACTCGAGCAATATAACTTTAACAATCTTCTACACGCTCACTTATACTACTTTCAAACTTTAACAGATTCACAAATTAAGAGTAAAACAAATAATCTTGACGCAATTAGAAAATCATAATCCTAATAGTATGTGGACAAGTTGATTACACAAAATCCTACATGAACACGTGCGCTCGACTAGGAGCACTACATGATTCAACATTTTACTCCAAAATCCAAAACCTATATAAGTACAAGAAATTCCCAATCACCATGAAAAATTAAATTCCCCTAGAACGCACAAACAAGCAAGTGCGTGTTTGAGTGGGTGCGGTGTGGTGTGCACGACAATGATAGGAATTTAGCATTTTAAATAAAATAAATCTCTAATCATAAAACATTAAAAATATGGAATGAAAATAACTTTCTGATATGCAATTGTGAAGTGAGAAATGTGGGTGTGCGTACGGTTTACTTTCCCCCAGACTTAGGTGAAACTATATGATGAATCTAACTATAAAACTTTTAGGTAAATACAGGGGAGAGGTTTAGAATGTACCCCATGCTCAAATATTGAGCATACTAGAAGACGATTGAACTCTAAAATTTTCGCAGCAATAATAAACTTGACTAAACATCCTTGCAGTGTAAGCTCCATCAAAATGGAAAGAAAAGAAATGGGGAACTATATTAAAATTAAAAGAAGAAGAAATAAAATTACTAAACTAAAAACCATAGCACACGCGGATAAATTATCTGGGGTGTCTCTGATAAGCACTTTTGTTTAACGTCCTTAAGTTAGACGCAAATACTTGTATTAAGCATAAAGTTCACAGACAAAATTAAGTACAGCGGAAAAAATTCTGAAGACAAACAAAGTCATAAAAAAATCAACTAAGTTAATGCCCTGACTTTCCTTCACCACGGTACCACCATCATAAATTTTCAATCGATGCCCATTCACTTTAAAAGTTCTTTCTTTTTCTCCATGGATTTCTATGGCTCCGAACGGTGAGACATTGGTGACAATGAATGGGTCACTCCATCGGGATTTCAGTTTTTTGGGAAACAAGCGAAGGCGAGAATTATAAAGAAGGACATGATCTCCTGGTTTGAACTCCTTTGGTGAGATGTGTCTATCATGCCAACGTTTTGTATTTTCCTTGTATATGCACGCAGCCTCGTAGGCAAAGTGTCGGAGTTCTTCTAGCTCGTTTAACTGCAGGAGCCGGTTATTAGCTGATGTCGTGATGTTCATGTTCAAGAATTTTGTGGCCCATAAAGCCTTATGTTCAAGTTCCACCGGGAGGTGACATGCCTTTCCGTAAACTAATTGAAAGGGTGGCATTCCAATGGGTGTCTTGAAAACAGTCCGGTAGGCCCACAAAGCTTCATCAAGTTTCTTTGCCCAATCTTTCCTATTTGATAGGATTGACTTTTCAATTGTCTGCTTAAGTTCTAGATTGGAGACTTCCACTTGTCCACACGTCTATGGATGATAAGCCAGGGAGACTTTGTGATGGACTCCAAATTTCTTCAATAGCCGTAAAAACTACTTGTTACAGAAATGACTCCCCCCGTCGCTAGGTGCACCAAATCGGGAAAAGATATTTTTATGGATGAAGTTTAAAATTGTACGATCATCATTAGCTAACATGACTTCAACTTCCACCCATTTGGAAACGTAGTCAACCGCCACAATTATGTAATGTTTTCCATGAGACATTGGAAATGACCCATGAAAATGATTCCCCAAACGTCGAACTATTCACAAACTAACATACTATTGAGTGACATCTCGTCTTTACGTGAAATATTCCCGGACCACTGACAATCATTACATTTAGTAACATAAGAATGCGATTCTTTGAACAAAGACGACCAGAAGAACCAGCATTGAAGCACCTTGCGGGCAGTTCTAACAACACATATGTGACCACTAGCTTCCCTATCATGACATTGTTCAAGAATGGAATAATACTCTGATTCAGGAACACAACGCCGAATAATATCGTCACTGCACGTGCAAAACAATAGTGGATCCTCCCAAAAATAGTATTTCACATCTTAAATAAGCTTGTCGCTGCTGAGACGTGAGGTTAGGTGACGGCTTTCCAGAAGCAAGATAATTCGCGATGTCCGCGTACCATATGGTTGTTGAAGAAGAGGAGGAAACAACAAAAAGTTCATCATGAAAATAATCAACAATCTTGAAAGATATGCGTTTGATTAAACTATCACCTAGAGGGGGGGGGGGGTGATTAGGTGTTTTCAAAGTTAATTGCTACTTTAAAATCTAGCTAGCACATCACAGAAGCAACATAGAAAACACACAGGATTTATAGTGGTTCCCTACAAGACAATGAGTCTAGAGGTAGTCCACTGTCCCTCCCACCTATCTAGCAATGAGCTAGACTAGGCAACTTCTCCCACTTCTCAGATCTCTTCTCAATAAGCAGATCTTACAACTCAGGCTCACAAAGAGCTCTACCAACAACTCAGACTTTACAAGTCTTACAACAACTCAGATCTTCAGTAAGATCCTACCAAACTCAGACTCACAAAGAACCCTACCAACAACTCAGATCTGTTACAAGATCCTACATGCTCAAGCTCACAAAGAACCCTACAGAATAAGACAGATGAGTTTGGTGTTATAAAAAAGAAGGCTTTAAGATAAAAGCTTTGACTGATCAGACTTCTTCTTGCAAATGTAAGCCCAGAGATCTTGTGAATCATTGAACCTTTCTATAGAATCTTCTCTTGACCTTCATAGCACAACAATGAAGTCTTCTTCTTGTTAATTTTTCTCTCTCTTTTCTGTTAGTATGTCTGAGAATAATCGTGAGAGAGAATACTAAGAAAACAAGTAGTTATGTAATCAAAAAAGTCTCTCTTTTATACTCCTCTGCAATTTTGCATAAAAGCCCTTATTGATTATTCCATAATCAATTTTTCAGTTTGAAAATGTTGACAGAATTAGCATAATATTTTATCATAAATGTCTTGCCCTTCTTGGAACTTGCAGAATATAGAAGTAATAATATTCTTCGCTAAATATTATGCAACAACTATATTCTGTAGAGAATATATCATTTATCACTCCTTGATTAATGCACAAGATGAGCGGCCTGCACATTCCCTGCATTTCAATTTCCGAGAAAGTCGGCGCATTAAATGCGCCTCAACATCTGTTACGACGATAAATTTCTTCTAGCTGATATCGTCTTGATATCTCAACGATATGTAATCTTCACGACGATATCATCGACATACTTCTTTCTTCGAGACTTTACTTGATATCTCAACGATATTGCTTCTTCTAGACAATATAAAATTTTCAAGCCGATGTTATCTACATGATCCTTTCTTCAGGACTTAATGAGTTATCTCGACGATATGTCTTCAATATTCAAGACGATATATCTTCTTCAAGACGATATCGTCGAGACATCTGAACATAGCTTTCTCAACGATATATCTGCCGAGTCTTGAGACGATATTTTACTTAGTGAATTTTCATTACTTTTATAGTCTTGATACTAGTGATGTAGCTTTGATGCATCTGTAACAACATAAACTTAAACATATCATCAAAAATAACTTGGCTTATCTGTACTTGTATTCCTTCTTCAAATCTAGAAACATTGAGGGCATAATAACCAACAATCTCCCCTATTTGAAGTAGCCATAACTTACAAGTATAGATATGCCTAACTAACAAATATAATCAGTAACAATCAATCAAACATTTAATCACTATATATATTGATTAACTATAGTCCCATGCATTAACAATATATTAGATAAAAAATGTAAAACATGGAAAAGTTCATGTGATTTCTAGAATCCTTCTTCTTCAATCCTCCTGAACAGCTTTTCCTTTCCCAGATGGTCCAACTTTCTTGAATTACTCAGCTTCAATCAAATTTTGCTTTTGCCTTTCAAAATAGTTATAAGTCTTAGGATGATATCTGAGAGGAGCATGAGCAGGCACTGAAGTATCTCCCATCTTAACTTTGTTCCAATAATTCCTTCTGCCAGCTTCACTCATCTCATATTTGTGTCATTCTTCTGAGCCATAGAATTTACCCCTGTCATGCTTTCCCTGCTGATATAGAGTCCAAGTATTTAAGATGATATCCCTTGAGCAAGGGCTCCATTCTTCAAATTTTGAATTTTTCTTTACTTCCTCTATTCTCTTCTTTTTAGCTTCTTGCTCTTCAGAATCAACAGGATGTCTTTTGCTTTTCCTAACCTGCCCACTCCCACTGGCATGCTCATCAACAAAGTATCCTTGATAGCTGTTAGACTCTTGATATTGCTCTGGAAGAACTTCTGGCATTGTACTATGGGAGGGTCCTTCATGGAGACTGCCTTCTAGAATGGGATGTTGATAAGCAATCCCTTAGTCAATAGGCTCAAGTTCCATAGAGAATTTTACTTCATTGGCTAGCCACATGGCATGATGGCTTAACATTATCTCCCACTTTCTGGCTTCTAAAACTATGTCTTTAGAAAGAGCTGTCTGGGAGGCCTTAATTTGTCTGGATAGAAGATTATTCAGGTTGCTAATGGCATCCATAAGAGTACCTTGAGATGTTCTGGCATATTGATTGAAAGAATTGGAGAGTTGATCTTGGGTGACTTGAAATTAATGAAGTAACATTTCACCAACATTGTCCACTAACTCTTAAGAGACCCGAGTAGAAGATGATATTCTTTGAAGTAAAATATTGATTGCATCTTCAAAGTCATTAAAGGCCACATCTTCATTTTATATAATGGCCTACTGATTTTCTCTTAAAGTAGACAGTCTATCAAGCACAATGTTCAGTTGATGTCCAATTAGATAAGTAGCTTTATTGATGTTGGCTATTTCAGTTCCTGTATTAGCCACAACATTGGCAGCAGTGTGATACACATTTGTATTTTGATGATTGAGATGTTGGATGTCTTCTTGCAATACATCTATCCTGGCAGACCATGCATTCTTGCAACTTGTAACAACATTATTTACATATGATTCAAAATGTTCTCTTTATCTATTTAGTAGAGCTTCTATTGGGATATAAATCCAGTTGATGGGACTGTGGGAGCTGTGCTGGTTGGAGGATGTTGCTCATCTTCTATCCTTGGAGGTGAAGGCTGCACTGTGAGTTGAGTAGTAGACTCCCCCTCCATTGTTGCAGGAATTTCAGAGGGGTGCTAATATTCTTCTTCTTCTGAATTTAGATGCATGCCATCATTGAGAAATTCATTCAGTGATCTGTCAGACTCTTCTAGTTCTCAAATAACCGTATGTCCACCACTTGGACATTTCTTAGATTTTTCAAATTCTACATTCAAAACAACTTCTTGATCAGGTATCAATACATGTTCTGGAGTCACCTCCTCTTGAGGTACTGGAGCACTTTCCATCATAATTGTATCTTGTGTTAGAGGCTCCCCCTCAATAAGAGTTAGGGGGTTCCTGAGCAACTACAGGGACAGGGGTAGGGGTTTTGGAAACTTTAGCACTTTGAAGTGAAGTCTCACCTACTTCCTTCTTGGTGAACTTCTTCTCCCACCTACTTAATATCTTTACATCTATCTTTTTGAGATAGTGAAGAGGGGTGGATTCAGAATCTTTGAGGTGATGAGGGAAGCAATTTTTGAGATACAGAGATAAGATTCTGCCAAAGTTTGGAGATCTTATGTGTTCTTTAATCTTTTCAAACACAATGTTCCACCAGTCAGTCCTCTTGTTCAGGATCACTCAGACCATTACTTCGAACATCCCTTTGGATACTCTATCATGTGAGCCTGTTTTACACAGCCGCACTTTCCCAATAATGTTTGTGAGTAATTTTCCTTGTCTGTTCATATGCATTCTCTGTAAGTTTCCATAAGGTTTGTTTTCAAAACCACACCATCTCAGCCCTTCAGAGATATCTGCCTCAGTGACTTCTTCTTCTTCTTCTTCATCCTTATTAAAGTCAGTGAGTTGTAGGGCTTTTGATAAACTTACTGTAGTTACTTTAATATGTTGTCCATCTACAATAGTGTGAATAGCTCTTTCAGATTTACTTAAGCCGGCGTTCTCATAAAATACACAGATGGCAGAGTTGTAGAGTTGGGTTGGCTCAGTTAGGATGTACTCTAACTCAGAAGCATACATAATTGTTATTGCCATATTCAAATCCGATTCAGTCTTTTCAAAACCATCCTTCAAAAGTTCTCCACTAGATGGAATTTTCTCTTATCTTTTTCGGCGCCATTTCTTTAGCAAAGAGTCATCGGAAGGAAGGAGATGAAAGAGGGATTCTAGGGTTTTGTGTGTGTGCATAATTTCTATGCTTACACAATGCCTAATATATACAATTACTCATTGGGAAGGCAAAGAGGCGCATACCTTTTTAAATCCTCCCGTATTGTTTTGATAATCCCGGAATAGCGGCGCAATAATGACGTTGGCGTGTCCTGTGATGTCATTTTGTCAGCCTGATTGAGTTTTGTCGTCGAGAGTGTCGTCAAGATTTCTTTATTCTTGTCGTCGAAATCATTTCAACTTTGTCGTCGAGACTCCATCAATGTCGTCTTGACCATCAAGATGATATTCTTTGTGTAAGCTATTTTTCTCTAGACGATTTTCAGTTATGCCTTATTCAAACTTTCTGATTTTCCTATCTTCAAAACTAAAGTTGTCAGACTACTTTAGGGTGGACCTTGTGTGAGATCCAACCCATTATCAAAATATTTCACATCTTTTGATAAAGGATATAAGGAATTCAACATGCCATGTTTAAGAACTTAACATCCCCAATTCAATTTTGAATTGATTGAACTTTGACTCATGAAGGGGTTTAGTAAAAATATCAGCTATCTGTTTTTCTGTATTGACATAATCGAGGCAGATGTCCTCCTTTTCTACATTCTCCATAATAAAATGATATCTAATTTCAATATGCTTTGTTCTACTATGCGCCACGAGATTTTTAGCAATAGAAATGACACTTAAGCAATCACATAAGAGAGGTGTTCTCTTTGTCTCCAGATTGTAATCCTCTAATTGGTGTTGAATCCAAAGAAGTTGCACACAACAACTACCAACATAAAGATATTTTGACTCAGTTGTAGAGATAGCAATGCTATTTTGCTTTTTGCTACTCTAGGACACAAGCCTTCTCCCCAAGAACTGACAAGTTTCTGAAGTACTTTTCTTGTCCTCTTTGCACCCATCAAAGTTTGCATTAGAATATCCACACAACTCAGTCATATGACTTAGGATACCAGAGCCCTAGATTTAGAGTACCCTTCAGATATCTCAAAATTCATTTCACAGCTGAGTAATGAGATTCTTTGGGGTTAACTTGATACCTTGCACAGACACATGTTGTAAACATGATGTCTGGCCTACTAGCAGTAAGGCAGACCAATGAGCCAATTATGCTTCTATGCATGGGGTCATTATATTATTTCCCCTTTTCATCCTTGTCTAGAGACATATTTGTACCCATAGGAGTTCTCATAAGGGTAGAGTTCTCCATTCCAAATTTCTTTATGATGTCTAGGGTAAATTTGGTCCGAGAAATGAAAATTCCTTCCTCATGTTGCTTTACTTGGAGACCTAAGAAATACTTGAGATCTCACATACTGCTCATCTCAAACTTACTTTGCATGAGTTTAGCAAACTTCTTGCAAAGCCTCCCATATGTTGATCCAAATATGATGTCATCAACATATATTTGAACCAATAAGATCTGGCCCTTCAACTCTCTCAAGAAAAGAGTCTTATCTATTTTCCCCAGTTGAGAACTTATTTTCAAGGAGAAAGGTAGGCAATGTCTCATACCAATCACTTGGAGCTTGCTTCAAGCCATACAAGGCTTTATTTAGAAAATAAACATGGCCAGGAAAGGTATGAGAGATAAAACCTGGTGGTTGAGCTATATAGACTTCTTCTTTCAAATCTCCATTTAAAAATGCTGATTCTACATCCTTCTGATAGATTTTGAATCCCTTATGTGCAACATAAGCTAGGAAGAGTCGGATTGCCTCTAGTCTAGCTACATGAGCAAAGGTCTGATCAAAGTCTATCCCTTCCTCTTGTCTGTAGCCTTGGGCCACCAATCTTGCTTTATTCTTGACAATCACTCTAGCTTCATCCATTTTATTTTTGTAGACCCACTTTGTTCCAACGACATTATGCCCTTGTGGCTTTGGAACAAGCTTCCAAACTTTGCATCTCTTGATTTGATTGAGCTCTTCTTGCATAGCCATAATCCAGAATTGATCTTGGTTGGCCTCATCAAATTTTTTTGGCTCCAATTGTGATAGAAAACTGAGGTGCAAGTTCTCATTCAGAGCATTTCTTCTAGTTCTAACTCCATGATTAAGCTCACCAATTATCTGATTTGTTGGATGACTTCTAAGATGTCTCACAGCTGTAGGCATCACTCTTGATGGTTCTTCTATTTCAGTAACTTCTTTAACTCCTGCTTCATGATTTTCATTTTGGAAATTTGGTTCTTCAGTAGTCTCTTCTACTGTTTCTGGAATAGATTCCAGTGTGGAATGCTCATTCTTCTCAATTGTTTCTTCTTCTCTGATTTTGAGGGTCTCTAATCTTGCTTCAATTCCTGCACTGGATGAACTAGAAAAAGGATTATGCAGCATGCTGCTCTCATCAAAAACAATATGTACAAATTCCTCAATTGTAAGAGCATTCTTATTGAAGACTCTGTAGGCTTTGCTACTTTTGCTATATCCTACAAAGATACCTTCATAGCTCTTTGCAGAGAACTTGGTAATGTAATGCTTATTATTTTTCAGCACATAACATTTACTTCCAAAGATTTTAAAGTAAGCTAGTGTTGGCTTCTTACGCTTAACCAACTCATTGATGCACTTACGACAAGTGTTCCGATCACACAAGTAATAATAATAAGGATGATCCCCGAGTCTCGGTCTCTTGAGGAACACAGTAAGGTGGAGTTAATATTCGAGGAAGGACTTGATATTGAAGTCCTTCAGGTCGGAAGGGATGCGAATGGCTAGGATTGGTTTGCGGAAAAACAAAACAAAGAAAATAAACTACTATACAGGCCGCTATGCACTGCTTCGCCGGGCGGATGGAAACTATGTATGCCGATATGCACTGCTTTGCAAGGCGAATGGACGAGTAGGCAAGCAGATGAGGTGGGTCGCACTGGAGGAATGAGGGTCGCAAGCACCTCGTCACCAAGCATGCCACTAGCAATTGCTAGTGCGGCACACAAACGTGATGGCGGGATGGAGGATGGAATGAGGGCGCTCCTCAACTCACCTGAACCACAAAACAACCACATGGACAAGGATAAATACACTAATAATAATTAGGGTTCATGGACATCGTTCATAGGAAAGTATGCAAACAACTCAAATCATATAAAATAGCTAAAACAATAAGGAGGAGGTAAGATTACAACCAAAGCACGAAGACTCATCGAAGATTTGCGGCCGAAATCGTAGGGTTGTCAATCCTCGTCCGTGATCGGTCTTCAATTATTGTCCGGGGTAGAAGAGGGTTGTCACTTCCTCCCAATGTACCTGTCTTCTTCGTGAATCGCCTTTGGCCACGATCTCTCCGGAGAACTCCAAGGCTATAACAAGGAATCTCTCGAAATGTAGCGTGGATGCTTCCGAATGATGGAGGAGGTCGAGAGGATGCTTCGGCTCTAGGTGTAGAGAGTTCTTGCAAAGAAGGCGGAGGACTCGCGGTGCTAGAAACATCAAAGAATGTGCGAGCAGGTTCCTCCGGTGGTGAATCTAAAAGGGGTAATTAATGCGTAGGGAGATGCGGCTCCACTATGTCGTCACACCGATCAGTAGAGAAATAAATGGGAATATCCACAACAGTCCCCCATAAACAAGGTGGAACTGCAGATACGTCATCAAACTCGGCAGGTACACCAGAGTAAGAAGGAGATGAGTTGATTAGAATATCCAGTTCATCGTCACTCTCCATCTGGCGTTTAAATTCCGCGCAATCTTTCAATGCGTGGTCGGTACTACCACAACACAAACATTGTTTCCCATTTCCTCTCAGCCTTTGAGGGGCCGAGATGAAATGTGGAGATGATGTCTGTTGTGGTGGCATATAGTTTTAATAAGAAGGCGCCCTATATGAAGTACCATAGGTTGCCGATGCTCCATAAGATGGGTAGTAAGAATTATGACTACTATCTCCTCTTATACATTCATTAGTTTTATGATCATAAGCCCCACACCATCGAGAACATATATTCGAAAACATGGTGCTACAACGAAGATTTCACCAAACAGAAGTATTCTAAACAAGAATTAAATACACACACACACAAAATAAAATTGAATACCTGCTTTAGCAAAATTACAAATAAAGATTAGAAACAAAGAAATTAAAAGATGCTACTTATAAATAAAAATACAAAAAATGGTATAAACAAAGGGAAAAGGACTTCTATCTCTGGTCTCCCTCTCCAACAACTCACACAACTGTGTTCCCCGGCAATGGCGCCAAAACCATGATGCACTTACGGCAAGTGTACCGGTTGCACAAGTAATAATAATAGGGATGATCCTCGAGTGTCAGTCTCTTGAGGAACACAGTAAGGTGGAGTTAATATTCGAGGAAGGACTTGAGATTGAAGTCCTTTAGGTCGGAAGGGATGCGAATGGCTAGGATTGGTTTGCAGAAAAACAAAATAAAGAAAATAAACTACTATGCAGGCCGCTATGCGCTGCTTCGTCGGGCGGATGGAAACTATGCAGGCCGCTATGCACTGCTTCGCAAGGCGAATGGACAAGTAGTCAAGCAGATGAGGTGGGTCGCACTGGCGGAATGAGGGTCGTAAGCACCTCGTCACCAAGCACGCCACTAGCAATTTCTAGTGCGGCACACGAACGTGATGACGGGATGGAGGATGAAATGGGGGTGCTCCTCAACTCACATAAACCACAAGAACAACCACATGGGCATGGAAAAATACACTAATAATAATTAGGGTTCATGGACATCGTTCATAGGAAAGTATAAAAACTACTCAAATCACATAAAAATAGCTAAAACAACAAGGAGGAGATAAGATTACAACCAAAGCACGAAGAGTCGTAGAAGATTCACGGCCAGAATCATAGGGTTGTCAATCCTCGTTTGTGCTCGGTCTTCAACTGTCGTCCGCTGTAGAAGAGGGTTGTCACTTTCTAACAATGGACCCGTCTTCTTCGTGAATCACCTTTGGCCACGATCTCGCCAGAGAACTCCAAGGTTATAGCTAGGAATCCCTCGAAATGGAAAGTGGATGCTTCTGAATGATGGAGGAGGCCGAGAGGATACTTCGACTCAAAATTTGAGCCAAGAATGTTTCCAGAGCACCTCCAAATGATGGGCGCTGATGGAACGGCGGAAAAGGGCAGAGCAGAGCTCGAACAGGAGAAGATCCATTTTCATTTAGGGAGGAATCCTGCGCTTAAATAGTAAACAATTAGAAAATTGGTCACACACGGTCGAACGCACGACCGTGCATGGACCGTGCGTTATGTAACACCTAGAAAGCACAAGAAGACGACCTAGAGCGCCCGTGCGATTTTACTCACACACAGTCGAAACCGACCGTGCATGCAAACGCACGGACAAATTCCGAAAGCAAGAATTTTGGCTAACAACAGGAAATCGTGTGTTTCCTTCGCGCATGGTTGAATCCGTCCGTGCGTGAAGCAAACACACATGCAATAAGGCTGATGCAAATTTGGACACAAAGAAAGCTCGTACGATTTTACTCACGCACGGGCAAACTGCTAGTGCGCGAACAAATCACACGAGCAGGAACAGAACACCATTTTGAGTCGCAGATGATCGCGCACGGTCGGAGCTATCGTGCGTCAAGGAAACACACGACCAAGCGATTCATTCAGACATGAAATCTGGACAAAAATGGATGATCCACCCACCTGCAGAGCAATCCAAACATCAATCACACAGCTGGAAACACCCTTCCATCTCAATCCAAATACATAAAAAGGGTTGGGGAGCACCATGCGCTTACCCCCAACAACATGGAGCGGAAAAACACACCAAAACATGCCTAAACAGTGCACATAATGTGAAAGGGTGTACACGTGAAATACAAGCGATTATGGCTTGAAAGTGTAGTGTACACAAGTGAAAACTAGCCCGGATGAGTCCATAAAATAATGTAAATATCAGACTCATCACTCATAAGGAGTCTTATTATGGTTCTTATTGATGAGTGCTCTATTTTGTACATGACATGCAGTATTGACTGCCTCAACCCAAAGATATTCTAGGAGTGAGGAGTCATTTAGCATGGTCATACTAGCTTCAATAAGAGTTCTATTTGTCCTCTCAGCCACCCCATGTAACATCCTGATTCGAGCTAGACCCCTTGTGTGCATTTTTGAGTCAAGCGAGTTGACTCGAGCTCGGGGTGTACTGAGAGCCAAGCTTGCACCTAAGCTGGGGAAGTGCACTCGGCGAATGCGGCGAGTACCATTTCTATTCTCTGTTCCGATGTTTGCTTTATCAGGATCCGAGCCGTCCGGAGAGCATAATTTGATCAATAAAACTCGAAGGAAGTGTGCCGCCTTGAAGGAATTATAATGCGTACGTTAGCTCAAATGACATGGTGTTCAAATAGCGTATTTATTCAAAAGGTGATATGAAGCAGACGACCTTGGAATTCACCTCGGTCAGTTTTGATTAGACTCGTGACGCCTATACGAACTCAACAAAATTGGTCGCGCTCGATTCTGATGAGAATCGGCGAAATCATAATATGGTTTGCAAATAGCGTATTTGCCCCAAAAGTGGAAATTGAGCAAACGCCTTCGAAGTTGACCCCTGTAAGATTCGTTGGACTCATAATAATAATACGAGTCCAACAGTGTCATCAGTTTAAAATTCCGACGTCGCTCGACGAGCTTTAATGCAATACAAAATTAGGCCGTAAATGCTCCGACAAGCATAAATTTACCAAACGAACTCGGAATTAATCTCGGATCGTCCCGGTGGATGCGTGCCAGCGAGACGGTCGAAACGAGCCAGTCTGGGGCAAAATCCGAGCCCTCTAGAGTGATATGCGGGCGTTTGAAGGAAATAATAATAATAATAATAATTTATATTATATGATATATATACATACATATACGATTAGGTTAGGATTCTTTCTCCTCTCACCCGATGAAATCAGCAGCCGCCTCCCCTCCTTCTAGATCGAGAGCTTCTCTCCCATGGCCGACCACCAGAGCTCCTCCAGTTGCCGCTACTCCAAGCCCCTCTTCTCCAAAACTCTGGTCGAGCCCTCTCTCCTCCCTATCCGAGCAGCTCTCCAAGGTCGACCTCCTCTCCTCCTCCATTTCTGGCAAGATCCCCGCCGTGCCCTCTGTAGCACCTCCCCTGTAGTGACCATATAATATGGGTCCGGCCGGGACCCCACAACATATAACCGCCACAGCTTTGGTATTAAAAGATGATATTAACTACCCAATCTCAAAACTCAGATAATACAGCGGAAACAAACCAAAACCACAGAGATTGTCCACAGTACAAAGGAGTCCAACTGGCCTTAAGGCCTTACACAACCAACGTCCAAATCATCAGACATTCAATACTAAAGGGCGTCCCACCAAAAAGGGACAGATAGTAGTTTTACCTAAACTACCTCGGCATGCAAGCCGGTTACAACAAAATGTAATAATAGAAGTGCATGAGAATAACAGTAAACACTTCATGAGGCTTAGGCCTTTTTGGCCGGCGCGCTGGGTCCAGCCTGCGATTCTTGCCCTGCAACCAAATCACAAAAAGCGGTAAACGAGGGTCAGCTATGGCTGAGCACAAATGGTGTAACAACATCCCTCCTCCCGGCCGTCCTAGCGGACCCCGGGGAACTACTTCACCCTGCAAGTCAGCACATCGTATGCAAATGTACATAAAAGGAAACAGCATAAAAACAGGTGTGAGTGTCACATACAGCATCCACGTTTCTATGTTGAGCAGATAAATAAAAGGGGCCTACCAATGCAAAATGAATGCAAACCCGGGTTTCACCCAAGGCACCCTAAAGCGTATGAATCTATCACATCATCATACATCATCATCACATCACAAACACAGGGGTACTCGTCATTTCCCCGCAAGGGCATCGTAGCCCAAGGCCAAGAGCTCTCGCTGAGACCCACCTCGCCTGGCTCGCCATGCCATCGGGCTTGTCTAACAGCTCACACGCTCGGGCCGCCAACAACACACAAGACCGATACTAAGAATTCTGGCTAACAAAAACGTCCCAAGGCCCTGTACTTACTCTCGGGACAACGTCCACCGATTGCCTCGCCTGGCGACCGTCAACGGACTCATCCGTAGCACAGACATTCTCGTCAGTCAACAATCGAAGGGACTAATCTTGCCGGGACACTCTCCACACGTGAATCTCAGTCTCCACGGGATAGCCAGCCGACCACAAAGACAAATCGCGCCTTCGCACAACACTAGGCATCACAAGCCCCAAATTCCGCACATTATTTCTCCGCCCTAAACCCAACATTCATTACCACACGAAGCTACAAGGGCATCACAACGACGAGTTCGCCGTATTCGGATTTCTAATAAAACCCCTAGAATGCGCGTAAATCAACATCACCGAATCGGACCTACGACCACAAATCCGGCTTCACCCACAATGCCTAATCCGCTAACGGAGCGGATCTCTAGTGCAAATCATGTCGGGACGGACTCAATCAACCCAATGGTTCCTTTCGAACCAAGGCGACCCGGATCCCTCTCACCCGACGGATCCGGTGCCAAAATGCAGAAAACAAAGGGATGCCATGCACGCATCCTAAAGACCGGGAGGAGAAATGTAGTTACCTTTTGAGATCTCCTCCTAGCCATGAGAAGCTTGCAAACAAACGGTGGAGAAGAAGCGCTTCGACTCCCTCTACGCGTTGCCGGTCTCGGATCGGCGAACGGAGCTCCGAAGCTCCGACAATGGTGGATTCCCCTTCTCCTTCCTCCTTACCTCCTCCTCCTTTCTCCAACCTAAGAGAGAAATGACTTGGAAATATGAGGGTTTACCTCCTCTACCAAGACCTAAAACCCCCCAGCCAACCATCGCAGCCGTTGGATCAAATCCCAAGATTTTTGGATGGCCGGATTGTCATCCCCGTCACTTTTCGCGGAGCAGAATAAACAGTGCGCACGAGCAGCGATGCACGGTCAGTGATCGTGCGCGGCCAACATCCCCTGATCGTGCGCTACACGATCAGCCGACCTTCAACTCTTGTGAATTAACGCACGATCAGGCGCACGACCACTGGTCGTGCGCGAAGGAGGCCAGTGAGCGTGCGCGAAGAACCTGCTATGGAATTTTCAGCCTATTCCGAGCGCGACGCTACCACTCCGCCTACCTCGCTGGACTACGATTTTTGGGGTGTTACAACTCCACCCCCCTTAAAAGAATTTCGTCCTCGAAATTTCAGAATTTAAACAGGAAATTCAAAAAGCATACCTGGAGCAAAAAGTTCCGGGAAATCCTCCCGCATCGCTTACTCACGCTCCCAAGAGAATTCGTCTCGCCCGCAGTTGTCCCATCGCACCTTTACAAGTTTGACTTCCTTGTTGCGCAACTGCCAGACTTCCGAATCCTCCACGCCAACCGGACGAACCCTCGTCCCCAAATCCTCCATCACCGGCACCATCGCCGCTTCGACTACGACGCTCGGCTCCACCAGAGCTTTCCTCAACACAGAGACGTGGAAGACATCATGTAATCCACTCAGCTCTGCGGATAATGCCAAACGATAGGCTGCTTCGCCTATACGTTCTGTAACCTCGAACAGACCCAGATACCGCGGACTCAACTTCTTGAGTCGCCGCACCCGCGAAACACCCTTGAACGGCTTGATCTTCAGGTAGACCATGTCGCCCACTGCAAACTCCACATTTCTGTGGTGCGCGTTGAAATACTTCGCTTGTCGATCCTGAGCAACCTTCATGCGCTCCTGAACCGTCCGCACAATCTCGCAAGCATCTTCCACCACTTGCTTCCCCAACAACTTAGTGTCTCCCACCTCCGCCCAAGACATCGGCGTTCGACACTTCCTTCCATACAAAGCTTCATAGGGCGCCATTTTGATACTCGCCTGGAAGCTATTGTTATAGGCAAACTCCACCATGAAGAGGTGGTCTTCCCAACTTTTACCAAAGTCGAGAGCACACATTCTCAACCTGTCCTCCATCGTACGGTTCGTTCTCTCTGTCTGACCATCGGTCTGCGGATGGAATGCGGTACTAAACTTGAGCTTTGTGCCTAAGCTCTTCTGTAGTAGCCTCCAGTCCTTCGAAGTGAAACGCCCATCGCGATCACTAACGATGCTCTTCGGAATCCCGTGCAACCGCACAATGTTTCGAACATAGAGCTCCACGAGCTTCTCCACGCTATCGCCCTTCTAATTCAGAATGAAGTGAGCCACCTTGGTCAGGCGATCCACTATCACCCAAATCGCATCGTTACCCTGCTGCGATCGAGGCAACCCATGTACAAAATCCATGGAGATGTCATCGAACTTCCATTCGGGAATAGGGAGAGGCTTCAAGAACCCACCGGGCCTTTGGCACTCAGCCTTCACCAAGGCACAAGTTTGACATCGGCTCACGTACTCGGCTACATCCCGCTTCATCGCAGGCCACCAAAAAGATTTCTTCATATCCGCGTACATCTTTGTACTTCCTGGATGAACGGAGTACTTCGTAAAGTGAGCTTCAAACATCAACTCCTCGCAAAGCTTGCCAAAGCGCGGAACACAGATCTTTCTGTCTCTCTTCAGAATTCCACCAACCATCTCCAAAGTCGTGCCTTCGCTTTGCTGAGCCTCCAACACCAACTGTTGGCACTCCTCGTCCGCACTGGTCGCCTCTCGGATTCGATCTGTTATATCACACTGCATTTCAATCCAGTTCAAACGAGCTACGCTAGACTCACCTCTAGCCACCCAAGAAATGTTAAGAGACTCCAAGTCTCGAATCAAACGCTCGTTATGCGCCTCTATCCAATTACCTTGCCCGGAGTACTTCCTACTCAAGGCATCCGCCACCACGTTGGCTTTACCTGGCGTATACTGAATCTCCACGTCGTAGTCCCCAAGGAATTCGACCCACCTACGCTGACGCATATTCAAATCCTTCTGGTCCAGGAGATACCTCAGGCTTTTGTGATCCGTGAAGATCTCCACCTTCGCACCATAAACATAGTGCCGCCACAATTTTAGCGCAAAGATTACCGCCGCCAACTCCAGATCATGGACGGGATAATTCCTCTCATGAGTCTTTAACTGCCTTGACCCATACGCTATCACCTTGCCGTGCTACACCAGCACGCAACCCAACCCGCAACCTGACGCGTCGCTGAAAATCTGAAATCCTTCCACCCCACTAGGAAGACTAAGGATTGGAGCAGACATCAACCTTTCCTTCAAATTCTCAAATGCACGGGCACACTCCGGTGTCCATATGAACCTTTGGTCCTTGCGAGTGAGAGTGGTGAGGGGCAACGCCATCCGCGAAAAGTTCTCCACGAACCTTCTGTAATACCCGGCTAGTCCAAGAAAGCTCCGGACTTCCGCCACGGTTCTCAATACAGGCCATTCCCTAATGGCTTCAATCTTCGCTGGATCTACTGCCACCCCATCTCCACTAATTACGTGACCCAAGAAAGCCACCTTCTCGATCCAGAACTCGCATTTTGAGAACTTAGCATAAAGCTGATTCTCCCTTAGAGTCTGCAATACCAGCCTCAAGTGAGACTCATGCTCTGCCTCTGTTTTTGAGTACACCAAAATGTCATCAATAAACACCACCACGAACGAATCTAGAAACGGTCGAAAAACCCGGTTCATCAGATCCATGAAGACAGATGGCGCGTTCGTCAGTCCGAACGGCATCACCGAAAACTCATAATGGCCATACCGAGTCCCAAACGCTGTCTTAGCGATATCCTCTTCTCAAATCTTCAACTGGTAGTACCCCGACTTCAAGTCTAACTTGGAGTACACCACCGACCCTACTAACTGGTCGAATAAATCATCGATTCGCGGAATCGGATATTTATTTTTAACGGTCAATTTATTCAATTCACGGTAGTCGATACACAACCGCATACTTCCGTCTTTCTTCTTCACAAACAATACCGGCGCGCTCCATGGCGAAGAGCTGGGCTTAATGTACCCTTGCTCTAACAACTCTTGCAACTGAACCTTTAACTCGGCCAGTTCCTTCGGTGCCATCCTAAATGGAGGACGCGACACCGGCCTCGCACTCGTTACCAACTCGATCGAAAAATCGATCTCACGCTGAGGAGGTGCTCCCGGAAGCTCCTCGGGGAATACGTCCTCAAATTCTTCCACCACCGGAACTTCTCCAATGGCCAACTTTGTGGAGTGAGTCTCCAACAAAGCCAAAAATGCCTCGCCTCCTTGGTTTACCGCACGCCTCATTTGCACGGCAGAAATCAGGGAGCAAGCAACTCCGCTTAGGCCTTCGAACTTGACCTCTGCTCTACCTTCTCCTCTCAGGGTTACCACCTTCAACTGGCAATCGATACTAGCTCGCTGCTCGGCAAGCCAGTCCATCCATAGGATAACGTCGAATTCGGCTAGTGGCAGAATCGCTGCTACCAACACGAAATCATGATCGCCAATTTGCATCGCAATGCGTCCCTTCCTCATGGTAGTCATGAAAGACATACGCACACTCAGCTCCACTTCTTCTTCTACGGACTCAACACCAATCTTCCGGATAAAACTTTCCGCAAGAAAAGAGTGTGACGCCCCCGTGTCGAACAACACTCGAGAGGGGTAGCCCGAAACTAGCACGAAACCGAACCACGTGCAAAAATAAACATAAAAGACCGCAACCTACATTATAGTAACAAACGAAAACTTAAGCTTTCGTACCTGTCACCACGTCGGGTTGACGTATCGCTTCCTGTTGCCCAAGATTATAGGCTCTAGGCTGCACTGGAGGGAACCGCGAAGCACTCGACTCCGCCGCTTTCCCCTTCTCTGCAACACCGGGACCTGAACGCACCGATTGTTCCTGTCTCGGCTCTGGCTCAGCTCCGCCCTCGGTACAAAACCGACTAATGTGACCCACCTTGCCACACTGGTAACAAGTCAACGGACCTTTGAATCGAAAATCTCCCGAGGGTGCGCCACTTCTCTCCCCAGTCCTATTAGGATGGGGTTTCTTCTTGTATCGGTTTCCCTCAGACTTCCACTGAGATTGGGACTGAGAAGGCTTTCCTTCTCCCTGCTTTGCCGCAACACCCTTTCGCCGTTGGGTTCGCTCCAAGTCGCTCTCCAGTGTGCGAGCGGCTTCGACCAATTCATTGAATCCCGCATTCTTCAAGGCTATGAGTGGTTGCCTTAAATTTTCTCTCAACCCTTGATAGAAGAGATTATCCCTCTCTTCATCATCTGCCATGGTCGTTCCCGCATAACAACCCAAATGAGTGAACTCTTGCAGATATTCATCCACTGTCTTCTCCCGCTGCACCAAATGCAGAAACTGCCGCTGCAGTGCTAACCTTGTCGAGGCCGGAATATAACGCTTGAGGAAAGCGTTCCCGAACTCCTCCATGGACGGAACACGCCCAACAAAATGGCAACCGTTATGGTTCACCCACCACAACTTCGCATCGCCCTCTAGCATGAAACTCGCAAAGTGAGACTGCCTCTCAGCTGGGGTCTTAGTTGTCTTCAAGAGCTCCTGGATCCTCGAAAGCCAATCCTCGGCATCCGTTGGAGTGCCCACTCCCTTGAATGTCAGAGGGTGGAAACTCAAGAAGTATTTCATGAATCGATCACCCATCGGAATAGCTCTCTCCGCTATTGGCTCTGCTTGCCTCACTTCGACATCCGGTGTAGCCGGCGTAGCCGCCGGAGTAACAGGAGTCGCAACTTGCACCACCGGTGTCGGAACCCGTGGCATCGCTCCAGCTTGAGCCGCTACCATTGCTTCCGCTAGCATGCGACAAAAATCAGCCGGGGACATGCCCACATTCATGAGGCCCGGAGCAGTATCACTGCTTCCCGAAGGCTCCTCTTGCTTTCGTGACGTCCCCGCATCGTCGCCAACATCCTAGCATAAGCAAGGAAAAAGACTTATCAAGCTCTATTAGCAAGACTCAAATGCAGGGATACTCATGATCCCGCACAGTACTCCTATGTGGACAATCTCTTACGCGATCCAAATACACTAGACCTCGCAAGAATACTCTAACCTACCTCTGATACCAAATTGTAACACCTCCCCTGTAGTGACCATATAATATGGGTCCGGCCGGGACCCCACAACATATAACCGCCACAGCTTTGGTATTAAAAGATGATATTAACTACCCAATCTCAAAACTCAGATAATACAGCGGAAACAAACCAAAACCACAGAGATTGTCCACAGTACAAAGGAGTCCAACTGGCCTTAAGGCCTTACACAACCAACGTCCAAATCATCAGACATTCAATTATAAAGGGCGTCCCAACAAAAGGGGACAGATAGTAGTTTTACCTAAACTACCTCGGCATGCAAGCCGGTTACAACAAAATGTAATAATAGAAGTGCATGAGAATAACAGTAAACACTTCATAAGGCTTAGGCCTTTTTGGCCGGCGCGCTGGGTCCAGCCTGCGATTCTTGCCCTGCAACCAAGTCACAAAAAGCAGTAAATGAGGGTCAACTATGGCTGACCACAAACGGTGTAACAACATCCCTCCTCCCGGCCGTCCTAGCGGACCCCAGGGAACTACATCACCCTGCAAGTCAGCACATCGTATGCAAATGTACATAAAAGGAAACAACATAAAAACAGGTGTGAGTGTCACATACAACATCCACGTTTCTATGTTGAGCAGATAAATAAAAGGGGCCTACCAATGCAAAATGAATGCAAACCCGGGTTTCACCCAAGGCACCCTAAAGCGTATGAATGTATCACATCATCATACATCATCATCACATCACAAACACAGGGGTACTCATCATTTCCCCGCAAGGGCATCGTAGCCCAAGGCCAAGAGCTCTCACTGAGACCCACCTCGCCTGGCTCGCCATGCCATCGGGCTTGTCTAACAGCTCACACGCTCGGGCCGCCAAAAACACACAAGACCGATACTAAGAATTCTGGCTAACAAAAACGTCCCATGGCCCTAGACTTACTCTCGGGACAACGTCCACCGATTGCCTCGCCTGGCGACCATCAACGGACTCATCCGTAGCACAGACATTCTTGTCAGTCAATAATCGAAGGGACTAATCTTGTCGGGACACTCTCCACACGTGAATCTCAGTCTCCACGGGATAGCCAGCCGACCACAAAGACCAATCGCGCCTTCGCACAACACTAAGCATCACAAGCCCCAAATTCTGCACATTATTTCTCCGCCCTAAACCCAACATTCATTAACACACGAAGCTACAAGGGCATCACAACGACGAGTTCGCCGTATTCGGATTTCTAACAAAACCCCTAGAATGCGCGTAAATCAACATCACCGAATCGGACCTACGGCCACAAATCCGGCTTCACCCACAATGCCTAATCTGCTAACGGAGCGGATCTCTAGTGCAAATCATGTCAGGGACGGACTCAATCAACCCGATGGTTCCTTTCGAACCAAGGCGACCCGGATCCCTCTCACTCGACGGATCCGGTGCCAAAATGCAGAAAACAAAGTGATGTCATGCACGCATCCTAAAGACCGGGAGGAGAAATGTCGTTACCTTTTGAGATCTCCTCCTAGCCATGAGAAGCTTGCAAACAAACGGTGGAGAAGAAGCGCTTCGACGCCCTCTACGCGTTGCCGGTCTCGGATCGGCGAACGGAGCTCCGAAGCTCCGGCAATGGTGGATTCCCCTTCTCCTTCCTCCTTACCTCCTCCTCCTTTCTCCAACCTAAGAGAGAGAAATGACTTGGAAATATGAGGGTTTAACTCCTCTACCAAGACCTAAAACCCCCAGCCAACCATCGCAGCCGTTGGATCAAATCCCAAGATTTTTGGACGGCCGGATCGTCATCCCCGTCACTTTTCGCGGAGCAGAATAAACAGTGTGCACGAGCAGCGGCGCACGGTCAATGATCGTGCGCAGCCAACATCCCCTGATCGTGCGCTACATGATCAGCCGACCTTCAACTCTTGCGAATTAATGCACGATCAGGCGCACGACCACTGGTCGTGCGCGAAGGAGGCCAGTGAGCGTGCGCGAAGAACCTGCTATGGAATTTTCAGCCTATTCCGAGCGCGACGCTACCACTCCGCCTACCTCGCTGGACTACGATTTTTGGGGTGTTACACCCTCCTCCTCTGGCACCTTCTCTCTCTCACAGATCCATCCTTCACCTCCATCTCTCTCTTTCTCTCTCTACAGCACCCATGGCCGAAAACTCTCTCCCAAATCAAACAAAACAGAGCCATCTCCCCTTCCATGTTTCATGGCCGAAATATCTTCCACCTCCTCTCCCATGGCTGATTACCCTCAGATCTGACCATCCCATTCAAAGGCCGAGCTTCCAACAACAACACCTCCCCTACAGATTCATGAAGAGCTTCGTCATCCGTGGACGAAATTTGTGGATCCATGTCGAGCTGCTCCTCCACATGTTACCGGCGAGCTCCACATTCAAGGACAAAAACAGCGCGCTTGAAGCATTCGACATCCTCTCCGGCGACGTTCGACAAGGTTCGGATCGGCAAGATCCGACCATGATCGGGAACGACGCGCAAATGCCGTATGCGCGGCTATCGGGTAGCATGCATGGACACTCGGTGAGCTTCCTCCCCTCTCCCTTGGTGCTAGTTTCTTAGATCAAATTAAGCGAGATGTCAAACTCAATTGAGTTGATTTGAGAGCAAGTCATGGAGGGATGACTGAAATCTGTGTTCTGATTATTTATTCCGGTCACCTCCGGTCACCGATTCGCCGCCCGTCGATGCACCTCATATACGAGAAAGGGGCGGAGGTGTTGGTTGGTCGGATGGGAAATAAGGTGGCTGATGTGGGAGTTTTATTAGACTCCAGGTCGAGCAAATAACAGCCCCAGGCTGGAGGAAGAAGATGACCGTGTTGGATCGGTCGACGCCCTTAGAGGGGGGGGGGGGTGAATAAGGGTTTTCAAAAACTTTATATTTTATTTAGAAAACTTTGGAATATTGCAATAATAAAACAAGAAGTCAAGTAAAACAAAAAGAGAGACAAGCTTTATTGATATTAACTAAGTTTTACAAAACTTGATCTCAATGGCGCTAGAGAATAGAGGCGAATAATAAAAACTCTTTTTCGTTTTCTATACCGACTCGTATCCCCACGAACCGGTTGGCTTTAGCCGATCTCTCCCCAGATATGGCCTCAAGCCGCTCTAGCCAATCTATCCCCAGAAAGGCCTCGAGCACCCCCTAGACCTAGCCTAGATCTAGTCGCCAACACGAGGCGAATTTCAGCCCTAAGTCCTACCCCAGACCTAGTCGCCAACACGAGGCGATTTCACTACCGTTTACAGAAAAGATATGAAATGAAAAGACAATAATATAAAAACTCCCTCTATGTGGATCTCTTGGAGAAGTGGACGAAGGCCCGCAGAGTATGATCGTAGTCGATGCGGCCTTTCGTCACGACGATGACGCGTGTTGAAATCTTCTCCACTGATCTCCTTAAGGATTTATGGAATTGTGGGAGTATCGCTCTGAATCTTCCTCTCTCTGCTGTGGCACGAAGCTCTGGAGTTTGGGATTGGAGGAGGATGAAGAATTCGGAGCCAAAGGATCCAATTTATAGCCTTCACGCTACCGCCGGCACTAGCGCTACCGCCGACGCTAGCCCAGATTAGGAATGATCTTGCGCGGACGAATCTCCCATCCGTGGCAACAATTTGCTCTATGCCTCTTGTGCGTCATGCTACCGCCAGCGCTAGTAGCTACCGTCGGGCGCTAGCTCCTTCTAAAAATGCCGCCGGAATCGAGCTAATCAAGGCTAGCGCCGGGCACTATCGCTACCGCCGGTGCTAGTGAGCTTGTTCGAATTTTGGCCTCAATTTTAGGGGCAGTCATCATGAGTACTTCTTGAGTCATATGGACTATGTTAACCTGCACACTTGAACACACAAGATCAAATACACATAGGATTTGTTATTCGCAAACCTAGGAGATGCGGAAGACCATGTTCCAACAAACTCCCCCTTTTGATAATAACAAATCCATTAATGATAAAACAAAGCATTAATAAATAAGCATGATGAGACTATACTTGTGTGTGTGAGAGTGATGACTTTAGGATAATTATTTATTTTAGCAATTAGAATTGCTCCCCCTAAATATATGCTCCCCCTATGTGAATGCTCCCTAAATATGTATGCTATTAACTAAATTTGTCATGTTGGGTTTATGATAGCGGGTTACATTTATCATTGTTAGTTCTCCCCCTTTTGCATTTTATCATGTTAGTTCTCCCCCTTTGTTATTAGCAAAAGTGGGTAGGGAAACAAAGCACTAAAAAATGTGTAAATAAAAGAGAAGGCATGATCGAGCTTTTTAAGTAAATGATAAGGAGTTTTATACTTGTCTTTCATTGAAAATGATCAGAGTTATGACTTATTTTATCCCTTTTGTTTGTAGTTCTCCCCCTTTTATAAATCAGAGTTTAGCAAAAAATAAAGATTTTCCCTTTAAATAAGAGTTTTAAGCCTAAAAAATCATGATTTCCAAGTAACCAATCTACCCAGACAATATGTCAACACCCTAGCCCCGTACTAAGTGACGGATGGGCATGAGGAGCTGCAAACATTCTGTAGGTTGGGGTGTTAATCCCATATGCAAACACTAGACAAAAACTTAACCTAGCACTCTTTTCCCCCAGTGCCTCGCAAGGCCCCACTGGAACCCTCCCCGGTTAAGGACAAGACATGACTAGAGATAAGGTTATCTAATGTCTACAACCCTATGCCCCCGCTATGGTGAGAAATGAAGTCATGGATAACAATTATTGGAAACATTAAACATTTAAATCTAATGGGAAATATCATAGCATATGAGTTTATATTTTTATTTGAATTTTTGAAATAAAACTCACATAGCTATATTGAAATTCATGAATGAATCAGAGTTTGAGTATTGCGGAAGATTTCGAAAAAGAAACATCATAATACTAAATAAGAGTTTAAGTTTAAAAAGAGATGGTTTATAAGCAATATTTCACTTGTTGGAGGAGTGTTTAGAATAGAAATAGATCAGAGTTATAAGCAAAAAAAAAAAATTCAACCAATATAAAGTTTACCAAGCAAGTCTACCACTTGTTGCAAGAAAGGAATTTGAAGATTCAAGTGATGATGCACACAAGATGAAAGATTTTAAATAAGTATTAAAGTGCAAGGTAAAACAATTATATGGTAATGATGCGGAAGACATATAGAAGTACAAAAAAACATCTTATGGTAATCAATGATGGTTCATAAAAAAGATATATGAGTTCAATTTCAAAAAGAAGATGTTTTTGTAAATCATTTTGCATTTAAAATTTTTGTTTTGACAATACAGTAACCAAGCATGAAATAATCTTATCAAAAAGAGATTACTACAATGTTACTTTAATTCACAATTTCAAAACATACCAAACATTGTAGAAGGCATGCTAGGTTATCTAGTGCATTTCATAAATAAAGAGTAGTATAGAATTAGCATTAGGATCCAATACTCATGAGAAGAAGTGTTATGGAAGATAATGATGTGCATAAAAGTGTATTTTGAATAGAGTAAACAAATGTTTTAATCAAAAATACAAGTAATATGTAAAGTAAAGAGCACAATAAAACGCAAATAACTTTACTTCCACTCACTTCAATTCACAAAGAAAAATGTACAACTACCAAGGTGCTCTGCACACACAATGCTCATCAAGACTTATCAGGGTGCAAAGTAGTGCTTGAGGGATCGCATAGTTTTATTCTTCAAGATTGATTTTTATTGTGATCCGGTGTACTTAAGAATAAGTGGTTTTTATTTTGAAAGAAAGTTATGGTTTGCACAAGATACTTTATTATTCTTTCCAAGGTGCCCAACCTCACAATGCTTATTAAGACTTATCAGGAGGTTCAAGTAGTGCTTGGTGGAGTTATCATTGTCACTTTATTTTATGATTTTGTTTTGTACAAAGTTCTCCGAATACACTTATTTTGCAAACCAATATAATTTATGAAAAAAATAACCACTTTTCTTAACTTTTAAAAGTGCAAATAAAGGAGTGTAGGTAAGATACTTGTGCAATTTTAATTCATTGTACTAATACATAAACATACACAAGCATTCTTAAATTAAACCTTATGTAGACAATGCCAAAAAGTGAGTGAATATCTATCATTATCAAACATAAAACATTTCTCATACTTAGAGGCATGCTAAGCTTGATCCTACACAACCTTTAACATATAATTGATGCACATATTAATAGATATATCTAAGCATGTTGAAAACAATGTTCAAAGCAGTTTGAGATGATAAATCACAACATTATAGAAGTACTAAATAATATATTAAATCATGCTTGATTTTTACAATAAAGTCCATACAGTATTTTTTGAAAAATAATTTTTATTTAAAGTTTGAACTTATAAAATTGATCTTGGACTTCCCGAGGACTACCTTGTGAGAGGTTCGCCCGGTACTAGGTGATATGATGGGATGATAGCCCAATCACCCTTTCGCAAGATACAAGTAAAACGTTAAGTTCAAAAACTGATTTTTGATAAAAATTTTTTGTTTTATATTTTTGTATTTGATTTTTGCTTTAGGAAATAGAATTTAAACAAATGACAAAAAAACCAAAAGACAGAACATATTTTTTTTTTGTAATTTGGATTTTATATTTTTGTATTTGATTTTTCAAAAATAAAATAAAATCTGAAGTGCATAACTAAATAGTACATATAGATTAGTATATTTTTAGGGATTTTTCAAAATTTTAAAATTATAGAAAAATGAACCTTGACGCTAGCGCCGGCGCTAGCGCTAGCGCGGGAAACAGTAAGTGATTTTTTAGGGTTTTAAAAATTTTGATGCTTGAACTTGATTAGGTGTCCCATTAGTAGTTTCATGCTGAATTTTCAGATTTTTCGGAGATGTTTAGATAGTGCAAATTGCATGAAACGTTTAGCGATTTTCTTATATGACTAGACTACCTAATCATCGCATGAGACATATTTTCTTATATCTTTATTATGATATTTCAAAGGCTTGTGTTTACTAAAATAATGTAAACTGAAAATAGATAGAGAATGTAAACACAAGACATCATGTTTGAATCAGCCAAATAATACATGTTCTAGTGATTAATCCATAAACTATGTGATTGATGGAATTTTAGTATTCTATTATGATTTCAAATCACATAGTTGTCATAAAATATGAATAACATCATAAATGTTGTACCTAGCATAGATATATAAGCATAGACCAACACGAGATGCTAGGATGATGAGTTTGGATGCAATGTTAAACATAGGATTAATCATGTATTTTGTGAAAAATATTTCTCTTCATTATAAAGGCTATCATAATCAACAAAACAAGATCAATGCTTTTCGCATTTTAATTTTTAGCCTAAGCCCTTTAATAAACCATTTAAATCCATTAAAGTAATATCATTAGTCTTGACAATAATTTCAATTTACAATTTATAATTCAAGACATTTAAAAAGTAATGGATTTAGAAGGTAAAAATAAAAATGATAAGTAGATCACTAAAAAATGATATGACTTTTATTCAATTTTATTCAATTTTATTCATTTATGAATTATGGTTTAATTTATGAAAGTCATATTACAAGATATATAAAGTGATCATATCATGATGGTTTTAAGAAAAAAACAAAAGAAAATAAACAAAAAGAAAGTTTAAGCACATCATGAAGTAGGGAAATGATATTTCATTTTAATTGATTTCTACTAATGAATAAGAGATTTAGGTATCCAAAGAGGACCGGAAGTGACGGTTCCTTTGGGTACCCAAATACATCGTGTTTTCTTTTGGGGAGATATGATTGAATGGGCCCTTTTGATTTGAGTTTGTGTTTCATCTTTAACTTTTGGCCGCCATTCAAACATTGGTTTAATATTATTCTTATTTATCAAATTTCCATGATGATTTTCTTTCCTTTGAAGATTATAATTTAAATTATCGTTTATAGGAAATTTGTGTAATTTCAATTTTAAGTTGGGAGAAACATGATTTTGTAAATAATGATGATTTGGTTTTTGATATGAAAAATCATTTTGTTTCTTATTCCCATTATTAGATTTAGTTAAGATATTTGTATTCAACTTGCTCTTAGATATTGCTTGATTTTCTAAATTTGTATGTTTTGAATTTATATTTATAATTTTCATAAGCAAGTTGATTTTTGATTTTAATTCATCATTCTTTATCTTTAGATTATGCCTAGCTTTATTATAAGCTGTTGTGCTATTTTTAAGAGTGGAGACAATAGAGTCGATATGATTTTGATACTCATTTCTAAACTCATCAAATGTTTCATCCATCTCTTTTATTTCAATTTCATAGTCCTTACACTTAGCATAATTAATTTTTAAAGATGAATTTTCTAAACATAATTATTTATTTTGTTCTCTTATAAAAATAATTTCTTTTTCAAGTTCCTTAAATTTTTCTTTAATATCATTACAATCAAGACAAGATTTTGTATTTTCAATTGAAGTGACATGAGTAAAGCTAGATAAATCGGATTTTGATACTACTTTAACTTTTGCTTTTAATTTTTTATTTTCTAAGCGCAATAGTTTATTAGCATTCTTTAATTTCTTAATTTTGCGCTTAGTATTTTGTAACAATTGTAATGAAGAGATAGAAGTACAAAAGATAGAATTTGATTTCCTTACATTGCTTTTGGATGAGGGAGGATTTGAACATATTGTTCCTTTGTCTTCTTCTTGGCACTTCTCTTCCAAAAGTAAGATTTCTTCTTCTTTTTCTCTTGGTGTATTGTTCTCCTTTTCTATTTCAATATTCTCCATGGCTTCGCTCTGAGAGAGATCTTCTTGAATGATAATGGATGCTTGTACGTTCTTTTCCTCCTGTGTTTGTTCCATACCTGCGAGAGGAAGATCATACATTTCTTCAAGAAATTTCCATACTTTATAAGCACTAGAAAAACAATACACAAATTTGAAAACTTCATTTGAGAGACCACAAAATAGATAATGTTTAGCTTTTGCATCTAATGAAGTTTCTTTTTATTTGATTCATCCACACGTCTTATAATTTCTAAGTTCCATACTTCGATATCTAAAGTTTTAATAAATTTTTCCATTAAAATTTTCCATCCTTTATAATTTGTTCCTTCAAACAAAGGTGGTTTATGTGATATTTCATCTTCACAGAAATTTGCCCCACTAGTTGAAGCGAGATAATGAGACGCCATTATTCCCGGTTGTTAAGACGATTGGAATATAACCTCGCTCTGATACCACTTATTGGATCGGTCGGCGCCCTTAGAGGGGGGGGGGGTGAATAAGGGTTTTCAAAAACTTTATATTTTATTTAGAAAACTTTGGAATATTGCAATAATAAAACAAGAAGTCAAGTAAAACAAAAAGAGAGACAAGCTTTATTGATATTAACTAAGTTTTACAAAACTTGATCTCAATGGCGCTAGAGATCAGAGGCGAATAATAAAAACTCTTTTTCGTTTTCTATACCGACTCGTATCCCCACGAACCGGTTGGCTTTAGCCGATCTCTCCCCAGATACAGCCTCAAGCCGCTCTAGCCAATCTATCCCCAAAAAGGCCTCGAGCACCCCCTAGACCTAGCCTAGATCTAGTCACCAACACGAGGCGAATTTCAGCCCTAAGTCCTACCCCAGACCTAGTCGCCAACACGAGGCGATTTCACTACCGTTTACAGAAAAGATATGAAATGAAAAGACAATAATATAAAAACTCCCTCTATGTGGATCTCTTGGAGAAGTGGACGAAGGCCCGCAGAGTATGATCGTAGTCGATGCGGCCTTTCGTCACGATGATGACGCGTGTTGAAATCTTCTCCACGGATCTCCTTAAGGCTTTATGGAATTGTGGGAGTATCGCTCTGAATCTTCCTCTCTCTGCTGTGGCACGAAGCTCTGGAGTTTGGGATTGGAGGAGGATGAAGAATTCGGAGCCAAAGGATCCAATTTATAGCCTTCACGCTACCGCCGGCGCTAGCGCTACCGCCGGCGCTAGCCCGGATTAGGAATGATCTTGCGCGGCCGAATCTCCCATCCGTGGCAACAATTTGCTCTATGCCTCTTGTGCGTCATGCTACCGCCAGTGCTAGTAGCTACCGCCGGGCGCTAGCTCCTTCTAAAAATGCTGCCAGAATCGAGCTAATCAATGCTAGCGCCGGGCGCTATCGCTACCGCCGGCGCCAGTGAGCTTGTTCGAATTTTTTGGCCTCAATTTTGGGGGCAGTCATCATGAGTACTCCTTGAGTCATATGGACTATGTTAACCTGCACACTTGAACACACAAGATCAAATACACATAGGATTTGTTAGTCTCAAACCTAGGAGATGCGGAAGACCATGTTCCAACAGACTGAACGTTGTTCGATCAACACTTAGATCAGTGTAGTTTTTATTAGTTATTGGTAAATAACCTGTTTAGTGCGTGGCGAGGTAGGCGTACAGATTCATAGTATTTTGGCGATTTACCCTGTTTGGTTTATCGGAAGTTGTTTGGAAGTGGTAGTTAAATTTTTGATGACAATGTGGACACCCTCTTAAATTTCATAATTTTCGGATATGGGCTTGCTGTGATTTGTCAATATTATGTTATAAAATTATTGTGTCGTAAAAAGTTATTATGATTATTCCGAATGAACTGAGATTTGGCGTAAACGCTCAAGATGCTAAGCATGACATATAATAAAAATTTTAGAGGTCTTGGGTTTGATATAGCCACTCGATTAATCACTTGTTCGGTGACGCTCTAGGACAATAAGTATGTGCATGAAACTTTAGGCAAGTAGTGATTTGAACAGTGCTCCGATTTACATTGTATGTAAAGGTTATTATTATGATTCTAATACGATATTGGAGGTGATTGATCTAAATATTGGGGCAAATCATGTAATGAACCTAAAACTTGCTAATTGGAGGTCGTTTGTACATGTTCTCATGATGGTAAGACACGACTTGACTGTACTCGTAGAAATAGAATACTTAACCGTCTACTTCATGGTTGATTCTTCCATGATATGGGACTTGTAAATATCAATGTTATGATCAGCTTTTTATACACTCATACCAGTCAACTAATGCTGACTTATAAGACATACGAGTTGCCACTAATGTAGAGGAATATATTTATACGATGTCGGGATATGCATCTGGGGATCATACTGTTCGTGATGTGTCGTTAGATGAATAACTACATTATAAAACCACTCTTTTTACCCAAGTGTTCGGATGTGATGAATGATTGACGGCGTAGAATGAATTAGCATTTAAATATATATGTTGAATCTAACAGGGTTGAGTAAGAAATAACCCTTGACTAAAGTAGAGCTTAGTCATTGATATTTAGTTTTGAGGACATGATATTGTGCTCAAGTAGTCCTTAGGTTAGGTTCGTAGGAAGTGAAATCTCAGGACTTGTGTGTCTCACTGCTTAGAGTATGCTAACTCCCTACGGGTAGCATTGAGGGCTTGGTTTAGTGATTGGGATGGGTCGACATCCTAAGTTAATATGGGAAGGGACTCGGTTTGGAGCCCTTGCTTGCTTAAGAGCATGAGTTATTCCTGCGAGCGGTAGGCTTAGGATATAAGGAAGAATTGAGTTAGTCCTGCGAGCGGTAGGCTCGGGATATAAGGAAGGACTGTGATAGTCTGACGAGCGGTAGACTCGAGATCCTATTGGGAGGACTGGGGTTGTCCTGCAAAAGGTAGGTTCCATGTTATATGAGGAGGACTGGTCGAGTCCTCCGAGCCAAGAGTTTGGTGTTTCACTTAGAGGCATTGTTGTATCAAGTAGTACGCGAATACCCTGTGTGTTCTTAGGGGCGTACAAAGGTCTAGGTTGGGTGGTGTTACACAAGCCTAGAAGTGGACAGCCCGGTCCACTGCCCTGTTGCCTCAACTGGGTACCTGAGCGGAGACTCGAATAGAGGGCTAGAGGTGGTGCTTACCAGATAGTACGCGGATACCCTGTGTGTTCTTAGGGGCGTACAAAGGTCTAGGTTGGGTGGTGTTACACAAGCCTAGAAGTGGACAGCCCGGTCCACTGCCCTGTTTTCCTCAACTGGGTGTCTGAGTTGACACACTCAAACAGAGGTAACTACAAAAGGTCTGTACGTACAGAGTCGTGTGCGTGAGTTGCATCATTGCATTGCACATCATGACATAACATACTTGCATAAAACAGAGACCTCAGCGTATAAATTAGTATGAGCTCATTTATACGATGAGTTTACTTCTCGTCAGATCCCTTAGCTTATGTGTTTGTGTGTGTACACACATAAGTTAAGGTTACTTTCATAGCTGCTCTAGTTGTTTCTTTACTTGATCTAGCTTACTTTATAACTACTCTGGTTTACTTTCCCAGCTGCTTAGACTCTTTTATAACTGCGTGTGTATACTCACTTTGACGCTCGTTTATATATATACTGCTCGGCTTCATAGTAGCCCCTTGAATTATTTTAATAGATTTGCTAGAAGGGTGCTTGATGTATATATATACATGTTGTTAGTTGTTGATATATAACTGCTAGATGTAAGCGCTTCCATATACATGTTGTTAGTTGTTTATATATAACTGCTAGGTTAGTAGTACCTCCTTGTCACCTGCATATTGTACTTACTGTTATATTGCAGCTTTCCTTTCTTTCCTTCCACACGGTGCCTAAGAGTCGTCGGGGTGAGAGAATGTGAAGCCACTTAGTCTTTATGACTAACGGTTGTTACACCACTATTTTTAGGAGCACACCCAGCTGGAGCAGTACCGGACAGATCAGAGTGATAGGACTTGGAGACTTATTGCAGCTTTTGCAACAACACCTTCTGATATGGTTGTGAGGGATTGTAGTTCTTGTTGTAGACTTCCGCTATACCTTGTTATTGTATATTTGGGAGCTCCTTTTGCTTCCTGTCATTTATACATCTTGTGGACATTTTTACTTTGTGAATTATGGACTCTTGAAAATATTAAATTTATTGATGGGATGGCAAATGATATTGGTAATAGCCGGTAGAATAGGCATCTTGTGGTACAGGTTAGCCCGTGTGCTGACGCTACCGCAAGGTGGCTGTTATGGGCATAAGACTTCCCTCGGCCGTGTTTTGTATTCCGGGAGGGGGGTCTTACACCCCATTCTGTTGGGGAGTTCTAGGAGAAGAAAACTCTTGTAGGATACCTTCTTCACAAATTATAGTCATTGACCCAGACTGAAATTCAGTTCCATGCTCAATTCTGATTTTGACCACATAACTATTTATTTCATTCTGAATTTGGTTGACAAAATTCTTGAATGTACTTAGGGTACCAGACTTGTGTTTTAAAAAGAACGCACATACAAACCTAGACTGATCATAAACAATAATTAATGTATAAGCCATTCCTCCTAAGCTGTGCACTGCCATAGGACCAAATAAATCCATGTGCAGGAGGTATAAACATCTAGTTGATTGTTTGTCCTGTATGCTTTTGAATGAGGTTCTTGTTTGCTTGCCCATTTGGCATGCATGACAAGGACTCATCTCTAGACAATTCAACTTAGGAGCATCCGTTACCAAATTTTCTGTCATTAATTTCTTAAGAGACTTGTAATTAATGTGGGCTAGTCTCTTGTGCCACTTTACACAAGCAGACATTCCATCATTTGCCATAAGACATACATGTTCATTCTTTCTAATGCAAATGAAATTCAAGCAATAAATATTGCCACTCCTAGTGCCTGTTAAAATAGATTCAGAATTCTGAGAATCCTTGATCAGGCACTCATCCTTGTGGAAATCAACAGTATATCCCAAGTCACATAGTTGACTTATGTTAATGAGGTTATGTTATAACCCTTAAACATAAGCTACCCTTGTGATAGTGATACTACCACTAGTAATCTTACCATAGCCTTTGACTAAACCTTTATCAGATCCTCCAAATTTGACTTTGGGTCCATCTTCTACAGGTGTAAGCTCCTTCAAGAGGCTTCTAGTTCTAGTCATGTGCCTGAAACACCCACTGTCCAAATACCACACAAGACTCTATGGATTTTGGACATACCTGCAAGATAACTACACTTCCTTAGGAACTCATGCTTTCTTGGGTCCTAGGTGCTTGTTAGGAAGGGAACTAAATGGAAGACTAACTGCTTTCTTACTAATTCACATGTGGGGAGAATTCTGTACAATTGGATTAAGACAATAGTTTAAGGCAAAATGCCTACTTTACCACAGCACCAACATTCAAATCTATTGTATCTAGATTTTCTTGTGGAGCTTGGTCTGATTGGGTTAAGTTGTTGCTTGGCAGCTAACCCTCCCCTTTTGGAAACTGAGGAACTTTCCCCATCATGAGTGTTTCTGAAAGCCTTCATAGGAGGATTCGTTTGGGGTGCAGATAGTGCACTCTTCCCAAGGGAATTTTGTCTTTTGCTGAGCCAAGTTGAAGGAAGCTTAAGACCAGTTTCTATCTCCTTGCTCTCTTTGCATCCATAGTTGCTACTGTGATCATAAGAATTTGTGGGTATGATCACTTTTCTAAAGATTGTCTTTCCTTGAGCAGATTTGCCATTATTTTCACTTTGAGAGTAGCTCAAACCTTTCTTATTTGTTTGTGAACAGCCATCAATAAAGGAAGAATAGTTTGTGGCTTGGAATAACTAGCCACAATTCTCCTTTTCTCTATGAGCTTATCCTCTAGCTCTTTGATTCTAATATTCCTATGCTTAATAACTTTAGTTAAAGTGCTAGTGCTCAGTGGAGAAATTGATAATCTGGTCTTATCTTGAGCTAGCTCAGTTACTTTCTCAAGCAGTTCATCTCTCTTGTCACTCAAGGAGATGATCTCTGATGCATGTGCTTTACATAGAGCTTTTGCTTTCTTAAGAGCATCAAGCAAGGAACCAAATTTCTTAATATAATCAGTGTCATCTTCTCTTACTGTTGAAGAGGAGATGGCATCTGAATCTGTGTTAGATATGGTAGGAGAGGCTTTATGAATTACTTGGCTGTGATTAATTTCATCACAACATTATTCATCTGAGCAGGCCATAACTGCTATATGGCTATCCGATTCTGATGAGGAGCACTCAGTGTCACTGTCACTGAGTGTTCTCACTTTCTTTGCCACAAAGCTTTTCTCTAACTTCCTGCTCTTTGAGTGCTTTCTTTCATCACTCTTCTCTTGTCTCTTGAATGGACATTCAACAATGACATGTCCAAGCTTTTTGCAATTGTAACAAACAATGTTAGAAGAAATATGTTTGCTAGATTTGGAGTCATACCTGTCTGATCTGTGTTTCCTCCTAGACTTGTCTTCTCTCCTGGAACTAGAGGGTGAAGCTTCATATCTTCTGTTTCCTCTTCTTCTATTTCTCAGCAGTTTCTTAAACTACTTGGTGAACAGTGAGAGATCTTCATCAGAGAGTTCTGATCTGGAGTTGCTTGAGGTCTCTTCCTCTAAGACATAGACAGGATCCACTGTCTTGTGCTTTCTGGAAACTTCAGCTTTAAAGGCCACTCTGCCTTTTCTCTATTGTGAGCCTTGGAACTTTCCTTTTCATCCTTTCTAGTATTCAGCTGCAGCTCATATGATTAGAGCTTGCCATATAACTGTCGAGGACCCATTGCTCCCAGATTGCCAACTTCCCTGATGGCACATAGCTTCATGTCTCATTCTTTATTCAGAGATCTCAATAATTTGTCATTGAGCTCATAATTGGGGAACTCTCTTTCATAGGTTCTGAGCTCATTAACAATCCTGAAAAAATTTTCATAGCAGACAGCTATGTCATCCTTCTTGTCTTGCCTGAAGGATTCATACTCCTGATCCAGAAGGGATTTTCTGTCATCCCTTACCTCTTCAGTTCCTTCCATATATACAACTAATGACTCCCACATTTCCTTTGTTGTTTTGTAGTGAATTAGGTTCTGAAATATAGAATCATCAATTGCATTGACAATGATGTTCTTAGCCCTTTTGTCCATGGTGACCAAGACTAATCCATCCTTGGTGAACTGAGACAAGGTCATAGGAACAGGGACTACTGTAGGGTCCATAGGGATAGTCATGGGAATATAGGGTCCCTCTTCTACAGTTGAGCAGACTCTAGGATATGAGGCTTCCATGTACAATCTGATCCTCTGCTTCCAGATGGGAAAATTATCTTTGGTGCAGATGAGCAGCTTCATTGAGCTCATTTCTTTATGATGTTCACCAGTCATTGTATATGATCACAACCCAATAAATTTGTAGATCTTGTTCTAAGTTGTTAAACCTTAGAACTTAATCTACCTCTGATATCAATTGAAAGTAATGAGTTTGATTAAACTACATTTAGGGGGTGATTAGGTGTTTTCAAAGTTAATTGCTACTTTAAAATCTAGCTAGCACGGCACAGAAGCAACACAGAAAACACACAGGATTAATAGTGGTTCCCTACAAGACAATATGTCTAGAGGTAGTCCACTGTCCCTCCCACCTATCTAGCAATGAGCTAGAGTAGACAACGTCTCCCACTTCTCAGATCTCTTCTCAATAAGCAGATCTTACAACTCAGGATCACAATGAGCCCTACCAACAACTCAGACTTTACAAGTCTTACAACAACTCACATCTTCACTAAGATCCTACCAAACTCAGGCTCATAAAGAACCCTACCAACAACTCAGATCTGTTACAAGATCCTACATGCTCATGCTCACAAAGAACCCTACAGAATAAGACAGATGAGTTTGTTGTTGTAGAAAAGAAGGCTTTAAGATAAAAGCTTTGACTGATCAGACTTCTTCTCCTTCTTGCAAATGTAAGCCCAGAGATCTTGTGAATCACTGAACCTTTCTATAGAATCTTCTCTTGACCTTCACATCACAGCAATGAAGTCTTCTTCTTGTTAATTCTTTTCTCTCTTTTCTGTTAGTATGTCTGAGAATAATCGTGAGAGAGAATACTAAAAAAACAAGTAGTTTTGTAATTGAAAAAGTCTCTCTTTTATACTCCTCTGCAATTTTGCATAAAAGCCCTTATTGATTATTCCATAATCTATTTGGCAGTTTGAAAATGTTGACAGAATTGACATAATATTTTATCATAAATGTCTTGTCGTTCTTGATTAATGCACAGGATGACCGGCCTGCACATTCCCTGCATTTCACTTTCCGAGAAAGTCGACATATTAAATGCACCTTAGCATCTGTTACGATGATAAATTTCTTCTAGCCGATATTGTCTTGATCGTCTCAACGATATGTAATCTTCACGATGATATCGTCGACATACTTCATTCTTCAAGACTTTACTTGATATCTCAATGATATTGCTTCTTCTAGACGATATATAATCTTCAAGCCGATGTTGTCTACATGATCTTTTCTTCAGGACTTAATGAGTTATCTCGACGATATGTCTTCAATCTTCAAGACGATATATCTTCTTCAAGACGATATCGTAGAGACATCTGAACTTAGCTTTCTCAACGATATATCTGCTGAGTCTTGAGACGATATTTTACTTAGTGAATTTTCATTACTTTTATAGTTTTGATACTAGTGATGTTGCTTTGATGCATCTGTCACAACACAAACTTAAACATATCATCAAAAACAACTAGGCTTATCTGTACTTGTGTTCCTTATTCAAATCTATATTATATCATCGTCTAAGGCGGGCCGTCCATCCAATCGAGAGAGGTGATCAGCAATAACTTCTCTACTCCCTTCTTATCACAGATTTCAATGTCATATTCTTGGAGTAGGAGAATCAAACGAATAAGTCATGGCATAGCATACTTTTTCTAGAATAAGTATTTCATGGCGACATGGTCAGTGTAGACGACTACCTTTGATAGAATTTGATATGAGTGAAATTTTTCACAGGCGAAAATAACAGCTAACAGTTCCTTTTCGATGGTAGTATAATTCAATTGAGCATTGTTAAGGGTGCGACTGTCGTAGTTGATTGTGTGTGAAAGTGAGGTTAGATCTTAAAGTTACTCTAGAGGGGGGGGGGGGTGAATAGAGTATTAAAAAGTTTTTCACTTATTTTTATAGCGGAATTAAAATAGTGATATTTATATGTGTACTAAGTGATTTATAAAAATAAATAAAGAAAATACAGCACATCACAGTACAGAAAAATAAACAAGAACGTGGAAGACAAAAGGATCTATAGTAGTTCACCATTAAACCTGGATACATCTACTCTTCTACCACCCTTGGTAGGAATCCACTAGGTTTTTGATCAGGTGCCCTATCACCAATGGGTTTTTGATCAGGTGCCCAAACACCAACTACAGGTTTTTGATCAGGTGCCCTGCCACCAACCAGTTAACTTTTGAAGGGAGTTAGAACCCTATACAGAATAGGATAAAGAGGGTTATGAAGTTCTTCTCTGTCAATAGTCTGAGAGAAGACTAGTGGATTTGAGTTGTTGTAAAGCTCCCCCTGTCTGATAGAAATGGTTGACAGTTGAGGATGGAGCTTTCACTTGAATGAAATATCTTCCTGATAGCTGTTGAATCTGAGAAACAAAGTTTTTCTCATATTTGTTGTTGCTCTTGAAGATTTGAACTACCAGCAGAGAACTGAGAGTATGAAGATTGTTGTTCTCTGAGAATGAAAGTGTGCTACGTTGAGGATGAACACTATAAACTTTTTCACTTGTGTATTTCCTCTAGAATGTATCTTCTCTGTCGACTGATACTGTAATCCTTACTTTCTCTATATTGTTACTGATCTTTTTCGTTTTCCTTGACAATATATCTCTGATTTGAATTTCAAATCTTCTGAATAAGGAAAATAATAATCAGAGTTGATTGTGTGTTGGAACTGCAATCTGAATCTTTCATCCCTTTTCCTTTTCAATAAATGATATCCTTTTCCAATAAGCCAAACAACTATTTTCTCGAAAGAAGACAATGGAAAGGAATAAGAATAAAAGTAAGGATATAATCCTTGACTTATCTGGAATAAATAAAATAGATCTGTTGCTGATTTAGGTTGATCTGAAATCAGAGAATAGAATATAACTGATCTGTCTAAACTTCGTTGAGCTGAAATAAGAATTCGTCGATCTGAATGTTGAGTTCGTCGACCGCTGAGACTTGGGAAGTTCGTCGAACACTGAGACTTGCAAATTCGTCGAACGCTGAGACTTGGCAAATTCGTCGAACGCTGAGACTGGGCAAATTTGTCGAACGCTGAGACTTAGCTTTTCCTAAGTTCTAACAGCCTAAAACCTTGACCCTTAGACTATACAATGGGGGTCAACATAGTCCTAGTCAACAGATAGTGATCCTATCCCAAATCAGTATTAGAGTTGTTCCAACAATCTCCTCCTATTTGGGTTAGGATACTATTTGACAAAAATCAAATAAAACAACAGAAAAACAGCAGAGCATATATATCTGACAGAATGTAAATTCATTTCAGCAGATAAAAGAAATATAGTGCTCTGAGTTTAGATAAATTACATTGAAAATAGAAAATATACCAAAACTAAATAATCAGAACATTTACTTCTTCTCTGAAGGAGGCTTGAATATGATTTGCCTGTTTGGGTTTTCTGATTCCTTTTTACTCATATAAAGGTCTTGAGCTCCCAGCATGGTTTGAAATTTAGCATGAGGAACCACAGCTGCTGGGTGCAACCTTAAGTAATCTTCAGCATTAAATAGGTGTTTTGAACTATACTTTTCAAATTCTTTCTTTCTGAACTCTGACATAGTTGAATACTAAGAATGATCCTTTCCTTCTCCTTTAGCTTTGTTAATCTGAGCTGTGGCAATAGATTCCTTGAATCTAGCCATCTAAGAAATTCTTTCTGCTTCTGGATTAGGAGAAGGAGGCCTATCATTAATATCACTGGCCTGATAGGAGAATTGATAATCAGAATTTCTTTTTCTGTGAAAAGAACCATCAGATACATGATATTTATATACTGAGGAAGAAGATCTGGCAGATACTGAAGGAGGAGCTCTGGCTGATCTTAAACTATGGGAGCCACTTGAGCTTCTATGACTTCCTTCTGATGTTCTTGAAGGCTGAGAGGAAGGCTTCTGAGAATATGACGAGGGCATCCCTGCTGATCCTTTTGCTGGAGGAGGAGGAGGAGAATGATTGAACTTAACTGCTTATCTGAGTAGAATCCCGTCTTCTTCATTTTCTTCCTTCTATTGTTCTCATTCCTGGAGAACCTCATTCATGCCGGTGAATCTTGTGTTAGGGTGATATTATGCAGAATGTAGTATGCAACATCATTATTTGAGGAAGGAGGCTTGGGAACAGCCTTTGGCTTAGATCTGGACTTTCTTTTCTTAGAAGATGTGTCATCTGAATCATCATCTTCATCATCATCAGAAGAGGACTGAGGATTATCATATAAATCATCAACTGCTTTAAGAGCTTCAAAAATATCTTTCTCAACATCAACATTTTGATCAACATCAATATCATCAAAATTTGGCAATGGGGAATCATCAAAGACAAAGGTAGGAGGAGAATTCATCACTCCAACTACTTCTGATTCTTCTTTTTCTTGAACTGGAGTTGGAATTGCTTCTTCAACAACTGGAGCTGGGGCTGCTTCTTCATCACAAAACATATTTGAACCTGCAACTGCATTCACTAGAGCTTCTTCATGAGACATTTCCCCTGCCTAGTTTCAGGAAGCCTTGAAGCTAGGCCCCTAGAAGAAGGGACAGATGAGGAGGTAGGGAATGAAGCAATTTTAGCATAAAGGTCAGATAGGGCTTGAAACACTGGAGCAAGCTTTGCATCCAGGAGAGCGTCTAGCTGGGGAGATATATGTTGGAATATCTGATCAGCTAGAGATGAGAAATCAACATACACAAGGTCTTGTGGATGCTGAGATGATGATGGGATAGAGCATGGAATAGAGGGCATGACGATGTTAGTGGCATTTGATATGGGTGGATGAAAATCTTCATGAATAGGAGAATGAGGTTGGATAGGGGACTGTGGATGGATAGGGGATTGAGGTGGAGATAAGAGATTGAATGATGGAAGAAAATCAACATCTGGTTGGTATGAAGATGGAATCTCTGTAGATAAGTTTGCTTGGAGAGGAGGAGAAGAAAGCAATGAAGGTGAAGGGTCTATGGGAGAAATGTGGGGAGGAATTTCTTCATGAGGAGGTGGAGATGGGAGAGGAGTGGAAGATACAAGAGGAGGGACTTCTGGAAGGGTTAGGGGAGTGACTGGGTCAGTCCTAGTGCCTTTAGAAGCTGGCCTGGGGGCATCTGCCCTTGGAATCTTCTTTGGGATCACCCTTTCCCACTTGCCAAATAGAGCTGATGTTAGCCTCTTGCTAGCATTAATAAACACCTTGGGAAAGACCAACAAGTCTGGATACTTGTCTTGAAGAAAAATTCCCAATATTCTGCCATAACATACATTTGTCTTGCTTATTTTCTTCTTAATTGATTAAAAAAGAATCAATCCCCAATTCATTTTCTTTTTCTCTACCAAGGCCACCATCAACAGAAATTGGTGCCTGGATATATAATCATGGGCTGAGGTCTTCCCTAGCAAGAGCTTTCCAACAATATCATCCAAAAACTTATATTTACTGGATAAGTTCTTCTTCAGAAGGTGATTAGGGTTTCCAGAAGAGTAACCCATCTTAACCAAAGCATTATCAAATTCAACAGAACTTATATCCAAATCATCATTCCCATTCACTTAATCAAAAACTTCTGATAAAACTTCTGGGGTTAGAGTAACCTGGTTTCCAAAAATTGATCCTGATAAAGTATTTGCATTCTCTGCCTTGACTATATGAACCCATTCTTTGATCTCTGTGACTGGGAGTTTGATCCTTGTTGTCATGAACTTCTAGAGTTGTTGTGCCTAAAACAAATGAAGAATGCCCTGGAATATTTCATCTGAATGCGCAAAAGACTCTATGTCGACATCAAACCCGGCGTCAAACTTCATTGAGGTATGAGTTGCTTGAGAAATCGCCATTGTTACCTGCAAAAGAGAGAACGATCAAGTGCAAAGGGAACTGGAGGGAAAAGCAATTTCTGTAGGCGCAAAGATAAAAGAAATAAAAGATTGATTATATAGAGGGATCGAAGAAGGCGCAAGCTTTCATAGAACTGAGGTCGGCTAAACCTAATAAAATCAGAAGTCGAAAAGACTTAGCCTTCATTAAACAGCGTTTGATGAAAGATTAATTTTTGTCGATCTCCGTTCGACGAACGACTTGTCTTCGTCGATCTCTGAAGTCAATTGGTTTCGTCGATCTCCGTTCGATGAACGATCAAATTTCGTCGATCTCCGTTCGACGAAATGATGATATAAGTAGAAAATATAATTTTTTTAGTTGATTGAATCTCCATCTATCATTCGTAGTTGATTTATAAAGAAGATATGTTTCTTTTCATCCAAGGGTTTGGTGAAAATATCAGCCCTTTGCAAATCAGTAGAAATGAATTGTAAGCAAATTTTATTTTTATCCACATTATCTCTGATAAAGTGGTGCCTAATTTCTATGTGTTTAGTCCTACTATGGAGTACTGGATTTTGTGCTATAGATATTACACTAGTATTGTCACAAAATACAATTGATTTATTTAGATTGATACCATATTCTAGAAGTTGATTTTGTATCTACAATATTTATGAGCAGCAACTGCCAGCAACAATGTATTCTGCTTCAGTTATTGATGTAGACACAGATGTTTGTTTCTTACAAAACCAAGACACTAGCCTATCACCAAGAAACTGGCAAGTTACTGATGTGCTTTACCTGTCTACTCTGCATCCAGCATAATCAGAATCTGAGAATCCAGTTAATTCAAATTCTGAAGCTGTTGGATACCAGAGTCCTAGATTTGGACAACCCTTTATATATCTCAAAATTCTTTTTAGTAAAATAAGGTGAGATACTTTGGGGTTAACTTGGAACCTAGCACAAATACATGCAACAAATATTATGTCAGACCTACTAGCTGTTAAGTAAAGTAATGAGCCAACAATTGCTCTATATACTTTCTGATCAACAGGTTTCCCTGATTCATCATCAACAACAGCATTGGCATGGGTGTTTTCATGGTGGAAGCATCAGACATACAAAATCTTTTCACTAATTCCTTAGCATACTTGGATTGTGATATGAATATGCCATTTGGAGTTTGCTTCACTTGAAGGCCAAGAAAGTAAGATAACTCACTCATACTACTCATTTCAAATTTAGATTGCATTTGGTCAGAATACCTTTTGCATAGATTTGAATCAGTAGAGCCAAAAATAATATCATCTACATAAATTTGAACTAGTAGTGTTTGATTTTTATGTATCCTGAAAAATAAGGTTTTATCAATAATGCCTCTACAGAATTTGTTCTCCAAAAGAAAATTAGCTAAGGTCTCATACCATGCTCTGGGAGCTTGCTTGAGACCATAGAGAGCTTTATTAAGCTTAAATACATAGGAGGAGTGAGTTGGAGAGATGAAACCTGGTGGTTGTTCCACATAGACTTCTTCTTTGATGTCTCCATTTAGAGAAGCACTCTTCACATCCATCTGATATACCTTGAATTTCTTGAATGCATCAAAGGCAAGAAAAATCCTTATAGCTTCAAGTCTTGCAACAGGAGCAAAGGTTTGATCAAAATCAATTCCTTCTTCCTGAGAATATCCTTGGGCTACTAATCTTGCTTTATTTCTGATGATTATGCCTTGATCATCTAGCTTGTTCCTGAAGACCCATTTAGTGTCAATGACTGGATGGCCCTTTGGTCTTGGAACCAAATCCCAAACTTTGTTCCTTTCAAATTGGTTGAGCTCCTCTTGCATTGCAAGAATCCAGTTTGGATCTTGTTCTGCATCTTTTATGGACTGAGGTTCAACTTGTGATAGGAAACAAGTGTGCATCTGATTTTGGTGTAGTTGATGCCTTGTTTGAACACCTCCTGAAATATCTCCAATAACTTGAGACATTGGATGATCTCTAACTGTGATGTGATCAACAGTTGGAGTTGGTTTAGCAATAGTTTCCATTTGAGGAATTTGATCAACTGTCATTTGATTTGAATTGTCAGCAAGATCTAGATTATCCTCTTCTTCACTGTCTTCAATAGTTTCATTTGATGGAAGTAGAGAATCTTTACTCTGTAGATCTAATCCATTGAGTTATTCACATAGAGTTGGTACCTGCAAAGTATTTTTGGTAGAGGTGGTGTTCCTCTCCTCATTTAACATATTAGATTCATCAAATGATACATGCATGGACTCTTCTATCTTAAGAGTAGATTTGTTGTAAACTCTATATGCTTTACTAGAAAGAGAATATCCAAGGAATATACCTTCAGCATATTTTGCTTCAAATTTCCTGAGATACTTCTTATCATTGTTATGCACATAGCGTTTACATCCAAATATCTTAAAATAGTTAACCTTAGGCTTTTTATTCTTGAGTAATTCATAGGGAGTTTTACCCTTAAGCATATGTATCAGACTTCTGTTCAACACATAATTTGTTGTGTTCACTGTCTCTGCCCAAAAAGAGAGTGGCAAGTGAGCATCATCAAGCAATGTAGTTGCTGATTCAATAAGTGTTCTATTTTTCCTTTCAGCTACCCCATTTTGTTGAGGAGTTCTAGGAGCAGAGAAACATTTCCTGATCCCTTCTTTTCCACAGAATTCTCTCATCAGAAGAGATTCAAACTCAGTGCCATAATCACTTCTGATCAATGCAACTAGAGTAGAGTACTCAATCTTGATGGACCTGAGAAAGTCTGTCAGAACACTGAAGGTGTCAGATTTATTCCTAAGAAAGAACACTGTTGGGAAAATGATTTCTCTTAACCCCTGAAAAAGAGTTAAATATGAATTCTAAGAAAGGAAAATCAAGGTTAAGTCAATATGCGCCGAATAGTATTCGACGCAACGTCGAAGTTGTATCGACGTTCCTTTCAGAATGAGTCGAAGTAGCTCCAAGCAGAATTCGACGTATCCTATGTCGACGAAGCTCTGACTTCTAGTCGACGTATCTTGAGAAGTCGACGCACCCTAGTCAACGCACCTTCCTTATTCTACTCTCGACGCTCTGCCAGGATGAATTTGACGCCTACGTCGAATAGTAATCGACGCACGTCGATTAATATGATTAATTCAAAAATCGCCAGATCTCTTTCCCTCTTTTATAGATCTGATTTATATGGAATCAATTTATTCTTTATAGCCGTTCTGAATCATTCTTTCCTCTAATAAGATTCTTGGCTAAATTGATTAAATCCTTTATGGACATTATTTGAAATCAGATTGAATACTTTCCTTCTATGGATATAACTGTTATGGAAATTTTTCTTTCTTTCTAATACTCTACCTGCTAATTGATTACTCTCCTATAGTGTTATTTTAATGAACAGAGCTATAAATAACTAAGGAGGTCGGCAGAGAAAGACAACAAGTGATCCACCATATACACATTGAAAAAGAGGAAAAGCTCCCAAAAAGTGAAAAAGAGAGAATAGAGATTGTTCTGCAGCAACCATCAAGCATTCTTCTTCTTCTTCTTCTTCTTCTGCTTCTGAAGCCATACTGCTGCAAAATTCTGAAAAGATTACAATCTCCTTCTTACTATAGAAGGGAGATTTAATTCACTACTTCTTGTGCTTCCAATCTTCTTGCTAGGAAGAAGATTCATTTTTGTCTTAAATACTTCTTTTTCCTTTTCTCATTTTCATACTCACATACTGTAAAAGAGTTTTTAGAACCACTCTTCAAAAAATTCAGTTGTACTGGTTCTAAGAGTCTCCTTTTCAAAAGTCTCAGTTGGTTCTAAGAGTCTCCTTGTCAAAAGACTCAGGGTGGTTCTAAGAGTCTCCTTATCAAAAGACTCAGTGCAAGATAGTGAATTCCTACCAAGGGGGTAGAAGAGTGGACTACCCAAAGTTTGGGGAACCACTATATTTTCTTGTGTTGTGCTGTGATTTCTTTTCTTGCATTTACTTTCTTTATTTGTTTAATTCTTGTTGGTATGTGTGGGAAGCTCTAATCTGTGATCATACACATATAAATATATTAACTTTGCACAAAATATTTTAAATCTCTATTCACCCCCCCTCTAGAGAATTATAGTGAGGTTAACTGTGCACTTTCAATTGGTATCAGAGCTAGGTTGATCTAAAAAGGTTAACTCCTTGATCAAAAAGATCCTAACTCTTATTTATAAATATATATTTCTCTAACAATTATTTTTCACATGACACAAATCAAAGATTATGCTTCCACCAGACCACCAATGTGCAATCTTGAAAAGTTTGCAGTTTGGAAGACAAGAATTAGGATTTATATGAATTACATTGATGAAGACTTATTTAATGTTATCTTGACAGGTCCTCCCAAGCCTTATAGAAAAGACTCAAGTGGTGTAATGACTCAAACACTTGTACCAAAGGCTGAGTGGACAGTTGAAGAGAAAAAGGCAGGAACATGTGATGCAAAGGCTGTAAATATTCTGGTCTCAACCCTTTCTGATGAAATCTTTCAAAGGGTGGTTGATTGTGAATCAGCCAAAGAAATTTGGGAGGCTCTCATAAAAATGGTAGAAGGAAGTGCTGATGAAAGAAAAGATAAGAAGGCCCTATTGATCTCTCAATATGAGAACTTCCAAAAGAAGAATGAAGAAAGCATCTCTGAGATGTATGACAGATTTAGTCTGATCATCAATCAACTAAGGGACTTGGATAGAGAAATCTCTCTTACAGAGATAAATGACAAATTGTTGATGAGTCTCCCAAGCTCATGGGACTCAAGGATATGGGCAATAAGAGACACAAGAGGTCAAAGGGAAATTTCAACAGATGCTCTCTTAGGAAAACTCAGATCCTATGAGCAACTGCTGAAAACCAGAGAAGAGAAGATGAGAAGAGAAAACATCCTAACCTCCTCAAAAGACAGGAACATTGCATTAAAAGCAACAGAGGAAGGAGGCTCTATCACTGAAGAAGAACTATTCAGTTTCCTGGCCAGAAAATTCAAGAAATGGGTCAGGACAGATGGATCAAGAAGGAGAGAGTCAAAACCAAGGTATGAAAAAACTCCTACTAAAGAAATTATTTGTTATTCTTGCAGGAAACCTGGACATATTGCCCCAGAATGTCCAGAAAATGCTGAGACAAAGAAAGATCTCAAGAAAAAGGGGAAGAAGAAAGAAAGAGGCTTTATAGCAGAAGCCTGGAGTGATACAGACTCTGAGGACAACTCCTCTTCCAAAAGTGACAATGAAGAACCTAAGCAAGAAGATCTATGCTTGATGGCCCTTGAAGGATCAAAGAATAATGATAGTGCTAAATCATGGAGTGAGACAGGATCAGAAGAAAGCATATCTTCTGAAGATGAAAAAGAAGATAGCCTTATTCTCATAGAGGAATCTGAGGATAAGGATGAGGTAAACATGTTTGATAAAATAGATTTTCAAAGTGATAACTTCAGAAATGATTTTATGGGAATGTGTCTAGATCAACTAAAAGCAACACAAGAAATTAAAGATCTAAAAGAAAAAATCAATATAGCTAAAAACCAGAGAAATAGAGAAGTTAAATGCTCTAAAGATTATGAATTAAGGGCTAACATCATAGAAAAGGAGGTAGAAAAGGCTAAAATAGAAAATCAGTTCCTTAAGGATAAGGTTCCCAGGCAAAGGCCTTTGAAGAATCAATAAACATGAGAAGCCAAACTCTTAAGGAAATCACTGAAAAACAAACAATGAGACACAAAAATCTTGGGTTAGGAGCTGATCCATCAACCAGCATAAATCCATCCAGCAAACCTGCTTGGATGATCCCTGCAAATTCACAAAACCCATCAAATCAAACCAAGAAAAAGACTCACTAAATAAGGAAGAAGACTTCCTCAAGGAAATAAAACAATTTGATGAAACATCATATTATTCAGCTGATGAATCTCAAACTTCATCTGAAGAAGCAACTAAGCCAAAAGAAACAATACATAAAAGAACAAAATCAAAAAAAGGGAAAAAGAAAATGTGTGAAGACACAGTTGCGTCGACTTTATATCGACGCATGAATGATAGTGCGTCAACCTTTACTCAACGCAACCTCTCAGATGCCTCGACGCTTGAATAAAAGTACGTCGACTCCCAATCGACGCATCTTTTTCCATGCGTCGATATCAGATCAACGCTATCGGGAGAAAGCGCCGAATATAAATTGAAGCAACTATCAACATGCGTCGAATAGATATCGACGCACAAAAATTCAGAGCAACTTAAATGCCTATCCTCCAAAAACCTTCTATAATTCTCATTCAGGATCCATTCATCCTAACCATGATTTCCATCATAATCAACACCTCTATCCTAACCAAAATTTCCACCCTAAACCTGGTAACCAAACTTTCTATCCTAATCAACCCTTCTATCCTTCTCTAAACTCAAATTATCATAAGAATAAGATAATCAAGTGTCATATATGTAACAAAACTGGCCACCTTGCCAAACAATGTTGGCACAACCAATCAAACTATCTGTAAAAATTAGTCCAAGACTGACTTAGAACTAGGAAAAGATAAAAAGAAATAAACACCTAAAATTCTTCAGGAAAATCAAAAGTCACGTCGACTTCTAATCGACGCAACGTCGATGACTCAACTCAAAAAGTGAAATCGACGCATACGTCGATTACAATCGACGCATACGTCAATACGAAACCCTAACATCTTAACGCGGGCTGTATCGACGCTTACGTCGAATTCCACTCGACGCAACGTTGACTCCATAAAAACGAGTGGCAATGCTAAATATTTTCGGTCACATCCACTGAGGTACCGAATAAGCCTCGAATTGAGTCACGTTTCAACGCTTCACCTGACTTAAAAAGACTCTTCAGTTAGAAACCTTCACTACTCTGCATCCTTTATCCTTCTTGCTCCTCAGTCCAGCCGATTCTTTTCCCTCTCTCACTGATCTACAATGGCTCCCAAGATAAATTCTGGGTTCGATATCGACCTCGAATCCTTCTAAGCAGTAGCAGAGAACTATAAGAACATCATAGCTCTCTTCACTGAATCTGGATTGGACAAACTCATCTCAACAAGATGCAAGCTCCTGGAAACAGAGCTCACAGAGCTGATAACTCATGTTCAAATATCTGAACAAGGAGAAATCCAGGGAACAATCTATGAGACACCAGTCTCAATCTCTGCAGAACATATTAGGACCACCTTTGATCTTCCATCAGGTATATCCTAATATAATCTTTGTTCAACTAAAATAGGGAAAGGAAATCAATTTCTAAAGAGTAACCTCATAAGTCTTCATCATCTCTTTATTAGGTGATGAATCAATAGACCTCACACCTGATGAAATCAAGCATCTGCTAACCATCATGAAGTTTTCAAGGGATAAACCAACCCATCTAAAGAAAATAGACTTTTCTGAGGAGTATAGACTACTAGCAGATATAGTAGGAAAGATACTACTATGTAAGATATCTGCCCATGATGCAGTGCCCAAGCAGCAACTGAACATCATGGGGGCTCTTGTATTGAAGAAGAAAATAGACTGGGCCAGCTGTCTGCTCAAGATGATAGGCTCTAGATATTCTCACAAAGAGAATGCCTACATGAGGATTATGAGTCAAGTACTCTTCCACTCCTTCCCTGACCTCTGTAGGTCAAAAGGAATTCCTATCCCTCCTGGAAAGAGGATGTCCATTGCCCTCTTCTCAAAATGGACTAGGCAAATCCCCAAGCCTGGTTCCATTCCTGAAAGGACTCCCTCTCCTCCTAACTCTCCTGCTCATCCATCTCCTCCTCCTTCTCCTCAAAGAGACAATTCTTCTCTACCACCATCATCCACTCAAATAGTCTCTACCACCCTCACAACTCCTACTCTACCTACCTCTTCTCAAACACCTGCTCCTCAAACAGCAGTTTCTCCACCTCCTCCTCCTCTTACTTTCTCATCCTCTCCACCTCCTTTATCACCCATACCTCATGTATCAACTAACTTCTCTCCAGCCTCATCACCACCTTCACCACTCTCTCCTCATCCCCAACCACAACATGAACCATCTGCATCAACTGAAGCTCTCCTCACTCAGTGCATTGCATCAGCAGCTCAAACATTCCAAGCAATGCTGGATGAGCACTGCTCCCAGATTCATTCCTCAATCCTACACATGCACACCCAAATAGATGGGGTCAGTGCCTCTGTGCAAAGTCTGAAGAACTCTCTCTCATCCTCAAGAGTTACCAAGTCTTTCTTAACCTCCTTGGCCAAGAAGGTCAAGAAGGGGGAGAAGTTAGATGAAGAGCAGCCCTCCAATCTTAAATCTCCCTCACACAAATCCCCTCCTTCAAAATCTGACAGTCTTGCACTGCTCAAGACAATTGGAAATGAGATAGTACCTGAGCTACACAATGATGAACAAACAATAGAGGTACTCAACATAGCAAGAGATGCTGCAAATCAAGTGGCACTACTACAAGGGGAGGGAAGCAGAGCAGAAAATGAGGCTGAAAAGGAAGAAGGTGAGAAAGAGCTGAATATTGCTATAAATCAAGAAGAAAATGAACCAGCTGCTGGAACGAAAAAAGGAAATGAAGCTGATGCTGGAAAAGAGAAAGAGCCAGATGTTGTGATGGCTGAAGAAGGGGATCGGGAGTCAGGGTCAGGGGGAGCTGAGACTCAAGGGGAGCAAATGGCTGAGACCCAGGGGGAGCTGAGGGAGTCACCTGCTACTGGGAAAGAGCAATCAACAATAGTATTCTAGAGAAAAAGAAAGACTCCTCCTACCCCTCCTGAATAATACTTGAAAACAATGCTTCATATACTTTATGATTGGCCTGAACATGAAGTTTGCTTCTGATTGTGTGAAATCTTCATTATCTGTACAAATGCTTTGCTATGTTAATTATATGCTAGTACAATTTCCCTCTAAATAGGGTTAAGGCAAATAGGGGGAGATTGTTGGGAAAATGATTTCTCTTAACCCCTGAAAAAGAGTTAAATATGAATTCTAAGAAAGGAAAATCAAGGTTAAGTCAATATGCGTCGAATAGTATTCGACGCAACGTCGAAGTTGTATCAACGTTCCTTTCAGAATGAGTCGAAGTAGTTCCAAGCAGAATTCGACGTATCCTATGTCGACGTAGCTCTGACTTCTAGTCGACGTATCTTGAGAAGTCGACGCACCCTAGTCAACGCACCTTCCTTTTTCTCATCTCGACGCTCTGCCAGGATGATTTCGACGCCTACGTCGAATAGTAATCGACGCACGTCGATTAATATGATTAATTCAAAAATCGCCAGATCTCTTTCCCTCTTTTATAGATCTGATTTATATGGAATCAATTTATTCTTTATAGCCGTTCTGAATCATTCTTTCCTCTAATAAGATTCTTGGCTAAATTGATTAAATCCTTTATGGACATTATTTGAAATCAGATTGAATACTTTCCTTCTATGGATATAACTGTTATGGAAATTTCTCTTTCTGTCTAATACTCTACCTGCTAATTGATTACTCTCCTATAGTGTTATTTTAATGAACAGAGCTATAAATAACTAAGGAGGTCGGCAGAGAAAGACAACAAGTGATCCACCATATACACATTGAAAAAGAGGAAAAGCTCCCAAAAAGTGAAAAAGAGAGAATAGAGAAATTGTTCTGCAGCAACCATCAAGCATTCTTCTTCTTCTTCTGCTTCTGAAGCCATACTGCTGCAAAATTCCGAAAAGATTACAATCTCCTTCTCACTATAGAAGGGAGATTTAATTCACTACTTCTTGTGCTTCCAATCTTCTTGCTAGGAAGAAGATTCATTTTTGTCTTAAATACTTCTTTTTTCCTTTTCTCATTTTCATACTCACATACTATAAAAGAGTTTTTAGAATCACTCTTCAAAAAATTCAGTTGTACTGGTTCTAAGAGTCTCCTTTTCAAAAGACTCAGTTGGTTCCAAGAGTCTCCTTGTCAAAAGACTCAGGGTGGTTCTAAGAGTCTCCTTATCAAAAGACTCAGTGCAAGATAGTGAATTCCTACCAAGCGGGTAGAAGAGTGGACTACCCAAAGTTTAGGGAACCACTATATTTTCTTGTGTTGCGCTGTGATTTCTTTTCTTGCATTTACTTTCTTTATTTGTTTAATTCTTGTTGGTGTGTGTGGGAAGCTCTAATCTGTGATCATACACATATAAATATATTAACTTTGCACAAAATATTTTAAATCTCTATTCACCCCCCCCCCCCCCTCTAGAGAATTCTAGTGAGGTTAACTGTGCACTTTCAAACACCCAAGTGAATCTTGAGAAGTCATCTACAATAACTAGAGAGTAATGCTTCCCTCCTAGACTCTGTATTGCAGTGGGTCCAAAAAGATCCAAATGCAGTAAGTACAAAATCCTAGGTGAATCACTACTCTTGGATAAATATTTAAAACTACTTCTAGTTTGCTTTCCTAGTTGACAAGCTCTGCAGAGTCCTTCCTTCTTGTATGAACCAGAAGATAGTCCTCTAACAAGATTGTCCTTAGAGAGCTTAGATATAGTTCTAAGGTTAATATGTCCAAGCCTTTTATGCCATAATTCATTTGTTTTACTTATAGATTTAAATAAGCAAATATCTGAATTGGCAGAGTCAAAATTTACTAAATAAATGTTTCCATGTCTAATACCAGATAATACATTTATGTTTTTATTATTGGTAATAAGACATAAGGAATGGTTAAAAGTTACCTGATAACCTTCATCACATAACTGGCTTATGCTGATGAGGCTGTGCTTCAGACCCTTGACATAAGCTACCTCTTTGAAGGTAACTGCTCCAACATTGATTTGTCCATAACCTTTGGTTTGTCCACAGTTGGAGTCTCCAAAGATCACATTGGGTCCAAGCCTTGCCTTATAGTTTCTTAGGCTGGCCTTGTTTCCTGTCATATGCTTTGAGCACCCACTATCCAAGTACCATTGTTCTTTTATTTTTGGATAGCCTTGTACCTGCAAAACAGAAAAAATAAACTAGTTGTTTTTGACCCAGACTACCTTGGGTTCTTTTGTCTTTCCACAAAAATCTGAAATGTAAGATATCTCAGGCTGATCCTTATAGCCTTATGGATGATATCTCCTTGGAGGAATTATCCACTCAGTAAAAGGCTTTTTAGTATATTGAGAATAAGAATTCTTCAAATTTTCTGTATAGTGCACTTTCAAACACCCAAGTGAATCTTGAGAAGTCATCTACAATAACTAGAGAGTAATGCTTCCCTCCTAGACTCTGTGTTGCAGTGGGTCCAAAAAGATCCAAATGTAGTAAGTACAAAATCCTAGGTGAATCACTACTCTTGGATAAATATTTAAAACTACTTCTAGTTTGCTTTCCTAGTTGACAAGCTCCGCAGAGTCCTTCCTTCTTGTATGAACCAGAAGACAGTCCTCTAACAAGATTGTCCTTAGAGAGCTTAGATATAGTTCTAAGGTTAATATGTCCAAGCCTTTTATGCCATAATTCATTTGTTTTACTTATAGATTTAAATAAGCAAATATCTGAATTGGCAGAGTCAAAATTTACTAAATAAATGTTTCCATGTCTAATACCAGATAATACATTTATGTTTTTATTATTGGTAATAAGACATAAGGAATGGTTAAAAGTTACCTGATAACCTTCATCACATAACTGGCTTATGCTGATGAGGCTGTGCTTCAGACCCTTGACATAAGCTACCTCTTTGAAGGTAACTGCTCCAACATTGATTTGTCCATAACCTTTGGTTTGTCCACAGTTGGAGTCTCCAAAGATCACATTGGGTCCAAGCCTTGCCTTATAGTTGCTTAGGCTGGCCTTGTTTCCTGTCATATGCTTTGAGCACCCACTATCCAAGTACCATTGTTCTTTTATTTTTGGATAGCCTTGTACCTGCAAAACAGAAAAAATAAACTAGTTGTTTTTGACCCAGACTACCTTGGGTTCTTTTGTCTTTCCACAAAAATCTGAAATGTAAGATATCTCAGGCTGATCCTTATAGCCTTATGGATGATATCTCCTTGGAGGAATTATCCACTCAGTAAAAGGCTTTTTAGTATATTGAGAATAAGAATTCTTCAAATTTTCTGTATATTTTCCGTTCGACGAATTTGGGTGAATTCGTCGATCGCCGTTCGACGAATGGACGTGATTTCATCGAGCGCCGTTCGATGGATATATATATACTGGAACTCTGAGTTCAGCTTTCGTCGAGCTCCGTTCGACGAATTCGTGTGATTTCGTTGAGCTTCGTTCGACGAATTCTGTTGAATTCCTTTATTCTTAATATTCTTGCTTGACATGTTCTTACTAGCATCTACTACCTCTTTGTTCTTAGCAGAAATTAATTTTACTAGTGTAGATAAAATGTTTTTCTTAGTTAGATGTGGCTCACTTGATGATGCACCCAAGCCCAGTCTGCCACTGAGTCTGGCATTCACTGTGCTTGTGATGTCCATCAGTTTGATACTTCTCCCATTGAGGGATTCTTCAAACTTCTTGGCTTCATATAACTTGTTCTCAATGAGAACAATGTGTTCTCTGGAGGCAGCCAAATCTTTCTTAAGTTTGACATTTTCTTCACTTAGTTGGTTCATTTCAACCAACTGATTTCTGAGAGAGATTATCTCTTTCTCAGATTTGATTAAATCTATACAAAGAGCTCTGAATTCATCCTTGAATTCATTTGAATTAAAGTCAAAGTTAGATATTACTTCATCAGCATCAGTTTTAGATTCTGATTCTTCTGAATTACTTCCTGAGGAGTGGTAGTGCTAGCGCGGCGCGGTAGATGGTGGCAAGAAAGTGAAAAATGAGATCTGTCGCTAGCGCGGGGCAGTAGACCTACCTCTGGCGTTAGGTCTTCTTCGCTGGGAGCCGCTGAGACGGCAAGGGTGTTCGCGGAGCTAGCGCGGCGCCTTAGCGCTACCGCCGCGCGGTAGCTGATGGAACCAGATTCATAAATAGCTAAATCTGGGCGTACGTTTGGTTTGGATCTTGATCGGACGACTGTGAGGGGTTCGTGGGAGAACCCTAAGTAGGGCTGAGAAGGTTTCCATTCATCATTTGTTTTCATTTTGGGTTTGAGGGCTTGAGAGAGAGAGGGGGTTTGGAGGAGGAATAGAGCTAGATCCCGCCATTGTTGGAGCTTCGGAGCTCCGTTCGCCGATCCGAGACCGGCAACGCGTAGGGGACGTCGAGGCGCTTCTTCTCCTCCATTCTTTTTTCAAGTTTCCCATGGCTAGGAGGAAATATCAAAAGGTAACGACATTTCTCCTCCCGGTCTTTAGGGTGCGTGCATGGCATCCCTTTTTCCTCTCTAATTTCTGCATTTTGGCTCGAGTGAGAGGGATCCGGGTCTCCTTGGTTCAAGAGGAACCATCGGGTCGATTGAGTCCGTCCCCGACATGATTTGTGGAAATCTGCTCCATTAGTGGATTAGGCATTGTGGTTGAAACCGGTTTCGCGACCGTTGGTCCGATTCGGTGATGTTGATTGGCACGCATTTTAGTGGTTTTGCTAGAAATCCGAATACGGCGAATTCGTCGTCGTGATGCCCTTGTAGTTTCGTATGGTAACGAATGTTGGTTTTCGGGCGGGGAAATAATGTGCGGATTTTGGGGCGTGTGATGCCTAGTGATGTGTGAAGGTGTGATTTGGTCTTTGTGGTCGGCTGGCTATCCCGTGAATGCTGGAATTCATGTGTGGAGAGTGTCCCAGCAAGACAAGTCCCTTCGGTGTTAACTGATGAGAACGTCTGTGCTACGGACAAGTCTGTTAACGGTCGCCAGGCAAGGCAGTCGGTGGACGTTGTCCCGATTGTAAGACCAGGGCCTTGGGACGTTTGCTTGGAGTCTAAGCCAGAGTTCTTAGCATTGGTTTTGTGTGGTTTTGGCGGCAAGAACATGTGAGTTGTCTGACAAGCCCGATGGCATGGTGGGCCAGGCGCGGTGGGTCACAGCGTGAGTTCTTGGCCTTGGGATACGATGCCCTTTGGGGGAAATGTCGAGTACCATGTGGTTGTGCTGTTGATGTATGATGATGTGTTAGATTCATACGCTTTATGGTGCCTTGGGTGAAACCCGGGTTGCATTCATATTGCATTTGTAGGCTCCCTTTTATTACTTGCTCAACATAGAAACGTGGATAATGGTTGTGACACTCATGCCTGTTGTTTATGTTGCTTTTCTTTATGTACATGTGCATACGAAGTGCTGACTTGCAGGGTGATGTAGTTCCCCGGGGTCCGCTAGGACGGCCAGGAGGAGGGGTGTTGTTACACCATTTGTGGTCAACCATAGATGACCCTCGTTTACCACTCTTTGTGATTTGGATGCAGGTCAAGGATCGCAGGCCGGACCCAGCTCGCCGGCCAAAAAGGTCTAAAGCTTCATGAAGTGTTTACTTAGCTTTCCTGCCTTTCTGTACTTGTCTTTTGTTATTTTCGGCTTGCATGCCGAGGTAGCTTAGGGAAGCTAGTTTTTCCCCTTTGGGGATTTCTTATGTGTGTTGAATGTTTGATGACTTGGACACTGGTTTTGTAAGGTCTTAAGGCCAGTTTTACTCCTATGTAGTTCTGGACAATCTCTGTGTTTCTTAGTTTTGTTTCCGCTGTGTTATCTGAGTTTTGAGTTGAGTAGTTATATCATCTTTTAATACTGAAGCTGTGGCGCTTATATGATGTGGGGCCCCGGCCGGACCTATATTATATATTCATTACAGGGGAGGTGTTACATGTGTACTGAGTGTTTTATAAAAACAAATAAAGAAAACACAGCACAACACATTACAGAAAAATAAACAAGAACACAGAAGACACAAGGATCTATAGTAGTTCCCCAATAAACCTGGGTACATCTACTCTTCTACCACCCTTGGTAGGAATCCACTAGGTTTTTGATCAGGCGCCCTATCACCAATGGGTTTTTGATCAGGTGCCCAAACACCAACTATAGGTTTTTGATCAGGTGCCCTGCCACAAACCAGTTAACTTTTGAAGGGAGTTAGAACCCTGTACAAAATAGGATAAAGAGGGTTATGAAGTTCTTCTCTGTCAATAGTCTGAGAGAAGACTAGTGGATTTGAGTTATTGTAAAGCTCCCCCTGTCTGATAGAAATGGTTGACAGTTGAGGATGGAGTTTTCACTTGAATGAAATATCTTCCTGATAGCTGATGAATCTGAGAAACAAAGTTTTTCTCAGATTTGTTGTTGCTCTTGAAGATATGAACTACCAGCAGAGAACTGAGAGTATGAAGATTGTTGTTCTCTGAGAATGAAAGTGTGCTGCTGTTGAGGATGAACACTGTAAAACTTTTTCACTTGTGTATTTCCTCTAGAATGTATCTTCTTTGTCGCTGATACTGTAATCCTTTCTTTTTCTATCTTGTTACTGATCTTTTTCATTTTCCTTGACAATATATCTCTGATTTGAATTTCAAATCTTCTGAATAAGGAAAATAATAATCAGAATTGATTGTGTCTTGGAACTGCAATCTAAATCTTTAATCCCTTTTCCTTTTCAATAAATGATATCTTTTTCCAATAAGCCAAATGGCTATTTTCTCGAAAGAAGACAATGGAAAGGAATAAGAATAAAAGGGAGGATATAATCCTTGACTTATCTGGAATAAATAAAATAGATTCGTTGCTGATTTAGGTTGATCTGAAATCAGAGAATAGAATATAACTGATATGTCTGAAATTCATTGAGCTGAAATAAGAATTCGTCGATCTGAATGTTGAGTTCGTCGACCACTGAGACTTGGGAAGTTTGTCGAACGCTGAGACTTAGCAAATTCGTCGAACGCTGAGACTTGGCAAATTCGTCGAACGCTGAGACTGGGCAAATTCGTCAAACGCTGAGACTTAGCTTTTCCTAAGTTCTAACAGCCTAAAACCTTGACCCTTAGACTATATAATGGGGGTCAACATAATCCTAATCAACATATAGTGATCCTAGCCCAAATCAGTAATAGGGTTGTTCCAACAGTGTGGAAGACTTTATCTTTCCTTTGCCTGAGGACGACACCAACTGCATAGTCACTAACGTCACACATAATCTCAAAAGGGAGGGACCAATTAGGAGATATCAAAATTGGACAAGTCATAAGTCGCTCTTTGAGTTTGTTAAAAGCATGCATGCACTCATTGAAATCGAACTGCGTGTCTTTTCCTAACAAGTTGTAGAGAGGTTTTGCAATAACAGAGAATTCCTTGATGAACCAGTGGTAAAATCCAGCATATCCTAGAAAATTTTGAATTCCCTTTACAGAAGTTGGAGGAGGCAGCTTTTTAATGATATCAACTTTTGCCTGATCAACCTGCAGACCTTCTTGTGAAATTTTATGTCCCAGAATGATCCCCTCATGAACCATGAAGTGACATATTTCCTAATTTAAAATCAAGTTCGTGTCTTCACATCATTTTAAAACTTTGGACAGATTCATTAAGCAAGAATCAAATTTGTTACCAAACAATGAAAACTCATTCATGAAAACTTCAAGGAACTCTCCAATCTTGTCATGAAAGATTCCATACATACACCGTGGAAAAGTGGCAGGGGCATTACATAATCCAAATGACATTCATTTAAATGCAAATGTGCCAGACGGGCAAGTGAATATTGTTTTGTCTTGGTCGTTTGGGTCGATCAAAATCTGATTATTACCTGAATAGCCATCAAGGAAGCAGTAGTAGTCTTATCCTGCCAATTTTTTAAGCATCTGATCAATAAACGGAAGTGGAAAGTGATCCTTGCGAGTCGCATCATTTAGCTTTCAATAATCACTGCAGACTCTCCATCTAGTGATGACCCTAGTGGGTAGCAACTCATTACGCTCATTAGGAACCACTATTATCCCACCTTTCCTTGTCACTACCTGAACCAGGCTTACGCACTTACTTTCGCTAATAGGGTAGATGATTCCAGCATCCAAAAGTTTTATGACCTCATCCTTTGTAACACCCTGCCAGTACAAAAAGTATAACAGCAGGTCCGGCCGGGACCCCACGCCATACAAACCACACTAGCTAGGAGTTAAAAGGTGATAACCAGAAAAGTAACAACTAACGAGAGTACAAAACGTAAGCGGAAGCATTAATTAAACCATTCAAATAGACATGTCCACTATCATTGGAATGAATCCAGAAATGAGAGTTACGGCCTTAGGGCCTTACATCAAATCAATGTACAAAACTCCAACAAAACATACATCGGCACGCAGGCCGGCAAAACATGAGAAAGCAGGAAAAAGGCTGGCCTTCGAGGGCCAACACAGCAAAGGGCCAACGCCCGCTACTTCCCGCTAGGCTCACCTGCACCTGCATAAGAACATTCCACCAAGCGGTGGCAAACAAAGTAACGGTCAGCACAGCTGACCAAATTATAACGACCCCACCCCTTTCCCGGGGTGGCGGAGATTCTACCCTGCAAGTAAGCCATACTAGCACAAGTACTAAACTAAAGAAAGTGCAACTACACGAGGTGAGGTTTCAAGCACAATCAATCTTCTAGGTTGAGCATCAAAAAGAAGGGAACCTAGGTATGCACATGATGTTGGTTGGGTTCACCCGAAGGTTTCCCACAACCGCCTAAGCAAATCGCATGAGGCTAAACATAACATCAAATTCACAACACTCCACCCTAAGGGTCACAACCTTAGGTGGGAAACAAGAGCTTTTGGTCGGTCTAGGTATGACACCTTCCACGACCTCTCCCATGATCGCACGGCCTTCATGAGGAAGGGACCTCTCGCCGATCTGCATGGAAACGGGTTCGGTTCAGCTTTGCCCGTGCTCTAATCGTCGCGATCTATCGCACGACGCGGGTACGGCTTCACCTCGGCCCGTAAGGGTTTAGCACTTTCAAGTGCTCCTCAAAAATATACGCTACGCACCTAACCCCTTCATAAGGATCTAGGCTTCGCGAATTCTCAACAAGGGAGGTACATACGCTCCGCATCAATAACGTGGTGAAGGTTTGCCTTCATCCAAAACTCAAAGCATGGGGCTTTCGTAGGGATCTTCACAAGACGCCTACACTTAACCCCCGCAATACTATAGGTGAGTTCACGGAGTCATTCTCCGGCACGCATTCTAGGCCTAACCTAAATGCAACGTCGCAAATCAAGCATCACCGATTCGGGCTCACGGCCACGAATAGGCTTCACACAAAATGCCTAAATCCGCACGACTACCGGATTTTCTACATGCAATATGCCGGGGACGGACACAATCTACCCGGAGTCCCGAAGGACTTGAGGAAATCCTACACTTCACCCATTTGGTGAAAGAGATACCTCATGCAAGCAAAGAAAGAGGAATAAATGGACAAATACAAGTCCAAAGTTCGGGAGGAAGAATCGTTACCCTAGACGTGTTCCTCTTCGCCATGGATCCGAGATTCTACGCGGAGGGAAAGAACCGCACCGGGCTGCACTCTCCGGATCTGGAAACGGCTCGCGAAACGGAGCTCCGGAGCTCCGTCAATGGCGGGATCTTCCTTCTTCTTCCTTGCCTCCTTCTTCTTCCTCTAGCCTAGGAGAGAGAAACACCTCAAAATAATGAGGATTAATCTCCTCTCATAAGCCCTAATAGCCTCCAGCATCTAATCCTGGCCATCGGATCAGATCTCAAAAGATTTGGACGGCCCGATCTTCTTCTCCGCTCAAAATCGCGGAACAGAATAAACAGGGCGCACGATCACAGGCGCACGGTCAGTGGTCGTGCGCGACGAGGGCAATGGTCGTGCGCACTATCCGGGACAGAACTCTGAATTCTTGCGAATAAGCGCACGATCGCTGGCGCACGATCACTGGTCGTGCGCGAAGAGGGAAATGGTCGTGCGCACTGTCCGAGACAGAACTCGATTCTCTTCTGAATTAACGCACGATCGCTGGCACACGATCACTGGTCGTGCGCGATGAGGCCACTGATCGTGCGCTAAGAGCAGACAGGGAAAATTCTAGCCTGCTTCACGTGCCGCACTACCACTCCGCCTACTTCGCGGAACTACCAGATTTGGGGTGTTACAACTCCACCCTCCTTAAAAGAATTTCGTCCCGAAATCCAGGAAACAGTAATAGCATAAATTACCGTTATACTTTACCTGAGGGAAATAGCTCGGGATACTCCGCAAGCATCGCTTGCTCTCTCTCCCAAGAGAGCTCCTCTCGGCCGCAGTTATCCCACCGGACTTTTACCATCCGAATGGACTTGTTCCGCAGCTGCTTTACTTCGGTATCTTCGATGCGTAAAGGCTTGACTTTCGTCGACAACCCACTATCGACCGGAACTTTGCCGACCGCAACGATATGAGTAGGCTCTTGCACTGCCTTCCTCAACACTGAAATGTGGAACACGTCGTGCAGACCGCTCAGCTCTGCAGATAGCGCAAGCCGATAAGCCGCATCACCAACACGCTCCACGATCTCGAACGGTCCTAAGTACCTCGGACTGAGCTTTTTCAAGCGTCGAATCCTTGATACCCCTTTGAACGGTTTGATCTTCAAGTAAACCCGGTCACCGACGGCGAACTCTAAGTTCCTATGCTTGGCGTTGAAATACTTTGCTTGCCTATCCTGGGCAACCAATAGCCTTTCGCGTATAGTCCGGATCGTCGACGTTGCTTCTTCAACATCCTTTCGCTTCAATAGCTTAGTATCGCCCGTTTCCGCCCAAGACAACGGCGTACGACACTTCTTACCATAGAGGGCCTCGAAAGGAGCCATCTTTATGCTGGCTTGGTAGCTATTATTGTAGGCGAATTCGATCATAAAGAGGTGATCCTCCCACCTCTTTCCAAAGTCTAGAGCGCACATTCGGAGCATATCCTCCATAGTCCTGTTGGTTCTCTCGGTCTGTCCATCCGTTTGCGGGTGGAAGGCCGTGCTGAACTTCAATTTTGTGCCCAACAGTTCATGGATAAGTCTCCAATCTTTCGATGTGAAACGCCCGTCACGATCACTGACGATGCTACGAGGGACACCGTGCAGTCTCACGATACTATCCACATAGAGCTTTGCTAGCTTCTCTACGGAATCATCCTTCCGGTTCGGAATGAAGTGTGATACCTTTGTCAAACGGTCCACGATCACCCATATGGCGTCGTTTCCATGTTGCGATCTCGGCAATCCGTGCACGAAATCCATCGAAATATCATCAAACTTCCATTCCGGAATCGGCAAGGACTTCAGAAACCCACCGGGACGTTGACATTCCGCTTTCACCAACGCGCAAGTATGACACTTGGCCACGTAAAGGGCAATGTCCTTCTTCATGCCCGGCCACCAGAACAGTTTCTTCATATCCAGAAACATTTTAGTGCTCCCCGGGTGGATCGAGTACTTGGTATGATGAGCCTCGTACATCAATTCCGCCCGTAGAGTACCAACGTTTGGGATGCATAATCTTTCCTGCTTCCACATAAGGTCGTCTTCGAAGGAGAAATCAGCGTTTAACCCTTCAACGGTTTCTGCTTTGTATCGTTTCAAGCTCTCGTCCAACTCCAATGCTTGTCGAACTCGGTCGGCAAGGTCGTAGTGAACTTCCGTCCAGTTCAAGCATGCTGAAGTAGACGTTCTCCTATCAATGCATATGATCTCCATATCTTCTAGCTCACGGATTAGACGCTCATCGTGCATCAAAATCCAATTTGCTCGTGCGGGAGCCCGACGACTCAACGCGTCTGCAACTACGTTTCCTTTACCAGGAGTATATTTGATATCGAAGGTGTAGTCCCCAAGGAACTCCATCCACCTCCTTTGGCGCATGTTCAACTCCCTTTGATCTAGTAAGTACTTGAGGCTCTTATGGTCGGTAAAGATATCGATCTTCACGCCATATAGATAGTGCCTCCAAAGTTTGAGGGCAAAAACCACGGCCGCTAGCTCCAAATCATGGACCGGGTAATTCCTCTCGTGAACCTTCAGTTGCCGGGAGCCGTAGGCAATTACCTTCCCGAACTGCACTAGGACACAACCCAAACCACTTCCTGAGGCGTCGCTATATATTTCGTAGCCTTCCGTACCTTGTGGCGAGCATAGAATGGGCGCCGTGGTCAGACGGCTCTTTAGCTCTTCAAAAGCTCGTGCGCACTCGGGCGACCAAACGAACTTATTATCCTTTCTAGTCAGTTTTGTGAGAGGAAGTGCGATCCTCGAGAAGTTTTCCACAAAGCGCCTATAATAGCCGGCAAGTCCTAAGAAACTTCGGACTTCCGCTACGTTTTTCAACAAAGGCCACGCTTGGATCGCTTCTATCTTCGACGGATCAACTGCAATTCCTTCGCCACTAACAACATGACCAAGGAATGCCACTGACGGTAGCCAAAACTCGCACTTGGAGAACTTGGCATATAGCTGACTCCTCCTCAAGGTGCTCAGGACTGCGTGCAGATGCCCTACATGCTCCTCTTCCGACTGAGAGTATACCAAAATGTCGTCGATGAAGACGATCACAAATTGATCTAAATACTCACGGAATGTCCTATTCATCAAGTCCATGAATACCGACGGTGCGTTGGATAGACCGAACGGCATTACCGTGAACTCAAAGTGCCCAAAGCGGGTACTGAACGCTGTCTTTGGGATGTCGCATTCCCTTATTCGCAGTTGATAGTAGCCGGACCTTAGGTCTAGCTTGGAGTAAACCGTCGACCCCATCAGTTGGTCGAAAAGATCATCGATTCTAGGAATCGGATATCGGTTTTTCTCGGTCAACTTGTTTAGCTCTCTATAATCAATACATAGACGCAAGCTCCCATCCTTCTTTTTCACAAAGAGGACCGGTGCACTCCAAGGCGAAGAACTTGGACGTACGTAGCCTTGCTCTAGCAGCTCTTGCAATTGGACCTTCAACTCTGCCAATTCCTTTGGCGCTATTCTGTATGGTGAGCGGGCCACAGGTTTGGCACCTGGCACCAACTCGATACAGAAATCAATCTCCCGATGAGGCGGAGCCCCAGGGAGTTCGTTAGGAAACACGTCGGCGTATTCCGCTACAACTGGGACATCACACAACCTGGGCTTTGGCTCCGAAGCCTCCAACAAGGTGAAGAACAACTCGGCGCCTTTTCTCACCGCCTTAACCACCTGGAGAGCAGACATCAGCGTCTTGCTCGCTCCTCGCATACCGGCGAATGTGGTTTCATCGTCGGTGTTCGTTCCCAGAGTGATCTCCTTTGTATTGCAATCTATGCATGCTCGCTGCTCCGAGAGCCAGTCCATGCCGAAGATCACATCGAATTCAGCTAACGGTAGTAACGACGCTTCCAAGTCGAAATCTCGACTTCCGATCCGCACCTTCACACGGCTCTTCCTATCCGCACTCATTCGAGATCCATTGGGTAGCACTACTTCCAATCTATCCTCTACAAAGGTAGACGGCACTCCGATTCGCACCACGAAGTCCTCAGACAGGAAAGAGTGCGATGCACCCGTATCGAATAGAGCTCTCGCCGGATAGTTGAAAATTAGGACGAAACCTAATTGTACACAAATAACACATATAGTCGTACCACAGTAAGAATCATAACATAGCTGTAAAAGCTAACTTCTAATTCGTACCTGTGACGACATCGGGTTGTCGTATAGCTTCTTGTTGGCCAAGCGAATAGACTCTCGGCTGAGTCGGAATGTGCTGGGAGGCCGAAGACTCTGCCGCTTTGCCCTTTTCCGCAGCCCGAGCATAATCCACCGCTCGATTTGCCGCCTTTGGGGGACCACTTCGACACACCGCAGCTTTGTGTCCCACCTTCCCGCAGGTGAAACACGTAATAGGAGTCCGCGCGGTCGTGGCTCCCGAAACATTCGAAGAAGCTGGTTCCGCCTGCTTGAACTTCCGCTTGTTCCTTCTGAAGTCCGGCTTGGACTGAGAGGCCGGCGCATGAAACTCGGGTTTCTTTACAACACTCTTTGCTTGTACCCTCTTCATGTCCAACTCCAAAGATCTGGCGGTTTGCACCATCACTTGGAAGCCAAACGTCATAGGGCCTGCAAGGAGCAGCCTCAACTCGTCCCGAAGCCCTTCATAGAATTTATTCGTCTTCGTCTCCTCATCCTCCACCAATGCCCCCGCATAGCGACTCAGTCTGGTAAACTCATGTAAGTAATCGTCAACGGAGCGATCACCTTGAGTTAACCTCAGGAACTGGTTTTGTAACGCAATGCGTTGGGCAGAGGGGATAAACCGCTGGAGGAACGACTTTGAAAACTCAGCCATTGATATTTCAGTAATGTCTCTATCGCCGAATTTGTGCAGTTCCTGCTCTTCCCACCACAGCACAGCCTCTCCGTCAAGAAGGAAAGTGGCTAAGGTGACCATCATGGCTTCGTCCGTCGCCGTCGCCCTCAGAGTTCTTCTAACTCTTGACAACCAGTCTTCTGCCTCCGTTGGGGACTCAGATCCCGAGAAGGTAGGAGGATTAAAGCTCAAGAAGTGCTTTAATTGTTGGTCACGCGCTCGCCCCGCAACTACTTGCGCAACTTGACGCTCCACCCTCGGTGCTAACGCCGGTTCCACTGCAGCTACTGGCACAGGGGCATCAACCCTTGGTGTTACCGCAGGTTCCACTGCAGGTTCAACTACCGGGGCTGCATCAGTAGTAGGCGTAGCAGGCTGTGCAAGCCTTTGCGGTTGAGCATTGATCATCGCGAAGACTGCTTCTGCGACCATTCTGATCATCTCAGCCGAAGGAGTGGTCGCTGGCACCTCAGCCGACCCACTACTTTCAGCGGTGTTACGGGGTTGAGACCGCCCCGCAGCACTTCTAGTCACCTATAATCATGCAAGGCACAATTTAGTGACCCTAAACATATCAAACATCAATCATGGAACGCTCAGGTTCCGCAAACAAGTATGTTTTTTCATTCCTAAGTGGACATTCTTATTAGTTTTTGTCGTTTTAAGTGAATGCACAGCCCGTGCGCACCACCCCTTAAAAGGAATTCGTCCCGAATTCGCTAAACTACGGATCGACGCCTTAAGTCCGATACCAAATTGTAACACCCTGCCAGTACAAAAAGTATAACAGCAGGTCCGGCCGGGACCCCACGCCATACAAACCACACTAGCTAGGAGTTAAAAGGTGATAACCAGAAAAGTAACAACTAACGAGAGTACAAAACGTAAGCGGAAGCATTAATTAAACCATTCAAATAGACATGTCCACTATCATTGGAATGAATCCAGAAATGAGAGTTACGGCCTTAGGGCCTTACATCAAATCAATGTACAAAACTCCAACAAAACATACATCGGCACGCAGGCCGGCAAAACATGAGAAAGCAGGAAAAAGGCTGGCCTTCGAGGGCCAACACAGCAAAGGGCCAACGCCCGCTACTTCCCGCTAGGCTCACCTGCACCTGCATAAGAACATTCCACCAAGCGGTGGCAAACAAAGTAACGGTCAGCACAGCTGACCAAATTATAACGACCCCACCCCTTTCCCGGGGTGGCGGAGATTCTACCCTGCAAGTAAGCCATACTAGCACAAGTACTAAACTAAAGAAAGTGCAACTACACGAGGTGAGGTTTCAAGCACAATCAATCTTCTAGGTTGAGCATCAAAAAGAAGGGAACCTAGGTATGCACATGATGTTGGTTGGGTTCACCCGAAGGTTTCCCACAACCGCCTAAGCAAATCGCATGAGGCTAAACATAACATCAAATTCACAACACTCCACCCTAAGGGTCACAACCTTAGGTGGGAAACAAGAGCTTTTGGTCGGTCTAGGTATGACACCTTCCACGACCTCTCCCATGATCACACGGCCTTCATGAGGAAGGGACCTCTCGCCGATCTGCATGGAAACGGGTTCGGTTCAGCTTTGCCCGTGCTCTAATCGTCGCGATCTATCGCACGACGCGGGTACGGCTTCACCTCGGCCCGTAAGGGTTTAGCACTTTCAAGTGCTCCTCAAAAATATACGCTACGCACCTAACCCCTTCATAAGGATCTAGGCTTCGCGAATTCTCAACAAGGGAGGTACATACGCTCCGCATCAATAACGTGGTGAAGGTTTGCCTTCATCCAAAACTCAAAGCATGGGGCTTTCGTAGGGATCTTCACAAGACGCCTACACTTAACCCCCGCAATACTATAGGTGAGTTCACGGAGTCATTCTCCGGCACGCATTCTAGGCCTAACCTAAATGCAACGTCGCAAATCAAGCATCACCGATTCGGGCTCACGGCCACGAATAGGCTTCACACAAAATGCCTAAATCCGCACGACTACCGGATTTTCTACATGCAATATGCCGGGGACGGACACAATCTACCCGGAGTCCCGAAGGACTTGAGGAAATCCTACACTTCACCCATTTGGTGAAAGAGATACCTCATGTAAGCAAAGAAAGAGGAATAAATGGACAAATACAAGTCCAAAGTTCGGGAGGAAGAATCGTTACCCTAGACGTGTTCCTCTTCGCCATGGATCCGAGATTCTACGCGGAGGGAAAGAACCGCACCGGGCTGCACTCTCCGGATCTGGAAACGGCTCGCGAAACGGAGCTCCGGAGCTCCGTCAATGGCGGGATCTTCCTTCTTCTTCCTTGCCTCCTTCTTCTTCCTCTAGCCTAGGAGAGAGAAACACCTCAAAATAATGAGGATTAATCTCCTCTCATAAGCCCTAATAGCCTCCAGCATCTAATCCTGGCCATCGGATCAGATCTCAAAAGATTTGGACGGCCCGATCTTCTTCTCCGCTCAAAATCGCGGAACAGAATAAACAGGGCGCACGATCACAGGCGCACGGTCAGTGGTCGTGCGCGACGAGGGCAATGGTCGTGCGCACTATCCGGGACAGAACTCTGAATTCTTGCGAATAAGCGCACGATCGCTGGCGCACGATCACTGGTCGTGCGCGAAGAGGGAAATGGTCGTGCGCACTGTCCGAGACAGAACTCGATTCTCTTCTGAATTAACGCACGATCGCTGGCACACGATCACTGGTCGTGCGCGATGAGGCCACTGATCGTGCGCTAAGAGCAGACAGGGAAAATTCTAGCCTGCTTCACGTGCCGCACTACCACTCCGCCTACTTCGCGGAACTACCAGATTTGGGGTGTTACATCCTTCACTACCTATTCCATTTTGGGGTTCAGACGCCGCTGAGGCTGGGCTGAAGGTTTAAACTTGTTCTCCAATAAGATCTTGTGCATGAAAACCGTGGGACTGATTCGCTTTATATCAGTGATGGACCAACCAAACGCTCTTTTGTGATTTCTCAGAAGATTAACTAACAACTGTTCGTTTGATTTAGATAATAGTGCAGAAATGATCGCCGGAAAAGTCTGATTTTCACTCAAAAAAGCGTCCTTTAAGTTAACCGACAAGGGTTTAAGAGTAGCGGTTGGATGCAGACTAAAGTATGATGCAAAAGTACAAGACAGCGAGAGAGTGGAGAGAGGGTCCTCATTTAGTTGACCGGAAGTAAGATCGGCGTTGTCACAATCTGCTAGGATTTCGTCGTCAAAAACTAGATCATAAGGGATGGAAAATTCTTCATTTCCCTCGGAAGATTCGATCTCATCAACCCGGAATGCCTGAGATGAATTGTGCATGTTGAAAGTTACCATGTCCTTCCCAAGTCTGAGAGTCAACTCCCCTTGCTCAACATTAATTAGTGCCCGAGCAGTGGCCAAGAAAGGACGCAACAAGATAAGAGGTACATTTACATCAACCTCCATCTCTAAAATAACAAAGTCTACAGGGAAAACAAATTCATTGACCATTACCGCAAGATCTTCAACAATTCCCACTAGTCTTTTAACAGACCGGTCGACAAGTTGTAAAGTAAGAGTTATTGGACGAAGAATTCCTGCACCAAGTTCTCAAAAGATGGAAAGGGGCATCAAATTTATGGATGCACCCAAATCGCATAATGCTCGACTAGACCTGTAATTCCCAATATTACATGGGATGGTGAAACTGCCTAGATCCTTTAGCTTCTTTGGTAGATAGTTTATCACAATAGCGAAGCATTCTTCAGTCAGTGTGATAGCCCCCAGATCTTCTCAGGTTTTTCGTTTAGAAATTAAATTCTTCAAAAACTTTGTGTAACCAAGAATTTGAGTTAGAGCATCAAGTAGGGGTATGTTCACTTTAATGCCTTTCATCATATCTACAAATTTAAGATATTGCTTTTCCGTCTTCTCATTCCGTAAGAGATGAGGAAAAGGTGGTCTCGGCGCAAGGTCCGACTATTTTGGTGCACACACAGGAGTTGGAGGTGTGGGCAGCATACCTGGTTCTTTGGTGAACTCTTGCGGTGGATGATTAACATAAATCACAGGGTGATCTGGCCCGTCATTGGCGTTCAATGTTTCCTTTGGGGACTCCAGAGAAGCTAGCGTAAGCCTCTTGAGAGTATCAACAAGCACTTGCAATCACTGCAGTGCTGCGAACTGGTCATTTAAAACTGTGATCACCCAACTGGCAAATGACATGAACTATTCCAAGTCAGAAGGGGGGAAAGAAAGAGGTAATCCAACAAGAGCTGCAGAGTTAACTTCAGATTTGTATAAAAGGTGTGCGGGCTGGTTCCACAGACTACTAGTTCTAGCAACGTTTTCAACAATATGCCAAGCCTCCTTGCTAGGCTTACTAAATAGTGCTCCTCCGGCTGCAACATCTAGAAGTGCCCGGAACTATTCCAGTATTCCGAACTAAAATATTTGAAGCAAAGCGAATCCTGTCATTTCATGTAGGTGCCAAGGTTTTTGCAATAATTGGAATCTTTCCTAGGTTTTAGCTAGAGTTTCTCCACTTCCCTGAGTGAAAGTAAATATCTATTGGTGCTCATTCAATGACTGCACACGGGAATGGAAGTTTGTAAGGAATTTTTCTTCAAGCTGATTCCATGAAGTGATAGATCTGAATGGGATATCTCGATACCAACTCTTGGCTTTGTCTTTCAAAGAGAATGAAAAGAGTTGGATCCTAAATCTGTCATTCTCAATTCCGAGATACAAACAAGTGTTACATATTTCCAAAAATTCTTGAACATGAACGAATGCATCCTCACAACTAGTCCCACTAGAGCATTATACCTCGAAACAAACATTGCACTTAATACTTGGATATAATTTTAAACAACAAAGTGCACACTCAGCAAGTTTAAATAAAATAAAATAAAATAAACAAACCACAGAAAATAAATCCAGCACATCGCAATAGGCGGGAGTGAGACTGCGACATGAAATGACAAGTGCACCGATCATTCAAGTAATATAAAACATAGAGTGAATCCGTGAGTATCGATCTCATAAGGAATACGAATTTGCGAAAGAGTTATCTTTTAGAGAATCTCAACTGTGAAGTTTGTTTAGAAAAGACGTGTTTTAATTTTGGCGGAGGAGTTAATAAAAACAAAACTAGAAAGAAATGCGGGTCACAAACACCGCTTCACAATCAATAGCAGCAATGATGGTTTCCTTCACCGCTTCGCAAACACAAACTGATCACATCCTTAATCACACACTTGTGATTGAGGATCATGCATCCTAGCTACCACTCACACTCATTCAACACCACATCCAATTAAGCATGAAAAAGAAGTAATCTCATAGACAAGATTATAACTAATATTCAACATTCATGCCATTCATCACAAAGTTATAATATGAAAAGCTACAACATCTAGATTTGTGAGAAGAAAGGAGAGAGATACAACCGAATCTGAAGGCTTGTTGTAGATCGAAGATAGAATTCACCGGGTTGTCAATCCGCTACAATCTTTGATCATCAACTACATATGGGGTTCGAGAGGGCTGTCACAACCTCCTAATGTACCAGAGTCATACTATCCGGCCACGTCAATTTCGAAGAAACCCTAGCTTTGCGATGAAGATGCTTCCAATGCATGCCTTAAAATCAGCCCTTGACGATGATGGATTCTCTACGACAAAACCCTAAGTCGTGGAGAATGGAGGAGGGAGTTGGATCTTCCCCTCAGGGGACTTTAGACGAACTCTCCCAGAGGAGGTACAAAAAACAATACTAGAATTCGGAACTCAGAACCCTTAAAAATCTGCAGAAACCAGCTTAAATAGGATCACAGAAGAACTCGCACGATCGGGCGCACGAACATGTGTTTTGATCGTGCGAGAAGGGCCACAAAAAAACTCAAAACAACGCCAACATATGGCGCACTATCAAATCAAACTTCAAATCAAGATCTGCTTGTGCGTTTTGATCTCGCATAAATTTTGTTAAAACTTTTCCTCTCACTATATATTGGTGGGGAGGGTGGGATTGATAGTTATGAGGATAAAACCCCGTCTCGTTCTCTTGAATCTTCTCCTTCTCCTCTCATCTTTTTGGCTAGGGCTAATCAAGTTTCCCCTCTTACCTCCTCTCTTTGTCGAGCCTGACTCCCGTTGTATCTTCCTTCATTGGGAAGACTAGGCAGAGGAAGAGCCGAGATGATCCTCTCAAAGATTTCGTCCTCTCAAGACCCTACTCCCGCTCACAATCGGAGGCTCATAACATCATGGTATCAGAGCCTCTTTCCTTCTATGGCTTCATTCGACTCCAGCCCTCGCATACTGTAGGATATCGGCAAAATGAAACCCCATGTTCGTCAATTTCACACCATCTCCTACACACGACGACTCTTGCATGCCTCCACACATCGTTTCTGCCCCGATAGAGACATATATGATGAACGATAGACCGACGATCCTTGCGGCCCTCCCCTGGTCGAATCCAACGGTGGTTTCCACTCCTCTGAACCGCCCTTACCTACCTCAGAAGAGCCTTCCATCCTTCCCACGCCGCTGCTTAGCTGCTTCCACTCCCAATCAGCAGCATTGGGGCTTCCAGTCCTCTGCCCCACTTCAACCACCTTCGGAAAATCCCCAAGCACCTTCTGCGACCATGGAAGAGGGCGGTCGTACCCTCACTCACATTATGGAGGTCATGCAAAAGCTATTGTTGTTCAGGTTCAATAATTGGCCTCGATCGCGGCTTTGACTTATCACATATATGGATTGCCCTGCCACCTCCCAACCATCCCCCAACCCCAGGACAAGTTCTAATCAGGGCGAACCCCTGTTAGTCATTCCCTCCGAGTCCCACGCACCTCGGTCCACAGGAGGCAGTAGTGTTCTACATTATGTGAAGTTTGATTTACCCTATATGACGACATGAGCGATCCCCTGGCCTGGCTCACGCATTGTAAGCACTTCTTCACCAACCAGCTCACGCCATTAGAAAATTTAATCGGGTTGGCTTCATTCCACCTATTGGGCTCGACAACCATTAAGGACTATATATAACAACTTTTATGTTGTGTAAAACACTTTATCATAGAAACGAGCAGAAGAAGTCTACATGAGGTTAGAAGAAGAAGGTCGCAGTAGGATAAGAAGAAGAAGAAGAAGAAGAAGTCCACAAGTGGTTAGAAGATGAAGGTCATTGGAGGTTAGAAGAAGAAAAAAAGAAGGTTGCGGTAATGAGAGAGTTTAATGCACCAAAGAGAAGAGTTTCGACCAGCTCTAGTGATCTCGAAAAGGAGTCTCAGGGAAGAAAAACCATGGATAGGGGGGACGAAAACCGACATCAATAGGTCGGTTTTCATTTTGCACGTTGTGGTCAAGTTTTCAAAACCAACAGTTTTGAAACAATGGTGATTACAACCTTTTGACGTGGCAAATGAATGCATGAATTGGTTTTGATGTCCAATTCCTGTGTTCCAAAACCGACGTAACTAACAGGACCCTATAGAAATATAAACTTATACAAAAACTAGGGACAATAACAACGAGAAAAACAAGGTTTACAACAATTCACTGGCTCATACGAGAATGGGATTTAGGAGTCATGAATCATGACTACCACCTGAGATTGTGTTAGGGTCTCACACCACCAGTATCTACGTATTTAATTAGAGTCGTCATGTATTCAGTATTTACATCTTTAATTAGTGTCGCCACGTATTCATGTTATGTGTCTTTTATTAATAGAGTTGATGTATGAGTCTGTTGTGTTTTATCGTTTCGTGTTCTCTTTATTTATGGGTATTTACACCCATGCCACTTTGTAAGTTTTTAAATGGACCCCTTGGGTCATTATATGGGGCATAAATGAATGAATCTTATTTCTCTTTAATCTTTATAAGTTCCTCTCTCATCTTTCTCAAGTTTTAGGGTCAACGTTGAGCACGACTCCACTTCTTCCTCTTCCCCTCGCATTCTCTGCGGGTCGAGCTCGACTCCCTTTTGTATCTCCGCCTCCACCGCCACCTCCGACGAAGCTCCGAAGAAAGCTGGTAACATCTTGGTATCTGATCTAATTTTCCTCCATCCTTCATCTCTCTACCATTTTCGGTCATTACGAGTGATTTCACGTCCACATCATGCAAGTTGAGCCAGTCTAAATCATTCATTGCCACATCGCCCTACGTGACCCAAGCTGACTATGCACCAGCTCTGTTGGGTATTGTATCCACAATCACCTAGATTTGAAGGTGTCCCCTAGTGAACTAAATTGAATTGAGTATGTATTTGATGATTTCTCTTTAGATGTATTGTGACAGTTCATAATGTTGGATCGTATGACGCCCTTAGAGGGGGGGGGTGAATAAGGGTGTGTCTAAAAGTAATTTTTTTTTTTTCTTAGTAATTTTTAAAGAGATTTTACTTCACTAAAATATTACTTATAAATATTTTCAAATCAATGCAATTCAAGTATTAAATCAAAACACAAATTTCCAAGATAAAGATTATGCCATCAAATATGTAATTAAAGGAAAAGACATAATTATATTAATCAAGAAATTTTGAGTACAATAGAAATGATCTTAACAATGCTTAAGATCAAGGCACAATGATAATATGTAAATACAATATTTTTGATTTACCAATCCTTCTCACAAGGATCGGAAGGCTATCGCTTGTCTTTCCCAAGACCAAGCCCAAGCCTATCCTCTAGATCTTCCCAAGATCTAGACGTAGCACACAAGGCCACGATTTCCCACCAAGCCACGCAAGGACTTGGACGCTCCACACAAGGAAGCGATTTTCCCCTAAGCCGCGCAAGGACTTAGACGCCGCACGCAAGACGACGATTTCTACAACGATTACAAAATGAAAAGTGAATGAATGAAAATACAATATGAAAAAACCCCCTTTAGAATTTCTGGACCAAAACAGCGAAGAGCCCTTGAGAAAGTCTCCTTGGAATGCGTGTACAATCTTCGGCTTCGCTCTCGCTTTTCTTCTTCAAGGATGGGGATTTTCGTTCTCTGGAGCTCTCTGGATCATAACACTCAGGAAGGAGGCTTAGAGAACTGAAGTGCACAATTCCACGAAGTTTGAGCCCTTTTTATAGAAAAGAGCTGTCGCCGTCCGATAGCTGCTGTCGCCGAAATCCGATAGCTCCAGAGGCTGCCACGTGTCCCACTAAAAACGAAGTTTCTGCGTCGTGTTGAAGTCGTGGTTGAGACGTGGGATGTCGGATATCCGATAGTACTGTCGGATATCCGATAGCCAAGGTAACCGCTGCTCGTTCTGGCGTTATCGGAAGATCGTGGGCTGTCGCCATCCGATAGTGATATCGGAAATCCGATAGCTCTTAACCGCTGTGTGGTAACTGCTGCACGTCGTGGCGTTATCGGAAGATCGTGGGCTGTCGCCATCCGATAGCGATATCGGAAATCCGATAGCTCTTAACCGCTGTACGTGAATAAATAAGCAGGCTGTCGGAAATCCGATAGGGCTGTCGGAAATCCGATAGCGCAAAATTCTGGAAAGTGTCATTAAATGAAACCATGATATTCTTGCACCTGCTATCTGCACACCATTAAATAAAAATAGGATCAAATACATCCGGGATTTGTTATTCTCAAACCGGACGAGTGCGGAACGCATGCTCCAACAATCTCCCCCTTTTGATAATAACAAATCCTTATAAAAAGAAATCGAATAAATCCTATGTGTGAGCTTCAAGTGTGAACAAAAGATCGTGTGAACAAAAAAATCTCCCCCTTAATGTGATCTCCCCCTTAATATAAAAATATTTCCCCCCTACATATAAACTCCCTTTACATAAGATCTCCCCCTTAATGTGAACTAATTGATTTAGTTGATCTCTTTTTATCTTCTCCCCCTTTGATATTAGCAAAAGATGAATATAGATATGAGAGGATAGGAAAGAGTATTATAGAGAAAGAATATATGACAAGTTGGAGTGCACTAGCGGAAGCTTTGTAAGTGATATGATAATGATATATGTAATCTTGGAGAGGAATCTAAGCATTCTAGCAATGTGTTATAATGTATAGAAACAAATAAACTTAACCATGATGAGATTCAATAATAACGATCATAGAAAGACACAATGCAATATAGAAACTTGAATCGTTTCGGTCCAATTCTCATAAGAAGAAATTTTATAAATAACAATGAAGTGTAGTAGTGATACTTTGAGAAAGAATACATATGAATATATTTAAACTATATATGTTCATGGAATTGTTAAACATAACATAAATATAAATAAAGCCCATACTTCTCTTCCAGAAACTTTGAAAATCTTCATAAAAGGACCATTTTGTTTTTGCAAGACACTTTACAATTCTTTCCAAGGTGCTTAACCTCACAATGCTCATTAAGACTTATCAGGAGGCTAAGTAGTGCTTGGTGGATGATCCTTGTCAATATTTATTTATTTCTTTCAACTTTTTGGGCAAAAAGAATTTTTTGCATTTGAATTTTCTTCCCATTTTTTTTTTTTTGGATGCATAAATTTTAAGGATCTCCGAATTCACTTGCATGTCATAAATGGTAAAAGTTGAAGAAGTGCAAAGTATCAAAGGTGAAGGTGACAGTTATGAAATGTATTTTGTTATGTTCGATCAATCATGAAGTATGTATAGAATAAATTGTATTGATATGTATTATCAAAGTAGGTGTTTGTGATCGCACATTGTCATAGATAAAAGAGTTCTTATACTTAGAGGCATGCGAAAACAATTCTTAGTAACGATATGAAAGTGTCATCACAATGATATGGTAAGATTGAACATCATAAGCATATGTTAAGCTATTGTTATGAAAAATAACACATGAAGAATACTTTATGTAAGATACCAAAATTCTCATAGTATCATGTATAGAAATAGGGAATGAACAAAACTCGTGAAAAGGAAAAAAAAAAACAGTCGAATTTTTTTTGTTTTTGGGGGGGGGGGGGGCTGTCGGATATCCGATATCGAGCTATCGCCATCCGACAGCTCTGAGACCATTAAAAAAACGAGTTTCGTCTTTTGACCGACATGTCTCTTCAGATTTGGGGGAAATTTCAGATCTAGAGCTCCAGGTGCCCGAAATCTTCAGATCTAAGGTGAGATTTCCGTCTTTTTGAAGATTTGGTTTAAATTTCACCACTAGTTTTGTGATTTTCATATTCCTATTGATTTTAATGGAGTTCTTTGGTCATAAACTGTAGAATGAGTAGTAGATCTTGAGATTTGGTAGTTTGAGTTAGAGAAGAGATGTAGATCTTGTTTGTGTGAAGAGAAAGAGAAATTTGTGATGTGTATGTTGGGAAATATGAGGTTTTGGTTTAAATTTGTTGGTATGGTGTAGATCTAGATGTTAGTAGGAGTCATATGTAGAGATCTAATAAAATTTTTAAAAAGTGTAGGAAGAAGATGATGAATAGTGTTTTTCCCAAATTTTGATTTTTTTTGTTTTGAAACAGTAAGAAATTTTTGCTTTGTGAATATTTTGTAGATTTGGGAATGAAGATTTGTTGTGACATGATAGTCGTCGGAAAAAAAAATTTTAGCTGTCGGATATCCGATAGCTAGATATCGCCATCCGACAGTGCCAGAATTTGTTCCCCTGTTTTTTGTAAAAAAAAATTTTGTTATGTCTTATGCAGATATGAGTTCAAGTTGGAGATCAAGAAGAGGTGAATCAGGAGATGCTCATTCCTCCTATCAAAGTTATCCCGCCATAGAAAAAGCTCAAATAGGAATTTCAAAGATTGTCGAATTTGATCTCCCTAGACATGAGCGAGTTTATTTTATGCTAGCCGAGGCAGGTATACTCTCAGTAATTATCCAAGACATTTTCTCATCTGTTTTAGTTCGTGAATTTTATAATCATCTCGAGGATCCGACATATACTGATCTGAATGGTGGAGTTAGATCCAAAATTCAGGGTCAATATGTGGAGATCACTCCAGTTGATTTAAGAAGTGAATTTGGGTTAATGGAAAGTGAGAATGTCATGGATATAGTGGAAAATTATAGACTGGAGAGAAATTGGACGATTATGAATATGTCGTTGCATGGGAATTCCACCAAAAATCTCATAACCACTATGACGACACTTACAGACGATGCTCGTCTTGTACAAGATATTTTAAGGCACACGATTATGTTGAAGTCCGGTGATACGCATAGTATTACGGCTCAACTTAGTCTGGTGACTTATTATATAGTGGAGAATGAGTTATTTGATGTGGCCGATCTCCTCTTATCTATGATGCGATATACATACCGCCTCAAAAATCCGGATTGGAAAAAGGCACACACTCTCCCTCTGGGTGCGATTATCCAACGTATCCTATACAAGAAATACACTTGGATAGATCAAAATTTTTATCTTGGAGATTGTTGCCCGGATATATATCAAACGGCGGATATTAAGGGGAAGAAAAATCAACGAAAAACGCCGACTATGGAAATGAGAGAGCCTCCAATAGCACGTGGAGGGTCTATGCGGGAGGCACTCGACTCTTTCCAAACTAAGTTGGACAATCATATAGAAGACTTCCAAGAGCATAGGAGGTCGTTTGAAGAACATAAGGTAGAGGTGAAAAAAGATCGGACCCGTATGCAGAAATTCATGAAGTTCCTTGTGAAAGGACTTAAGTTAAAGCCTACGCCTGCGGAAGCCGCGGAATGGGAGATGCCTTCAGAGGAGGAGCCTCGTCGGCAATCCGTTAGTCAAGGTCGACGGAGGAAGACAGTCGTGAGGAGATCAGAGTTTGACATTCCTGAAAGTAGTGGGGCTGGTAGTCGGAACGAGGAGGAGTCGGATTGAAAAAGAGGTCTGGAGGATATCGCCATCCGACAGCTTACTGTCGCCATCCGACAGCTCCAATGCCCAGATTTCTCCTTAATTTTTTTTGCATTTCTATTATCAGACATTTTGATTAAATTTTTGTAATAATTTTGATTATGTGAACATGTTTGATTTGGTGAATGTCTATTTGAAGAGATTGTTTTTCTTTGTTATATGAATAAGTCTTTTATGATTTGTTTTTTATTAAAATTTTATAGGTTTTAAGTAGAGATATATTCATTGTGAAATATCTAGGATTCCCAATTCTAGCCTAAGCATAGAAAAACGGGAATCCGGTAACGGTTTAGTGAATATATCCGCTAATTGGTTTTCCGTGCCTATAAAGTTGATTTTTATATTACCCTTCTTAATATGATCCCTTATAAAGTGATGTCGGACGTCTATATGCTTGGATCTAGAATGTAATATGGGATTGTTAGTTAAGTCTATAGCACTTTTATTATCACACTTTAATTCTACACTACTTTGTTGCATGCCAAAATCTTCTAACGTTTGTGACATCCAAAGTGCTTGGGCACAACAACTACCTAGTGCAATATATTCGGCCTCGGTAGTGGAGAGGGCAACAGAATTCTGTTTCCTACTCGACCATGAAATAAGTGAAGGGCCGATAAAGTGACAAGTGCCACTAGTGCTTTTCCTATCTAACGAACAACCCGCATAATCAGAATCTGAAAAACCATGTAAAATAAAAGAATCATTATGAGGATACCATAATCCTAATTTGGATGTTCCAATGAGATATCTAAAGATACGTTTCACCGCTTTTAAATGTGACTCTTTAGGATTAGCTTGAAATCTAGCGCATAAACAAACGGCAAACATAATATCAGGTCTAGATGCGGTTAAATACAATAAAGACCCTATCATACTTCTATAAAGGGTTTGTTCAATTGAAACACCACTTTCATCTTTTCCTAATTTTAGAGAAGTACTCATAGGAGTGTTTGCATGCTTAAGATTTTCAAATCCAAATCTTTTTAACATATCATGAATATATTTGGTTTGACATATAAAAATTCCATCATGTTTTTGTGTAATTTGAAAACCTAAAAAATATGAAAGTTCACCAACCATACTCATTTCAAATTCATTTTTCATAATTTGAACTACTTCATTACACAACTCTTCATTAGTGGCTCCAAAAATAATATCATCAACATAAATTTGTAAAATAACTAAATCATGATTAATTTGCTTAATGAAGAGTGTAGAATCAGCACTTCCAATTTTATAATCGTGCTTCAACAAATATTGAGTTAATCGATCATACCAAGCACGAGGCGCTTGTTTTAATCCATAAAGCGCTTTATCTAATTTATAAACATGATTTGGATATTTTTCATTTATAAAGCCAGGGGGTTGTTCTACATAAACCTCCTCTTTTATATACCCGTTTAAAAATGCGGTTTTGACATCCATTTGATATAATTTAAATCTTTTAAAACAAGCAAATGCAAGAAATATTCTAACCGCTTCTAATCTTGCTACGGGTGCAAAAGTTTCATCAAAATCTACCCCTTCAATTTGTGCATAACCTTTTGCAACTAATCTGGCTTTATTTCTAACAATTCTAGATTCATTATCCATTTTATTTTTAAAAATCCATTTAACACCAACTACAGGACGATTTTTGGGTCGTTCTACAAGATTCCAAACCTTATTACGTTCAAATTGATTAAGTTCTTCATTCATAGCTAAAAACCAAAATTCATCATTTAAAGCGGTGGAAACATCTTTTGGTTCTATTTCAGAAACAAAACAAAGGTTTGAAAATAAGACATGTAGCGATGAACGAGTACTAACCCCTTTTTGTGGATCTCCAATGATAAGCTCCTTTGGATGATCCTTTGAGAATCTTAATTCACTTGGAGGCACATATTCCTCTCTTTCTTCTTCTCTTTCTTCTTCTCTTTCTCCTTCTCTTTCTTCTTCTCTTTCTTCTTCATTTTCTCCAAGTTCTTCATCATCGTTCTCCACCGTGGGAAGGATTTCATCTTCGTTTCCTGTAATTTTCTTTTCTACACATGAAGCAAACTCATCAAACCTAACATGAATAGATTCTTCAACTATTTTAGTTCTTTTATTAAAAATTCTATATGCTTTACTCGTTGAAGAATAACCAATAAAAATACCTTCATCACATTTTTCATCAAATTTTCCTAAAGAATCTTTAGAATTTAAAATAAAACATTTACAACCAAAAACTTTGAAATAAGAAACATTTGGTTTTTTACTAAATATTAATTCATAAGGAGTTAATTTTAAAATAGGGCGAAGCATTACTCTATTAATTACATAACATGCCGTGCTAACCGCTTCAGCCCAAAAAGATTTTGATAATTTGAATTCAGATAACATTGTACGGGCTAATTCTTGAAGAGTTCTATTTTTCCTCTCCACTACACCATTTTGCTGTGGTGTGCGTGGAGCGGAAAATTCATGTTTAATTCCTAACTCCGTACAAAAAGAAATAAACTTTTCATTTTCAAATTCTCCTCCATGATCCGATCGTATGCGTTTAATTTTTAACTCAAATTCATTTTGGATACGCAAACATAATTTTGAAAATTCTGAAAAAGCATCGGATTTGGAGGTTAGAAATAAAGTCCAACAAAAACGAGAATAATCATCAATCAGTACAAATGTGTATTTTCTACCTCCTAAGCTAGAGATTCCAATTGGCCCAAATAAATCCATATGTATTAATTGAAGTGGCCTAGTGGTAGAAATAATGTTTTTACTTTTGAAAGATGATTTTGAAAATTTTCCTTTTTGGCAAGGCACACATAGTGGAGAAGATAAATTTCCATTTAATAAAGGTAATCCTTTAATTAATTTATCTTTTGAAAGTTTAGTAATTAACTTGGCACTAGTATGTCCAAGTCGCCTATGCCATAAATCTAATTCATCGTTTTTTGATAAAAAACATTTCAAAGTAGAATTTGAAAAATCTAGAAATTTAATCATATAAACATTATGACATCTTGGTGCGGTAAAAACAATTTCATTTGTTTTGGAATTAATAATTTTGCACAAATTTGTAGAAGATTCAAATAAAACATTTAAACCTTTATCACATAATTGACTAATGGAAATCAAATTATGTTTTAATCCTTCTACAAATAAAACATTAGAAATTGAAAAATTTTCGTTACCCACAACACCGATGCCGATGATTTTTCCTTTTCCATTGTCTCCGAATGTAACAACTCCTCCTTTCTTCATCTCCAGGCTAAGGAACTTCTCTTTATTGCCCGTCATGTGTTTTGAACAACCCGAGTCCAAGTACCACACGTCTTCTTTGTCCTTAGCCTGCCAACACACCTAGAAAGAGGAGGTAAGTAAAGATCTGGTTACCCAAGTGGTTCCACCCATGGTATAGGTAGAAGCCTTAGGTACCCAGATTTGTTTTATTTTACTCTTTCCTTCCTTCCAGCAAGAGTCCGTAGTGTGACCAAATCTATTACATTTGGCACATGTAATGTATTTAGAAGAGTATAAATTTTCTGGACCTTTACTGGATGAGGATGCAGTATTTGATAATTCATTAATTTTAAAATTTTTAAAAGTAATTTTTCTGAACTTTTCACTGTCGCCGGCGACAGTGGTTGTCGCCGGGCGACAGCTTCCAGATGTGTATCCGAGCCCAAACCTTCCAGATCCATGGCGTTGGTATCCTAAGATCATATCCAGTGATCTTCGGCCCATTCCAAATTTTTTCATGGCTAGTGTTAAGTCATGAATCTGGTTTCTCATTTTTGTATTTTCGGATACTAGATATACGCATCTATTTTCAAAAGATTTCTTTTCCTCATGGACTTTGGAAATTGAAGATTTCAGATCTCTCTCTAAGATCTCATTCTTTTTAGTAAGTACTTTTATTGTAGAATGAGATTTGGAAAGAGATTCTTCAAGTTCACTAATTCTTCCCAAAAAGTGATCACACTCTTGACAAGAAATATCTCTTTTTCCAATAGTCTTAATTTCATTTAACAATTTTTTGTTTTCTTTAAGTAAAATTCCATTTTCAGATTTAAGAAGATCATTATCTTGTAAACTCTTTTCAAAAAATTTGCAAGTCGTTAAAAATTCAGAATATAATTCATCATAGGTTGGAGGAGTTACCTCAGTGTCGCTTTGGACACTGCATTCGTCATCAGATATGACGCTCTTTCCCATTAAGCATATGTTGGCCTCCTCTTCTTTACTTGAGTCTGAAATGCTTCCATCCTCAGAAGTAGTATCATCCCATGTTTCCGCCTTCAACACTTTCTTCGATCCTTTGTGCTTCTTTTCTTTAATTTCTTTCAAGTACTTTGGACACTTGCTTCGAATGTGTCCTAACTTCTTGCAGTGATAGCACTCCGGTGGCGGTCTCTCTTCCTCCTCATCGCCTTCCTTTCCCTTTTTCTTCCTAAAGGTCTCCTTCTTAAAATACTTTTTAAACGAATTCCTTCTCTCCGGATTTTTCATAAATTTTCTAAACTTTTTGACAAATAAGCTCTCCTCATCTTCTTCATCCTCCTCAGAATCACTAGTTTCTTCCTTCTTGGATTTTAGAGCCAATCCCTTCTTCCTTGGCTCCATATACTCTTGTTGTTGAATTCTTAATTCAACTTCATGAGTTTTCAAATTTCCAATAAGGCTCTCTATTTTTAAAGTCTTAAGATCATGTGACTCGGAAATTGCAGTCACTTTAGGATTAAACTTCGGGGGAAGTGATCTTAAGATTTTTCTTACCAAATCTCCATTTGAGAAAACCTTTCCTAGCACCTTTGAGTCGTTCACGATTTTTGTGAATCGTGTGTACATCGTATCAATCTCTTCATCTACCTCCATTTTGAACCTTTCAAATTCAGACTCCAGTTGAAATAGCTTTGAATCCTTTACCTGCGAAGTACCTTCATGAGTGATTTCTAACAAATTCCAAATTTCAAAAGCAGTGTTACAAGCACAAACTCTATTAAATTCAGTGCGATCTAATGCGCAAAATAAGGCATTCATGGCTTTTGCATTGTTCTTACATTTTAATTTGTCATTATCATCCCACTTGTCTTTGGGTTTATCCATAGTTACTTCTCCTACAATATATGTTGGAGAAGTGTAACTAGATTCTACCATATTCCAGACTTCTATATCTAGCGCAATTAGAAAACAACGCATACGTGTTTTCCAATAATTGTAGTCTGTGCCCGTGAAAAGTGGTGGCCTACTAATTCCTTGCCCCTCAACGAACGCGTGATCGTTGTGCGCCATTACTCCCGGTGGTAAAACCGTTTTGGAGGAACCTGGCTCTGATACCACTTGTTGGATCGTATGACGCCCTTAGAGGGGGGGGGTGAATAAGGGTGTGTCTAAAAGTAATTTTTTTTTTTTCTTAGTAATTTTTAAAGAGATTTTACTTCACTAAAATATTACTTATAAATATTTTCAAATCAATGCAATTCAAGTATTAAATCAAAACACAAATTTCCAAGATAAAGATTATGCCATCAAATATGTAATTAAAGGAAAAGACATAATTATATTAATCAAGAAATTTTGAGTACAATAGAAATGATCTTAACAATGCTTAAGATCAAGGCACAATGATAATATGTAAATACAATATTTTTGATTTACCAATCCTTCTCACAAGGATCGGAAGGCTATCGCTTGTCTTTCCCAAGACCAAGCCCAAGCCTATCCTCTAGATCTTCCCAAGATCTAGACGTAGCACACAAGGCCACGATTTCCCACCAAGCCACGCAAGGACTTGGACGCTCCACACAAGGAAGCGATTTTCCCCTAAGCCGCGCAAGGACTTAGACGCCGCACGCAAGACGACGATTTCTACAACGATTACAAAATGAAAAGTGAATGAATGAAAATACAATATGAAAAAACCCCCTTTAGAATTTCTGGACCAAAACAGCGAAGAGCCCTTGAGAAAGTCTCCTTGGAATGCGTGTACAATCTTCGGCTTCGCTCTCGCTTTTCTTCTTCAAGGATGGGGATTTTCGTTCTCTGGAGCTCTCTGGATCATAACACTCAGGAAGGAGGCTTAGAGAACTGAAGTGCACAATTCCACGAAGTTTGAGCCCTTTTTATAGAAAAGAGCTGTCGCCGTCCGATAGCTGCTGTCGCCGAAATCCGATAGCTCCAGAGGCTGCCACGTGTCCCACTAAAAACGAAGTTTCTGCGTCGTGTTGAAGTCGTGGTTGAGACGTGGGATGTCGGATATCCGATAGTACTGTCGGATATCCGATAGCCAAGGTAACCGCTGCTCGTTCTGGCGTTATCGGAAGATCGTGGGCTGTCGCCATCCGATAGTGATATCGGAAATCCGATAGCTCTTAACCGCTGTGTGGTAACTGCTGCACGTCGTGGCGTTATCGGAAGATCGTGGGCTGTCGCCATCCGATAGCGATATCGGAAATCCGATAGCTCTTAACCGCTGTACGTGAATAAATAAGCAGGCTGTCGGAAATCCGATAGGGCTGTCGGAAATCCGATAGCGCAAAATTCTGGAAAGTGTCATTAAATGAAACCATGATATTCTTGCACCTGCTATCTGCACACCATTAAATAAAAATAGGATCAAATACATCCGGGATTTGTTATTCTCAAACCGGACGAGTGCGGAACGCATGCTCCAACACATAATGCTAAGTGCACACCAAAGTCAGGTTGCAATGGATCACCAAACACAGTTCTAGACAATGTAATCCCTCATTGTGTAGAACAAAGTGTTGGTTCATGTGTAATCTCTCTTTTGGGGTGCACTTCATATTCTCACAACTGAAGGCTTTCAAGGTTGAGGAGTGGAGCAGGTTTTCAGAAGAAAAAGGAATTTTTGCTAAGTCAATTCGTCGAGATGTCACGTGAAGTCCCGATGACTCCCGACGAATCCTGACAGAAGCAAATCTTCCATTTTGAAGAAGAAAATTCTGCTGCCAAGTCCATTCGTCGGCTGTTCTCGTGAACTCCCGACGAATGTCGACGAATCCAGACAGAAGCCAGTTTTCCTGTCTGAAGAAGGAATTTCTGTGGCTAAGTCCATTCGTCGACTGTTCTCGTGAACTCCTGACGAATATCGACGAATGCTGACAGAAGTCAAAAAGGCAGCTTTGTGAAGGAATCTGTGCAGCTAAGTCAATTCGTCGAAAGTTCTCGAGAACTCCCGACGAATCCCGACGAATGAAAATAGAAGGTGTTTTCCACGGCTTGATCAGCATTTCCAATGGCTAAGTCAATTCGTCGAATGTTCACATGAAGTCTCGACGAATGACGAACAGACGGATTTCAAATTTACGTTTTGTTTTTGAAAATTAGGGTTGACCAACATGTCCAGTACACGTGGCGACCTCTCCTTATCTGTCGCTCGAGCCGTTGGAGGTTTCCCTTTAAATACTCCTTTATTATTAGGGCAAAGACATATGTTAAGAAGAGACATTATTCTAGCCGTCTTCATGATCGTTTGCTGAACAAGTTTCTGAGATCTAACTTCTGCATCGCTCAAGATTCGTTCTGCATTGCTGCTAAAGATTTCTCAGATAAGAAGGCTTTTGATCTTGTTTCTGCTCTCTCTCTATTGAAGATCTTTTCAAATAAATCAAAGGGCCTAATCAGATCAGGTTTGCCGAGTTTCTTCTCTTCTAAATCTTTGAAGGTCCAAGCTTTCAATCTAAAGGAAGAAGAAGACTCAGTCTTTCAAGATCTGAAGTTAATCTCTGTTGAGATTTAGAAGAAGTATTGTATTTCAATCTCTATTTGATTTCTGTAGGAGTTTTTACTCCGAGTCTTTTTGTAGGAGTTGTTCACTCCGAGTTGTAGGAGTTTATCTCCGAGTGTTTTTGTAGGAGAGGTTGTTCTCCGAGCTTGTAGGAGCCGTAGTCTCCGAGTGTAGGATTTGTTGATAAATCCGAGTTTTGGTGAAGTTGCCGACACTAGCCCGAAGTGCTAGATAGGCGGAGAGGGAGAGAGGAGTACCCACCTTGGGGAACCTCTATAAATCTTGTGTCTCTGTGCTGTGATTTTTTGTTGTTGTGTGTGCTAAATTTTTATTCCGCAATCGCGCTAGAGATCACCTATTCACCCCCCCCCCCCCCCCCCCCCCCTTTAGGTGATTTAGGTAGACAACTAGTTCTTTCAATTGGTATCAAAGCGAGGTTATCTGTAAGAGGTTAACACCTAGATTAAAGATCCCTCTTCGTTGTCAAGATCTCTCTCTATGGACAGAGGCATGGAAAGATTTTCCTCCAAGCTCCCAGTTTGCACTAAGGAAAATTTCCCCATGTGGAAGGAAAGAGTTATCTTCTACATGGAAGCAAATGATCCCCGTATCTCCCAGATAGTTAAGGAAGGTCCCGTCATTCCTACAGTTGCTTCTACCATTGATCCCACCAAAAAGGTACCAAAGAAACTAATGAATATGACAAAGGATGAAATTGCACTTGTCACTCTAGATAAGAAAGCAAAGCACATCATAGCAGGTGCAGTTGATGATTCTATGCTACAAAATCTGATTCACTGCAAGTCTGCAAAAGAAATGTGGGATTCTATTGTGGTTTTGATGGAAGGTACTGAAGAAGTTCGAGATGACAGGAAGTCTTTGCTGAACCAAGAATACGAAGCCTTCAAGCAACAAGGCAAAGACACAGTTTCTAACACCTACGAGAAATTCTTCAAGATTGTAAATGGTCTGAGAAATTATGGTAGAGAATTCACCATGGGTGAACTAAACGATAAATTTCTTAGATCCCTGTCTAAGGAATGGGACCCCAAGGTGATAGCTATCAGAGAATATGGTAAGTTGGCTACTACGGAGCCACAGATTCTGTATGGGAAGCTACTCTCCCATGAGCTGAAGTTGAACATCAGGAAGTCAGAAGAGGAAAGCAGTAGGATCTCTGGCAAGGAAAAGCCTATTGCTCTAAAGGCTGAAAGCTCCCGGAGAAGCAGGGCTCTGTCTCCTGTGAGGGATGAATCTTCTGAAGATAAAGCTGAAAGCAGTTCTACAAATTCAGAACTATCTGAAGGAGAATTCTCCCTCCTCTCCAAGCAATTCAAAAAGTTGCTTAACAAGAGGAGACAAACGAGAAAAGGCTCATCTTCCTCAAGAGATCACAGGAGATCACACCGTGACAGAAATGACGGGTATGGTTCTAAACTGAACAAACATTATTATACTGAACCCGTTTGTTATTGTTGTAAGAAGCCAGGGCACATGATAGCTGATTGCCCACACAAGAAGAAGGAATCTTCAAGAAAAGAAGAAAAGAAGTCCTTCAAAGGAAAGAAGAAAGAGGAGAAGAGTTTTGTTGCCAAGAAGTCCAAGACTCTGAGTGATAGTGACTCAAATGAGTCTAACTCAGACGAAGAGGCATTCTTTGGACTAATGGCCATGTCAGATGATGACAAAGATGTTGTTCCATTCACTGGTCAGGTATTATCGTCTACACCTCTTTCATGTTCAGAAACGGCATCTGATGCAAATGAAAGCTACTATTCGGAAGAGGATTCTGAGTTGACTGTTAAGTATGAGGAAATGTTGAAGGGTTTTAATAAGTGTCGAAAGCTTGTTAAAACTCAATCAAAGGAGATTCAATCCCTAAAGGATCAAGAAACAAACCTGAGAAAGGAGATTGAAGAATCTAACCTACTCAGGGATGAAATCTTGTCCTTGAAGATTGCTCTCTCCGAGGCCACTTCAGCAGGCATTCAGAAGAGTGAAATTATCAATGATTTGACGAAATAGCTTGAGGCTGAAAAGAAGATCACTATGAACTTCTCCAAGCCCAAGACAGTTCTGCCTATCATAGACACTTTCACTGCTGGTTCTGGTAGTAGTGGTTTGGGCCATGTTGCTGAAAAGAGTCTAAGTAAGTCAGCCAAAAGAAGAGCCGCTAAATCCAAGGGTAAAGGCCCACAGTGTGCTCCAAATTTCAAGAAGGTGATTTTTCCTACGAACACCTATGATTTTGAGAGCATGTATGGTCACTTCAGCAGACCAACTCATGTTGAGCCTGCCAAGGTGAACTCAGTGTGGACCAGACCCAGAAACTTTGGATTTAGCTCCCTCAAGGCTCCTTATGAAGAAGTTCAAATGAAGCATCATGGACCATTCGTTCATGGATCAAATGCTAAGAAAGCACCGCAGGTCAAGCCTATTGTGCCTAAGAATTGTGTATGTTGCACCAACGAGGCTTCTACCTCCAAGGTTGCTCCTCCTGCAAAGCCACCCGTTCAAAAGGCTCAGCAGAACACAAAGAGGAGATACAATAGATTTGAATGCTGGTGTTGTGGCAAAATTGGTCATTTTGCCATAGATTGTTGGTTCAATCATACTGTGCCAAGAACTCCATGAGTTAACAGTGCAAGACCGACCACTTGCAAAGTTAATGTTCCAAGTGGTGTTCCACTAACAAGGAACCAAGGGCCCAAAAATGTTTGGGTTCCTAAGGGGTATTGATCATGTGTGCAGGAATGACCAAAGGCCAACGAAATTCCCATCTGGTATTTGGACAGTGGTTGCTCTCGGCACATGACCGGGAGTAGAAGATTACTTCAGGATTATGTTCCAGTTGAGAACGGGCCTAAAGTAAAGTTTGGCGGATCTGAACGAGGTATTATTATTGGTTATGGCTCAATAACCAACGACTCAGTCATTTTCACACGCGTAGCTCATATGAAAGGATTGAAATACAATCTGATTAGCATAAGCCAACTGTGTGACAAAGGCTATACCGTTGAGTTCTTTAGAGATAGATGCCTGATAAAGATGTCCGTGTCTGCGGAAACTATTTTAACAGGCTCTAGGAGTAGTGGTATTTACTGTTTAGATTTTATATGTTTACAGTCTTCTACCCCAGTGTGTTTTGTTGCCAAAGATAGTGCATCTCTCTGTGACCAATGTCACAAGAGATTAGCACATATTAATTTCAAAACTATATCTATGTTATTTTCTCACAACTTGGTCAGGGATGCCCCCAAAGTTAAATGCATTAAAGAAAGCCCTTGCCATGCGTGCCAAATGGGTAAGCAAACAAAGGCTAGCTTTAAGAGCATAATTGGCAATAATTCTACCAGATGTCTTCATCTGCTGCATATGGATTTGTTTGGTCCAATGTCAGTTAGAAGCTTAGGTGGGAAAGCTTACACCTTGGTTATTGTTGATGATTATTCCCGGTTTGCATGGGTGTTCTTTCTAAAACTTAAGTCAGAAACCTTCGGCATATTCACTAATTTTGTCAAGCTTATTCAGAATGAACTTGACTGTTCAGTGGTCAAAATCAGAAGTGACCATGGAACCGAATTTCAGTCTGGGGCCATGACAAAGTTTTGTGAAAGTCAAGGTATCTCCCATGAGTTTTCCTCTCCTCGTACTCCACAGCAAAATGGAGTAGCCGAGAGAAAGAATAGAACCCTCATAGAAGCTGGCAGGTCCATGTTGAGTGATTCTGCTCTTCCAGAATATTTCTGGGCAAAAGCTATCAACACAGCTTGCCATGTGCAAAACAGAGCACTCATCAATAAGAACCATCGTAAGACCCCATATGAGATTCTAAAGGGCAGAAAACCAAAGATTTCATATTTTAGAATTTTTGGCAGTAAATGCTATGTACTTAACAATGGGAAGCATCCTACAACCAAGTTTAGTGAAAAATATTTTGAAGGTATTTTCGTAGGATATAGTAGCCATAGTAAGGTATATAGGATTTTCAATAAGAAAACTCTGGTGGTAGAGGAAACAGTACATGTTATATTTGATGAGACGAGCTTGCTGCATAGTAACTCGTCTAGTGTGTTCATTGAAGATGCAGGTGAAAAGCTAAAAGAACTCTCTATGCAAGATGGAGTAAAAACCACAGATGATGCTCCAAAGTTAGCAGAAGAGATCTCGGATCACTCAGAAGATGAACAAGAAGTTCATGAAGAAGAAGATACTCCAGAGGTGGCTGAACCTCAAGTTGCTCCTGAAAATGCAAATAACTTGGGAGTCAGATTTTCAAGAGATCATCCAGCTGATCAGATCATCGGAGACCCTTCAAGCAGAGTTCTAACGAGAAGAGGTACAACTAACGAAGTTTTACATTTAAGTTTTCTTTCACAGATTGAGCAGAAGAAGTTTGAAGAAGCAAACACCGATCCATCCTGGATCCTTGCTATGCAAGAGGAGCTCAACCAATTCAAGAGATGTAAAGTTTGGGAATTAGTACCAAGACCCAAAGGACAAAATGTAATTGGAACCAAATGGGTCTACCGGAACAAGCTTGATGAAAAGGGCATCATTACAAAGAACAAAGCAAGACTGGATGCACAAGGATACAGGCAAGAAGAAGGAATTGACTTTGATCAGACTTTTGCACCAGTAGCAAGACTTGAAGCCATCAGATTATTTTTGGCTTATGCTGCATATAAGGGCTTTAAGGTTTTCCAGATGGATGTGAGGTCATCCTTCCTGAACGGAGACCTTAAAGAGGAAGTATATGTAGCTCAGCCTCCAGGTTTTGTAGATTCTAACTTTCCTGATCATGTATATTATTTACATAAGGCTTTGTATGGTCTCAAACAGGCACCCCGAGCCTGGTATGAGACATTGTCTAGGTTCCTTCTTGAGAACAAATTCACAAGAGGAACAATAGATAAGACATTGTTTCTTAGGGAAGTAAAAGACGAGATTTTGCTAGTGCAAATCTATGTCGATGATATTATATTTGGTTCTACAGATGACAAACTCTGTAAAAAGTTGTCCAACTTAATGCAAGGTAAGTTTGAAATGAGCAGCATGGGAGAGCTGAAATATTTCTTAGGACTCCAGGTACACCAATCTGAAGATGGAATTTTCATCTCTCAGACGAAGTTCACCAAAGAGCTCCTTAAGAAATTTGGAATGGAGAGTGCAACCTCTATGAGGACTCCAATGGGCTCAAGTATGTCTCTGGACAAGGATGAGAAAGGGAAACCTTTTGATGAAACCAAGTACAGAAGCATACTTGGGTCCTTGCTCTACCTTACTGCCAGTAGGCCCGATATAATGTTCTCAACATGTGTTTGTGCCAGGTATCAGGTGAACTGTAAGTGTTGGATCGGTCGGCGCCCTTAGAGGGGGGGTGAATAAGGGTTTTCAAAAACTTTAGATTATATTTAGAAAAACTTCGGAATATTGCAAGATTAATAAAGAGACATTAAGTAAAACAATAATAAAGAGATATGCTTTATTGATATTAAATAATGTTTTACAAAACTTGATTTCTTTGACGCTAGAAATCGGAGGCGACTAATAAAAATTCTTTTTCATTTTCTATACCGACTCGTATCCCCACGAACCGGTTGGATTTAGCCGATCTCTCCTCAGATACGGCCTCAAGCCGCTCTAGCCGATCTATCCCCAGAAATGCCTCGAGCACCCCCTAGATCTAACCTAGATCTAGTCGCCAACACGAGGCGAATTTCAGCCCTAAGTCCTACCCCAGACCTAGTCGCCAACACGAGGCGATTTCACTACCGTTTACAGAAAAGATATGAAATGAAAAGACAATAATATAAAAACTCCCTCTATGTGGATCTCTTGGAGAAGTGGACGAAGGCCCGCAGAGTATGATCGTAGTCGATGCGGCCTTTCGTCACGATGATGAAGCGTGTTGAAATCTTCTCCACGGATCTCCTTAAGGCTTTATGGAATTGTGGGAGTATCGCTCTGAATCTTCCTCTCTCTGCTGTGGCACGAAGCTCTGGAGTTTGGGATTGGAGGAGGATGAAGAATTCGGAGCTAAAGCATCCAATTTATAGCCTTCGCGCTACCGCCGGCGCTAGCGCTACCGCCGGCGCTAGCCCGGATTAGGAATGATCTTGCGCGGCCGAATCTCCCATCCGTGGCAACAATTTGCTATATGCCTCTTGTGCGCCATGCTACCGCCAGCGCTAGTAGCTACCGCCGGCGCTATCCCTGATTAAGAAACTTCTTGCGCGGCAGGATCTTTAATCCGCGGCAACCTTGCTTTTATTCCTTCTGTGTTCATCGTACCACTGGCGTTATCCGCTACCGCCAGGTGTTAGCGCCTTCTATAACAGCTCCTGGAATTGCGCTATTCATCGCTAGCGCCCGGCGCTAGTTGCTACCGCCGGCGCTAGTGAGCCTCTTCGAATTTTAGCCTCAATTTTGGGGGCAGTCATAATGTGTACTCCTTGAGTCATGTGGACATAGTAAACCTGCACACTTGAACACACAAGATCAAATACACATAGGATTTGTTAGTCTCAAACCTAGGAGATGCGGAAGGCCATGTTCCAACAAACTCCCCCTTTTGATAATAACAAATCCATTAATGATAAATCAAAGCATTAATAGATAAGCATGATGAAACTATACTTGTGTGTGTGTGAGAGTGATGACTTAGGATAATAATTGATTCTAGCATGTTAGACTTGCTCCCCCCAAATACATGCTCCTCCTAAGTGAATGCTCCCCTAATATGTAAGTTATCATCTTAATTTGTCATGTTGGGTTTTTGATAGCGGGTTATATTTATCATGTTAGTTCTCCCCCTTTTGCATTTTATCATGTTACTTCTTCCCCTTTGTTATTAGCAAAAGTGGGTAGGGAAACAAAGCACTAAAAATGTGTAAATAAAAGAGAAGGCATGATCGAGCTTTTTAAGTAAATGATAAGGAGTTTTAGACTTGTCTTTCATTGAAAATGATCAGAGTTATGACTTATTTTATCCCTTTTGTTTGTAGTTCTCCCCCTTTTATATATCAGAGTGTAAGCAAAAAATAATGATTTCCCATTTAAATAAGACACTACACCATATCATGCATATGGTAACGGTTAATTTGTAGCGGTTAAGTAAACGCTACCAAAAGATATTTATGGTAGCGTTTATAACCGCAACTGTAGATAAATAAACGCTACTATAACATATCATACCTATAATATCAGTTATTTTGTCGCGGTTACAAAAATGCTACCAATTTCATGCATCAAGCTATCACCCCGTGCATCGCCAAAACAAATAAAAACCCCGCTACTTTCAAAACCCTAGCAAATACTCCCCAAGAAACCCTCTGATGGCGCCGACCCGCTCGTGCATGATGATGTTCGCCGCTACAACCTCCGCTCGCGGCCGCGTCGCCCCAACATTCAAATTATTGAAGATATTCGCTGCCACGAACCCCGCTCACGCCCATGTGCGGCCGCTTTGTTTAATTTAATGTTTACATTAAAATTAGTTTCATGATTTTTAAATTTAGTTTTATTTTAATGTTTTAATTTAGGTTTAGTTTAATAAAATATATATTTTACCAAAATATCAAAACCTAAATGGATATTTGCAGCCCAATTTTTACGAGTTATTACGCGCCTTTTGAAAATACTCTTTGTTACGTGCATTTTTAGGAAAAGTGTTCAACATGAAAGTTGTAGATCTCGTCGAAATCTACAACTTTGATGTTGAACACTTTTCCTAAAAATGCACCTAACATTGCGTATTTTCAAAAGGCGCGAGATTATTGTGAAATTTTTCGCGCCTTTTGAAAATACGCAATGTTAGGTGCATTTTTAGGAAAAGTGTTCAACATCAAAGTTGTAGATTTCGAAGAGATCTACAACTTTCATGTTGAACACTTTTCCTAAAAATGCACCTAACAAAGAATATTTTCAAAAGACGCATAATAACTCGTAAAAATTGGGCTGCAAATATCCATATAGGGCTGCAAATATAACCACCCATCTAAAACTTAAAAAACGCCGTCGCGATCGATCACTCCAGGTTTTCTGCACTCACGATTTTCTGCCGCCGAACGAAAAGGAAAGCCCCTCGATCTCTCCATGTCGTCGCCGAAAGAAGGGAACTCCCCCACGGGATCTCCAGGTCAGATCTTCCTTCAGATGCGAGGGACTCTTGGACAAGCAAGGGATCGCCATTCATAGCGGCAACCTCTCCTAATTTTCTCCGGATGTATTCGCCCGACTTTCTGCCCTCAGATTCTTCCTTATTTCCTCCATTATTCCTAAAATTGTTATTTCTCAGGATGAAGATGAAGAATGGGGCAATGACCGAGGTGGCCCATCGATTTGTGGATGAGAAGGACAGAGATGAGGTCACTAAGGAAGGTGGGGACCTGATTTTATTTTATAGTCTTCAGATGCTTTCTCAGTTGATGCCTTTCTATAACTTCATTTGCGATTATCCCAAGATAGACTCAAGAGATTTACTTACCTCCAATACTTCTGGAGGGTTGGGTGGATCTTTGTTTGAGAGTCTTAGCAGTATTTTAAAAAACAACATTAGCCCTGGTATCAGATTATATGCTCAGCATGCATTCAGCTTCTTTGGTCTATATGGCTTTCCAAGCAAGCTAAGCAGAAGGATGGAGTTAGCACTTGCTGAAAATGAACTCCCCGACCTGCAATATCTGCTCTCGGAACGTATGCGTTTGAGAGCACATGGTGCTCTGTACTGAACCGTAACTTCAGTCATGTGCTTGAATCAACGAAACATCATCTTTCGTAAGTTTAGTTGTCATAGAAATGAAATGGTAATGTATTTTGCTCACATTTAGAACTTTATTAATATGCCACAAATTAATGCAAAGCTATATTATACTGTTGCCTCAAAGTAGATCTATAAATTTAGTTGTGTGGCGAGTTTAATTTGACAAATATGGAGAAGTGATAGGCGGAATTAATGTAATCAAAAGTTGTTTGAAGGATTAAGGCTTCGTTTGGCGGGGTGGTGGCGTTCGTGAACGCGGTGGTTATGAACCATCGTTCATGAACGTCCGACCTCACCTAAAAAAATTCATGCATTTTATGCTCAAAACTAAATCATTTTCTTAGTAGCGGTCATAACCTTTGTCTTGCCAAACAAACATTCTATGATAATGACGTTTTTGACCAAACTTACCGGAGCAAATAAGCCGCGCCAAACGAAGCCTAAGTAATTAGAATATACACCAAATGGGTTTCATTCTATGAACTTCTGCTTGCATCATATACTTGATGGTCGTTTTTAAAATAAAGGAAATATGAAGTTCTTCATGGGTCTTATTTGATTGTTTTGGTCCAGAAATTTCTCAATGCATCATATACTTGATGGTCGTTCTATTCTCTTAAAATAGAGTAGAGAAATGACATATTATGGAAAATAAAACTTCACATACTTTGGTTTCACCTGCAATAAACCTTCGCCTGAGTTTTGAATCTGGGTTCAAATCGTGCATGCCTATGGCAAAGTGGAATTACTTAATTGTTTTATTAAACTTGAGCATTGTTTTTTCCCGCTCTAGCTGATGCTCTCATCTTTTGGTTGTCATGAACTTCTGCTTGCATCTAATGAACTTCTGCTTGGTAATATTTTTGATCTATTACTTCCAGTTTTAGCTTGCAAATGCTAATACTTTTGATCTATTTCTTCTAGTTTAAGCTTTTCTGGGAATTCGGTGTTGGATAAATCGGATCTACAGCTTACACTTAAATCCCTTAAAGATAGATTAATGACGAAAAATGTGGTATGTATCTGATCATGGTACAAGGATTTTGAGGTTCTTACCTGGTATTTCTACTTTACTGAATGCTTGTAAAATTTATAGGCAGCTTCACGTTCTTTTTAAGTGTTTTCTTAAGTAGAAGTCTTAAGAAGTAGCTTCATGTTTAGTTTTTCTATTTGTTAGACTCTTTGATGTCATGGAAGTCGAAATTATTTTAAATTGCGTCTATTTCTGCGAGATCTGGATGGACTTGCATGAGTAATTCTCCAGTGATTGCGGAAATTAGGTTTTCATGCAATCTGGATACCTTTCTTTGTGGCTATATGATCTTGTTTAATTTTTGCTCAGCATGCCCTCTTTTGTAATCAATGCAAAGTATCATTTAGCCTGCATTTTTTTAAAATTTATAACTAATTTTGCTCTTAATGCACTCAATTTTTGCATTGAGGATGTGATATTTGATTACCATCTTTATAGTTTAGTTAGTAATTGTGCCTTCTTCCCTGACTGTAGAACTAATGTGATGGAGAAGTCTTCAAATATTTCAGACATTTCAGGCCTACTATCTTTGTTTTCCTTTGGATTCAAGTAGTTTCCATACTAAAATTGCTCAACTTGTTTGCATAAAAACAGGTCATAAGCAGTCCACCTTTGAAGTCTGGTCTCAAGTTTAGAAGTAATTCATGGAAGGTTCCATTGGGATCTAATATGTACAAAGGATCGAGTGATACCAACCTGTTTTCAAGTTCACTTGTGCTTCCACATGAGAAAAGTATGTATGTACGTATTTTTATGACTCATGTCATTTTCTTATTACCTGGTGTTTCGAAAACATTATGGTTCTTATTAATTTGTTGATTTCAGTAAACTTTCTGGGAGTGGATACTCTCATTCAGTGCATGGATGATACATCGCTCGAGTTGAGAACTTGATAAGGAGGTGGTTCAGTATTGTTTGGATGAGAGATTTCATAGTAATATTTTAAATGCTATTTATGTTTTGACCGAATTGGAGGGGATGCAAATGCTATTTATTTCAAAATTTCTTCTTTGCTGTTTGTAGAAAAAGTAATATGTGATTATGTATGAACGTGCTAGCATGTGTATGAATTTGTCTCATAAAAATGTTGTAAATTATGTTCCATGTTGATGTGTTCAGTGGGATCAATGATAAAAACTATTTTTATTTTGTTTTAAGTTTCTTGCTTCTAATTTATACGTCCTTTATTTTGTTTTAGGTATGAGAGAATGAGGCACCAAAGGAGGCTTCAAAGAAGGAAGAAGGCAACAAGGATGAGCCCGTGAAGAAGAAAGAGAATAATTTTCATGAGCAGATTATTTATTAATTATATATGCTTTTTCATGTATTGAGTTTAATAAAGATAATTAAGTGATGTATATATTGATTGTATTGAAGGGTTTGGGCTATCTCCCACCTTCTTTTTACTATTAATAAAAAAAAATTATTTGATGGAGTATCATATGTTTTTTCATAAATGTTCCCAAATACAAGATTAAATGTCTTGTGATGGAGTATCGTAGTCGTTGTTGTAAAATGGTAGCGCTCAATAACCGCTACCATTGAAAATCATAAATGATGCAATAGATGTACCTATGGTAGCGGTTTCAAGGATGCCACAATACATTGTGTAACCGCTACCATAACCTACGACCACGGCGGCAGATGCAACACACGCGCAACCGCTACCGTAGCCCTACAGTAGCGGTTTTTTCATATACAGTAGCAGTTTTTGAGCGCTACCATATGCATGATATGGTGTAGTGAGAGTTTTAAGCCTAAAAACAATCATGATTTCCAAGTAACCAATCTACCCAGACAATATGTCAACACCCTAGCCCCGTACTAAGTGATGAATGGGCATGAGGAGCTGCAAACATGCCGTAGGTTGGGGTGTTAATCTCATATGCAAACACTAGACAAAAACTTAACCTAGCACTCTTTCCCCCCCCCCCCCCCCCCCCCGTGGCGCGCAAGGCCCCACTGGAACCCTCCCCGGTTAAGGACAAGACATGACTAGAGATAAGGTTATCTAATGTCTACAACCCTACGCCCCCGCTATGGTGAGAAATGAAGTCATGGATAACAATTATTGGAAACATTAAGCATTTAAATCTAATGGGAAATATCATAGCATATGGATTTATATTTTTATTTGAATTTTTGAAATAAAACTCACATAGCTATATTGAAATTCATGAATGAATCAGAGTTTGAGTATTGCAGAAGATTTTGAAAAAGAAACATCATAATACTAAATAAGAGTTTAAGTTAAAAAAGAGATATTTTATAAGCAATATTTCACTTGTTGGAGGAGTGTTATAGAATAGAAATAGATCAGAGTTATAAGCAAAAAAAATTCAACCAATATAAAGTTTACCAAGCAAGTCTACCACTTGTTGCAAGAAAGGAATTTGAAGATTCAAGTGATGATGCACACAAGATGAAAGGTTTTAAATAAGTATTAAAGTGCAAGGTAAAACAATTATATGGTTATGATGCGGAAGACATATAGAAGTACAAAAAAACATCTTATGGTAATCAATGATGGTTCATAAAAAGATATATGAGTTCAATTTCAAAAAGATGTTTTTGTAAATCATTTTGCATTTAAAATTTTTGTTTTGACAATACAGTAACCAAGCATGAAGTAATCTTATCAAAAAGAGATTACTACAATGTTACTTTAATTCACAATTTCAAAACATACCAAAAATTGTAGAAAGCATGTTAGATTATCTAATGCATTTCATAAATAAAGAGTAGTATAGAATTAGCATTATGATCCAATACTCATGAGAAGAAGTGTTATGGAAGATAATGATGTGCATAAAAGTGTATTTTGAATAGAGTAAACAAATGTTTTAATCAAAAATATAAGTAATATGTAAAGTAAAGAGCACAATAAAACACAAATAATTTTACTTCCACTCACTTCAATGCACAAAGAAAAATGTACAACTACCAAGGTGCTCTGCACACACAATGCTCATCAAGACTTATCAGGGTGCAAAGTAGTGCTTGGGGGATCACATTGTTTTATTCTTCACGATTGATTTTTATTGTGATCCGGTGTACTTAAGAATAAGTGGTTTTTATTTTGAAAGAGAGTTATGGTTTGCACAAGATACTTTATTATTCTTTCCAAGGTGCTCAACCTCACAACGCTTATTAAGACTTATCAGGAGGTTCAAGTAGTGCTTGGTGGAGTTATCTTTGTCACTTTATTTTATGATTTTGTTTTGTACAAAGTTCTCCGAATACGCTTGTTTTGAAAACCAATATAATTTATGAAAAAGATAACCACTTTTCTTAACTTTTAAAAGTGCAAATAAAGGTTGTGTAGGTAAGATACTTGTGCAATTTTAATTCATTGTACTATTACAAAACATACACAAACATTCTTAGATTAAACACATAAGTAGACAATGCCAAAATAAGTGAGTGAATTGCGATCATTATCAAACATAAAACATTACTCATACTTAGAGGCATGCTACGCATAGTTCTACACAACTTTTTCAATATAAATTATGCACATATTAATAGATGTATCAAAGCATGATGAAGGCAATGTTCAAAGTAGTTTGAAAAAATAAATTGCAACATTATAGAAGTTCTAAATAATAGATTAAATCATGCTTGATTTTCAATGAAGTTCATACAATATTTTTGATATTTTTAAAGAGTAATTTTTATTTAAAGTTTGAACTCATAAAAATTGATCTTGGACTTCCCGAGGACTACCTTGTGAAAGGTTCGCCCGGTACTAGGTGATATGATGGGATGATAGCCCAAATCACCCTTTCGCAAGATACAAGTAAAAATTTAAGTTCAAAAACTAACAATTTTTGATAATTTTTTGTTTTATATTTTTGTATTTGATTTTTGTTTTAAGAAATAGAATTTAACCAAATGACAAACCACAAAGGCAAAACATATAATATTTTTGTAATTTGGCTTTTGTATTTTTGTATTTGATTTTTCAAAAAATAAAGAAAAACAGAAGTGCAAAACTAAATAGAAAATATAGATTTATATATTTTTATGGATTTTTCAAATTTTAAAAAATACAGAAAATCGAACATGGACGCTAGCGCCTGCGGTAGCGCTAGCACGGGAGACAGTAAGTGATTTTTGTGGATATTGGAAATTTTGATTCTTGATCTTGATTAGGTGTCCCATTAGGAGTTTCTTGCTAAAATTGCAGAATTTAAGGAGATGTTTTTGATGGTTAAACACCAAAAAAAATGCAATTTTGAATTTGTGTTAATTTGAAAGATCTAGGACACCTAATCATCGCATGAGACATATTTTCTTATATCTTTATTATGATTTTTCAAAGGCTTGTGTTTACCAAAATAATGTAATAGATAGATAATGTAACCACAAGACATCATGTTTGAATTCACCAAATAAGCATGATTTTTTAATTATGAACTAATGTATATGCGAAGAATAAACTAGGTATGCCCTAGATACCAATATCCAGACAATATGTCTTGACGAAAACTTATAAAACCTATCATAGACACAAATATTCTTTAGGTACCAATGTTAGTATGATAAGTTTGAGATTAATGTTATGCCAAAGTTTGATAGTGTTTCAATTTATAAACCTAAAATGAAATGAAGATTCTATTTGATTTGTTCTTATTGATATCTAGGTTATTCTAAGGTCTAAACTTGAAATAAATCACAATACACACATAATATACCATAACACCAACCATGGTAAACAATTATAATGTCAATTGTTATCATATAATTTGTGATAGTTGTTTATAGATGATTTTTGATATGAATTATGATTTTAGAGATGTTTAGCAAAAGATATCACTAGATCATGGTGGTGTTTGTGAATTCAATATTCATTATGAAGATAACTTCTTTCAATGCATTTTAGTGATTTTCCTTTAATTAAGAATTTTGAATATATATATATGTGATTTTTTGATAGGTGAACAATAGTGATGGTTTAGATCATGTATGACATCAAGGAGAGAACACAATATAATTTTGTTGTTGTGAACAATGACTCCCATATTGAAAGTTGAGCTTTTATTTAAATCTTGAATTTTCTTTTAGATCAAGTTATTTCACTAAACCACTTGTTGGTGAAGGCTAAGAATCTTAATAGCCTAATAACCAGATTTAATTTGAAATATCTTATAGCAAATTTAGAGTTTGATTCATATGGATAATATAAGATATTTATAATAATAAAAGATAGGTCATCAAAATAAAAATATGATTTTGAATTTTGATCAAAAATGATTTATAAACTCATTAAGCTTTATGAGATAAAATCATATTTCCAATACTATATAGGATGACCATGGCATGATAGTTTAAAAAGAACACAAAAAGAAAAAGATAGAAAAGACATTAAAGCACATCATGAAGTAGAAATTTGTGTATTTCATTTTAATTGATTTCTACTTCATGCAAATGATGGGATACTAATGAATAAGAGATTTAGGTATCCAAAGAGGACCGGGAGTGACGGTTCCTTTGGGTACCCAAATACATCGTGTTTTCTTTTGGGGAGATGTGATTGAATGAGCCCTTTTGATTTGAGTTTGTGTTTCATCTTTAACTTTTGGCCGCCATTCAAACATTGGTTTAATATTATTCTTATTTATCAAATTTCCATGACGATTTTGCAAATCATTCTTTATAGGAAATTTGTTTATCTTTAAATTTATGTTGGGGGAGTGGTTATTTTGTAAATGATAATGATTTGGAATTTTATTTTCAAGCATTTGATATTCTTTATTTCCTTTGTTGGATTTATCAACATTTTGAGAAATTATATTCAACTTGCTTTTAGATATACCTTGAGATTGTGAATGAATGTTTTGAGCATTCTTCTTAATGATTTCCTTAAGCAAGTTGATTTTTTATTTTAGTTCATCATTCTTGATTTTTAAATTATGTCTAGCTTTATTATAATTTATTGTGCTATTTTTAAGAGTGGTAACAATTGAGTCAATATGTTTTTCATATTTATCCCTATACTCATCAAATGTTTCATCCATCTCTTTTATTTCAATTTCATAGTCCTTACACTTAGCACAATTAATTTTTAAAGATGAATTTTCTAAACATAATTTTTCATTTTGTTCTCTTATAAAAATAATTTCTTTTTCAAGTTCCTTAAATTTTTCTTTAATATCATTACAATCAAGACAAGGTTTTGTATTTTCAATTGAAGTGACATGAGTAAAGCTAGATACATCGGATTTTGATACTACTTTAACCTTTGCTTTTAAATTTTTATTTTCTAAGCGCAATAGTTTATTAGCATTCTTTAATTTCTTTATTTTGCGCTTAGTATTTTGTAACAATTGTAATGAAGAGATAGAAGTACAAAATATAGAATTTGATTTCCTTACATTGCTTTTGGATGAGGGAGGATTTGAACATATTGTTCCTTTGTCTTCTTCTTGGCACTCCTCTTCCAAAAGTAAGATTTCTTCTCCTTTTTCTCTTGGTGTATTGTTCTCCTTTTCTATTTCAATATTCTCCATGGCTTCGCTCCGAGAGAGATCTTCTTGAATGATAATGGATGCTTGTACGTTCTTTTCCTCCTGTGTTTGTTCCATACCTGCGAGAGGAAGATCATACATTTCTTCAAGAAATTTCCATACTTTATAAGCACTAGAAAAGCAATACACAAATTTAAAAACTTCATTTGAGAGACCACAAAATAGATAATGTTTAGCTTTTGCATCTAAATGAAGTTCCTTTTTATTTGATTCATCCACACGTCTTATAATTGCTAAGTTCCATACTTCGATATCTAAAGTTTTAATAAATTTTTCCATTAAAATTTTCCATCCTTTATAATTTGTTCCTTCAAATAAAGGTGGTGCAAGTGATTTTTCCTCTTCATAAAAATCTCCCCCACAAGTAGAAGCGAGATCATGAGATGTCATTATTCCCGGTTGTTAAGCCGATTGGAATAAAACCGCTCTGATACCACTTGTTGGATCGGTCGGCGCCCTTAGAGGGGGGGTGAATAAGGGTTTTCAAAAACTGTAGATTATATTTAGAAAAACTTCGGAATATTGCAAGATTAATAAAGAGACATTAAGTAAAAAAATAATAAAGAGATATGCTTTATTGATATTAAATAATGTTTTACAAAACTTGATTTCTTTGACGCTAGAAATCGGAGGCGACTAATAAAAATTCTTTTTCGTTTTCTATACCGACTCGTATACCCACGAACCGGTTGGCTTTAGCCGATCTCTCCCCAGATACGGCCTCAAGCCGCTCTAGCCGATCTATCCCCAGAAAGGCCTCGAGCACCCCCTAGACCTAACCTAGATCTAGTCGCCAACACGAGGCGAATTTCAGCCCTAAGTCCTACCCCAGACCTAGTCGCCAACACGAGGCGATTTCACTACCGTTTACAGAAAAGATATGAAATGAAAAGACAATAATATAAAAACTCCCTCTATGTGGATCTCTTGGAGAAGTGGACGAAGGCCCGCAGAGTATGATCGTAGTCGATGCGGCCTTTCGTCACGATGATGAAGCGTGTTGAAATCTTCTCCACGGATCTCCTTAAGGCTTTATGGAATTGTGGGAGTATCGCTCTGAATCTTCCTCTCTCTGCTGTGGCACGAAGCTCTGGAGTTTGGGATTGGAGGAGGATGAAGAATTCGGAGCCAAAGCATCCAATTTATAGCCTTCACGCTACCGCCGGCGCTAGCCCGGATTAGGAATGATCTTGCCCGACCGAATCTCCCATCCGTGGCAACAATTTGCTATATGCCTCTTGTGCGCCATGCTACCGCCAGCGCTAGTAGCTACCGCTGGCGCTATCCCTGATTAAGAAACTTCTTCCGCGGCAGGATCTTCAATCCGCGGCAACCTTCCTTTTATTCCTTCTGTGTTCATCGCTACCGCCGGCGTTATCCGCTACCGCCAGGCGTTAGCGCCTTCTATAACAGCTCCTGGAATTGCGCTATTCATCGCTAGCGCCCGGCGCTAGTGAGCCTCTTCGAATTTTGGCCTCAATTATGGGGGCAGTCATAATGTGTACTCCTTGAGTCATGTGGACCTAGTAAACCTGCACACTTGAACACACAAGATCAAATACACATAGGATTTGTTATTCTCAAACCTAGGAGATGCGGAAGACCATGTTCCAACAGTAAGGAATCTCATTATGCCGCTGCAAAGAGGATTTTGAGATACCTTCAGGGTACACCAAATCTCGGCTTATGGTACCCGAGAAGCAATGATTTTGAACTAATTGGTTTTTCAGATGCTGATTTTGCAGGTAGCAAAGATGATAGAAAGAGTACTTCAGGAACTTGTCAATTCTTGGGAAAAAGGCTTGTGTCATGGAGTAGCAAGAAGCAAAATTGTGTGGCAATATCAACTGCTGAATCAGAGTATATCTCTGCCGGCAGTTGCTGTGCACAACTTTTGTGGATAAAGAATCAGCTTGAGGACTATAACTTAAAGCTCGCAGAAATCCCCATGTTCTGTGACTCCTCAAGTGTTATTGTCATAGCAAATAATCCAGTTTCTCACAGCAGAACGAAGCACATCGAGCTTCGCTACCACTTCATCCGGGAACATGTTGAGAGTAAGGATATTAATTTGTTGTATGTTAATACTGACAAACAAATTGCAGATATTTTTACGAAGCCTCTGGACGAGACCAAGTTCAACTTCTTCAAAATGGAACTTGGAATGCTCAACAAGGAATCATGAGGTCAAGACTGTTGGAATCTTATGAAACTGCACGGGATTTCACGGGATATCTCAGAAAATTTTATGAAATTTCATGGGCTTTCACGAGTATTCTCATAAGATTAGTGCTCATTCTCTAGAGGATTTCACGGGATTTCACGGGTCAAGACCTATATCTTCTCGGACACGTTTCTTTTATTAAATACGATTTATTGGATCCAAAGAGTCTTCCATAAAATCAGGTACGCGCCCAAATTTATTATATATATATATATAAAAACAAAAAAAACACGTGATTCCACGCATTCTTCCGTGAAACCCTTCCCGTCCTTTCGTCTCCCTTGCGATAAAACACTGTTCTTCTTCCCCGATTTCGACGAGCTCGATGGCGCCAAAGGCAGGTCTGCATTCCGGTGGAGAGCTGGTACGAGGTAGCTTTTGAACTGCTTCAGATGAGTTCATAAATATTCTTTTGATGCTTGAGGTCGCCGGGCTCAGCTATGTCTTGGAAGAGCCGGCTAAAATTCTCGAACAAGATGTTCTTGAGTTCTACAGAAATGCAAAAATCTCTGGTCAAGGGAAGAAGATAAAGAGCAGCATCCGGTCTTGTAAATAGTTTTGAAAGCTAGTGGCATCAACAGGATTTTGAGGATGCCTGAAGTGGAATCGGAAGAAGTGTTTGCTGAAGATTTTCTCCAGGCCAAAAGGTTCTGTGGCATCCTTGATGAAGGTTCAAAGATAAGAAGAAAATTCATGAATGAAGGAGGTAAGCTTCTGTGTGATATCTTAGGAAAAGTCTTATTGTGCAAAGTAGGTTCACATGACTACCTATCTGAAGAAGCCTTTAAGATTCACACGGCTATTATTTGTAGAAAGAATTTTAATTTTGGTGAAGTTCTTTTTGAGAAAATTAAAGACAGCTTTCATGCCCCAAATTTTGGAAGAATTCTCAGTCTGCTTCTAAATGGTAGCAATCCAGATTTTTTTAATCTTGGAAGAGGTATCCCCATCCACCACACCAAGAAAATCAACTCATCCATTTTCTCCAAATGGGAAAGGGTCATTCCAAAGGGTGGAGTCAAGATTGTTGTTAGTGCTGATGAGGACCCTCTGCATAATGAGAATAGGACTCTTGAAGAAGGTCAACCCTCAAGGGGTAGTGGACCCAGTCCATTTCCTGATCAGGGCAGAGGTGAACATGTTGAGGGGGAGCCTTCAACCCTAAGAGACATTGCTGAAAGTAGTGCTGCTTCAAAGGAAATTCCTCCCAGTGAAATTGATCCAGTTCATCCTGATCCAGTGTATGTTGATCCAGTCAGTCCTGCTGTCCCTGATACTGTTCCATACCTAGAAGGTCAAGGGAAATCTGCTGCTGAAGATGAATCTGCTATGTTAGAAGACTCCAGAAGATCCCCTGCAGAGTTTGCTTATAATTCAAAACATAGTTGAAGAATTGGCAGATCATGAATCTGTTCCTTCTGAGAAATCAGATTCTATGGAGATGGGCAGTCTTGGTGCTCAGTTGAAGCTAGCAAAGAAGATGTCTTTGACTGAGGGGGAGAAAGAACAGGAAGACATATTTATGGGTGAATCTGCAGTCCCTCCTGTGATGCTCTTGCCCCCTCCAGAGAGTACTTTGAGATAATCTCCAAGAGCAACTGTGCTTGAAAAGCAAGCACAGTCTACTAGTTTTGTAGGTGATAAAGTCTCTCCTGATGATTTTGAAACTGGAGAGAGCTCTCACTCTTCCCTGCTCAAGTCAATTTCAACCCTGCTGCAAGCTCAAACAGAGCATTTTGATCAGTCCATCAAAACAGTCTATAAGAAAATAGATTCAGTTGATAGTGCTTTGAGGCAAGAAATGGCTGAAATGAGATATGAAATGGGAAAATTCAAGAATGATCAAGAAGCCTGGTGTGCCAAGGCAGGAAAAGCTTTGGACCACACCAATCAAGGAGTTGGGCATGCTCTAAAGAACCTGCATCAGGTTGGTGAAGATGTTGTAAATCTGAATGCTGCTCAAACAACTCTCAACACTGCTCATGATCAAGGGCTTGCTTTTCTGGATGATCAAATTGAGAGGCAGCTGAACAAACTTTATACCCTCCTACATGAAGATATCATAAAGGGGGAGGAAAGTATTGTGTCTAAAATAGAAGAAATTGCTGGTAGAGTGAATGATTTGGATGGAAATGTCTTCTCCAAGATGCAAGAGCTTCAGGAAAACATCATGCAATCTGTTAAAGATGTCCAGGGGTACACTCATGAATCAACCAGCTGGCTATTCAATGAAGTTGCAGGTATGCTTGGTCTTACTGTTGTAAACAAGATGCCAGATGTTCCTCCTTCAAGTGTTCCAGGTCCAAGTGCTCCAAATTCTTCTCATTTTCCTATTGAGGAATCCCAGTTTCCTCCTATCAAGAATTCTGGGATGACCCATTGCTTGAAAGCTCCAAAGCTCCTGAATCTTCTGAAAAATCTGTGAAAACGAAGATCTTTGGTGATAAACCTTCTGCAAAAAGGTCTAATCCTCACAAGAAGATCAGAGAATTCTATGATATGCCTCCTCCAAGAAATTTCCAAGAAAGCTGGAGTCCCTCTTCAAAGAATATCATTCTTACAGCTTTCAACCTAGTCAGTAGGCAAAATGAAAGTGTCAGTAAACATTACAGTCAGGAGGAATGGGATAAGTTCAAGAAAAGGACAACTGAAAGGAGAATTCATTTCAAGACAGGTGGATCTAAAGAGACTGCTCCTGATAGATATTGGTCCAAGCCAAAGGCATTCTTTGAGAGAATGGAATCTGAACAGAGAAAGAAAGCTGAGGCAGTGGACAGAATTTTTGGAAAGATGAAAGGCAAAGACCAAGCATGAGCTGAGCTGGAATCATGTTGTTTTTCTTTGTTTATATATATATTTTTGTGCTTGGATAAACTTTGATTCTCTCCTTGATTATTACTGCCTGGTTGTGCTGTTTTATTCAATTATACTTTCTGTGCAATTCAACTTAGTGCATAGGGTTATGACATCTTCAAATAGGGGGAGATTGTTGGGTATTGTATCCACAATCACCTGGATTTGAAGGTGTCCCCTAGTGAACTAAATTGAATTGAGTATGTATTTGATGATTTCTCTTTAGATGTATTGTGACAGGTCATAATGCTAAGTGCACACCAAAGTCAGGTTGCAATGGATCACCAAACACAGTTCTAGACAATATAATCCCTCATTGTGTAGAACAAAGTGTTGGTTCATGTGTAATCTCTCATTTGGGGTGCACTTCATATTCTCACAACTGAAGGCTTTCAAGGTTGAGGAGTGGAGCAGGTTTTCAGAAGAAAAAGGAATTTTTGCTAAGTCAATTCGTCGAGATGTCACGTGAAGTCCCGATGACTCCCGACGAATCCTGACAGAAGCAAATCTTCCATTTTGAAGAAGAAAATTCTGCTGCCAAGTCCATTCGTCGGCTATTCTCGTGAACTCCCGACGAATGTCGACGAATCCAGACAGAAGCCAGTTTTCCTGTCTAAAGAAGGAATTTCTGTGGCTAAGTCCATTCGTCGGCTGTTCTTGTGAACTCCCGACAAATATCGACGAATGCTGACAGAAGTCAAAAAGGCAGCTTTGTGAAGGAATCTGTGCAGCTAAGTCAATTCGTCGAAAGTTCTCGAGAACTCCCGACGAATCCCGACGAATGAAAACAGAAGGTGTTTTCCACGGCTTGATCAGCATTTCCAATGGCTAAGTCAATTCGTCGAATGTTCACATGAAGTCTCGACGAATGACGAACAGACGGATTTCAAATTTACGTTTCGTTTTTGAAAATTAGGGTTGACCAACATGTCCAGTACACGTGGCGACCTCTCCTTATCTGTCGCTCGAGCCGTTGGAGGTTTCCCTTTAAATACTCATTTATTATTAGGGCAAAGACGTATGTTAAGAAGAGATATTATTCTAGCCGTCTTCATGATCATTTGCTGAACAAGTTTCTGAAATCTAACTTCTGCATCGCTCAAGATTCGTTCTCCATTGCTGCTAAAGATTTCTCAGATAAGAAGGCTTTTGATCTTGTTTATGCTCTCTCTATTGAAGATCTTTTCAAATAAATCAAAGGGCCTAATCAGATCAGGTTTGCCGAGTTTCTTCTCTTCTAAATCTTTGAAGGTCCAAGCTTTCAATCTAAAGGAAGAAGAAGACTCAGTCTTTCAAGATCTGAAGTTAATCTCTGTTGAGATTTAGAAGAAGTATTGTATTTCAATCTCTATTTGATTTCTGTAGGAGTTTTTACTCCGAGTCTTTTTGTAGGAGTTGTTCACTCCGAGTTGTAGGAGTTTATCTCCGAGTGTTTTTGTAGGAGAGGTTGTTCTCCGAGCTTGTAGGAGCCGTAGTCTCCGAGTGTAGGATTTGTTGATAAATCCGAGTTTTGGTGAAGTTGCCGACGCTAGCCTGAAGTGCTAGATAGGCGGAGAGGGAGAGAGGAGTACCCACCTTGGGGAACCTCTATAAATCTTGTGTCTCTGTGCTGTTATTTTTTTTTGTGTGCTAAATTTTTATTCCGCAATCGCGCTAGAGATCACCTATTCACCCCCCCCCCCTTTAGGTGATTTAGGTAGACAACTAGTTCTTTCAAGCTCAATCAGTGAGATCCAGCTCATTTCTTCTTCCCGCGTGTCAGCCCACGATATTGAACTAGTGAGACCTGCACATGCTGAACCAGCGAGACCCGACATCGTCGTCGAAGCATGCCTCTTCAATTGTTTGCAGAAGAAGCTGACAGATATCCCTTCCATCGTCGAAGCACGCCTTCGTCGCCTGCAGCGCCCGATCCAACACTCGTTTCTCTTGAGCCCTGCTTTTGCGTTCATCCTATCTAATCGCAGTCGATACCTCTTGCCAAGCCATCGATCCCTGCTTCTAATCCATCTTCCCTCTGCTGCAATCAACGGATCTCAATGGGATCTCCTTCCACAGAAGCATGCCCCCGCAGATGAACGCCTCCTCTCCTCCTATTCTTGAAGCACATTAGCCTGCTCGAAGCATCTTCCTGTGATCGACAGCCAACCATGTGTATTTCGAACCTTGCTTCCTCCTTCCAACAATCGAGTTTTTCCACTTCATCAGTCACCGTCTTCCACCTTGTCTGTCGGACGCTTTCCAGAGCTTCCCCAGCCCAGAATCATGCTTCCTAAGTCGCCAGCCATAACTACTTCCTTCTGCCAGGGGCGTGATTAATCGATTAATGAATTAATTCTTAAATTGGATTAATTTGTTAATCAGTAACTAATTATATTGGACATGAATCTCAGTGCCGCTGATTCGGCTATCCTCCGTTCGCTGATGGCTTCATATCAGGCCTCCATGCCACAACTCATCACTTACATCACCAATGGGTCGATGTCCGCAACTACTCCTCTGAGGCTGCCGATTACACTATGGAAAGCACTGCCTCTGTCGGACCGTGTCGGTCTCCACAAGATGCAAATTCCACCTTTCTTGTCGCCTATTCAACTAGAGCAATTGTCGGTCGCACTGACGACCACAAATGGTCTGCCGCTCTCTGCAGCTTTTGTCGCCCCATCAATGCCGCCAGTGGTTTTCGCCCCATAGTTCATCGACTCTGAGCTTCGTGGTGGTGTCGTCCTAGCCCGTGTTGTCACTGCCAGCCCCCATAGTCTCCGTCGTGCAACCTCTACTTTGGCCACCTTCTCTGCAAGCCTCTCTCGATGCGTTCCTCTCGCCAACCATTCCCTAGTCGACGTCGTTGTTTACCCGAAATTCTGCAACCAGCTTTATGTATGCTTGCTAGTCAAGGCAGCCAACTTCTACTGTGAGCTCCCAGGCCGCTCGAGACTTCTCAGTAGCCACTATCAGGAAGAGCAGAGACTAGGCTCCAGGCTGAATGTCGGACCGCACGGCAGAATCCTTTTTCCATTTTTCTTTTTTCTTGCTAAATACACACCATGTAACCTCTCATCTCTGCCCGGTTCTCATGTACACCGGGCAGCCCGTACTTTTGGAGCCTACCCATTCGGCCAGGCCCCCACTACAATAAATAGGGGTGAACAGTACCCAGAAGGGAGGCTGATTCGAATCCTTAAGCTCGTCGCATGTGGTTGCGGACTCGAATCTAGTTTCTTCTCGTCACCTACTCACTGGCTAAGGCGATCTCTTTCCTTTAACTGCACCTTTTTGATGAAATAGTAGCTGCAACAAGTGGTATTCGCTGCTGCAGGTAAATCTGGCCTCGCCGCCTGTGACATCTTTTCTCTTCTCCAGTTCGCTCATCTTAACTCGAAGTAACCGGCAATCTCAACCAAAGCTCAGATCCGCAGATCCTATAACTCAGAGACCGTGTCTCCTACCTCAGGTCCCATGGACCCTACAACTCAGAAGCACTCACCGACTTCCTACCTCAGATACCAAGTTTCCTACACTCAAATTCTGTAGGATCCTACACTTATGAACTATGCAAAGTCCGCTACCTCGGACCCTTAGCAAGGATCCTACAACTCAGATCTGAAAGAACATACAGCTCAGATTTCCTTAGAAATCCTATAGGTAAATATATAAAACAATATTCTTACAAATAACACTTAGACTCGGAAATATTTATCTTGTAGAACTAGAGTCTTCTTGAAGCCTTTATCGGAAATGGCATCTTCACAGATCTTCTTGCAATAGATGTTGAATATCTGAATGACTTGAATATATTTCTTATTTCTCTTGAGCTCTGTAAGCGAGTATGACTCTTGACGGTGGTGAGCTCTTTCTTCTGAAATAATAAAGGAAAAATGATTTCCAATCTCAAGAATAGGGTTTGCTCAAATCATCTGAACCCTTTTATAAGGACCCTTGATAACGGGCTCTTCCTCGTAAGTCCTTTATGTCAATTCTCAGCTTTCCATAAAGCTCAACTTTCATTGCCTCAATCTGTGGCTGCAATAAATGTCGTGATGCCAAAATCACGCTTTAATTTGAATTTATGTCTTTCCACCATTTGACTAGATGTCTAGTCAAATATATTTCTTCTGGACGAATCTGCACCGTGTATAGCTTTAGTTCAATTCTTCTACACGAATCATCTTGATGTCTTTGATAGTCTTCAATGTACAACCCTGTATTCGCCGAGTGGGCCCCCGGGACCAATGAGGTATTTTTGACATCATTTTCCAGCAAGCTCCAGGCCAGGAAGAGAGGAGGGGCGAGCTCCTCTCGCCCCCCCCCCCCCCCCCCCCCCCCCCGCCCCCAGCATGGGGGGCGAGATCCCAGCAAGGGGGGGGGGAGCTCCTCTCACCCCCGCCCCTGGCAAGGCGCGGGGGGGGGGGGGGGGGGGGGGGGGGGGGGGGGCGAACTCCTCTCGCCCCCTGCCCCCATCATGGGGGGCGAGATCCCAGGTGGGGGGGAGGGGGGGGGGGGGGGGCGAGCTCCTCTCGCCCCCTCCCCCAGTAGGGGGCGAGCACCTCTCGCCCCCCGCCCCCAGCATGGGGGGCGAGTTCCCAGCAGGGGGGCGAGCACCTCTCACCCCCGCCCCTGGCAAGGGGGGGGGGCGAGCTCCTCTCTCCCCTGCCCCCATCATGGGGGGCGAGATCCCAGGTGGGGGGAGAGCTCCTCTCGCCCCCGCCCCCAGCAGGGGGGAGAGCTCCTCTCGCCCCCCGCCCCCAGCAGGGGGGCGAGATCCCAGCAGGGGGAGGGGGGGGCGAGATCCTCTCGCCCCCCACCCCCATCATGTGGGGCGAGATCCCAGGTGGGGGGGGGGGGGGGCGAGCTCCTCTCGCCCCACCCCCAGCAGGGGGGCGAGCTCCTCTTGCCCCCCCCCCCCCCCCCCGCCCCTAGCAATGGGGGGCGAGATCCCAGGAGGGGGCGAGCTCAGGAGGGAGACACCCTTCCAGCTCGCCTCGCCCCAGCCCCAAAGAGAGGGGGTGGTCTGCGTTTAGCTCCTTGGAATGGCGGAATTTGGCTATTGGCATGCCAATCTTGAGGGTATTTTGGTAATCTCGTAGGCCAGATTGTGGTTATTTGCAGACCAAGTTCAAAATCCTATAAATATGACCAAGGGGGCACCATTTGGAGGGATCTCTCTTTTGGCTATCTCTCTCCCCAAATCTCTCTAGTGGGTGAGGAGAGCCTCCAAAGGTGCCCAAGCTTAGCATTGGCTTGGGAGGGGAAGCGCTCTAAGATCTTTCGGGTGTGTGGTGGGACCTCCTCGCTAAGCCCTTGGCCTTATTCCTAGTTCCTTAGCCCCTTAGCCTAGAGCTCTCCCTTGGGAGGAGTAAGTGTAAGGTCACCCCTCGACTTGTTGAGGGCCCGAACTCCACAGATACCAAGTTATTGGTTTCAACATTCAAGATTATATTTTATATTATAATCTTCTGGTCGAATCGTTTACACGCATCATCTTGGTGACTAGTGGTCTAAAAGTCGATATTTCACACTTCATTCTTTTAGATGAATTGTCTACACGAATCGGCTTGTTGTCTCTTCCACAAGATGATATTTCATTGCTTCAGCCTTCTAGTCGATTCTTCTACACGAATCGACTTGATGTCTCTTCATAGTCTTCAAGAAGATATTTCACTGCTTGTTCCTTCTAGTCGAATCTTCTACATGAATTGACCAGACAACTTTTTATAATCTTCAAGGTGATATTTGAACTCTTCTAGACGAATCGTCTTGTTATTCATGAAATGTCATCTTGATTTCTCGACGACATTTCAAGTGACCTCAACGATAATTGCCTTAGTCAATTTATTCCTTAATATAAACCCTTCAAACTATATATAATGTACTTCTAAGACGATATGAAAGTATATGAACCTTGTCAAGATGATATCATCTTGGAAAGTATTTTACCAAAATGATATTTAAATATACACCTTCTTCTTCTAGGCAAGACGAAAAGAGTGATGCTGTGAGTTTACAAGACAATATCGTCTTAGAGCTTAGGGTATTCAAGACGATATCGAGACCTTCACTCGACGATATTTAAGCTTATCAAGATGATATTTCCCTTAGGCAAATCCCGATCTATTCAACTCAAATCATTTGTTTTTATTGAGTTCTACCCGCTTCAGTATGATCGGCTGGACCATCTAGGCATTCGACTATATGTTTAGTCGAATTCCAACTTAGCCTATTTATGTTGATGTCCACCCGATTTGGCTTAACTCTTTAGCACGATGGACTAGACCATCTAAGCGTTCGATTATATGTTAAGTCAAAATTTTAACTTAGCTGATTTCGGTTGATGTCAACTAGGCTTCTTTTCTTTTGCTTGGCTTCCAAACTTTGCTTGCATATCTTTTAGAGAGTGCGTACAAGTTCAATATAGTCTAGATCTTAGGTCGACATGGTGTCTTGCATAATGAGGGATTACATTGGTAAAATTATGTCTGACGACACTAAGTCTAGCCCTATTTTGAGCTTGTACTTCCATATACCAAAAATCATCATGATAAGAAAACACATGCATCCAATACAGATGTGTTCATCTATATTGTGAGAGCTTCTTCAAATCAGGAACATTATGGGCATTGTTCCCAACAATCTCCTCATATTTAAAGATTTAAGAACCTCAAATATAAATGAATTCACATAGGCATTATAAATGATATTAACTCAGTTTTAAGAACATCCTTCAAATTTTATATATGAATAAATTAACAATGTTCTTGACTAGTTTTAGCTACATCATTCCTTCTACCTAATTTTAGCTACACCCCTTGACGCTCTTGCTCTTTTTGCAGCTTTAGCTTCAGCTTCTTCCTTTTTCTGCCTTTGTCTCTCGAAATAGTTGACTGGCTTTGGAATGTATCTTTGAGGGACTAGAGGAGGCTTCTTGTTCTTGAGGTGAATCCTTCTTTGTGTTTCTGAATCTTCATACATCTTCCATTTCACTGAATTGCAAAATTTGCCCCTGTTCAGACACCCTTTATTATAAATTTCCCATATAGACATAATGATGTTTCTTGATTAAGGGCTCCAATGTTCAAAATTGGGGTCTTTCTCCCTTTCTTCTCTATACTTCCTCTTTCTGACCCGAGCTTCATCTTCATTAGTAACAACCCCCTTTCCTTTGTCAGAGTGGATGATGGTATCATATCCAGTGTCATAAGAATCTGGAGGCACATAGAAGCCTTCAGGTTCTTGTTGACTTGGGCTGAGTTGATAATGCTGCACTGGAGAGGAATGATGTTCTAGATCCTACTCTCCAGAGGGAACATAAGGAGGATGATACAGGGCTATGCGAATTTCATTCATTATCCATGAGGCTTGTTGTGCCCCCATATTCTTCCCTTTTATGGCTTCTTCAAATATGTCTTGTTGAATTTCAGATTTGGAAGCTTCTATTCTTCCTGTCAGATTTTGATTGACATGCTCTTGATCTTACATAATTTCATTCATGATGTTTTCCTGATTCTGCAATACTTCAGTTTGACAGTTGATGACATATTCCTGTAAGTGATTGATCTCACTTTCTAGGACTTCATCATTTGCTCAGATATTGCTTTATGTTAGAGATGTCCTGAGTGGAGCTGTCTAGCTTTTCATTAAGTGATCTCATCTCTTTAACATTGTTGTCCACCACTCCAGCTGCCTTCAGAAACCATCTACTGATTTATGAATTGTCATGATCCATGTTCTCTTTGATGATGTTGATTTCTATCATCAGATCAACCTTTACTTCCTTGATGGCTTTTGACACATGGTCTTCAAAGTTCTTTCTTTGTTCACCTAGCAGTGTTCTTATCTGGTCAATAATGGAGCATGATGGAATATCTTGACCAATAGCAACATAGGTACTTGGGATGTCAGCTTGATGTATTTCTGATGCCTGGATATGACTATCTTCTCTTCCTTCCTCTTGTACTTCTGAGAACATAATCAACTCTCTGCAGGGATTTTCTTTGACAGCATCTTCCACAATCATCTTAGTGATGGTTTATACTATTGTAGAAAGATCAAGGTCCTCTTGAATAGACAACCCTTCATTGGTGTCTTTCTCAACCTCTAGGGCAGATGGTTCAGTAGGATGCTCCCCCTCAGCTAAAGCCATTCCTTCCTAACTTTTGACCATCTCTTGGGCTGAGTGGTCAATGTGACTCTCCCCCTTAACTGGAGCACTTCCTTGATCTTGATCTTGAAAACTCTCCCCCTCAGTTGTGTCAAGGATTTCTGAGTTTCTTACTTCGCAAGCATATTCTCTCTCTCAAGATGGTTCCTCTTCTTCCTGGGTCCCCTTGCTCACTTTGGAGTTACTAGCCTTCAATCTTTCTCCAGCCTTTGGGAAGGCCTGGCCCCACTTAGCCATAGCCTTCATGCCAATTTTCTTGTTGTAATGGATTGATGCACCCAATGATTGATTTAATTCTAATTCCTCTGCAGAGTTGCATTGGAATATGGAGAGAATTCTCCCAAAGTTTGGGCTTTTCAGAGCATCCATTACTTTCTCAAACAGTACTACCCTCCATGCAGTCTTTTTCTTCAGAATAATCCTTGTCATCAGTTCAAACATCATCTTGGAGATTCTGTCGTAAGATCCTAGTTTACAGACGAGTACTTTCCCAACAATGTCAGCCATCAGTTTACCTGAGGTTGACATCTTGTTCATGTATAGGGTTCTGATGGGTGACCTAGTGTACCCACACCATTTTAGAGCCTCTTTATAGTCACTGGGACTCACGCCCTCTTCTTCTTCTCCTTCCAGAGCTCTAGAAAGCTTAAGAGTATTTGCTAGACCACGTGCGGTGATGTTAACTCTATGTGCAACAACTTGTGATCAGACTACCATTCATGTTGAGAAAATTTTTGTTTTCTGGAAAAACTCAATGATTTCCCTCTCAAAGATTTTGGGGGGTTCGAAGAGTACGAACTCTAGTCCCACATCTATGCATAAAGCTATTAATCCTTTTATACCTGCCTCTCCTTTCTCAAAACCTCCTTTCACAAGCTCGTACCCGACATTGACTGCTTCTACAGACTTCTCCGGTGCCATTTATGATGAATTCTTGAGAGAGCGAGGGAGGGTTTGTGAAGTTTTTCGGTGGAGGAGATTGGGAATGATGAGAGCTTAACCTAATCTGACATTCAGCTCTATTTATAGATAAATGTTTGAGGAATCCAACATACACGTACCTGTTCATCTAGATCTGGACCATCTGAATTTATTATATTGTGATGGACGACCAGGATTGCCCCCTTTTTAGCAAGAAGTCTTTTTTTGGTCGAATAAGCTGTAAGTCTCCTGCGCTGCTTCACATTCGACTAGACTTCCACCTAAATCGTGTCGCCGTGGAGAGTGCTCATTCCGCCGAATTAGCCTCGATTCCACCATACTTCTATATGATAGGCCTTGCATGACTTAGAGGGTTGTCCTCCTCAGTCCCTGGGGTACTAGACAATTTTCTCAGCCTGACTTCTAGTGTCCTTAAATCATACATCTCCCTGGGCTACCTACTGTCCAAATACCATTTTGGGGTTTAGGTGGTATTTGGACATACCTGCAAAACAAGATTACTTTTTCTTAGGAACACAGATGCTTCTGTGTCCTAGAGCATTATTAGTCATATATGCAGGATACTTCATAACAAAACTGCTGGCATGCCTCACATTCTTTTCCCTAGGCACCGTTGGGTTGAACCAATAGTCTAAGGCAAAGTGGCCAATATTTCCACAACACTAGCACTCAAATCTATTGTACCTCCTCTTCTGAGTCACCTTCTAAATGCAGTGAGGGTGCTGGTGCTCAAAGGCGTAGGCTGCTACATTCTCAACCTTTCCTGGATGGATCTTGTGACTATGTGCAAGGTAGAAGGTGGGTTGCACAGTAACATGGTTCATCTTAAGGATAGGCCTTTAAGGAAGTATATTTCCCTTTCCTTTGGTTGTTGGTGTTGTTAAACAAATGCAAATGATCTATGATCTTTCATCTGGATCTCCTCATTAGGTGCCTTGAAACCATTTTGTCTAATTACTGCTCTAATTCTTGAGTTATGTGGCTTTGTTCCACTGGTAGAGCATTCATTAGAGAGGTATCCATAGACTAGATCATTGTCATATGCATTGGAAGGCAATATTACTTTCTGAAAGATAGTTTATCTTTGGAGATCTCCAACTCATCCTTATTATAGCCAAGCCCTCCTCTATAGGGAGCAGAGAAGCTGTCTATAATTGGGAGCATGGTCTTTGGCTTTGAGAAACTTGCCACAAGCTTCATTTCAACAAGGAGCTTGACCTCCAAAGACTTGACTACTCTACTCTGAGCTTCATACTTCATTTGAAGTACCATAAGATCATAGGACATCTCAGTGATCTCCTTGGTCTTCTCATCTACTTGAGATCAGAATGGCTTGAGGATCCCTATCTCCTCAACCTGAGATTCGACCAACTTCTTGCTCTTCTTTAGAGCAGCCAAGAGGGTACCAAATTGTTCCAATAGATCAGAATGATTCTCATTATTACATGATGAGAAATCATCTGATTCTCCATCAAAAATATCCTCATCAGATGATGAGTTAGCATTTGATGCACTCTTGGCCTTCATACTTGACTCAGGTAATGAAAATGTGGAAATGATGCATACCTGAGCAGGATGTGAGTCATCCTGATCTTAATCATTAGATAGAGCCACAAACCCAAAGCCATCTTCTTCTTCAGACTCACTATCTGAGAGAGTGAGGTGTGCCCTTATCCCCACTTTGGCAGCATCATATTCATCCTTCTCCCAATCATCAGTCATTGTGATTATCCCAACATAGGCTTCTTCTTTAGATTCTGATGAGCTGCTACTGCTGTCACTCAGAGTCTTTGATTTCTTAGCAATGAAGCTCCTCTCTTTCTTCTTTCCTCTGAGTGACTTCCTCTCCTATTCCTTCTTATTCTCTTTCCTTCTTGATGACATTCAGCTATGATGTGCAATGTCTTAATGCAACCATAATACACAACATTAGTAGAAAGTTATACCTTTCCTCCTCGAGTTTTTCTTTGGTTGCTCATTGTGGTAGTTTGACCTTCTTGAGCTGGAGGAGGAGGAAGGTTTGTTCTTCCACTCTCTCTTCTTGTTGAGAAGCTTTTTGAACTGCTTGGAGATTATGGCCATATCTCCATCAGACCATTCTGACCCAGAAGTGTTGGGTTCAGAGTTTGACTCAGCAGGTCTTCTCTGAGGAATAAGAGATTCCTCTCTACTTCTTCTTGAGCTCTCAACCTTGGGAGCTATAGACTTCTCCTTGCTGAGGGATTTGTTCTCCTTTTCAGCTTTTCTGGTGTTTAGTTGCATTTCATTGGACAACAACTTTCCAAATAGATTTTGGGGTTGTATATTGGCTAAGTTGCCCATTTCTCTTATGACACATATCTTGATGTCCCATTCTTTGTTCAGTGATCTGAGAAACTTGTCGTTCAATTCATAGTTGGAGAACTCTCTCCCATATGTTCTCAGACCATTTATTATTTTGAAGAACTTCTCATAGAATTCAAAGATGAAGTCCATCTTGTCCTTCCTGAAGGCTTCATACTCTTGATTCAGAAGTAATTTTCTATCATCTTTCACTTCTTCTCTATCTTCTAAGTAGACTATCAGAGAGTCCTGCATATCTTTGGTAGTCCTGCAGTGTTGGTTTTTCCAAGATGATCTCAAAGCAATCAAGTAGTTAGTCTTACTGCCAACGCAATATGAGCCTATAGGGTTGCACATCAGAGTGTTGGAGAAGTTGGATGAAGGATTGTGTTGGCCTTACTCATATTGGATATGAGTGGAGGATCAATTCTATGAGCAATTGAAGTTGCGTCGAGAATGTCTCGACGGGAAAAAGATGTACATGACGAATCATCGAGAGTTTCTCGACGAATTGCATTGTACTCGATGAATTGTCGAAATGTCTCAACGATATATGCGTTAATTCATCTCATCGAATTCGTCAAAATGTCTCGACGAATTAGATGTACTCGACGAATCGTCGAGATCGTCTCGACTGAACACGTCTTAGTTTGTCACGATGAATCGTTGAAATGTCTCGACGAATTTACTGTACACGACAAATCGTCGAAATGTCTCGACGAATTTCCTATACACGACGAATCTGTTCATTTATTCTAATAGAGTTTTGTGTCTGTGGATAGCCTGTTTTATGCCTTGGGTATATAACAGGAAGCGATGAAGCGATTAGGTGAGACATTATTTCGACTACAGCAGAACTCGATCTCATCGTCTTCCCGAGAATGAGAGAAAGTTGCGAAGTTCCGACCGCATTCCGCATAGTCAAGTCGCCGCTACCGCCTCTCCTTGTCGTTGGATCTTGCAATCCGTGGGAGACGTAGAGGGCACTCCTTCTCCATCCTAGCTCTCGCTGGACAAGAGTCGTGGGGTTCTCTTTCACTCGTGTGGACCTCTATAGAGGCACAGATCCTTTTTTGTGCTCGGAAGTCGACGTTTGTTCTCGGGACTTCTTTTTGGAGCACCTTGATTAAGTATTGACTCAATCTCCTTCAGGTATATTGCAAAGTGTTGCTTCTCCTATTTCTAGATTCATGAAATTGCAAGATCCTTTAATTATTTAGGGTTGTTATTGTTTGTATATTCTGCTGCGCACATACGATGTGCTTTCACACTATGGTGTGTATAAAACCCAACAGTGGTATCAGAGCCAGGTTGCGACCACCGCCAGGGCACTGCCTCTTGGACCCCGTTAGGGGTTCTTCTCCTAAGACCTCACCAGGGGCGCGACACCTTGGAACGCCGCTAGGAACGCATGTGATTGCGTTGCGATTTCAATGTTTTAGAAATTATTTCTCCTTTACAGTAACCATCCCTCTAAATGGCTTGTGGAACAAATGTCTTAGATTTTGAATCTGACATTGAGGGACGAGCTTGTCTATTGCATAAGTGGAGTTGTTATTCATAGGTCCAATGCATGTAAATCTGGAGATTTAAAAGTGTTCTAAATGTTCAGATGTAGCTCTTTTATCAAAGCATTGATGATTTTATTTTGTGCACATCTGAGATGTATTTGGATTGTGAATTTTGTAATTTTATTTTGTGAATGTGCACAATGGTTAGATGTTAATCATGATTACATGTTAATCATTTATCATAAAATCTCTTATCCAATATTAAGTATACGGATGCCTTCCGATGGATGACACTCTTCCTGTCTCGATCGATGAAGTGTGGGATTGCCAAAGCAAGGTGCATTAATCTATCTTGGTAAGGGTGCGAGAGGATAATTGTGATATCCCACTGTCTACATTGGGTCTATCTTAACTAGGTGACCTCAAAGGTTGAGTGCCTAGAGGCATAGAGTTTTCATGCTCCATATGATGGATGCGAATAAATAGTTATTAACCAACCATACAGGAGTTGCATGATGATGCAATTGGCAAAAGTTGCCTACCTAAATAGCCACATTATGGGTGACCAACCAAAGCTGACTTATGATGGCGGTGAAATACGGATCTTGTCCACTGGAGAGTAGCTCGTATAAACTCTCTGAATTGATATCAAGGGTTATCAATTTGAATAAAATAGTGGGAGCCTTTTAATAAAAGTCCTTATTAAAATAAAAATGTATTTTAAAATATAGTACTGAAATATTACTTTGTAAAATTCCTTGTAGAATATCCATAGCAAGTGGTTCTCACTCCACCTTGTCCCTGAGAGCGATCCTTGAGAATGACAAGCTAAATGAGACAAATTTCTTCGACTAGTTCAGGAACCTGAGAATTGTTCTCAGGCAAGAGCGTAAGCTCTATGTCCTGGAAGAAGATCCCCCAGGAGCCTGCCGTTACTGCACCTCGTGTAGATAAAGATTCTTACAAGAAGTACGGAGATGATGTTGGAGTTTCTACGGTGATCCGGAAGTAATCAAGCAGTTAGTGTTACTGCCAACTCGATATGAGCCTATAGGGTCGCACATAAGAGCGTTTGGAGAAATTGGAGAAAGGATTGTGTTGGCTTTTCTCATATTGGATATGAGTGATACGACTAATCCTATGACTATTTGGAATATAGTTGGTTCAGGAGGTCTGCTCCTAAATATTGTGAATATTGTATGGAATATGTCAGAAAAGTTTCAAGATGATATTGTGAATATTGTCGAGAAAACTTCAAAATGATATTATGAATGTCGTCGTGACAGATGGCCTGTTGTCAGGATCAAAAGCCGATATTGTGAATTTTGACTCGTGAACAATGTCGTCGAGATTGTCTCGATTGCATGGACTAACAGGGAATTCGTCGAGACAGGTCTCAAAAATTTCGTCGAGAGTGTCTCGACGATTTCGTCGAGATGTCTCGACGAGTTGGTCGAGAGTATCTCGACGATTTCGTCGAAATTGTTCGACAAAAGACTGTCACTGGTCATTTCGACAAGACTGTCTTGATGATTTCGTCGAGATGTCTCGACGAGTTCGTCGAGATGTCTCGACGAGTTCGTCGAGATGTCTCGACGAGTTCGTCGAGATGTCTCGACGATTTCATCGAGACTGTCTCGACGAAAGACTGTCACTGGTCATTTCGTCGAGACTGTCTCAACGAATGATTGTTTTAGTCAAGATGTCTCGACGAATCCGTCGAGACAGTCTCGATGGTTTTGTCGAAACTGTCTCGGCGGTTTCGTCGAAACTGTCTCGACGGTTTCGTCGAAATGTATCGACGAATTCATCGAGATGTCCCGACGAATAAATAGACCCGACAAAAACTGCATGTTCTATTCTGGTCTGCGGATAGCGAAGCTTTTGTCTACCTTATTACCGTGGGTATAAAAGGGAAAGAGGCATTAGGTTTTGCATGACCTTTATGCGATAGAAATCCCGAGAACTGATAGGCGATCCCGTGCGACCCCAAGTGCGAGTACGAACCAGTACCCATGCGTCAATCAGAAGTCGTTCTTGGAGATCGAAGAGGAAGTGTTCCTGTCGATCTTGCCACTATTCCAAAAGACTCGTCGCCGCCTCTCCTTAGTCAGATCTAGCAATCCGTAGAGACATTGAGGGCACTCCATCTCCAACCTAGCTCTTGTTGGACAAGAGGCTTAGGGTTCTCCTTCGCTCGTGTGGACTTTGTTGGGAAAAACCCTTTGATTTAACTTAACAAATTATCTACAAAGTGATTTTATCCCTTAGGTTGAATTACCCATTGTATAGTGAGGGTAATCTGGTCAATAGATGTCTTAGGATGTCACACTCAACTTAGGATGTCAAGACCAGATCAAGAGAAGCAAAATTTGGGCAAAGTTAACATTTGCGTCAAATAAAATTCGACGCAACATTGATTTATTGTCGACGCTACTCTGACTAGAAGTCCAAGTGGTTCAACCCTTCTGTCGAAGTAACTCAAGTCGACGTTACGTCGAATAGATATCAACGTAGAGGTCATAGACTTGTTGAAGTACCTTGAGAATTCGGTGCAACTTCCACTTCAACTCAACGCAGAATGAAGTATTTGTCGAAGCCATTTAATGTTGACGCAATATCGACTTCAACGAGATGGTTACGTCGATAAGATATCGACGTAACATCGACTAGCAGAGTTCGATCAGAGCAAGGATGAATTTGAAGCTCCTCCTACAAGAACTCGAAGGTGCGTCGATAAGAGAGGAAGAGAACTCGACGCTACATCGAATACAGTCTGAAAAGGAAACCTTTTCAGCTGTCATTTTGGACCCTCTCTCATGGCCCACATCACTCAAGACCATTCTCCAACGACTTATTAATTGCCTCAAATGGAAAGAAGAATTAAGAGAGGACACAAAAGCTTTCTTGGAAATAAGCTTATTGTTGGTGGACGGGTCGAGAATTAAAGAAGGAAAGAAAGAGAAATTGTCTAGTGCAGAATACCTTTGCAGGACTTACCAGAAAGGGAAACAAATTCAAATCAGAAGTGGGACAATAAAAGGGAAGGATAGAAAGAGAAAAGCAGAGCATTCATTACAATCGGCCAACAGCTTTCTATTAGGGCTTCCTCTCCTCCTTAGGAACCCTAATAGAGAATACAGAGAAGAAAGATCAGCTGCTCTCCATCTCATAGAAAAGAAGATCTGAAAGCTGCTCTTCATCACAATCATATATCAACTAGATCTCAATCAGTAGAAAGAGAAAGGATCTGACAACCATATCTCCTGCAAAACATCTCCATCATAAGTATGAGTTAATCATAAGCAGATCTAGTGAAAAATTCAAGAAGCTGTTCTTTATACAGGCTACATAAGAATTCTGAAAACATAATTCTTCCTCTTCTCCCCTTCTTCTTTCTCCTTCTCATTCTCTTCTGTAAAAGAGTTTTAAGAAGCCCTCTTCCAAAGGATTCAGTGGTTCAAGATCTGGTTGGTTCAAGATCTCCTTATCAAAAGATCTGGTTGGTTCAAGATCTCATTATCAAAAGATCTGGTGGTTCATGATCTCCTTATCAAATATCAGTGGTTCTAAGAGTCTCTTTACCAAAAGACTCGGGCACAGATGGTGCATTCCTACTAGGTGGTAGAAGAGAGGAGTACCCACATTTTGGGTAACCTCTATAAAATTTTTGGTGTTTGTGTTGTGCTTTTCTGTGCTGTCCCAATTCCTTTTATTCAGCATTTTATTTCGTACACCATTATTATTCTACCTGTGATTTTGTTGAGCATAATTCCTTAGTTTATTTTATTGCTTACACAGTTAGGATAGAAATATTTTAAATCTCTATTCACCCCCCCCCCCCCCCCCCCCCCCCCCACCTCTAGAGGATTCTCAGAGGCACACTATGCACTTTCAAACTTCCATAGAGGTGTGGACTTATTTCTACACTAACTCCTACGACGAGCAATCCAATCTTGACAAAGTCGAAGGAAGCACAAAGGGAGAACTCGGAATAAGATTCCGATTTCTAGAAGAATTTTGCTTGGAGCATCCGGTTGAGTATTGACTCAATTCCGCGAAGATAATTTGATTATTGCTGCAATTTCTTGATTAATGGTTTTAGCAAGATCCATATGTCTCTTTTGGCTTGTTCTCGTATATTCCGTTGCGCACATTCTGATGTGTATACCCTTGAGGAAAATCCAACAGATGAATCCTTGGATTTTGAATGTCTTATGCTCGCGACCATGAACTCTGATATTCAGAAGCAACATGAGAGCATGAGTTGTTACGAGATGGTCGAGCACCTGAAGAAAATATTGCAAGGGCAAGCTCGCCAATATAGGTTTGACATATCCAGGGCGTTATTTCAGTGCAAGATGGAAGCTCGAGACCCAGTAGGGACTCACGTACTCAAGATGCTTGGGTATATAGAGAATCTTGATAGACTGGGGTTTCCTTTGAGCCAAGAGTTGGCCACTGATCTGATCCTGCAATCGTTGTCGGACAGTTATGAGCAGTTCGTCTTGAATTACAATATGAATGAAAATGACAAGACACTGCCCAATCCCCAGGGCATTTTAAGAACTGCTGAGATCAATATGAAGAAGGTCAAGTCTGCTAGCCCCATATTGATGGTGCATAAAGGCAATGGCAAGACCAAGGGATTCAAGAAGACTAAGGTGGGACCTAAGTCATATCTTAATCCCAAGTCTTCAGCATTGAAGAACAAAGGCTTGGTGAAGGAAGGGAAGTGCCACCATCGTGGTAAGGTAGGGCATTGGAGGAGGAACTTTCCCCTCTATCTTGAGGATCTGCAGAAGAAGAAGGGAAGTGTGACTTCCGATTTAGGTATTTTCTTTATAGAAATAAACCTTTCTTCTCCTTCATCTTGAGTATTGAATACCGGATGCGTTTCTCACATTTGTACAAATGTGCAGGAACTAGAAAGGAGAAGAATGCTTGGTAAATGAGAGGTAGAGCTGCGAGTTGGAAATGGAGCAAGAGTTGTTGTCATTGTGCGTTGGTGTTCTTAATAATGAAAGTAAATCCTCTCATGTCTAAACATGACACAGATATAATATTTCGAGTTATGGCTAGAACAAAATAACAATTATCTATTTCTACTACAAGCCCTGTGGGCAAAGAAAGACGATATACTCCAACTCCTACGCCATGAAATCTAAAATGGACTCCATGTATGAAAACCAAGTTTGGACCTTGGTCGAACCGCCTGAAGGGGTACGACCCATCGGGTACAAGTGGGTTTTCAAGAAGAAGACCGACATGAATGGGAATGTACAAACATTCAAAGGGCGATTAATAACTAAAGGTTTCAAGAAAATTCATGGTGTCGACTATGATGAAACTTTTTCCACTATTGCTATGGTTAATTCCATCAGAATTCTGCTTGCTATTGCTGCGTATTATGATATGAAGCCACTAAAATATGCAAGCTACTGAGATTGATTTATGGATTGAAATAGGCTTCTCGAAGTTGGAATCTACGTTTTGATGAGAAAATCAAATAGTTTGGTTTCATCAAGAATGAAGATGAGCCTTGTGTTTATAAGAAAATTAGTGGGAGCATTGTTGTCTTCCTGACATTGTATGTAGATGACATACTGTTGATCAGGAATGACATTCCGACCCTACAAGTTGTTAAGAACAACCTAGGGAACTGCTTTTCTATGAAAGACTTGGGTGAAACGACTTATGTACTTGGTAATAAGATCTATATAGATAGATCGAAGAAGTTGTTGGGTTTGACCCAAACTACATGCATTGAGAAGGTGTTGAAACGGTTCAGCATGCTTGAGTCCAAGAAGGGATTCTTATCTATGTCTCATGGTGTGAGTCTCTCTAAGGACGAGTGTCCTAAATCTTTGGAAGATAAGGACCGCATGAAGTTGATTCTATATGCTTCAGTAGTTGGATCAATCATGTATGCGATGTTATGTACTCGACCTGATGTATCCTATGTTTTGAGCATGACGAGCAAATACCAGTCTGATCCCGATGATAGTCACTGGACAGCCGTCAAGAATATCCTAAAGTACTTGAGAAGGACAAAGGATGTATTCTTGGTGTATGATGGAGAGGAAGTGCTCGTTGCAAAGGGTTACACGGATGCTAGTTTCTAAACTGATAGAGACGATTCAAAGTCTTAGTCAGGTTTTGTATTTTGCCTAAATGGAGGAGCTGTGAGCTAGAAGAGTTCCAAGCAAGAGACAGTTGCTGATTCTACGATGGAAACAGAGTATATCATCGCTGCAAATGCGACGAAGGAGGTTGTATGGATTAGGAAATTCATCGGCGAGCTTGATGTAGTTCCTAGCATTGTTGATCCCATAGTTCTCTACTATGACAATAACGACGCTATTGCACAAGCTAAGGAACCTAGATCTCATCAGCGCTCCAAGCACATACTTCGGCAGTTCCATCTTATACGAGAGATTGTCGATCGAGGAGATGTAAGCAAATGCAGAGTACCGACTGAAGATAATATTGCGGATCTACTGACGAAGCCTCTTGCATAGATAAAGCATGATGGTCATACTAGATCAATGAGTATTAGATACCTGAATGATCATCTCTAGTGGGAGACTTGCGCATTAATATATATATTTGTCGGTTGTTGTTTATTCATGTGATGAATATAGTACTTTATAATTTCTTTTACATTTATAGCAAGTTCTTGTTATTATGTCAACTATTTATATATGATAGATTAAATAACATAATAGATGCCCTTAGAATATTTGCTTCCATAGGAATTCAAGTGCGTGACTTGAATGTGAGGGTCTATGTTTAATTAGAAGCTTCATTCTTAAATGGTCCCTAGTCGGAGTATCATCTTAGAAGTTAAGAGCGATGATGGTACATTAAGACTAGCATGTGCGTTGATTGCTGATCGGTTCTCACAGGTCATGATATTGGGATATCAAGTCATCACATGGGTACTTGTTCGTGAACAAGTTGTACTGGACAAACCCACCATGAGACTACTTTGTGGATTGTTACATGAATATATCACAAGTAGGTCTCACATGTCAATGGTGTTTGTGTTTCATTGACCTGAAGTCACATCATTCATCAAGTGAGGAAGAGCGTACTTTGATGCCATCAAAAGTTCTCCTTGAAGAAGGTTGATGATAACAGTGGTTATTGGGTATGTTATGATTCATTTGGGTATTTGTGTGTGGACAGATATGAGATTTGTCCTCCTATATGACAGGAGTTGCATCCATGGGCCCCTTGATGGAATGAAACTGATAAATGCATGACCATGCTTGGTTGAGTCAATATATGATATTGAGCTCACCAATTTCAAACCGTCTATTCTAGAACAAGAAACTAGGATTGAACAATTATGAGGGTGACACGGTCCATGCCTCTATTTCTTTCTGGATGTAAGGGACAAAGGGACATGACATCACTGATGCATTGGTCAAGACAGGCTTATTGAGTTATGAACACTTATTGCTTGGGTAGCAATGATGTATTGCTAGATTTCGCTCGTTATTTGTGAGACTTTTGTTGATACTTTGTGATCAAGTTGGAGACTGTTAGTTTTTCCAAGGTGATCTCAAAGCAATCAAGTAGTTATTCTTACTGCCAACACAATATAAGCATATAGGGTCGCACATAAGAGTGTTAGAAAAGTTGGATGAAGGATTGTGTTGGCCTTACTCATATTGGATATGAGTGGAGGACCAATCCTATGAGCAATTGGAGTTGGGTCGAGAATGAATCGACCGGAAAAAGATGTACACGACGAATCGTCGAGAGTGTCTTGACGAATTGCATTGTACTCAACGAATCGTCGAAATGTCTCGACGACATATGTGTTAATTCGTATTGTCAAATTCGCCAAAATGTCTCGACGAATTAGATGTACTAGACGAATCGTCAAGATTGTCTCGACAGAACACATCTTAGTTCGTCATGACGAATCGTTGAAATGTCTCGATGAATTTCCTGTACACGACCAATCGTCGAAATGTCTCGACGAATTTCCTGTACATGACGAATCTGTTCATTTATTCCAATAGAGTCTTGGGGTCTGCGGATAGCATGTTTTATGCCTTGGGTATATAACAGGAAGCGATGAAGCGATTAGGTGAGACATTCTTTCGACTACAACTGAAGTCGATCTCTTTGTCTTCCCGAGAACGAGCGAAAGTCACGAAGTTCCGACCGCATTCCACAAAGTTAAGTCGCCGCTGTCTCTCCCTGTCGACGGATCTAGCAATCTTTGAGAGACGTAGAGGGCACTCCTTCTCCATCCCAACTCTCATTGGACAAGAGTCGTGGGGTTCTCTTTCACTCGTGTGGACTACTCTAGAGGTGCAGATCCTTTTATGTGCTCGGAACTCGACATTTGTTCTCGGGGCTTCATTTTGGATCACCTTGATTGAGTATTGACTCAATCCCCTTTAGGTATATTGCAAAGTGTTGCTTCTCCTATTTTTAGATTCATGAAATCGCAAGATTCTTTAACTGTTTAGGGTTGTTCCTATTTGTATATTCTGATGCGCACATGCGATGTGCTTTCACACTATGGTGTGTAGAAACCCCAACATGCAGTGCATCAGATTCTGAAAGGTTGAGTCATATACAACAATTACTAAGAAGTTCTTAGCTCTCTTGTCCATAGTGGCCAAGATGATCTCATCCTTGTCCATCTCATTGTACTTCTTTGGAACTTGCCTGGTTTGATCAATAGATGAGGTTTTGGTTGGCACAAAAGGACCTTCTTCAACCGTAATGATGATCCACGGGTCATAGGCTTCCATGAAAAGCTTGACCCTCTCCTTCTAGATTGCAAAGTGCTCCTTTCTGCAGATTGGCATCTTCATTGATCTGAGCTCCTTGAAGTTCTCCCCAGAAGTCATGGTGAGTACTTTACACTCCCTAGGGAAGATCTGTTCAAGCTGTTAAGCTTTCTTAGAACAACCTCGCTCTGATACCACTTGAAATTCCAGGGTTGTCTACACCTAGAGGCACAGGGGGGGGGGTGAATTGTTAATGTCATCTATTTTAATAACTTTGTGGAATAATAAATCTAAGTGCAATATTCACACACCAATCCCAACATAGATACAAGCTATTTATAGTGGTTCCCCAAGATAACGTGTCTCTGGGTACTCCATTGTCCCCATTCACCCATCTAGCAGTGTGCTAGACTCGACAATCTCCACCAAAAGCTCAAATCCGCAAATCCTACAACTCAGAGACTGTGTATCCTACTTATGGTACCAAGGACACTACAACTCAAAAGCACTCACCGATTTCCTACCTCAAAGACCAAGTCTCCTACACTCAGATTCCGCAGAATCCTACACTCAGGAACTATGCAAAGTCTCCTACCTCAGATCCTTAGTAAGGTTGATACAACTCAGATCTGAAAGATCCTACAGCTCATATTTCCTTAGAAATCCTACAGGTGAATACATAAAACAATATTTTTTTACAAATAACACTTAGACTCAACAATATTTATCTTGGAGAACTGGAGTCTTCTTGAAGCCTATAGCGGAAATGTCTTCTTCACAAATCTTCCAATAGATGTTGAATATCAGAATCGGCAAGAAAGTTGAATCTTTTCTTCAGAAGAAAGTATTGATCAGCTTGAATATATTTCTTCTTTCTCTTGAGCTATGTAAGCATGTATGACTCTTGACGACGACGAGCTCTATCTTCAGAAATAATAAAGAAAAAATGATTTCCAATCTCAAGATTAGGGTTTGCTCATATCATCTCAACCCTTTTATAACGACCCTTGATAACGGTCTCTTCCTCGTATGTCCTTTATGTCAATTCTCAATTTTCCATAAAGCTCAACTTTCATTGGCCCAATCTGCGGCGGCAATAAATAACGTGACACCAAAATCATGCTTTAATTTCAATTCAGGTCTATCCGCCATTTGACTAGATGTCTAGCCAAATTTACTTCTTCTGGACGAATCTGCACAGTGTATAACTTTAGTTCAATTCTTCTGCACGAATCATCTTGATGCCTTTGATAGTCTTCAAGAAGATATTTCATATTATAATCTTCTGGTCGAATCGTCTTGGTGACTGGTGGTCTACAACACGATATTTCACAGTTCATTCTTCTCGACGAATTGTCTACATAAATCGTCTTGTTGTCTCTTCCATAAGACAGTATTTCGCTGCTTCAGCCTCCTAGTCGACTCGTCTACACGAACCAACTTGATGTCTCTCCATAGTCTTCAAGATGATATTTCACTACTTGTTCCTTCTAGTCAAATCTTCTACACGAATCGACTAGACAACTCTTTATAATCTTCAAGGTGATATTTGAACTCTTATAGACGAATCGTCTTGTTATTCATGAAATGTCATCTTGGTTCCTCGACAATATTTCAGGTGACCTCGACGATAATTGTCTTAGTCAATTTTTTTCTTCATATAAACCCTTCAAACTATATGCAGTATACTTCTAAGACGATATGAAGGTATATGAACCTTGTCAAGACGATATCGTCTTGAAAAGTATTTTACCAAGGCGATATTTAGATATACACCTTCTTATAGACAAGATGATAAGAGTGATGCTATGAGTTTACAAGACGATATCGTCTTGGAGCTTAGGGTCTTCACGAAGATATCGAGACCTTCACTCGACGATATTTAAGCTTACCAAGACGATATTTCCCTTAGGCAAATCCTTAGCTTTTCAACTCAAATCCTTAGCTTTTTATTGAGGTCTACCCGCTTCAGCACGATCGGCTAGACCATCTAGGCGTTCGGCGATATGTTTAGTCGAATTCCAACTTAGCCTGTTTTTGTTGATGTCGACCCGATTCGGCTTAACTCTTCAGCACGATTGGCTATACCATCTAGGCATTCGATAACATGTTAAGTCAAATGTTAACTTAGCTTATTTCGATTGATGTCAACTAGGCTTCTTTTCTTTTGCTTGGCTTCCAGACTTTACCTGCATATCTTTTAGAGAGAAAGTACAAGTCCAATATAGTCTAGATCTTAGATCGACATGGTGTCTTGCACAATGAGGGATTACATTGGCAAAACTATGTCTAATGACACTAAGTCTAGCATATTTTGAGTTTGTACTTTCATATACCTGAAATCATCATGACAAGAAAGCACATGCATCAAAAACAGATGTGTTCATCTATATTGTGAGGGCTTCTTCAAATCAGGAACATTGTGGGCACCGTTCTCAATTCCACTCATCTTTTCTGGTGGTTGCTCTCGATCCACTCCTTCTGCCATTAGATGCGGCATCCGCAACAACAACGCGCTATCGGGAGTTGTTCTGGCGCGAAATTAAGGAGCATGACGCTTAAATCATTCGAGCTTTGTTCGAGCTTGATGGCAAGCTCGATTTGAAGGGTGGATGGGATGTTAGGGTCCAACACCACCAGTATCTACATCTTTAATTAGTGTCATCATGTATTCATATTAGGTATATTTTATTAATTTAGGCTTTGTTTGGTTGGGCGTTTTGCCTCTTTCATTTGGAGCAAACGCCACTGGGCGGCGGGTAAACAAACGGGCGCCGGCGGCGTTTGCTTCGTTTGCACCCGCCGGATAGAGGAAAAGGAGTCTAAATGGAGCGTTTCCAACCCCGCCTTTCCCCCTCCAGTTCCAATGCTCAGTTTGAATCCGCCGGTTGCATCCGCCACCGCCGAACCAAATGAAGCCTTAGTCAATGTACGTGTCTATTATGTTTTATCATTTCGTATTGTTCTCTTTATTTTTGGGTATTTACATATAAGCCATTTTTAAGTCTTTAAATAGACCCCTTGGGTCATTGTATGGGGCATGAATGAATTAATCTTATTTCTCATTAATCACTCTAAGTTCTCCTTTCTATCTCTCTAGTTCTCCTCTCTCCTCTTCGTCAAGTTCTAGGGTTAGGGTTGAGCACGGCTCCCCATCTTCCTCTTCCCCTCACATTCTCCGTGGGTCGAGTTCAACTCTCTGTTGTATCTTTGCCTACACCATCACCTCCGACAAAGCCCCGAAGAAAGCCAATAATCGATTGGACTTCCAAAACATATATAGTTATATAACAATCTAATATAATACATTCAGAATGCTGAGTCGCTTGACGCTGACATCCTGCGCTTGGCCCAGTAGCAAACTAACACAATAATACATTATACAGTAAAATAAATTACTAAATCAATAATATTTTATTTCTCCAATTTGGTTCGGAGTAGTTGATTTCCAGACTAGGAAACCGACCAAAACTGATAGAGGTTCGATTTTCATGGACTCCAAACAGAGCTAACACTGGACAGGTTGGTTCAATTCCAAAACCTGTGTAGTTTGACCGTTCGGTTTGGCTTCCTCATCCTTAAGCCAAGATAAGGTTTCTCCCCTTAGTACAAACACATAATGAATCTATCATCAAATGAATCCTTTACTCAATTGTCGTGTAAATATCCTTCAAGTACTTCAACAAACCAAATAAAAACTATGCTTTGGACCACAAAAATATTTAAAAATTCTAGCCAGTTCTATCAAATGCTCACTATTATAATTACCCGTATATGAATTCAATATACATACAACAAATGATATGTTAGATCTAGTTTGATTTGTAATGTAAAAAAAATGATTCTATCATCTGAGATCAATAAATTCACCTACTTTTGTAAAGTATTGCACTAGCATCGTAAGTTGTGGCAATAGTAGCAGAATCATGCAAACTAAATTTGTGCACTACTATTAGTTTCAACTAATTTCATTCATAGGATCATGTTTACTACTAAATTAAATCTTCAACATCAAAGTTCGGCGAAAATTATCTTTCATATCATTAATAATTTACAAAAATGTACCAATGCAAGAATACTATTTGCATAAAGACAAGAGTACCACTATCTTGTTTTATGTATCATTTATCATATTTGTTTTCGACGTAAATAAAGGATAAAATAACAGAGTCAAAATTTTACTACCGTTTCTTAGATATTTGTTTTTAGGTCATATAAAAATTTTAAGGGCACGTTCGTTACGGAATTGAAGACTTGAAATTGGAATTTGACGACGAATTCTAATTATGCCGTTCGGTTCTTTGATAGCTTTAACAATTGGAATTTTAGTTGAATATCATGGAATTGATTTTAGTCTAGGCATAAAATCTAGCTGGACATATCGGAATTGGGCGAGTCTGGCTCGATCAATTTACTCCCGATAAAAAAAGAGGAGCAACGACTCCTTAACCGCGCTTCTCGTTCTTCCTCGACATTCTGACTCGCTAGGACTCCTACTCCACTTTCCAGCAGCGATTCGCGATCGTCCGATGATCCAGAACATATTTTCTCCCCGGTGCCTGTTTTTTTGCCCAACACACGTTTTCGCCCAGGCGCGCGATTTTTGCCCGTGCGCGCGATTTTCTCCCGGGAGTGAGTTTTTCGCCCGGCGCGCGCTTTTTCACCTAAGCGAGTATTTTTCACCCGGGCGTACGTTTTTTTGCCTGGGCGCGGGTTATTTTTGCCCGGGCGGTTATTTTCTCCCGGGCGGATTTTTTTCGCCCGGGCGCCCATTTTTCGGCCGGGCGCCCGTTTTTCGCTCGGGAGACCGTTTTCCGACCGTGCATCAGTTTTTCGACCGGGCGCCCGTTTTTCGACCGGGCGCCCGTTTTTCGACCGGGCGCCCGTTTTTTCGACCGAGCGCCCGTTTTTCGCCCAGGCGCCCATTTTCCGCAGGGGAGCGCGTTTTCCGCCCGGGCGAGCATTTTTTCGCCTGGGCGCCCGTTTTTCGCCCGAGTGCGCTTTTTGTCTCCCGGGCGCTCATTTTTCGCTTGGGCGCCCGTTTTTTCGCCCGGACGCGCATTTTTCGCCTTGACGCGCATTTTTCGCCTTGACTCGCATTTTTCTCCCGGCTCACGTTTTGTTGCTTGGGCTGGTATTTTTCGCCCTGGCACGCATTTTTCGCCCGACACGCGTATTGTTGTCGGGGTGTGCGTTTTGTGCCTGGGCGCGAGTTTTTTGCATGACACGCTTTTTGCGCCTAAGCGCGTGGTTTTTGTTTGGGCACGCGTTGTGTCCAGGCGCGCTTTTTTTTCGGTAGACGCATTTTTTATTATATACGTAAAAAAATATTAATTTTTTCGTAATATTTTTCAATTCTTAGATTGAATTTTATTTAATAAACGAACAAAAGAATTGATTAATTTCATAATATTCACCAATTCTGAATATGGAATCTCAATATCAAATTCCAATTCTATCTAAACGAACGGAACCTAAAAATTTGCCAACTTTATATTCTTAACTTTAATAATGACATTTTGACTAAAGTCATATAGATCTCTTCAGCTAAATCACCGTGAAGAAATACAGTCTTAAAGTCACTTTGATGAATAAATAACTTGTGAACAGAAGCTAAATGATGTGGTGAGAAATGAACGATGATTATAAAACTACACGAAGAGGGTCGATTTGATTTGATTTAAATTAATAGGTTATTTCAAGATGATACTAACCAAGCTTTTGAAAACCGGACCGGACCGGCCGGTCCGACCGGTCGGACCGCCGACCGGGCCCTCGGGCGGTCCGGTCAAGTCCCAAACCCGCTCTTGCAGCGGACCGGATAAGAACGGGAAAACCGGCCGGGCGGGCCTGAAAACCGGGAGAACCGGGCGCGGTTTTATAGAACCGGGCGGGCCAGATTTTATTCACAGCAAAAATGCCTGGTATGATACTAACCAAGCTGATAGGTTATTTAAATTAATAGGTTATTTCAAGATGATACTAACCAAGCTTTTGAAAACCGGACCGGACCGGCCGGACCGGCCGGTCCGCCGACCGGGCCCCCGGGCAGTCCGGTCAAGTCCCAAACCCGCTCTTGCAGCGGACTGGATAAGAACCGGAAAACCGGCCGGGCGGGCCTGAAAACCGGGAGAACCGGGCGCGATTTTATAGAACCGGGCGGGCCAGATTTTATTCACAGCAAAAATGCCTGGTATGAGATTCAAACCCAGGCAACTTCTAAGTTATCTAAAGATGCAAACCACTGGGCCAACTACACCTTGTTGATGTTTGTTGAAATTTGTTTTATACATATATCTAAATCTACGTGTATAAATAAATATATAATATATATAATACATATATAAATAAATATATAATATAAATAATATATATATATATAATAACATATTTAATATATATACATATAATATCGATGATAAAGACATATATATAACATATATAATATATATTTTTAAAGAAATATCAAATATATATACATATATAATATATATATAATAAATATGTATATATATAACCTATATATAAATAAATATTTTTTTTATTATAGCATGACGGTTCAACCCCGGTCAGACCGGTCAAACCGGTCGGACCTTGAACCTTCGATCTCACCGGTTCATTCTCCGGTCCGATTCTTAAAACGATGATACTAACTTCAACAAGCGAATTAAAACAAAACAATTCGCCAAATTTATAATTTGCGATAATCTCATAATCAAAAGGTAAATACATAAAGTAGTTGATAGACAAAAGATAAGCTGATAAAGTGAATACCATGACCAATTCAACCTGTAAATGTCTTGAATGGGATAACCGAGTTGATAGCCATACAAGTAGTCTTTCATGTGCTCACCTCCTTTTTGGGTCAGGTCACCATGAAAAGTCTTTTGTCACTCGTCTCCTTCTACCTCAGAAGTCCTTCTCTAAGAGTTTGAACTCATTCGCTCTATGAAATCACCCACTCAAAGAGAGAGAATATGAAAAGGGGAATGAGATAGAACATTACTTTCATTAGATTAAATTTGAATTTTACAACAAAACATACTACTAGTTATAGAGTTTAGAGCAACCAAAAGCAGGAGAATGTTCAATAAGTGACTAAAGTCTAAGTCGATAAGTGAATTTTTTTCACCCATATCTGGTGGTTAGGTTTTGTTTATGAAAAGTTTAATAGTTTGACCTGGGTCTTTGAAGGAGTTTTCCTTAAACTCAACTAAATAGCCTAGTACATCAAATAAAAATTACATGTCCTTCTATGATCGCCGCAAAAAGAGTACAATACTTATTCACCCCTCCAAGGTTTTCTAACGATCCAACAGATCTTTATAAAAGTTACTATTTGCTTTTTTTACTTTAGCATTGAATATTTTGAAATATATGTACAATACTTAGTACAATCATCTGTAAGGGTTACAAAATACATGAATCACACACATGAGTAAATCGACAACAACAAAGTCGAAGTCATCTATAAATTTAAAATATTTTTTTAGAGATTTTTGATTGTGTATAAGTTTCACATCTCGAACTAGGTGATATACAAACTTTTGGAATGAGATGCAAACTCATCATCCTTCAGATACAATCAAAATTCAAATGACCTAATCTAGCATGTCAAATGTCAGATGTATATGACGTAAAACAACAACACTCAAACCTTTATCACACTATAGTGGGGTCGGCTAATATCAGATGTATATGACATAGTCGTTGAAAAAAATTTGATTAATATCAATATCAACTACATTTAACTTACCCTACCGATAAGTATCATTACAACAACAACAACAACAACAACAACATAACCCATATAGTCCCCAATCATTGGGGGTATGGGCGGGGGAAGATTGGAAACAGACCTAACCTTTGGCACTATGCACAAAGTGGCTTCTCTCAGAGGAGAAAGACCTAACCTTTGACAATAAATGCACAAAGTGGCTGCTCACAGAGTACACCACTGAAATAGTGGCCCCCTATACCGTCGCGTTTGCTGCGGAATCATGCCCTCAAATCAAAGCCAAAGACATCAGAGAGGGCAGACCCAAGAATCCATTTGATTTACGTGCACATAACCATGCTTCCTTCATTCAGCATCCAGAGCATTGGTGAAGCACATAACCGATAAGTATCATTATCTTATAAAAATATTGTTCAATGTTATTACAAAGGTATTTGATTCTAATAAAATATCTTATCCCTTCTTCACTAATAATGATCCACTAACGAGGTCCTTCTACACATTCGGCACACTTAACACATCATGCAACCTTAAAGTTTTCTCTGATGTTATCTTGCGTTTTAATAGGCCTGGTCAAAGGATTTATTAGCTAGACGCATCACCTAGAATCACGCTTACACCACTGATGGCCTGAAAAGTGGCAAAACAAGTCATCGGAATAAGTATGAATATTTTCCCCACAATAAAACTGCCAAACAAAAATACTAGAAAGACGAAGATTAGAGTTAATAGTTCATTCAATGAGCCCTGAGACAACATACATGGCTGCATGACAATAGAAGAACTTATACAATATATATCCAAGCAGACATTGTTCTAGAATCGACCCGTGTCCATTGAGCACAATGTAGGATTACATAAAATCATCCAACAAAGCCATAAATGTTACAAAATGTACAAGATGCATGTAAAAACCGGGTATCCTGGGACTAGCAAAAAAATGCATGCATCCAGTGGAAACTTAGAGACAAAAAGGTGTACAAGGAGCTCCAAATGCCAGAGCAAATATGGGAATCACTGATGAACAAAGATGGATATGACCCAATGAACCTGCAAAAGTAAACATGTTTTGGAAATAAGAACAAATATAATATTTGCATAAGCTATAAACATGATAAAAAATGAATCAAGAATTGCTGCAAGTTGCATGATTTGAAACTACTTGTTGGCGTGTGAAGAAGGGGAAAATGAAAATTAATCAGTAAATGGAGAAGAATAACTCTACTATATGGTAGAGTGTCAAAAAAAAATATACTTCTGACACTCCCCTTCAAGTTGGACATGTAATACTATTCACACTCAACTTACTAGTAAGTTATCCAAACAGTTTTCGCTCAATCCCTTGGTAAACACATCAACTAGTTGCCCTTGTGAGTGTAGAAAGAAAATACTCATAATCCCTTCACAATATTTTCATTGATAAAATGTCTATAAACTTCGACATGCTTTGCGCGGTCATGCTGAACTGGTTTATGAGCTTCCGGTTGTTGCCACTATACAAGTTAAAGAGAACTTTTTCAAGTCAGCCGAGATCATTCATGAGTGTATGAAGCTACATCCCTTCCTGTATACCATGAGCCATAGCTATAAATTCAGCTTTAGCACTAGAGCGATCTATAACATGTTGTTTCTTGCTATAGCATGTTGTTTCTTGCTATAACATGTTGTTTCTTGCTATAACATGTTTCTTGCTTCTCCCTGTAGAAAAGTATGAAAATGGGAGAAATAAAATGAAATATTTTTATTAATTTCTCACACGCATCTACATACAAAGATGTGAGACTAAAACCTAAAGAGGTAATGGGCTCTAGGTAGGTCTTGCTATGGGTCTTTGCATATATTTATTCAACACTCCCCTGCAAGCTGGAGCATACAGATCGTAAGCACCAAACTTGGACAAGAACTGATAATATAGCGGACGCGGTAAGACCTTAGTGAGAATATCAGCAACTTGCCCAGTAGCAGAGACATATTTTAATTCCAGTTTCTTTAGTTGAACCTTCTCTCGAATGAAGTGACAATCGACTTCGATGTGTTTGGTACGTACATGAAATACGGGATTCTTGGCAATATGTATACCAGCTTGACTGTCGCAATAGAGAGTAGTCGGTGAGGGAAGTTTAACAACCAAGTAAGCTCAGACACAACAACCAAGTAAGCTCAGACACAACAAAGGTCATTGAACGATACTCAGCTTCGGCCGATGAGCGAGCAACTACATATTGCTTCTTGCTGCGCCATGTGATAAGGTGTCCACCAAAGTATGTACAATATTCACTTGTGGAACAACAATCATCCAGAGAGCCAGCGTAGTCAGCACCAGAGCAGGCAATAAAAGATAAGGAAGAAGAAGAAGGCTTTTATACAAGTCCTTGTCCGGGAGCAGTTTTCAAGTATCGAAGGATGAAGTCAACTTCCTGGAGGTGAGAAATCTGTGGAGCATGCATGAATCGACTGACAACTACAACAACAAAGGATATATCAGGTCTTGTAACTGTAAGATAGATCAGCTTCCTTACAAGACGACGGTAATACTCTGGGTTCGGAAGGAGTAGATCGGAGTCAGAGGCATGAGCGCAGAGCTTGTGATTGGCATCCAAAGGAGTGTTAGCAGGCTTGCACCCAGAGTAGCCAGCATCATGAAGCAGGTCAAGACAGTACTTCCATTAAGATGGAACAAGGCCGCCAAGATGCTGAGCTACCTCGAGACCAAGGAAGTACCGAAGATTTCCCAAGTCTTTCGTTTGAAAAACAAAGGCCAAGTGTTGCTTGGTCCTGTGTATTCCTTTGTCATCATCACCCGTAATCAAGATATCATCAACATAAACCAAGAGAATTACTGTGTCTGTCGGACGATGTCGAGTAAATAGAGAGAAGTCAACCGAGCTTCGAGTGAACCCAACACCACGAACAACCTGACTAAACTTGTCAAACCATGCTCGAGGAGACTGTTTGAGACCAAAGAGAGATTTTTTGAGATGACACACAAGGGACTCCCTCGTGGTCTCAAACCCGAGAGGTTGTTGCATGTAGACAGTCTTTAGTAGATCGTCATTGAGAAAAGCATTTTTGACATCTAATTGATGCAACTGCCATTGTCGATGAACAGCTAGGAAGATCAAGGCACAAACAATATTTAGTTTTGCAACACACGAGAAGGTCTCTTCATAATCAAGGTCATGTTGTTGAGTGAACCCACAAGCCACAAGACGAGCCTTTAGTCCTTGAACTATCCCATTTGGACCATGTTTGATGGTAAAGACCCTCTTAAAACCCACACAAGGTTGGTCAGGTGGAAGTGGAACAAGATTCCAAGTCTGATTTGCCCAAAGAGCAGTTATTTCCTCATCCATGGTCGGCCGCCACCCCGGATGCTAAAGAGTCTCTTGTAGAGAGTTAGGGGTGGAAATAGATGACAAAGAGTTTGCAAATTTGTGAAGCACCGGAGAGAGCCGATGCAAGGACACATAATTCGCCATAGGATGGGAGGTTGATGCAGGTGCCGGATCTTCAGGCCGCGCAATATCATTAGCAGAGGGTAATTGTCTTAGGGCATCAGAATGAGGAGGACGATGAATGTACACACGAAGAAGAGGCGGTTTAGAGGGTACGATGATCGTTGTTGGGAGTAAAGTTGGTAGATGAGAAGTAACAGGAACGGTAGAGCGTGATAGTATTGTAGGTGTTAGAGAAGCTGTGTGGGAAGAGTGAAAAAATTGGTCTTTGAGGAAGGTCACATCCGCAGATGTAACAATCTTGCGATCATCGGGAGAGTAACAGAAATAATCTTTTTGAGTGCGAGACAGCGAGAGTATCCAATGAACATATATTTGGTAGCACTAGGAGCAAGCTTATTGGTGGAGGGGCCAAGGTAGTGGGAATAACAAGTACATTCAAAGACGCAAGGAGTGACTGTAAAGGGAGGTGATAAGGGGAATAAAAGACTAAAGGGAGTCCCATAGTTGAGAATGGAGGAGGGCATACGATTGATAAGCTAGCAAATGTAGAAACCGTGAAATGTCAATAAAGCTTGGGAACCTGCATTTGAAACAGAAGTGAGCAAGCGACCTGTAGAAGGTGACGATTCTTGCGCTCAGCTACACCATTTTGTTGGGGGGTATAAGCACATGAGGTTTGATGGATGATCCCCGACTCAGTATATAGATTATTAACCTCATGACTCGTGTATTAACGCGCATTGTCGGTTCGAATTGTTTTAATGGAGCTTGATATCTATGTACGAGTTTCAACAATAAAGGCACGAAACATACGATAGAGTTCAGAACGATCGTGAAGTAAATATAACTACGTCATGCGAGAGTAATCATAGATAAATGTAAGAAAATAACGGTAACCAATCATCCACTAGATCTCCCACAACTAACACCAATCCCTCTGACCATATACCTCCCCTTTTACCTTTTCCTTATCATTATCGTCGTCGTCCTTCTTCCCCCTATCCTTGCACCTTCCACTCCAGAGTTCCTACCGCCAACTACTAAGCCAGATCCCTCCTCTGCGGATGGTTTCTTCGACAGCGCATCCCAAGACCTAGTGTTCTCATTGATATGCGGAAGGGGGTAACGGGGAGTACAAAATATTCTCTTACTAATATTGTGTCTTATGACTATCTCAATCCTTTATGCAGCAGGTTTTCCTAGGCACTCTGTACAACCACAGTGGCGATTACCTATCAAGAAGCTCTTCGTATACCTTGTTGAAAAGTGATCAGGGATGAGGAAACTTGGCTTTGTATCACTAGTACTTGGACTCTTGTTCCAACCCCTTCTAGAGGCGATGTTGTCGGTTATAGTTGGATTTTTGTCATCAAGTTTTTCCCTGACGGCATCGTGGATTGCTACAAGGCTCGTCTGGATACCAAAGGGTTCACCGAGACATACAGTGATGATTTCTTTGACACATTCTCTCTGGTTGCTCGTATATATGCTATCTCTTCTCCATCGTTGTTATCCGAGATTGGCAAATATCTCAGCTTGATGTCAAAAATACCTTCCTATATGGTGACTTCCATAAGGAAGTCTATATGGAGCAACCCACCTAGTTATGTTGCTCAGGGGGAGTCTCAGGTTTGCAAACTTAAAAATGACATTTACGGTCTTAAACAAAGCCATCGAGCATGGTTTATCAAGATCAGCAGGGTCATCTCTACCATTGGTTTCTCCAGAAGTAATACTGATCACTTTCTCTTTATACGAAATATTGACAAAGGACTGGTTGTTCTTATTGTCTACATAAATGATACTCTTCTTGTCGGAGATGACTACACAGAAATATAGATAACAAAGAAACATCTTTGAGAACACTTTGTTACAAAAGATATGGGTTCTCCCATATAATTCTTGGGAATCAAAATTGCGAGGCGCAATAATTTCATTGTTCTATCCCAACGCAGGTATGCACTAGATCTACTCAATGACACTGGTCCCTTTGGCAGAAAACTTGCTCAGAATCTTATGCCTATGGGCACTGAGACTCTCTGGGATGAGACATCCCCACTTCGACAAGATATTGCTTATTACAGACATCTTCTCAGTAAACTCATTTATCTTACCATAATCAGAACTGACATCTATGTTGTTGGAAAGGTCAGTCAATTTATGTAGGCTCCTAGAGAGTGTCATCTGAAAGTTGTCTTGCAAATATTAGAATATATCAATGGATCTCTGGGAAAAAGGACTACTATTTCAAAGAAATAATCATTGACGCATTAAAGCATATTCTGATGCAAACTATGCATATAATAAAGGAGATTGAAAAACACCACTTATGGATTATGCATTTATGTCAGAGAAAATCTTGTCACCTGGAAAAGCATGAAACAAGTATTGGTTATATTCCAGTTTGAGGTGGAGTGTTGAAGCTTATTAAAACCCGTTTGTAAAAAGCCCAAAAGGGGCCCATTATACATTTTTTTACTTGTTTGTGTATTTGGTCCAATATCTTCAATTATACTTTTCGTCTCCTACTCTATATAAAGAGAGGAGTCCACATGTAATTCTTGAATGATTATGGAATAATATTTATTTTATTCTCACACTACCATAACCACAACTTCCATATGGTGCAGTTCCACCTCTTGACAAAGGAAGTCCATGCAACTTGAAGGAAGTATCCCTAGTATGACGCTCTTGCCACCATAGTCACACATCATATGATCTTTGTCCGTGGACCTGGTCTTGAATCGTCAACTATTGTGACCACCAAAATAATCAGTAGCAGCAAGTGCAAAGCCTTCAGAGGGGACCTCAGAACTCCAAGACTGTCAACATTCATATTCTTGTTGACCATGTTAAATGTCTATATCAAGGAAGGGACTAGAGTGCGGCCAAGAATCTGAATTACGATATGGTCGAAATCCATGTGTAAGCCATGTAGAAACTCAAACACTATGTTGCGATCTTCACGTGCTCGAACAAGTATCTAATTGCATTGCATACAAGGAAAAAGGAGTCAAAATGATAATACTATCGATACAACAGGGCAAACTTCAAGTAGTAGGCGGATAGTGGCATGTCTACCCGCCGAAGGAGAAAAATCTTCATTCGTAACTGAAAATCTAAGCTGTGATTCCTTTATGTGAGTATGTTGACTCATCTCTTATCCAAACATCAGTTGCAACATCCCAAAAAAGATATTCCTTAGCAATACGTTCACTGGTTCCTTTGCAATGTCATACACTACACAAACCATCAACGACTCTTCAGATCCAGAGCAATAAAGCGAGACCAAGAGAGAGAGAGATAGTCTTTAGTATCAACGCAAATAGTGGGGATTTGAGTGATGATATGATCATGACCAACATGGGTAGATCCAGCAGGCTGTGACTTATCACGAGAATCAACCACAATAGGGAGGCAATGAAAGAGGAAAAAAATTAAGTTGAGGTTAATAAAAGGTCACTGGAACATCCTCGGAAAGTTGTCGTCACCGGGAAAAAAATAGGGACACCACCAATAGGACCTCCCAAGGTCCTAGAGCATTAAACTTTAAAGGTTCAAAGTCATTAGATGTGATTGAGGAGATAGAAACTTTTTAATTTGTAAAATCCATTAAAGGGGAAGAACCGTAGAATGGAGATCTAAGAAGATCCAGCAAAAGAATCGAAGGATCCTCTTAGTATGCCATAAAGGAGGGAGAAATATAACTTTTCTGGAACAAATCAAGGCGATCAGACGGCCTGAGAAGGATCGGCAGCCCTAGCTGATTGGATCGCGTCAATCCTGATCCTTCCATGCAAATCGGAAAAAGGCAGGGATCGACTGAGGATGGGAAGACGAGGGGAGGCCGTGTGAGAGTCGGAAGAGGAGGGGAGGTCGACAAAGGTTCTCTAGGGCACAATCGACGGAAGCCTGAAATTCTACTATGATACCATGTTGATGGGTGAAGGATAGGAAAATTGAAAAATAATTAGTAAATGGTGAAGGATTCTAGTATATGGTAGTGTCGTACATAGATATGTCATACGTAAAAAGAGAAAAATAAAAAAACTAAGTACTGCTAACACAACTCATTCTAGTATTCCATATTGCTTTATAAAAAAGGGCAGCCCGGTGCACAAAGCATCCCCACGCAACGAGGGTCCGGGGAAGGGTACGACCACAAAGGTGAAATGTAGGCAAACCTTACCCTCCATATTGCTTTATACATGGATAAAAATATTTTAAAGCTCTATTTGATGGTGCAGCTTGCACCAGAGGTGGAGCTGGACCTCCTAACATCCAACTCTGAACAGAGCACAAAACACAAATATTACACTTGTTCACGCTGAAAAACGAAAGCTGAAAATAGTGTTTGAGGGATATCCCCATTCCACCTCCGTCGAAGATGCACTGACAAGTTGCCGCCTCCCTAAACGGACTATAGGTTTCATAACGAGAAAATTTCATGTTAAAAGGAGAATACCAATTTGTATGCCTTGGGAAGGAGAAAAAGAGAATGTGAGAATATTCCCATTGAATACATATCATATTAATTATTACATGACTTATATATAAGCAAATACATAAAATAAATTCTGAAAGGCATCGTACAAATTATTTGCCTCATAAAGAGGGAATCCTCGCTAATGGAAATAATGACAAAATAAGCAAATTATTACATGACGTATATATCGACAAGTACTCGTTGCAGCCTCAAGATCTTGTGAATCAACACTAATCCCTATCCTTCGTAACAACATTCCATGCTGGAAAATCTGTCTTGTCCTTAAGGCGCAAAGCTTCTTAAACTATAGGTAAAGTTCCGGATTTAGGCCATGAAACGGCGCCCAAGGTTGGAGCAAAAACCGCTAAAATGGTCGTCAAATTGGGGGAGATGATGACGGTGGCGACTCTTGGGAACCGGCCCCCTCAAATGTCTACAGGAGCCCTTCACAGATGAAAGACAACATCAGTTGAGCCTAGTTGATATAGCTGTCCCTAAGTGATTGAAGCCAGGTGATGTCCAAGGTGGCATCAATACCATGTAGTGGAGGAATATAAAAATCTATCGTGACATGACATGTACCCAATTGGAGCTGAAGGTGACGACAAACACCGCTCGTGCGAGTGGTGGGTCCATCTCTATGAGGACAGTAAACCCGACTCAATTTGAAAGTGCAATTGAGCTATCATGGGAGAGGAAATTATGGGTCGCCCCACCGTCTATTTAAAAAGTGTGAACAAGAAGCTCCACGACGAGTATGAAAGGATGAGGTCGCGGGGAGTCATCGATGGAGAGACATGTCAGGTCGAGCTAGTAGAACTGCCCGCCAAGTTCGATGTTCGGGATGGTATCCCGAACGTCGAGGGCCTCAAAGTCGCGAGCGTGACGTTCAGATCGTCATCCCCAATTATCGAGCACATCTCTTTCATGGGACAATCATGAGTGGAGAGTATGGATGCTTGCAATGAAAGCAGAGCCCCTTGCTGTAACTATCAAGGCATTCCAAGTTAGATAGGTGATGGGTCGGTGATAAGTAGGATTTGTACATATTTTTAGTATATAACTTAGGTTAATATTTATATTAATTAGTAGTATTTTTATATGTTTTCTTTAATAAATTGTTTTTATTTATATTTCTGTTTTAATTTATTTGTATTTTCGGTTTTACAGATTTCGGAGCTTTTTGGTCAATTTTCCTAGTAAACGCCCTCGGTCACGCCCGTGACCGAGGCCGTGTCGATTTAAAGTGAGCTCCAGCCGTCTGCCTCCATTCAAAGCAATTTCTAAAGAAGTCATCGATACCGCCAGCGGTAGTGCTACTGTCAGGCAATAGCACTGATTCTCCTCCCCTGGACACGCCGACATCACGCCTTCACTGCGCCCGCTGCCTAATTTACTGCCGCTACCACCGGCGGTAGTGCTACCGTCGGGCGGTAGCGCTGGTTCATCCCCCCGCCTCAATTTCGCTCCAGCTTCCTCCAGATGCATCCCCCTGCCATACCTCAATTTTCTCCTATAAATATAGGCCGAATTCCAGCATGACTACCACCTCGTGCTCTGGGCTTTCTTCCACTGGCCATTTGAGCATACCATGTCTTCTTTCTCTGTATTTTTCTCTTATTTCCAGCCTAGCTTTATTTCAAGTACTCTTTTCTTTTAATGCAATGTAGTTTTATTTTCTTGTACCCCTTTCATTTTATGAAATGCAATAGTACTTAGCTTTTACTTTCAAGCAATATTCTTATTTTCTTTCATGTCCTTTCTATTTAGTAGAGTCTAATTTAGTTCTTGAACATTACAAACTTTTTTATGAAATAAATATTTCTCTTTATAATCGTTCTTTTCCACCTTCGATTTATTCCTGATTTATTGTGTCGAGTTCATATTCCGATTATGGATTTCGATATATGTTTTCGTACTCTAGTAGTCAAAAGGATCGTGCATACGAATCCATCGCTCAGGGATAAAAAGAGTTGATCGCAACCCTCGAAAGAGGATGAAGAAAATCTTTTGGATAGGAGTCAAATCTTATAGCGGGATTCACCTCGTTAAGACGAGTTTTAGGGGTTTCGATTATAGAACGAAAGTTCGGTCGATCAACCTAATCTCAGGTGGGCGTACACTCGAAAGAGGTGCGTTTATAATTCAGGAATCTCCACGGTCAAGTATTGGATTAGAAGTTATAAATTTATCTTTTCTATTTCATTCGAAGTGCGTTTTGATCAAGTTAGGTTTTCATATTTCGTATTTTAGTTTAAATTATAATTTTTCTTAAAGTTTTATTCCGATAAAATAATAGTTAGTTTTCTCGAAGTAGAAGTACTCGACAGACCTGAGTTTTAATACGAACTTGATATTCTTCAATATCCTATGCTATACTCGATAAGTACGCTTGCCATTATCGTTTATAGATTTGGAAAAACATAATTTTTTCTTATCAGTCAGGGAGGCCGAGGTGGTCGGTTGAGGAATGGTGGTTTGGGTGGGGGAGATTGTTGGTGCGAAATGGTGTTTGTATCAAAGAAAAATGAGTAGGGTGCATGAAGGTTGTGGTAGGTCGGATGGTGACTGGATGGAGTGAATGAGGTTGCTGAAAATCAGACACGATCAGGGGACTAGACGGTGAATTAGCTTTGACCACCCATGTGACCTCAATGACATATGGAATGCCCATTATGTTATGGGAGCGGATGTGCATTTGCATCCATTGCATGAAGAAGCCAAGGTAGTGATCCAGAAGAAGACCAAGGAAATGAAAGACGATCTCAATGAACTCATCAATATAGCAGTCAACAATGGTTGTAGGGCGTAGGCCACAAAGGATCTCGACAACAGTTGCCCGTGTAGAGATTCTCACACCGTTTGATGAGATCCTGCTTGAACTCCCCCTTGAGGCCAGGAGTGGTAATGACACCAGCACACCCAGTGAAAAGTAAATCCTTCCATTCCCAGGAGAAAAATTGACACTTTCTGCGGTTCGGTCATGCGTTGTATGTCAAAGAATTGTTCCGATTTGGCTATCAAAACAATCAGGTCGGATCCATTGAGGTGACAGCCTGGGCCGTCGTGGGAATGTCGGCAGGCGGGCTAGGTAGTTGACCAAGAAGGGATGATGTGTCAACAGGGATGGCAGAAGAAACAGAATATTCACATGAGCATCCTGGGCTTCACTGTATTTGCATGATGGCATGCATGGAGGATAAGATACGTGTGTGCTCGCCGAGGAGACATTCAAATACATCCAAGAGGGCTTCGACCATAATGCAAGGCACATGAATGTCAGGGTGCCTTAGAGTTCTGCAAGAGCAGGAAGAGGCAACAAAGTCATGTCGTCGTCGGTCGGCTGACGATGATGCCTGGGAGAAGCAACCTCACCTAGAAGCAGGTTGCGTGCGAGATTTGAGTAGTATCCACGCGAGAGCATGATCCACTCAAGCGAGGAAGGAGCAGTTCAAGGCCCCTTAACAGGCGGGTAGATGGTCGAAATGTTCTAGGACAGTAGGTGCAAGTCATAGCAAGAGGACACTAGTCTGCGATGAGGTCGATCGTTGAAGCTGGAGGAAGTAAAGAGGAATCGAGTAACATCGCAACATGCGTGGGCGCTGGATCGCAAGGGATAGGGCGATTGGACCGCGCATACATGCAAATGACAGGTCGCGTGGGATGGAGTGAGGAGACTCAATCTCATAGACTGTTGTGGAAATAGACCATGGTGCAGGCAATCCAAAAAATTACTAAAAGCACGTCTAAGATTTGACAGCATCTAGCAGGCGGAAATGGTAAGGTCAGACCAATGTTACCAATTGGGGATTCTAGAGTTTTATCCAAGAAAAAGAAAAGGGGGAAGATAGAATTTCAAGAAAATAATTCTTGTCTAGCCCATGCTCTCAAGCTTTCATTGATCCAAGATAAGTCTAATACAAGATATGTAAGGAATTTAAGCCCACCTTGGATATTCCAGTAATAAAACAGAAATGAAAAGTGCATAAAATGTAACTACACCAAAAATACAGATAACAGATGTCGCTCTTAGGCGGAATTGCTCGCCAGTGAGGCCCAACAAGTATACATCGTGGCCTTGAGATTTCGTGAATCGACGCCAATACATATCCACCGTAACAAAAACAGGCTTTGATCGAGGCATCGATGAGGTGGATGCAATAAAGCACACACTAAAGGAAGATATGAGTGAGACAAGAAGATCCAACATGAGGTAGAAGGATGAGTCATTTTTGGTAGTGGAGACGAGGGCCATGAAGTCATAATGGCGAAGTCGAATATGGCAATGAGCTCAAAGTGAAGTGGGAAGAGGGGTTGGTGATGGTGATGATAATGAGTTCATCAGGGGAGAAGGCCAGTTGGGCCAAGTTGAAGAAAGTAACAAGTTCACACCAATATAGTAGGCGATGAATCTCAGCAACAGTGAGGAGAATATTAGAGTGAACACTTAGAGCATTGATACCATGTTAGGAAGTTACACAGGAGATTGAGAGAATATTCATATAATATTAGATTCTTAGCAGACTAATTATTGCATGACTCATATATAGGCAAATATATAAAACAGATTCAGCAGAACAAAACATGATATATTCACCAAATAATGAGAACAAAACCTCACCAATTGCACTTATGATAAAATAAGATAAATATGCCAATTGTATGTATAAAAATAAGTATAAGAACTCTAAATATGTCAATAGGGGACTATGTGAAACTAGCGAAATTAAAATCCATGACAAGCTTGTTACGAGCTTTCCTAAGATAAAAAATTAGAAGAAAAAAAATGAAAAACAATTTATGTTTGTTATCATGATTAAAATTCTTATATCATGCAACATATTTATGTTGAACACTTACTAGGTTGGTTTTAGGATCACGCCAGTAAAATCCTTGAGCAAAAATGACAACTATGTTCGACGCTACAAGAATAAAGATGCTCAAAGAATGTCTTCCTGTCCACTCCAAAGGAAAAGTAAGGCACCGGTATATAGCAACATCAACCTGTTTCCATTAAAAATAAATAAAACAAGGTTAGGAATGGAATTAAATATGTATAATTATGATGAAACAACAAAAACACTCTAGGAAAAAAATGATTTTCTACTTGCTTCGCTTGCATATTTTATGTAGTTTTGACACAAACAATGTTAGTAAAGATATTATGTAGAAAAAACAATAAAGAAGTCATGTAATAAGATTTATGGCTTGAATTGAGATATTCTTCCTGAACTAATCAGACAGACAACAATCCAATCTAGTACTCATTTGAAATCTAAGAAAATATGTGCAAGACACTTGAAAAGAGAAATTCAATCGTAACAATAACACGATAGAAGTTTGTTTGACAACTTATTTTGCACTATAAAGTTAGTTGCACGACTAGTAAGATGGATTTCCAAAGAATTCCCTTTAGTAGTTGAATACATCTTTCTACCAGGCTTCAAAGTTCATCCTCGAGTTTTAAGTTGTTTGTAGTTTTCAGGATGCAATTCTATAGAGAACAATTGTATCAGAAGCTCCTGATACAAAAGTACATTGGAAATGCAGGAGATATAAATAGTTTATTTTAATAAACTACAATAGAAAAAATTTATCATAAGAAACAATGATCAGGAGTTGTCTTATAGACTTCTGTATATACACATCTTGTAGCATCCACACATTTTCTTGCTGTTTTTTGTGCTCGTGAAATATTTATGTATAAAGAGCTTCCAATACAATACTTTTTCACAATCGTACAATTACTGTTATTTGAGGATATATATCCATCTAATGCTTCCATTCAAATCTAGTAAACTTGATCTAATTGAAGTATTAATTATTCTTTGATCCTAATGAATGATTTTAATCAGATTGATTCTTGTTACGGGATTTCGGAGGAAATAACTGAGTACCTCATATGGAGGTCTCACCCTTTATTTATACTAAGCATGAAAGAATATAGTGTGGTGGTACATGGTGTGGGACTAATATGTCTAATAACACTCCCCCTCAAGTTGGATCATGGGAACTTCCCAGACCCAACTTGTTACATATATAGTTCATTCGAGTCCCCGTAACCCCTTTCGTAAGAATGTCTGCAACTTGATCTCTGGTCTTCACATGCTTTAGCGAAACAAGACCTTCTTCATACTTTTCTCTAACAAAGTGGCAGTCGACCTCTATGTGCTTTGTGCATTCATGAAACACGGGATTCGTGGCTATCTGGATTGCAGCTTGATTGTCACACCATAGAGGAGTGGGATCATGAACGGGATACCCAATTTCACCGAGAATCTGCCTCACCCACATGATCTCAGCAACAGTGTGGGACATAGCCCGATATTCTGCCTCAGCACTAGATCTGGCAGCTGTGGTTTGTTTCTTGCTCTTCCAGGAGATAAGATTGCCACCCATAAAGACAGTGAATCCCGTGGTTGACTTTCGGGTGGCTAAGCATCCTGCCCAGTCAGAGTCACAGTATGCCTCTAGATCGGAATGACCTCGACTCTTGTATGATATTCCCAAACCAGGATCCTTCTTCACGTATCTGATAATCCGGAGAACGGACTCCCGCTGAGACATAGTTGGAGCTGCCATGAACTGACTGACCTTACCAACCGCACAAGCAATGTCCGGGCGAGTCATGGTGAGGTAGTTTAATTTTCCAACAATTCTACGGTACTTCTCTGGTGATTCAAAAGGTTTGCTTTCGGCGTGAAGACTCTTTTCCCCTGGTTCCAGTGGAGAATCTATATGGCCACAGTTAGTCATCCCAAGGTCAGATAGAAGATCAAGAGCATATTTTCGTTGACAAATAAAGAGAGAGTGATCATCATGAATCACCTCAATCTCAAGGAAATACCGCAATGGGCCCAGATCTTTTGTTTGGAAATTAGAGTGTAAAAATGCTTTGAGATTTGATATTCCTTTTGAGTTGCTGCCTGTGATAACAATATCATCAACATATACCAGTAGCAGAATAGTACCAGCCGAGGAGTTCTGATAAAAGAGTGACGAGTCTTTAGTACTTTTGGTAAGCCCGAATTGGGTAACAACAGCTCGGAACCGAGCAAACCAAGCCCGAGGGGATTGCTTCAATCCATATAAGGACGCAAGGAGACGGCACACCTTGTTACGCTCCCCCTCAGCAACGAACCCAGGAGGTTGTTCCATATAAACTTCCTCATCCAGGAGCCCATGGAGAAAAGCATTCTTAATATCCAACTGGTGTAAGGCCCACTGGCGGAAGGCAGCAAGTGAAAGGAGAAGTCGAAGAGAGGACATCTTCGCAACTGGAGAGAATGTTTCATCATAATCCACACCATAAGTCTGAGCATAACCTTTGGCAACCAGGCGGGCTTTTAGGCGGTCCAGAGAACCATCATCATTCACTATGACAGAATATATCCATTTGCATCTAATTGCCTTCTTGCCGGGAGGTAAGGGAACCAGGTCCCATGTATTGTTCTGTTGGAGAGCAGTCAATTCGTCATGCATGGCTGCCGCCCAGCCAGGATGAGCTTTGGCCTCCGCCACGGTCGATGGTAGATGATATCGATCAAGAGTCGAGTTCAGCGCTCTACGAGAAGCGGACAAGCCCTGGTAAGAGTTAACATAGAGTGGTTTCTCCCGACAAGTCCGAACTCCTTTCCGGACTGCAATAGGAACCTCTGGGCTAGATGGCGGAATAGTAATAGGTACAGTAGCAGGTTCTTCCGGAGGAACAGTCGTCGCATTATCGGTAACAGAGGTAGGCTGAGGTGGTGGCACCACTGTATTATCTGGAGAGCGACGGAGTAAACTTCCCCCCACAGGGGGGACAACAAATCAATCGGTGAAATGATAGCAGGTTCATGCCTAGGGACCAATAGAGCATCAATAGAGGGATCAGGATGAGAGGATTCGGGAGAGAGGGAAGGGTCGGACTCCCGGAAGACGACATCAGAGGAAAGGATGTATCGGTGGAGATCAGGAGAGTAACACCGATATCCTTTAGTGGTACGAAAGTAGCCGAGGAAGATACATTTCAAGGCACGAGGGTCAAGTTTGGAGACAGAGGGACGAGCATCCCGAACATAGCAGACACACCCAAATACCTTCAAAGGGAGGAGGGGACCGTGATGGTCAGGATAGAGAGTGTGGTAGGGTGTCTCCCCCTGAAGGATGTGAGTGGGAAGATGATTAATAAGGTGTGCAGCAGTAAGTACGGCATCCCCCCAGAAGTGTTTGGGTACGTGTTTGTGGTGGAGGATTGCCCGGGTGACTTCAAGGAGATGCCGATTTTTGCGTTCGGCAACACCATTTTGTTGAGGGGTATCCGGGCAACTGGTTTGATGGATTATGTCTTTGTCAGAAAGAAAGGTAGACATAGACTGAGACAGGTATTCCCGGTCATTATCAGTACGAAGACACTTAACACGTACAGAAAATTGAGTAAATATTTCATTCCATAAGTTTTAAAAAATAAAAGGTAGCTCAGAACAATTTTTCATTAAATAAACCCAAGTCATACGAGAAAAATCATCAATGAAAGTGACATAATACTTGTGCCCTAACAACGTAGGAACAGGACACGGTCCCCAAACATCTGAATGAAGTAAATCAAAAGGTGCAGAGGCACGAGCATCAAGACGAGGACTATAGCTAACTTTGTGGAGTTTAGCAAACAAACAAGACTCACAACTAAGAGGGGAAACTTTCCCAAGCTCAGGATACAGACGACGCATGACGTGTCTAACCTAGACTGGAGAATAAGAAAGTCATTAGTGTATTCATCCACCATGAGTTTATCTTGACGAAGATTATGGAATTTGCGGTATAGATTTTTAAGGCAATCTGGGGGAACGTATCACTTTCGTAGCTTGATTTTAAATTTCGCCCACGTGGTAAAAGGAGCTAGACTGAGGATAAACGTGAGCACTCTAATTGGACCCACCAAACCAGTGCCGACCTCTTAAGTTGGGAGGCATATTCTACCAGACGATTTACGGGCATTTACTTCCATGTCATGAATCGTTCCATAAGTTCACACCAATCTAAGCATCCTTCGAGTTCCACTCGGCCCTCGAAAGCTCCTACATCTAACTTAAGTCATCATCGCAACGTGGTTGATTTCGGGGCTCAAGATATTGTGGCATGGGTACTTCTTTCCGAGGGTTTGGTGGAGGTGCTCGATTCCCTCCCAAATGAATAGTAGATTTAATATTATTAACAGTGGTCCTTAACCTGTTCATGACTTGTTGAACATCACCCATGTTGGTGACGAGTGTCAGAACCAATTGCATGAGATTCCACATGCGCCGATTTAAGTCATCAACGTCGTTTCTAAGCGGCCCACTCGATTATTCATTTTTTTGTTTTTAAATAGAAAATTATGTTTCACAGAACTTAAAGTTTTTTTAATTAGGAAAACTTTTTAAAAGAAAATATTTTACGTTCTTTTTTAAAATACTCAAGAGTAAAAAATTTATGAGAAAATACTGAAATTAAATTATGTGAAATAAATTATTTAATTTTTTTAAGATCTTATTTTTTTTTAAATCTACAACTTAATGAAAAGTAACAAACTTTTTGTTTAAAAACAACAGATTGTCGGATTCACCATAGGAGTGAATCAGCCTGCTCTAATACCAAACTGATGTACACTAAATTGAAAAATGTATTAAAAATTAGAAACTCAGCTAATTAATTTATCTGTGCTACGACCCCGAGAGAGTGGGCTGCGTGCTAGAGAATTTCGAAGCCTTTTACATAAATAATTTTCAGGAAAACAAACAGGTTAGTTAACCGCAAGTGCTTCACAATAAATAACTGCAATTCTAGAAATGCGAAAAGTAACATCAACGAAAGAGAGTTAGTGCAAGTAATTGGTAGTTATCACTTAAAATTTAATTACATAAAATTAAATTAACAGAGCGGGTGCCGAGATTATACATGTCGAGTGTTATCAGGCTGAACAGAGAAGGTCGGAGATGCGGTTTCGGGTGAAGGGAAAAACAGTGGAGACTAATGGGTTGGGTGAATTGGGAAAGGGATGATGACGGCTCTATGGATGAATAATGGCGGCACAACATAAGGGGGAGACGAAAACTGTGTCCGGGTAGGGCTTTCGTGGTTTGAAAGAAAAAACGGACGGGTTCCGAGAGGGAATGTCAAGCTCGGTAGGGTTGATAGTAGGGCAAAGAGGTCTACAGGGGAAGACGTCGAAGGAGGCATCGAGCTGGATCGAAAATGAGGAGGATGGAGTCGTGAGTAGCAAACTGCCCACCTGACATCGCTGGAATAGGGTATAGATGGAGTCGACGGAGGTCATTCGTCCCCTAGTAGGTCGGGCGAGACTGTAATTGGACAGAGCATTGAGAAAATGGGATTGCAAGCTCAACGGGACGCCGACATTGCCTGAGGAGGGTCAGAATGAGATCACTGGAGGTAGACCGGCCTTCAGGGAGGATCGTTGGAGTTTGGCAGGGTCACTGCGGTAGAGGCACGCGGTCGTTGGGAGGAGCGATGAGGTTCGGAGGAAACTCTGCTGAAGAGATGAGTCTGTTCTCGTTTGGGAAATCCGCAGATCACAAAAGAGTCGGCTGGGAATACCGAGAAATAGGGTCAATTCAGTCTGCCCTTTTGCTTGGGAGATGTGGGGGATTAAATAGGGTTAAATGGGAGAGACGGGTCAGACTTCTAAAAAGAGATGGCTCAGATTTGATAAAAAGAAGGGCTCAAACTTAGGGGGGAGAGAAACATGCGGTCAAACAAAGATGACTCTCAAAACAGCTATGCTCTTAATTAATTTCCAAATAAAATGTTATTCCAAAATTAATTTAATTTTTATGTAAATTTTTTTTCTTGCATACCACCCTCAATCAGTGTTGACGGACAAATTTATTTAGTCGAGCCAATAAGACATTTGTGACATACAAAAATAACTTACAAATATATGATTCCATGCAACACGATGACGAACGATCATGCAAACACAAATATGAAATGTAACACATTTACTAACAAACATACAAATAATCACAAAAAAACGTATGTCAATTTTAAAATGAAAACTATGGAGTTTATTTTTATTCGGATGCGTCGCATGGTGCATCACGAAACCAGAGGAAGAGCTGCTCATGTGGTCAGTGGCTCTACAGTCTATTATTTATGAGTGGAAGAGAGGGGTGGACGCAAAATGAGCACCTAGAATTCATGTGTGGGTATAAGAAGAAAATGATAAAGCATATTGCTCAGTATGGTGACCATGCATTAGGCATTGAAACGCCTATATCTCTCCAACAAAGAGAGAGACATGAAGGCTAGAAGTGTTGGAGCATAAAACGGTGGGTGAGGTATCCTCAGAGGCATCAATAAGATGAGCATAATGAGCTGGAGTTGGCCAACCAGAAGATCTCATACCTACGACTACCATGTAGTGCTGACCCCCCCCCCCCCCCCCCCCTCAACTATAGAAAGCCATGAAGCATATAACACGTATTCCATTGTTGACGTCCCTTGCCACCGTAATCACAAATCAAATGTTCCGTTTTAGTAGACTTTGGTTTGAAGTCGTGTGTCGTTCGACTGCCTAAATTATGTTGTGTCAACAAGTGCAGATCCTTCTGGAACTGGGTTTGGAAGCCATGTCTGTCTCCGGTCAAATTGTTGGTGCACAAGGCTATATACTTCTCGCAGAGACAGTATTAGGGATACTGAACATTGATTTGATCAAAGTCTTGATGGACTCAATGTAAGAACTCAAAGACTTAGTTGCGTTCTTCCCGTGCTCTAGCCAATACTTATAAGAGAATCGAAGTGATCGAGTTGCAGGTAAAGATAAGTAAACTAAGTACTAAACTGAGGGAGGACGATCACACCGTCGAAGGAGGAACATCTTCTATCCCAGTAGGAATATCCGAGAGGAATTTCCACGGTGGGAGTAGGTAGACTCCGCTATTTTCTAGAAATCAGCTGCAATGTCCAATAACAAATAGTTGCGAGCAATGGATTCTTGAATGAAATTTGTGAGCCGGGAAATGACAAAGGAGTTCCCTGGCCCTCATTGCATCCATTCCTATGAAGTATTCGCAGGTTGCTTGGTGGCATCATTAACATAACCAAATACTAGTGTTTTTTTTTGTGATAGAACGAGACCATGGTAGGCAATTGGAATCACCCAAGCGTATGATGGTAATCTGAGGGGCATTATGATCCTGACTAGCCTAGGTAGATTCAGGGAGAGTCAATGTAACCGAAGAATAAATAGCACCCAACATGATGACTCAAGAAAAAAACTCAAGAGATCATTGAAGAAGATAAATAACTCCAGAGAAACGAATCCTAAAAGAGGAAGAACAACTTACAATGGTTGTGGGAAGAAAAAAGGGTGTTTACACAGTGAGAAGGAAACCCTACGTTTCAAAAAAACATAAGATCCAACCCACAAATCATGGAGAAATCAAATATGCCTCAGACAAGAGGGAGAGACTCCATCTTCTCAAAAAGAAAAAAGAGATCGGTCACCGGAATGGTGGTCAAACAGGCACCGTAGTGGTTTTGGCATCGGCAACTTGTGAGACAAACCAAGGTTGACGGACGCTCGCTCTTGTCCTAGAAGAAAGGAAACAACCAGAACAAAGGAGATGAGGGAAGAGGAGACTAGATGGTGACGAAAGAAGAGAGAAACGAGCAGAAAGAAGTGGGTGGAGGCCGACACAGGCGGAGGCGAGGGTCATGCTGGTCGGGACGGAAACATGGTCACGGGAATTTAGGACTCTAGTACCACGTAGCAAATGGAAAAATAACATCTCAATAGTATTCAATAAAGACCTCTCATATATTTAGGATGCATAATGTACATGGGATTAACATAGAAAACAAATAATGCTAACAAAAAATGTATATATAGTAATACTTATTTAGCACTCATTTGAATAAGACCTCTCAGGCTCTCATAATATTTCATCGAAGTTACGTACATTAAAGCATTTTCACTAACTAGTTTCAATAAAAGAGCATCAACTTACCAGAAAATAGAGAGCACAAAATGTTAGGCCTGCTAATCCTGTTGTTAGAAAGGTGTAACTTATAGTGTACAACTGTTTGTTCAGGGGATCGCCTGTAAATGGAAAGTACTAGTTCAAGCATATTTTATATTATTTGCAGGAATGAAGAGAAAGTCTAATTAACTTAGCTAAAACATAACATTACATGTTGAACTCACCTATAAGATGAAGAAATAATCCAAACGAAATAAATGAAACTGAAAACTGCAACCAAAGTATGAGACGATCCTTATGATCCTGAAACATTCAAGACAAAAAATTGCGAAGGTTCATCAGTCATAAAATAGTTAAAATAGCAAATTGAACTAACTGAATTCTAAGGGTAATTTTCTAATAATAAAAATCTAACATAAGAGAAAGAAGTAGAGAACAATAACTTAAAAGCATGAAAAAAGATATAGGGACATAACAACAAAACATCTATTAAGAAAATAGCCATAGGCTTGTACATTTAATGTAGAATCGGGGGCCCTCCATATGCACCGATTGAGTTTAGGTTGGGTGCTTAGGTTCTAACATGGGATCATAAAAGGCTAGGTAGGTAGGTCTCGAGTTTTCTAGTTTCCCATGGCAAGGAGACCTAGGGCGGGTGTGATTAGGGTGAGAGAGAGAGTGAGAGACGGAGAGAGAGAGAGAGAGTAGGGGAATATTTCTGTGGCAAGCAACTAGGATGACACTGCTGCTTGGATCACCTACTTTTCGCCAAGTGGGATGAAGTTTGGTGGTGATCGACAACCACTTAAGGCAACAACACTTCATCAATCTAAGGTTCCATCGAGATACTGATTTCATCTTCCAACCTAATCGATATCGACTTCCCTTAATGTGGTGTTCGGGTTCTCACCTCTCCATGTGGCCTGTCTTCGCCGAGTGAGCGGTTATGGAGGATGATGCTTCGACTTCGATAGCAGAACCGATGGTAGAAATTAATCGTCAGTTATCCTATACTGCCCATGCGGCCTGGTCGTGGACGAGAGTGCTAACTAGCTGCCAACATCATTGGGTGGAGCTGACTGTTACACCTGGCGTCATTACCAGATTCTCCGAAGATTACTGTGCACGTCGACCAAAGGAGAAGGCGGAGGAAGACCGGGCTGAACCATCCGGTTCAGCCCGCTAATATTAAATAAGGAGCAGTGGGGCTGAACCGCACCGGTTCAGCCCCTATGGGGTCCGGCCAGCCCCCATGGGTCCGGGTGCTATATAATACCGGACCCTCTTTGGAGAAGGCATCAAATGAAGTATTATTCAGGTTTCCTTCTTCCTTGTTAACCTAGCTTACTTTTGCCCTAGTTCTCCTCTAGTTTCCCTACTTTCCCTAGCAAATTCATAACATTTGGTATCAGAGGATCTTTCCTCCAACCATGGTGACATGCACCGAAGCCGAGAATGCGCGCTTGGCCACCATCGAAGAAAACTATGTAGGGTTGGTGGATTCGGTGGCAGCGATCGAAGAACAAGTGAAAACGTCCCAAAAAAATCTGGAGAAACGCTTGGATACGCGTATGGAGGAGATCAAAGCCCTCCTAGTGCAGAATCTGAAAGGGAAAGCCGCTGTCGCTGAAGGATCGGAGGCCGAAGCGTCCTATCAACCGCCCGCACCACACATCGGAGGCGGAATGGCCGAAAATTTGCGGCAGACACGTCTGGACTTCGCCCGTGCAGGTAATTGTCGGATCGATATCGTCGACGAACGCGGGATGCGATTCCGACCAGTCCAGGGTCGTCGACCTTCAGGGCCGTTCGACAGAGGGACTTCCGGCATATCACGCAGAGCCTGGAGCTCTTCCAAGAGGTCGCATGGAGGGCGGCACCAGCCGATCGCGAGTCTGGAGATCGGCAGATACGGCGTCTGGGCCAGCGGGTCTCGGATGCTACCAGCCGACCTGGAGGCGCGCCGGCCTGGAGTGGTCCCCTTGACCTACGGGAGCGCAGGGCGTGCCGATGGGAGGCATGGCCAGAATGTTTCCGCCCCCACCAGCCTTGGCTCCGCCTACAGGGTACGAGAACGGCAACCCGTGGCAAGAAAGACCTCCCATGGCCAATCCATGGGGCGGCGGACAGCAATTGGGCAACGGACCGGAACGAGGACGACTTCATCAAATGGGGCAGGCGGCGGGGTAAGCAGCAGCCCCACCCGGGCCACCCAACCATCCGAGAGAGCAACGGTGGCCAGCTGGTCATGGGCAAAGAGGTTACGGGATGGCAAACCAGCGGCCTTACATGCAGCCCAAACGCACCCACATGAATTTTCCTAAATTTCGGGGCGGAGACGCACTGGAATGGGTGCTAAAGGCGGAACTGTTTTTTACTTATCAAGACATTCCCGAAGATCAGTGGGTACAACTCGCGGCCTTCCATCTGGAAGACGACGCATACCAGTGGACACAGTGGTTCATACGGGAATATGGATATGCTCTATGGGCATATTTTGTGGCGGGATTCTCGGCCTGTTTTGGACCCTTGGAGTACGAGGATGTGGAGGCGACATTACAAAAACTCCGTCAAAAAGGCACCGTGATGAAGTACCGTACAGAGTTCAAGAAGCTGGCCAATCGGGTCAGTTGGGAGGAAAAGACCCTCCTCAGTTGCTTCATATCAGGGTTGCGGGATGAGTTGCGGGATGAGGTCCACACCTATATGCCACGAAGTCTGAGCCATGCCATCAGTTTGGCAAGGATACAGGAGGAGAGATTCAACCGACAGAGAACCCGTACAGCGGTGAGAGCTCCTACGGTTGTACACCCTCCTCGGGGGGCTCCCCCGGCCGAGGGCCGGCCGACAGTGACAAAACTGACGTGGCAGGAACTTCAGAGCAGGAAGGAGAGAGGGTTATGCTTCAACTGTGATGAGAAGTACACCCGAGGGCACACATGCCAGAAGGTCCAGGTATTCATGTTGCAGGAGGAAGCAGAAGATGTTCCTCGCACTGAAGAGGAGGGCGAGTTGGCTATTGAAGACTTTGGAGTATCCATCCAGGCGCTGGAGGGGGGTACCCCATCTCCGACCTTACGCCTAGCCGGGAGGGTCGGCAGGGAGACGGTGACGATCTTGATAGACAGCGGGAGCACTCACAACTTCATCCAACCCACTGTGGCCCAGAAGACGGGGTGTGACATAGATCGCGGCGCAGCTTTCCACGTCAGGGTAGCGGATGGACGTACACTGCAGTGCGAGGGAGTGATGAAGGGGGTGGAGCTCCGGATACAGGGTTACATTGGACATATTGATGTTTACTTATTGCCAATCCGGGGTTCTGACATGGTGTTGGGCGTACCGTGGCTGCGGCGACTTCGGCGGGTGACTTTCGATTGGGACCAGATGGCTATGGAGTTCAGCCAGCACAAGAAGGGGTATTGCTTGGAAGGCCTGAAGTCGTGTCAGGTAAAGGAGATCTCACTCCGCAGCGTGGAAGTACGATGACCATCGTTACAGCCAGTAGAGCAGAGCCTACGGCTCCAACAGAGGTCTCGTCTCAGATGCAAGTCAGAGCCGACTTGTTCCAAGAGACGCACGCTCTCCGCCTCCAGCTTGAGGACAAGCTGGCCCTTGATGGGGGAGGGAATGTTACGTCTGGCGTCATTACCAGATTCTCCGAAGATTACTGTGCACGTCGACCAAAGGAGAAGGCGGAGGAAGACCGGGCTGAACCATTCGGTTCAGCCCGCCAATATTAAATAAGGAGCAGTGGGGCTGAACCGCACCGGTTCAGCCCCTATGGGGGCCGGCCGGCCCCCATGGGTCCGGGTGCTATATAATACCGGATCCTCTTTGGAGAAGGCATCAAATGAAGTATTATTCAGGTTTGCTTCTTCCTTGTAACCCTAGCTTACTTTTGCCCTAGTTCTCCTCTAGTTTCTCAACTTTCCCTAGCAAGTTCATAACATTTGGTATCAGAGGATCTTTCCTCCAACCATGGTGACACGCACCGAAGCCGAGAATGCGCGCTTGGCCACCATCGAAGAAAACTATGTAGGGTTGGCGGATTCGGTGGCAGCGATCGAAGAACAAGTGAAAACGTCCCAAAAAAATCTGGAGGAACGCTTGGATACGCGTATGGAGGAGATCAAAGCCCTTCTAGTGCAGAATCTGAAAGTGAAAGCCGCTGTCGTTGAAGGATCGGAGTCCGAAGCGTCCTATCAACCGCCCGCACCACACATCGGAGGCGGAATGGTCGAAAATTTGCAGCATACACACGTCTGGACTTCGCCCGCGCAGGTAATCGTCGAATCGATGTCGTCGACGAACGCGGGATGCGATTCCGACTCGTCGACCTTCAGGGCCGTTCGACAGAAGGACTTCCGGCATATCACGCAGAGCCTGGAGCTCTTCCAGGAGGCCGCACTTTTATGTTAGGACGGTTCACCAATCCCAAATGGGACCCGGACACCACAGTGGGCTACACCGTGGACGGTAATTGGCTCCGCCTAACAGGGTCGCGACCCGCACACCCCAACCCTTCTCGGCACCCAGTCTTTGATACCATGTTAGAATGTTAGAGGAATCTATTGGAGAAAGTGAGTATATTCATCCTATCAAGGTTTATATAAAAGACAAGAAATATGTAAAAAGGAGACAATACAATGTGGGGTTAAACCCATAAACAATATTTAACACGCGTGAATGCATGGAATTACTGAGGATAAATAAGCTCCATTGTTATCCAAGTTTCTTTGTACATGATTATGTTGGATGTAATTGTTTCCTTGTTAGCAATCCTTCATTTGATCGATTGATATTTGTTCCCTCCTAGACTAGCCTTTGTCACCATGGTTCCAATAGTTAATCAATGGTATTTTGATGGTACAATGTCGTACTTCGTACCACCTCTCAAGATTGTCTTACAATCTCAGATTTGAGGCAGCACCCATATTCAACACGGATCAAGTAGAGAACTAAAGAAATAAGATTCTTGCATAATGGCATGGAGAAGAGAAATAAGATTCCCTCGATGTAATTCTTGTTTGATTTCATTCATGGTTTAAGGCGTTTATTTATAGACATACATAATGGAATGGACCGCAAATAAGTCCAAACATAAGAAGTACCCAAAATATTAAAATACACTAAAAGATAATGACTTGAAATATGGACGCACAATAATGACTCATAACGACTCACATAACATAACTCGTAATAAAGACAAACTCAAATACGACTCCTAATAACACATAAAAATTGACTAGTAAAATATGCTAGTAATAAACTGGTCAGACATAAAGATACATAACAAAGTTCTCTAATTATATATTAATTGATCTCAAATTATGGTGATATTCATCCATATTTAAATTCTGTATTTAGGATGGTCATATATGTATTTAATCTCAGATTGTCATGAAATCTTGGCTGGACAAAAGGAATATTGCAAGTTCTCGTGTTTTGAGGTTCTCATAAGATCCATGTGTACTGCTATGTTAGGGATCACATTAAGAAAAGAATATAGTAATCTCATCTTATCATCACTCAATGAATTAATTATATGTGGGGTCAATTAATATGAATCCAGTATCTCAATTGAGATCATTTGGAATATATGCATACAATAGCTCACTTCATTAAGCTTCTTGCTAAGTATGGGACACTCGGGGTTGACCTCTTAATGGGTTGAACTGAGCAAATAGAATTTAAATACTGTGCAATTATATACAACATACTTCCTGTCTTTAGATTACTCATGTTTCTTCTATTTTTCGTTGATCACTTACATTGTTGGTATTAGACTTTAGTATTTGTACATTTGTTTCTCACAGCAAGCCCTTGCGATTTTGCCGGGTTTTGATAGTTGTTGGTGCACAGGCCTTTACACGGGCTATGACGAGCTGGTATTTTATGATTATTAATAATATTTGGAGTGATCAACTTTCACCTTTTTCCAGACTACTATTTTTGTTATTATGTGATTTTATAGAATGTAATTAAGGTCCTGTCTCGTGACCTTGTATCTCATGGCTCGGCAATAAAGCAAATGATAACTTCATGACACATGAAGTATGAATATTTAACGCATAATAATTTGATGTCAAAATTTCTTTTTTTAAATGTATGGTGCAAAAGACAACGAATTTTATACCTCCAGCTGCACAAGAACGTGACCATATTGAAGCCCAAGGATGCAATTCACCGCAGCCATCAAGGATCTATTTAAGAAGAATGATTGAAAGAATATGAATTTTATAGTTAAGTAGGGCACAGACTCCCCATAATTGACAATAAAACAAGCATAACCCCATCGGCAAAGTTTCAATTTAATAATTAGAAAATTTACTCAATGTAATGTTATACATGCTATAGTCCATCCACAAGTATGAACAAATGCAACCATGGTTTAAGCTATTAAACTGGTCATCAATAGTTTTGCCTCAATTTATTGTTGACCATATTACCTATGATTTTGAATGGCCTAAACCCATTGTTTATGAAAAACAAAGTAGAAGTAAATGATTCTAAATTTTTTGAAGGAATCAAATATATGAGTTCTACAATGAATCAATCTTCCATTACAATTTACTATAAAAGTGATAAAGTGTTGAGAAAGTTAATAGAAAAGTGTTGAAAGCAATGAACGGATCTTCATTTGCCAATTTGGATTTGAAAAATAATGCCATCCTATATCACAAAAATAAATTTGGTGTACATCAAGAAATTATTGCTTTGAAGGCATGTTCATGTTCTTTTATCATGCTTGATGGTGCAACATGTACTAGAAATAATTTTGGGATTTGTTGGACTATGCGCATTATCTTAATTCATAAACTTTTAACGTGAATTTGTAAAATTATTAGGCAGCTTTAATGTCTGTACACACCACAATAAAATGATGTGGTCGAAAGAAAGAATCGTCATTTCATAAAACACTTTGCGCTTTTAGATAGATGATAGTTTTCTCACAAGTAGCAGTTGGCGTAGGAACGCCGGAGGGGGTGGGGGTCGACCTTTCGGCCTGGGGCCTTCCTCACGGGAACGGCGGGTGCGGCGGGGGAGGAGCGGCTGCGGAGTCCTTCCGGACGAAACTTCTCCCGCACGGAGAGGAGAGGAGAGGCGGCTAGGGCAAGCTTGATTGATTCTTAATTAACAAAAACTGCATACAACATAAGTTATCTCACCTCTTATACTACGAGGGGGAAGCCACAATTATTAGCACATCCGCTAATAGCACACCAAGCAAAGAGTGCAAAAATAAACATGCAAATACAAATAGAAATCCGCACATGCTAAGAAAATACTTAAACAGCCCGAGGCTTCCAAAGCGGGTCGATCTTCTCAAGCCAAGCGATTCCGGTCTCGACGGGAGTTCCTCCTGTCGCGTTTGTTCCGTCCACGATGCATCCTTCATCATTCGCCTCCCCTTGGGAGGCACTCGACCTCGAGTGCTCGGGGTAAAGCGGGACATCCGGGTAGAAAGGAGACAAGTCGCTCACGTTGAAGGCCTTGGAGATGTTGAGGTTCGGCGGGAGGTCAACAACATAAGCGTTGTCATTGATCTTGTGGGTGATGGGGAAAGGGCCGTACTTCTTCGGCATGAGTTTGTGATGGTGTCCCGTTGGAAGCCACTCCTTGCGGAGGAAGACCATCACTAAGTCTCCCACCTCAAAAATCCTCTCGAGACGGTGCTTGTCGGCCATGGACTTGTATTTGGCATTAGACTCAAGCAATTTGAGTCGGGTGTCAGCTTGGATGTCGTTGGTCTCTTCCGCTAGCTGTGTTGCTGAAGGAGGTGCCGCCGGTAGGCGGGCTAGATCGAGCGTAGTGTAAATGATAGAGAAAGGCGTGCGACCGGTAGAGATGTGCACCGCGTTGTTATAAGCAAATTCAGCTTGCGCGAGGGCGTGATCTCATTGCTTCGGGCGATCCTGGTAGATGCAACGAACGAGGTTCCCCAAGGTCTTGTTCACGATCTCGGTTTGGCCGTCAGTTTGAGGATGGGCGGAGCTACTAAACTGGAGGGAGGTATCAAACATCTTCCACAACATCTTCCAAAAGTGGCCGAGAAACTTGGGGCCACGGTCGGACGTGATAGTGATCGGCACGCCATGCAAACGAACCACTTCCCGGAAGAAAAGGCGCGCAATGTGAGAAGCATCGGACGTCTTGCGGCAAGGTAGAAAATGTGGCATCTTCGAGAAACGATCCACCACGACAAACACTGAATCGACCCCACGTTGCGTGCGCGGAAGGCCCAAGACGAAATCCATGGAAAGATCCTCCCAAACGCCGGAGGGGACCGGGAGGGGTATATAAAGCCCAGTCTTGTGTGCATGTGGCACACATAACATTTCCGAACGAAGTTCCCCACGTCCTTTGCCAGTTGCGGCCAGAAATAGCGCTCTTGTAGACTGGCGAGTGTTTTGTCTCGGCCCAGGTGGCCACTCAACCCGCCACCATGCAAATCACGGATGAGCTTCTCCCGCAAGGAAGTGCGGGGAATACACAGGCGGTTGTCTTTAAGCAGGAACCCATCAAGTAAGAGGAACCCACAATGTGATCCGCCCAACGAACAGGCGCGCCAAACCTCTTGGAAATCAATGTCGTCGGCATACAAGTCGACGAGGGTATCAAAACCGACGATCTCGTGGTGCATAGTTGCTAACAAACAACTCCGCCGGCTAAGTGCGTCGGCGACGACATTGGTAGTCCCCGGCTTGTGATGGATAATATATGGAAACCATTGGAGATACGTGGTCCAACGAAGGTGCATTCCATCCAAGCGCTTCTGACTGTTGATGAACTTGAGAGCTTGATGATCTGTGCACAAGATGAACTCCTTGTGCAGCAAGTAGTGATCCCAATGCTTGAGAGCCCGGACGACGGCATAAAACTCTTGATCATAAGCGGCCCAATTCCGCCTGGCGTCACTTAGTTTCTCGCTGAAAAACGCAACTGGCCGCTTGTCTTGGGAGAGGACTGCTCCTATACCAATGCCACTAGCATCACTCTGCACCTCAAACAACTTATCAAAACTGGGTAGCGCCAAGACCGGGGCCGAGCTAAGCTTTTGTTTGATCAAGTCGAAGGAGCGACTGGCCTCTTCTCCTCATAGGAACCGCCCCTTCTTCAAATAATCGGTCATCGGCGCTGTAAGGGTGCTGAAGTCACGGATGAACCGCCGGTAGAATGTGGCCAACCCATGGAACGACCGCAACTCCGATAGCGTCGTTGGAGCCGGCCAATCTCGGATCGCCTGGATCTTCTCCTCGTCAACCCGGATGCCGTCCGCACCCACAACGAATCCCAAAAAGTTCAGTCGTGGAGCGAGAAAGGTACACTTTTTGAGGTGAATAAACAGTTTGTGCTCCGCCAACACCTCCAATACAGCACGAAGATGCGACAGGTGATCCGCTCTGCTCTTGTTGAAGATCAATATGTCGTCAAAATAGACGACAACAAACTTTCCCAGAAATGGTCGTAGTACCTGTGTCATGAGGCGCATAAACGTACTTGGAGCGTTAGATAATCCAACAGGCATTACCTTCCACTCGAAGAGGCCGTCCGGCGTTTTGAAAGCCATCTTCCATTCGTCACCCGGCTTGATGCGGATTTGGTGGTACCCGCTGCGTAGGTCTATCTTTGAGAAGAACTGGGAACCATCTAACATGTCCAACATGTCATCAAGACGAGGAATGGGAAATGAGTACTTGATGGTGATCCGGTTGATCGTGCGACTGTCGACGCACATTCTCCAGGAACCGTCCTTTTTGGGGACCAAGAGCGTCGGGACCCCACATGGGCTGAGGCTCTCAGAGATGAAGCCCTTCTTCAACAATTCTTCCACCTTCTCACGCAAGATGTCATGTTCCTTGGGACTCATGCGGTAGTGAGGCAAGTTCGGAAGGCTAGCTCCCGGAATGAGGTCGATCTGGTGCTGTATATCCCGAAGAGGAGGGGGATGATCGGGTAAGTCCTCCATCGTGATGGCTCGGAACTCGTGTAGCAGTGCTCGCACGTCCGGGGGTGCGGCTTCCGCCTCCTGCTCGCTAGTGGCGTACAACCCGTAGGAGACGAGGGCCACCACTTCCTTGGCCTCCGCAGCGTCTCGCTCAAACAGAGAGGAGTCTTCGTGCATCACCAACAGACTACGCTCCTTATCTGAAGGTGGACTGGAATCGGGTTTCCCTCCGACCCGGGCAATAATCTGTATCTTCTTGCCAGCCCAAGTGAAGGAGTATACATTCTCGCGACCCTTATACGAAACATCCGTGTCATATTTCCACGGCCGCCCCAAGAGTAGGTGGCTCGCGTCCATCTCCACGACGTCGCAGCAAACGTCGGCCCGGTAGTGCTTCCCAATGGCAACAGAAACGTGAGAGCGGTGGGTGACCCGTACTGACGGGCCGCGTTGGATCCATCCGATGGAATAGGGGTGTGGGTGAGGCTCGGTCGTTAGCTGCAGGTAGGAGACCAACTGGTTCGCAACAAAGTTCTCGCAACTGCCGTTGTCAATCAGGACATCACAGATCTTCCCCTTGATGTTGCAGTAGCTCCGAAAAACGTTGCTACGTTGGACGTGTTCATGCAGCCGGGGTGTAATAAGTAGACGATGAACCACGCAAGCGGCGAAATCGCCCTCCTCGTCATACCCATCAATGACTTCATCGGCTTCCCCTATGTCGTCCTCCCTCTCCTCGTCCGGAGCTACAGTGTGGACGGGCTGGCGAAGCAGGGGGCAACGGGAGGCGAAATGGTCGGGTTGTTGACATTTGAAACACGTGCCCGCTGGTGCGCGGTCAGGTGCCCGACCCTTTGGTGCGGAAGAGGAGGCCGGCACCCGATCTGCAATCTCCTTGCCGGTAGTGTCCCGGCTGCTAGAACCCGAAGAATCCATCCAAGGGCGGCGCGAGGCCGCGCGGTGTGGCGGTACTGCTGCCTTCTCCATTTGTTCAGCCTTGAGGGCCATGTTGTAAGCCTCATCCACCGTGCGCAAAACATGCAATCCAATCTTTTCCCGTAGGGAGGGACGTAGCACATGTAGGAAACGAGTAACACGTTGGCCATCCGTCTCGGTTAGGCCGTTGCGGTCCGCGAGTCGGCTTATCTCCGCCAGGTACTCAGTCACCGTACGAGTTCCTTGCGAACAACTCTGGTAGAACTGAAACAAGTGTTGGTCGTAGTCGGGTGGGAGGAACCTATTCCGCAACAACTTCTTCATCTTCAGCCACGTGCGAACGGGGGCTTGCCTTGGCGGTTGCGGTTGAGTTGAAGTTGGTCCCACCAAACCACCGCGCCCGATTTAAGGCGGTAAGCGACCATCTTCACTTGGCGGCGGTCGTCGATCTCGGCTATTTCAAAGAAACGTTCGACTTTCGAAATCCAATCGAGGAAGTCCTCGATGCCCAGGTTGCCATGAAAATGGGGAATGTCCGCGCACAGTCGGTTTCCCGGTTGGTAATGAGGTTGCTGGTCACCCCCGCGAGGAGGATTTCCGCCGTCGGGGAGATCCTCGTCGGAGCTGGACTCGGAAAGGGTTGGATTGAGGGGTGGGGCAGACGGAGGCACGTGGCCACGACGGTATTGCCGCCCAAAGAAGCGATCAGCTGGAGTGTTGGCGTCGGCGGGAGGCGGATGCTGGTTGCGGCCTGGCTGCAGGTTGCCGAGGGCGGCGGTGAGGGTGCCAAGTTGGGTGGTGATGCCATTGATGGCCGCCCATAGGTCGGCGTCGTCACACGGGTTGTCGCCCATCTGCAGGACAGGAAAACCCCACGCGGTTGAGTGTCGCGCGCGAGCGGGAGGATGCAGCGTCGAGCGAGCGGAAGGAAACAACTACGTTGGACGCGCGAGCGGGAGGAAGCAGCGTCGAGCGTAGAAGTCGACGGGCTCCTCTGATACCAACTGGCGTAGGAACGCCGGAGGGGGTGGGGGTCGACCTTCCGGCCTGGGGCCTTCCTCACGGGAACGGCGGGTGCGGCGGGGGAGGAGCGGTTGCGGAGTCCTTCCGAACGAAACTTCTCCCGCACGGAGAGGAGAGGAGAGGCGGCTAGGGCAAGCTTGATTGATTCTTAATTAACAAAAACTGCATACAACATAAGTTATCCCACCTCTTATACTACGAGGGGGAAGCCACAACTATTAGCACACCCGCTAATAGCACACCAAGCAAAGAGTGCAAAAATAAACATGCAAATACAAATAGAAATCCGCACATGCTAAGAAAATATTTAAACAGCCCGAGGCTTCCAAAGCGGGTCGATCTTCTCAAGCTAAGCGATTCCGGTCTCGCCGGGAGTTCCTCCTGTCGCGTTTGTTCCGTTCACGATGCATCCTTCATCAGCAGTCCTTCATTGTTCTCACAAACTACTTAAGCATCAAAAACATGATTATTCAGCTTGATGGTATTATTTCCTTATTCATCCGGGCTGCAATTACCCCCAGTTTCATCTTGCCTCTTTGCATATTTGAGTGTGTTGCCTATGTTCAAGACTATAGAAGAAATGTATAAGAAGCTCAATGCTAAAGAATCACTTCATGGCCCATTAGTAGTGTAGTTTATCTTGCATAGCTTAGTCTCACATTGTGGTTTAGAGTTGAGGTGTCACTCCACACAACTATAAATATGTGCACATGTATTTGAATTTGATTAAGTAATAAAATCGTTGTCCTTTTGGCATTTTCTTACGTGGTATGAGAGTGAGGTTCCCGAAGGTCTGCTCTCGCCAATTTAATTCCTTATCTGTCAGCTCTCGCCGATTGGGCCCCTGCTCTAGCCGATCGAGCACTCGGGCCGCTGATTTCTCTCTGAAGCTCCCAACGAAGCACGCTGCTCTGACCAAACTCGTTGAAGCTTGTTGCACTCACTGAACACTCCGCAAAACTCGTTGCAATCAGAACTCATCAAAGCTCGCTACTTTTGTCGAAGATCGCTCTACCTGAACTCACAGTTGCTCCCATGAAGCTTGCCTGAAACTCATCGTTGCACCCTTGGATCTCCCACGAGGAACTCACTTGAGCTCGTAGCTGCTCCCGTGGAGTACGCCTAAACCTTGCTTGAACCTCTCCGCTGCTCCTTAGAACTCCCGCGAGGAACTCGCCGAAGATAGCCTGAGCTCGAGCTGCCCCCTTGAAGCTCGTCTGAACTCGTCGCTTCTCCCTTGGATCACCTACGAGGAACTCGCCGAAACACAAAGAAGCACGCAAGGATCCATCATTGATCTCGCTTGAGCTCGTTGAAGTTCTCCTGTAATCTCGATAAGTTGTAAACTCGCCGCCAAATGTACAAGGGGACAAATGCTACATCAATCTCAACCACCACTCCGGTCTCACCTGCTCCTGTTCCCTCAATAGGAAGAAGAACATCGTTAAGTGTGTACAGTCTGTGTGCCGAGTACTCCACACTAAGGGTCTTCTACATTATCCGACTCGAGCCCCGCGACTAATCCCAATAAGCGAAGGCTTCAGGATGATGGTCAAATTGGGTCCTGGATACAGAACTCTATGGAAAGTGAGTCACATTGAATAGCTATGTACCATGAAACTAGAAAGGTTATGTGAGATGAACTTAAGTCTCTCTAAGATGGGAATGATATCCTTCAACATCTGTTTGATTATTCTGATACCTCCTGACTATTGAAGCTGGTTCAGATGGCGACCTGATATCAATCGTGGCACAATGTAAGACTCTCATCAAGGCCTAGATTCAACATCAACCTCCTACTCTAGATCTAGAGACCCAGGGAGCTCTGAAGGAAGCGGTTGGTATATCAATGAAGATGGCTAGAATACCACCACATTTCTATAGGTCTGAGCCAAAATTCTATCATCTTTAACTATTCCATTTTTATTGGATGCTTGTTCAATGGATCTGAAGGTTACTCCACCCACCGATGTTCTAATGACTTTGTTAAGGGTCTCACTTCGTCAATTATCTATTATCAGTTATATTATTATGAGTCTTTAGGTATTGGAGTCGAGTTGTATGAGTCGAGTTGTATGACTCGATTCGTATTAAGTCGAGTTGTATGACTCGATTCGTATTAAGTCGAGTTGTATGACTCGATTCGTATTAAGTCGAGTCCTCGTTATGGTTTATTAGAGTCTTAATGTTTTAGTATTGTGCGCATCACTTTCATATTGGGCATATTTACGCCCATGTTATTGTACTGTATAAATGGTCTCATTGGGTCATGTATGAGGTTATGAAAAGAATTAATCAAGTTTCGCCATCTCTTTCGAAATTCTTCTCCTTCTCCCTAAAGTCTCCTTTCTCTCTCTCTCTCCCACTCTCTAGTTCTTCTTCGCCTCTTCATCCCCATTCTAGGGTTAGGGTGAGCAAGCACACCTCTTCCTCCTTTTGGTGAGCAAGGCTCCCCTTGTATCTCTGTCTCCATCGCCATCTCCGACGAGATCCCGGAGTAGGCCCATAATAGACTTCTTCTCCAGTCCTTCTTGAAAGAATTTGGGTTGTCTATAATAACACCGAGAGGGGGGGGGGGGGGGGGGGGGGGGGTGATTAGGTGTTTTCAAGAGTTATTCAGCAATTTAAATTTCTAGCACACCACAACAAGCAAACACAGAAAGCACACAATAATTTATAGTGATTCCCTTCAAGACATTGTGTCAAGAGGTAGTTCACTGTCCCTCCCACCTATCTAGCAGTGTGTTAGACTAGGCAACTTCTCCAAAACTCAGATCTCTATCCAATACAGATGATCTTACAACTGAGATCCACAAAGGATCCTACCTCAGCAATCACAGAGAAAGCTTACACTCAGGTACCAGGTACCTTACAAGAACTCAGACTTCACAAGTCCTACACAAACTCAGATCTTCTTCAAGATCCTACAGCCTCAGGTTCACACAGAACCCTACAAAATGATAAAGTAGATTTTCTTTTTTTGCAGAAGAGAAAAGCTTCAAAGTTATAGCTTTTTACTGTAGAGTCTTCATCTTCTGCAGTTGTAAACACCAACAATCCTTTGAATTTCTGGAGCCTTTCTTAAGAATCTTCCTCTAGAAAAATATCAGATGAAAAAATGTCTTGCACAGGAAGAAGACTCAATCTTTTTGTTCTTGCCAGGTAAGCTGATGGAGACCTCTTTTCTTTCAGAACTCTTTCTCTTGTATTCAATCTGTTCAAAAAAAAGTGTGCTTTGAATTCGAAATTGTTGTCTATATATATTCCTGTGCTTATTTTGCAAAAAGGCCCTCAATATTTCATTCCATAAATAATTGGCCAGACCGGAATGTATTCTGAAACGGCACAATAATTGTCATAAAGAAATTGCCGTTTTGGAACTTGCACATTTGGAAGTATTCGGCCTTCTTCATTTATAGTTGTCCAACGGCTACTATTGCGGAGAATATAGAATTAAATATTCCTTGATTAATGGGCAAGATAGGCGGCGTGTATATATTCCCTGCAGATCAATTTCCAAGAAGATCGGCACAATAAATGCAGTTCTGCAATAGTTAAGACGACAAACTGTCTTTAAGCCGATATCGTCTTGATCGTCTAGACATATGGTCTTCACGTCGATATCATCGATATACTCCTGTCTTCACGACTTAACTTAGCTGTCTCAACGTTTTAGCTTCTTCAAGACGATATCGTCAAGACTGTCTCAACGACATGCTTCCTGTCTTAACGATTTTGTTCAACTAAGACTTAAAACGATATTTTACTTAGATAATTTTCCACTTCTTTTGCAGTCTTGATTCTAGGAATGTAGAGTTGATTTGCCTGCCACATCATGAACTAAAACACAATATTTAAAACAAATTTGCTTATCAATATTTGTGATCTTTTTTTCAAATATGGAAATATTGAAGGCAAATTTCCCAACACTTCTCAAACATTACGTCAATCCCGGAGTAGGTCGCATGGGCTCTCGTGGGGGTTGTAGGCGAGATGGCCGAAATCATCCTAAGGAACAGAGCACGCGTATATGTACATAATGTGGTCGGACAAATCACACTAAGGTAACTTGATATAGAGAACGTGGGTTCCCATAGGAGCAGCAAAACCATCCCCACCAAGCATCTTCTGCATTGGATGCTCCCAGCACGTCCGATTCAAAATAGGCTACCTGAACTTCCAAGTCCATTGCCTCTACGTCAAATGAAGGTATATCATATTTTTCCCATAGCTCCTCTTGGATAGTGGACTCTGGGGACACAAATCATAATACTCCGCTGAAACCCTTCCAGTGCACGGACATTGCTCGCCTCAAATTTATCATTGTTGCCAATGGAGAAACCACACCGATTAGCAGATCTGGAGATGCGCTTCTTACTCCCTTTGTTTATCTACAATTTGTACTTCATATTCCTGGTTCAAAATATAATCTTTTGTTGTGAGCAATGAAGAAATAATTTAGTTTTTCGTCATTATTGCACTTATTAATTTTTTATTTAAATCCAATTAAATTGTTTTCTTACAGGAGGAGGGATTTGAAAAGGCTTTACAATAAGCCCTTTAAAAAAGAAGATGATGAGACTCAGTTTCCAACAAATAAATGGTACCGAGAGGGGTACACATCTCCTAGTAGGAAGAAGTTTTCTTCTACTAAACCTATTAAGAAGAATATCACTGCTTTGATGTTGATGTTGTGCTTTATTTGCTGAACACTTTATGGTTGTGTTATTTACTAACCACTTTATGTTGTGTGCTAAGAAGAATTTTATTGTTTTGTTGTTTAGTGTTATTTGCTTTGAAGTTGTGTGACTTTATTGCATGTGTAACATTTATTTGACAAATGTCTTCTATTTATCTATTATAATCCTTGTTATGATGATTATCAATGTTATTTTCTTTCCATGTTTACATGAATAAATTTGTTTATGAAAAATCATATTTTTCATGAAATGAGAAGTTAAAATGATTACATTCAGTTATTTTCTCTTGTTTCATGGACAACTGTTAGGCTATAAATTTTGTACTGAAATTTTATATTATTGCATGTTCATTCTTTTGATGTTTTCATTACATGAATTGGTATCAGTATTTTGAAATCTGAGTTTTTATGTAAACACCTGTATTTTTCTTTTCACTGTTGTACTCTAAAGCTTTTGCATATTTATAAAACATATTTTCTTTAAATTAATTATTTTAAACCTAATAATGCTAATTCAGCCCCCGCCTAACAGACATTGTGTTTCATCCCCTCATATTTGTGGCATCGCGATCCGCCGGAAGAGCTCTCTATCTTTTGCTTTTAGACGGGTCGTGACATGTGTATTATTCTATTCTTCATGATATGGTAAAACTACATTGAGGGAACCATTCATAAAATTACATGAAATATCTAACTATAAGAAATAACAGTTCTAACATTCTAGTATACATGGTTCGTATTATCATGACAAGACGATTAAATTATGATCTAGTATTCACATCTATACATAAAGTGCATTATACAAAATTTAATGTTCGTATCATATCCCTATATAACATTGTACAACACCTAAGGGAAAAATACATAATTTGAACTATGTGGTATGCCTAACCAAAAGGAATCAAATTTTTTACCCTGATATTGCGGCGTTCATAGACGCGGTGAGGCAGCATAATTTCTCTGGATCCACATGAGAAACTCTTTCCTCGTTTTTAGGGTTACACTGAAATCCCAATAGTCTCATTTAGGCGAAGGGAAAGATATACAACTATGAAGTAAAATTCATAAAAGACTACCACATACCCTTATCAAACACAGTTAACCTAAGGCGAGGTTGAATCAGAACTAAGTGAGCATTCTCCGATTTACTTGTTACGCCTTCTTCTCCATTGTTAAGATTTCTCCAAACCTAGAAGAGAAATAACCCGC